>OZ012741.1:42767372-43459872 GCA_963859935.3 Lathyrus sativus
TTATTGCTTAATCTTTTTTCAAGAGGTAAACCTAAAACTTATAAATGTGAACTTTCTATTTGCATTTCACATGCTACCATGACTGTTTTTAGGGTTTTTACCATGATGTTCTAAAAATTTTTCAACTTGTAACTTGATTTTTCTTGTGATATTGATCTTGTATTATTTATACATATTTTTTAACATGTTTAAATAATCAAATTTGTTTGATTCATTGTCTTACCATGTGCATTTTATTCTTTTTATCATTTAGATTTTTATGTTTTGTTCACAAACTTAAAAACCACATAACTTCTCCATTTTAAATCATTTTTAAGTGGTTCTTTTTGTAAAATTCTTGTGTTGTAACATATTTCCATATAATATTTAAAGAATTCTAAAAATACTATTTTAGAAACACTTTTCATTATGAGCAAGTTATAACCCATTTTAGATTTTTCACCCTCCTATATTTCCTTCTTTATTTCAAACATTTGGATTTCATTATCTTTGAGTTTTTAATTTTAGATTATGAACATGTATTGTTAGATTCCTTGGATATTTAAGTTTGAATTTCAACTTTGCTTGTACACATCTAGGTGGTTCAACTTTAAAAACTTTGGATTATCCCCATGAGGTTTTGAACCTTTTGTTTACATTGTTGTGACATTGATGGTTTACATATGATATCCTTTACCTTTACCCTTTATCCTAACCTTAGGATTGGAGTCTCCGCGCTATATTTAGCGTCCCACCGTGGACATCCTTTACCCTTTATCCTAACCTTAGGATCTGAGTCGCCATACTCATGTTTAGCGTTCCGCCGTGGACATTCTCTACCATAACAATCTCAACGTGGATTCAGGAGTCGCCGCACTCCACGTAAGTACTTCCTTATGAGTGCTTGCATCCCTCTGGAACCTTGACCACAGTCAAGAGTTCCTCACCCCTCACCAGGGGAACTACGAAAGCTCTGATTTCTCGATGAGAATACGTAGGCATAAGATGCAACGTCTTAGCGAGCCAACTAACAACCAACCTTTTCTTTCTCCTTCACTAACAACTAACTTCCTGTTAACATTTACAACTTAGAATTGGAGTCTCTGTGCTCTATTTAGTCGTCTCGCCGTGGACATTCCCCGTGTTTACCTTTGCAACTTAGGCTTGGAGTCACCATGCTCTATTTAGTTGTCCCGCCGTGGATATTCCCTTCTTTTCTAACTTAACTTTAGTTTAGAGTCGCCGCACTCTATGTAAGTGTCTCGTTGTAGACATTTACTTTCCCTTTGGAACCTTAACCACAGTCAAGAGTTCCTCACCCCCACCAGGGGAACTGCGGTTGCTCTGATTCCATTCCCGTTAGGATACGTAGGCACGAGATGCGATGTCTTCGCGAGCATACTTTACCAAACTTTGTACATACTTTATATTTTATATCTTTACTCTTAGCACATTTCCTTTAGCAAGCAAACTTTAGCAAACACAAATATTAACAAGTGGTTCCTGTAGAGTACTACAGATGTTTAGGATGTGAAATACCTACCCTAGGCATAACCAACCCCGAACCTTTAGATCTCTCTTTGCTCAGCTTTAGGCCTTGCCTTTTGCTTTGCATTTTTATAGGTTTTTCCTTCTTTAAACCTTTCCTTTTTGGATAAATTAAAGTCCGATTGTGAATTTAAGAATTAAAGATTCAAGTTAATCAATAGCTTAGTATCACGATTCTCACCGCAATAGAAATGGCGACTTCACTAGGGACCTCCCATAAGAGGGTTAAGCCCACCTTGTTTATATTTGTGTTTGCTATATGTTTGCTTGCTTGTATATTTGTTTATATTTGTTTGATTTGGGTGCCTTGAATGGTGAGATAAATCCTAACCCGGATTTGAGTGACACGTGAGATAGGATTATGGTATGATCAATAGTTGGGCTATTGGGAGTAGTCCCAATATGTCTGACATATGATGTAATCACGCTCAGTGGAGACTCTTTGAAATAGTTAGTAATGCATGAGTGATTGTGTATTCACTAATTGTTTCAACATGAGTCTGCGAAGCAGAGGACCTTTAGTAACACTTTTACCCCACTTGGCCTTTTTAGGACGTAGCGCGGAAATTGTTAGGGAATAGTCCCTCAATAGTTGTCATGCGATGCTATACTCAGACAAGTTTATCTTGAGAATATTGTTGACTCACGTAAGTAGTTGCGTTAGTTGGAAATATCCGAAGGATTTACTATGACTCTGGGAACTTTGATAGGACCCGTTATGCAGGTGCTTTACCCCTAGTGCACACCCTGTGGTTGGTTCTTTAGCCAGACCTCATGCTGTGATCTTGAACCTTTGGTCCTGTTATGTGTGTTTTGTATCCTGTCTTGCATCGCATTGCATTGCATTTGCATCTTTGCATGGTTCGTTGCATACCTCTGTTTGTCCAGTCGCTCATCTTCATTTGTCTCCATCTCCCAGTGTGTCGTTGAGTCGTCAAACTGATTCCTCAACACTGATATCTGACTAGAGCCAACTATAGACGCAAGATGTCAGAGCAAGAAGTACACAACACTGACATCCGAATGGAGATCGATGAATTGAAATCAGGTGTGACTAAGCTCACCGAGATGCTTCAAGTCCTGATGGCCAGAGGAGAATCTCAAAGGACCGTCATTCAGGAAGTTTTAAGTGCTGATCCTGCTCTTGTTCAATTGCCGCCTTTAACTTGGCCAAAATTTGGTTTACCTCCCAACTACTCTCCACCCCTTGCATCTACTACTATGATTGGTCAGACTGTCAGACCCGTTTTTTAAGCTCCCGTCTTTACGGAGCCCAGACCTGTGGTCCACACTGTTGCCCAGAATAACCGAGCTCCCTTTGAGACTCCTTTCTTTGACTATAATGCTGCTAGTGCTCAAGGAGAAAACCATGAAGATTTTGTTGAGCCTGAGATTATCCGTGAACAATTTCAGAACATAGACAAGAGACTCAAAGTCGTCGAGAGTACTGATTTCTTCAATGTTGGTGCAGACAATATGTACTTAGTTTCTGGCCTCGTTATGCCTGCTAAGTTCAAGACTCCTGAGTTCGTAAAATACAAGGGTCACTCATGTCCAAGTGCCCATCTAGTCATGTAATTTCGAAAGATGGCAGCCTACACCAACAATCAGAAACTGCTCATCCACTACTTTCAGGACAGCTTGAGTGGTGCTTCTCTCAAATGGTATATGAACTTGGAGCATAACAGTATCCACTGCTTCCAGGATCTCGCTAATGCTTTTATGAAACAATACAAATACAATCTGGACATGGCTCCTGATCGTCGTCAACTTCAAAACATGTGTCAGAATGAAAAAGAGTCATTCAAAGAGTATGCCCAACGATGGAGAAAGTTGGCTTCCCAGGTTGAGAAAATAAAAGAATATTTGCAGGAACCTCCAATATTAATGCCTCTAGTTGTGGGGAGACCCATGATAATATATCTCACGATTCTTGAGAATTCAATGGGTTGTATGCTTGGTCAACACGACGAGACAAGTAGAAAAGAGCATGTTATATGTTACCTGAGTAAAAAGTTCACTGATTGTGAGTCAAGGTACTCAATGCTAGAAAAAACGTGTTGTGCGCTTGCCTGGGTAGCTAAGCATTTGAGGCAGGACATGTTAAACCATACAAACATGTTAATTTCAAAGATGGATCCAATTAAATATGTGTTTGATAAGCAGGCACTTTCTGGAAGGATTTCTAAATGGCAGATGGTTTTAACAAAATACGATATTCAGTATGTTTCCTAGAAAGCTATTAAGGGAAACATTCTGTTAGAATATTTGGCTGAGTAGCCTATTGAGGATTATCAACCTATGCGATTTGAATTTCCTGATGAAGATATAATGTTCTCAAGGATGAAAGATTGTGACGAGCCTCTACCGGAAGAGGGTCCAGAAATTGGGTCTCAGTGGAAATTGGTTTTTGACGATGCTATCAATTCGTACGATAATGGGGTTAGGACAATTATTACAACTCCTCATGGTTCTCACATACCATTCACTGCCCGATTTACATTTGATTGCACAGATAATGAAGCTGAATATGAAGCGTGAATCATGGGTCTAGAAGAAGCTATTGATTTGAGAATCAAGAATTTGGACGTGTATGGGGATTTAGCATTGGTCGTCAACCAGATTAAAGGAGAGTGGGAGACTCGCCAGGCCAACCTGGTACCTTACAAGAACTATGCCAGGAGATTATTGCCTTTCTTTGATAGGTGTTGCGGTGAGAATAGGATATCAAACTATTAATTAGTTTGAATCACATATTTAGTTCACAACCGGTCTTTGATTTATCCGAAGGAAAGGTTAAAGAAAGGAAAAACCTAATTTCGCATCGTAAACACAATGCGGGGAGAGATCTAGGCAAGGGGTTGGTAAAGCTTAGGGAAGGTATTAGCACCCTAAACTTCCGTAGTACTCTACATGAACCTTTTGTTTAACTTTACTATTTTGCTTTATTATTTGCTTGAGGGTATATACTGAGCTAAAGGTTAGAAAGTGACAGAAAGACCTAAGGGTTAATCTTAAGTTTACTCGCCAAGACTCGCATCTTGTGCCTACGTATCTTAGGCAGGGGATGGAATCAGAGTAATCGTAGTTCCCCTCAAAAGAGAGGTTATAAACTTCTTGACTGGGGTCAAGGTTTTAATAGGGATGCAAACATTCTTAAGGAAGCGCTTACGTGGAGTGCGACGACTCCAATCTGATAACGCAAAATCATATCATTTATTTGGCTTGATTTACATGCATTCATTTGTGACTATTATTAATTTATCTTGATTTATGTTCTATTATATGATTAATTTACTTTGTTTTGCAGATTGGGGAGAATTTGGATTAAAGAAAGAAAAGAAGAAGAAAAGGAAGGAAAAGAGAGAAGAAAAACAGAAAAAATGGATTTTTCTGATGTGACGGTCGTCACAGGTCCATTACGACCGTCATGCGTGTGAAGACCGTCACATTTCGTGACGACCGTCACGCAGACAAAATATCAGTACGTTCAAATCAGAAGCAGCCACGATCAATTTCAACCTAATTTCTTCCTACACTTTCTCCACTCACTGCCCACTACTGGAAGTTACTCCCACTCCCTCCATAACTCACCCATGATCTCTGGAAGTTGAAGAGTGAATTATCTCCTATAAATAGGCCTTAGATTCACAATTTTAGGGGGAACCTTCGATGTATCGAAGTACTGTCAAAATTCCCATTGAAGCCAATTTTACTTTCCTGCATTATTTTCCATTTCTTTTCCTTTTATTTCATTTGTATCGCTTTATTTGTTCCTGTACCTTTTAATTCTCGCCAAAGTAGAATTCTGCCGACATTGTGGAGGACTACTCAAGGATTCGAGATCAGTACGATTTACAGGTTTTTATTAATTGAATTATTATTTTATTTCTGTCAGTATGCATGTTATATTATTCTGCTGCCATTGTTTATTTATGTTTGCATTAATTATCATGTCTAGCTAAATTAGTTTTATCGGTATGTAACCGAATTGGTAGGACAGGATTCGATAGTAACCGAGACCTTCACTTTTTACAAATAACCTTTCTGGCCGTAGTTTTTAATCTAAATTCTAAATAAACCTTTGTCACGATAGTGAGAAGCTACTTACAGTGGTTTTGCCACGACAGTGGGAAACCATATTAAGGTACGAACCAACAAGCGACAGCTGAGGCTAGAACCAGATAGTAAAAACTAGGCATTGATTTTAGACACAACAAAAGCGCTTTAAGAGACATTAGAATCTATTTGTTTACAAAAAGTAGTTTTAACCCCGAATGGGACAGCGAAAGCGTACATTCGGCCCTTAGAATTATGACCCGAGTCAACAACCATCGTGAGACGAAGGTCTTTAAACGAGTAAGTTCTCCTGAAAAGTGTTTGCAATAGACAAAAAGGCACCGGTAACCTGCCGAATTCCCGATAGCTAAAGCGTTACATACCGATATTCCTTTACCGCATTCCTTTAAACCAAAAATCTTTATTTCTTGTGCATTTAATTTCATTCGCATTCAGCTTTCCTAATTCCATTAGCCTTAGCTTTACGCCGTAATAATAGATAACGGTAGATTGACATTGGTCTCTATGGGTTCGATAATCTTTTATATTACTTCGATATTTCCGTGTACTTGCGGACGCATCAAGTTTTTGGCGCCGTTGCCGGGGACCAACAATCAATATTGTGACTTCGTTGTTGCATAGTATAGACTAAGGCACTTTTATCTAAATTACTATGTATAACCCAAATTTCCCTTATAACTACCATCCCCATTATTATAGCTACCACCCCCAGTATTTTGAGGAACCATAAGCTCCGCTTAAATATGACCTCGAAATATTACTAGGAGATTTCAATACGACGCATTCTCGACCAAATTCCCTCTATGATGACTACTCCCAATACTATGAGGAAACGCAAGAATTCGGCACATCCAACCTTAAACTATTACTAGAAGAATTCGAAGAGACGTTTACTCACTCTAGGATCGAATCTATGATGGAGCGCTTTGTGGAGACACAAACTCTCCAAAATGAAGACTTTAGAAAACAACATCTCCAAATTGATGAAGACCTTAAGTAGATGAGCATTATAGTCGATTCCCTCACGACTCACAGCAAGGTTTTGGAGACTCAAACCTCTTTGCTTACACAAACATCTCTAGGACCCTTCCTTGAGAGCCATGTGAATGTTGTAACCACTAGTAATGAAGAACAAATAGAAGATATTAGGGAGAGTGATGATGAGTCTGAGGAGAGTTTTGGTGAGATAAGCATAATTATTGAGAAAAATCCACCGACACCACCCGAGAGGGAGGTTGTCGAAGAGGTAGAGAAGGAAGCACCCATTGTTGCTCCTCCTCCCTATACTCCACCTAATTCTTTCTCACAATTGGTTGTGGAAGCCAAGGTAGACTCCCAATCCAAAACATATGTGGAGGTACTGGAAAATACCCACACCAATGCACCTTTGTGTAAGGCCCCTCATAGGAAAAGAAAATTCGAGGACCGTGAAACTAAGGTCATTATTACTGTTAAAAGGGTACGATTAACTTTTGAGGTGGTGGATGGAATAACTAAGCCCAAATTTGAAAAGCTGATACGCAGGATAGATCCAGAACCATTACCACGCGTTCAAAACAAGAAACCACCCTACAGAAGAAAGAAACGAAAAGGTGAGGGATATGAGCGATGGCTTGATAAGTGGCCATGGAAACTGAAGACTATTTAAAGTTTGATCGAGGAACCATTCTCGAAAGAACCACCATGAGTACTTGCACTCCTTAGCCGTCGAGCTATCGACGTTAAACAAAGCGCTGTGTGGGAGGCAACCCACAAAGTCTTTATTTTAATTTGTTTGTTTAAATTTGCAGAAAATAAAGAAATGTATCGCTTGTTACTCTTTAGCTATATCTAAGCGAAAACTCTCTAGATGACGATCTGAGAAGATGAGCTATGCCCACGGACATTCCTACGAGTGTCGCTGCTGGTGGGAACACTGATGATGAGTACTTCCTCTTGACGCGAGCAACATGATGAACTGGTTCGAGAATTACACAAACAAAGGTATCTCAAAATGCCCACCGCCGAAGTAGAAGTGATCAACTAAGACAAGGATAGCAAGAGCAGTAGCATTCATACAGGTTCTATCTTTCCTTTTCTACCTTTTACTAAAACATTGAGGACAATGTTTGGTTTAAATGTAGGGGAGGAACTCTATTGTTTTACATTTTATTTCATGCTTCTAGGAATTTTTATCTATTGTTTTACATTTTATTTCATGATTCTAGGAATTTTTATCCATTTTTAACACCATGTCAAAGTCTTTGCATGTGCTGTCGAGTCTTTATGCGTGGTTTTCGCTTGTTATTCAATTTCCCTAAAAATTTCAAAATTTCAAAATTCTAACCTCCAACAAATTTTTGCTTCGATTCATGACATGGTTCTCTGAAAGTATATAGGCTGTCCAGGCTATGTTAGAAAAACATGGGAAAGTTTTGATAAAATTGATACCGCCCTGACACCCTTAACCCCCTAAATATGAAAAATCAATTTGAGTACCCATTATGCCGAAACCTTAAAGCTCCAGGTTCTTGTAGTAATCCCTAAGTTGTTTATTTAAGCAGTCAACACCATCCTACACACACTAAGTAAGAAACCGATGCAAATAAGTGTATGATCTCTAGTGTAAAATGAGAAATTAAGAAAGAAGAAAAATTATGAAGAAAAAGACATGTTCCTTATAAGTTAGGTGCTCCTCACCCGAGCACTTAGCCTAACGGTACAAACTCTTTAAGTTCAACTGATGCTTAAGCATATTTGCAGAGAAAAAAATGAAATAGCATCGAGATCACAGTCACTAACAGGTTTACTTGCCATGAATGTGTATGGATAACGGACTTAATGTGATTGCATTATAATGAAATGGGGTGAAAGAGAGCATGAGATATAGGTTGAGTTATAATGGCATGATTCCGATTGGTTTGCATAAGTAGGGAGTTTTTGAAATTGTGTCGTTACGGTATCCTTGGTATTAATATTTAGCACCTATCGATCTAACATTAGCCTAGTAGCCACATATGATTAGAGTCTCATCATGTTTTTGTTTCGAACTATGCTTATTTCTTTTTAACGTATTGGCTGATTGCTTGAGGACAAGCAATGGTTTAAGTGTGGGGGTGTTTGATAATGCGAAATCATATCATTTATTTGGCTTGATTTACATGCATTTATTTGTGACTATTATTAATTTATCTTGATTTATGTTCTATTATATGATTAATTTACTTCGTTTTGCAGATTGGGGAGAATTTGGATTAAAGAAAGAAAAGAAGAAGAAATGGAAGAAAAAGAGAGAAGAAAAACAGAAAAAATGGATTTTTCTGATGTGACGGTCGTCACAGGTCCATTACGACCGTCATGCGTGTGACGACCGTCACATTTCGTGACGACCGTCACGCAGACAAAATATCAGTATGTTCAAATCAGAAGCAGCCACGATCAATTTCAACCTAATTTCTTCCTACACTTTCTCCACTCACTGCCCACTACTGGAAGTTACTCCCACTCCCTCCATAACTCACCCATGATCTCTGGAAGTTGAAGAGTGAATTATCTCCTATAAATAGGCCTTAGATTCACAGTTTTAGGGGGAACCTTCGATGTATCGAAGTACTACCAAAATTCCCATTGAAGCCAATTTTACTTTCCTGCATTATTTTCCATTTCTTTTCCTTTTATTTCATTTGTATCGCTTTATTTGTTCCTGTACCTTTTAACTCTCGCCAAAGTAGAATCCTACCAGCATTGTGGAGGACTACTCAAGGATTCGAGATCAGTACGATTTACAGGTTTTTATTAATTGAATTATTATTTTATTTCTGTTAGTATGCATGTTATATTATTCTGCTACCATTGTTTATTTATGTTTGCATTAATTATCATGTCTAACTAAATTAGTTTTATCGGTATGTAACCGAATTGGTAGGACAGGATTCAATAGTAACCGACACCTTCACTTTTTACAAACAACCTTTCTGGCCGTAGTTTTTAATCTAAATTCTAAATAAACCTTTGTCACGACAGTGAGAAGCTATTTACGGTGGTTTTGCCACGACAGTGAGAAACCATATTAAGGTACGAACCAACAAGCGACAGCTGAGGCTAGAACCAGATAGTAAAAACTAGGCATTGATTTTAGACACAGCAAAAGCGCTTTAAGAGAAATTAGAATCTATTTGTTTACAAAAAGTAATTTTAACCCCGAATGGGACAGCGAAAGCGTACATTCGGCCCTTAGAATAATGACCCGAGTCAACAACCATCGTGAGACGAAGGTCTTTGAACGAGTAAGTTCTCCTGAAAAGTGTTTTCAATAGAGAAAAAGGCACCGGTAACCTGCCGAATTCCCGATAGCTAAAGCGTTACATACCGATATTCCTTTACCGCATTCCTTTAAACCAAAAATCTTTATTTCTTGTGCATTTAATTTCATTCGCATTCAGCTTTTCTAATTCCATTAGCCTTAGCTTTATGCCGTAATAATAGATAACGGTAGATTGACATTGGTCTCTGTGGGTTCGACAATCTTTTATATTACTTCGATATTTCCGTGCACTTGCGGACGCATCACAATCTCTATGTTGTAATTAGTTGAATTGAAATAAAAAGGGTAAATATGCATTCCACGGCGGGACGCCTAAAAATACGAGTACGGCGACTCGGAGTTTCTAGGTTTGAAAGGTGAAAGAGTTAAAGGTAAGGACTTGACGCGACGGTCAAACGGCTAGACCTATTCCTTCGGAAGGGATTTTCGGTGAATAATGCAAATGACAAATAATTAAGCGGCAGTACGAAATATGGGAAAGCATGTAAGAATAGTAACGGAATTGAAAACAACAACGACGATTGCCTCGCATAAATTGAAAACCAAAAAAATGCAAGAATAATAGCGACATAACAGCGACGATTGCCTCGCATAAATTACAACCAACCAAAAATGAAAGTGCAAAAAGTACAGGGGTTTAGTAATTATATAACCGAGGAACAGCGGGAGAACGGCATAAGCGTTTATACAACTTTAACGGGCAATAAACGGTGAAATAATATAATGAACAAACTAAGCTTTAAATGTTAGCAATGAGTTTTAATATTAAGTTTTTTATGAAAAGGTTTTAAATTTTAATAAAGGTTTTAATTTCAAAAATGGTTTTAATTTTAAAAAGATTTTAGTTTTAAAAATGATTTAATCACCAATTAAAAATTTTAAGTTTTATACTATGAATTATAAAAACTTAGTTTTAGATTATGCATTATGAGAAATTACGTTTTGAATTAAAATATTTTCAATTATTTTTGTTAGATCTTAGGAAAAGGTTATCTTAAAAGTTAGAATATTAGTTTGTTCTTTTGTTAGACTTATTTTTGTTAAACCATAATTAATTACATAAAGTCAATAACAAAACTTAATAATTAAACTAATAAACATAAAAGGAAAAAAAATTAAAAAAAAAAGAAAAGGAAAAAAAGGCATATAAACAGCTTTTGCAGCTGTTATGGTTTGTGAACCCTCCTTTCAATCTTGGCTGCGGCGGCCCCATGGGGACTGTTCCGAGCTACAAAACTTCATCTCCTTCCTTTGTGGTCCTCCCCTCTCCCTGTTCTCTCATGCCATGACTCTTTCTTCTTTCTATCCTCCTGAAATAAAACCATGAAAACAAATATTATAATGACCAAAAATCTTATGGAGGTTTTGTTGAGGTTGGTTGATGGTAGATTTTCGTCCGTCGTAAGTTTTATGGTTCACGGACAATGATGCTTTTGAGTCTGATGTGGGTTTCAACCTGTCCGTTGATGGTGATGGCACGCGATGATATTTTTTGTTTGGGAACGGCCGCCGATTATGCTTGGTTGGAGTCGAAACTTCAGGGTTTTCATCGCCGCCTCCTTGTGGGTCTAGTTCTTGACTTCTGATGATGCTCTGTTGATGATGATAAACTTGGGTTGTCCTCTTATTCTTCTCCTGATGATCTTCTGGGTTCTAAAAAATCGTCCCCCCTTTTTTGATCTGATGAACTCTAAATGTTCTTATATTCTTTGATTTTCGTGGGCCTGGATGTGTGGTTTGTTATGATTTTCTTTCATGATTTTATGGCTGTTTTTCAGGAGACTAGTTGGATTTCGTTTTGGTTCAGAATCTTTGCATTTTTGTTGCTATGCTTTGACCGGGTTTAATTGTTGCTGTTGATTTTGGTGATGAAATGGTTGCTTGGTTGTTGCGATTTTCCAGATTTGTTGATTGATTTGTTTGGGGCTTGGCTAAAACTTCTACGTTTTTCCTGGCTTTGTTGCGTTTTGCTTTTAATTTTTCAGAAAATTTTGTTACCTATGGTTTGATTCGTTGGGTTCAGAAACTTCTGGAAATTATGTTTATGACTTGTTTGGCCAAAACCAATTTTTAGAAATAAGTGCTTTTTCCAAAAGCACTTATTTTCAGAATCACTTTTTATAAAAAAAAATCACTTTCTTTCTCTCTCTCTCTCTCTCTCTCTCTCTCTCTCTCTCTCTCTCTCTCTCTCTCTCTCTCTCTCTCTCTCTCTCTCTCTCTCTCTCTCTCTCTCTCTCTCTCTCTCTCTCTCGGAAAAACTCTTGAACATATATTGCCGGATTTACCGAGGTCGGGAAATGGAGTCGGGAGTTGGTGGCAGAATATTCCGTTACCCTCCCGACGTACCCGCTGATGAATTTAACTGAGGGTATCGGATCGAATAAAAACCAATTCCTAACCATTTAAGTTATTTTCCCCGTTAATGATTTGTCTTGCAAGTTCGAAAATTCGAGATCGAAGAATCGGCCAAGAAGACAAAATTAGAAAAAATAGGACCTTTTTAATGATTCATATTGTAATTTGTAATTATTTTGTAATATTGTAATAAAAAATAATGGAATAAATAAAATTCTATCTTTTCTATTAACTTGAATTTCTCGCAACAATCCATCCGATTAATCCCTATCTCCGATAAAATCTCCGAATAACTCATCCGATAACTTGAACGAATAACCTCATCTTAATAAATCCAACTTGTTCGATTAAATTCAAATGGCTAAACTCTTCCGATTTAAGCTCATCCAAAATAAATTAAATTGATTAAATCCAACTTGTTTGATTAAATTCAAATGGCTAAACTCTTCTGGTTTAAGCTCATCCAAATAAATTAAATTGACTAAATTCCTCAAATGAGATTTATCCGATTTCCAACTTCGAACTCGGCCATTAATCATTTTGCACGATTTAAATCGGACATAACTGAGCCTAAACAAATCGTCTTGAAAATTAATTTGTACATGATATTAACGGTGAATATGGCCTTGAATGGATAAGCAGAGAAATTTAGTTAAATGGCAAAACGAACTGCCTTCCGTATTGAAAATTTAAATCACGTCTCGACTACTTTAACCTGGTAACCTGAACCAGCTCGGCTAACAATCATGAACAAACCAAAAGATATTCATTATAAATTCAAATGCGCACCGAAATTCCACTGTTCCTTTAAAATTGACCGTTGACCAGCAGAAAGCAGGAAAGTGTGCGCCTGTTAAAATAAATTCCTCAAAACACATTCTTGCATCTATTTAACCTGAATGCAATTCTATCACAACACACTCAGCTCCATATGGCTTAGGAATCACTTGGGGAACCTCTGATGACGACTCAGCTTCATGAATTGTCGGCAGGCTGTAGATTAATGACCATTTTGCCCTTCACCAATTAAATCGCACACCGAGTGATTTTTCCTGCAAAAATCAACAGATTGAGCAAACTAGTTAGCGATTAGTTACAATGCAATGCAAAATGAGATGGAATGAGAAATGAAATGATTAATCTAAGGGTAAAATTTGGGGTATTACAGTTTCCCCTATTTAAATAACTTCATCAGATGATTTGAGCGACGAAGGCTCGAGAAATCATGGTGAAAGGGATTTAAATACAGATAACCCAAAATTTTGCCCTTAGATGCAGTGATATGCAACGCTATGGACAAAACTAAATGAGATATAATGTGGAACATGCCATGAATTTAGTATGATGCGTATGATGCAATGCTAAATGTACGGATGCAAACGACACGACGACACATGGGACATACGAGACAACCGAACCACACTGGGGAATATGACGCACTGAGGAAACAGCAAACATTGGGGAATTCTGAAGTGATGGCCAACTGGTGCGAGCATGATCAATTGTCACTTTAGAAATAAGTGGTAAGAATGGGATCCTCAATGGAGATGGCACCAACGAGACGGCCTCCACTGGGGAATATCTAAGAGTAATTGTTCAACAGGTTCAGGCGTGACCGGTCGATACTCTAGGATAAAAAGTAAAATTGGATCCGCACGGATGTAGGATTAAGTAAACAGAATGCTGGAGCATTGAGCAAAGAATAACATCCAAGCTTCTGGAACCTCTCCTTGTGACGGGATCGAACAGAATCTTCGAGAATCCATAGAAAATATACAGGGTAAAACTGGCTATATGCCAAAATAAATGGACTTTAATGAGAAATGCCCTGATAAGTTTCTCGAGAGAAAGAACTGCCACTTATCGTTGCAGGGAGTTATATGCCAAAATGGATAAGCTCTCAAACAAAGAGACTGCTGCTTATCTGGGGATAATAGATGAAATGATTGATAAGCTCCACTGGAGGGACTGTCGCTCATCTGATAAAAATAAGCTTCCATGAGCAAAACATGATTCAACTTCTTTTACTAAAGGGTAAACTAAACTTCCCCCATACTTCAAGGTCTGCATGCCATGAACGGGTCTCTGTTCCTTCTTTTACTAAAGGGTAAAATAAACTTCCCCCATACTTCAAGGCCTGCATGCCATGAACGGGTCTCAGTTCCTTCTTTTAATAAAGGGTAAAATAAACTTCTCCCATACTTCAAGGTCTGCACGCCATGAACGGGTCTCGATTCCTTCTTTTACTAAAGGGTAAAATAAACCTCCTCACGTTTCAGGTCTGTGCTCCCTGAATATGATTCTATTTCTTCTTTTACTAAAGGGTAAAATAAACTTCTTCACGTTTCAGGTCTGTGCTCCCTGAATATGATTCAATTTCTTCTTTTACTAAAGGGTAAAATAAACTTCTTCACGTTTCAGGTCTGTGCTCCCTGAATATGATTCTGTTTAAACCTCCCCATACTTCAAGATGAAAAGGAAATGGAAACCAGCTGCTCGATGGAGATGGCCACTTGCTGAAAGTCATGATGAAGAAGATAGGATAAGCTTCTCAAGCGAGAAATACCGCTTATTTGCAAGAGTGGCAATGATAAGCTTCTCAGATGAGAACTGCTCGTATAGATTTTAAAATGTAATGTAAAGTTGTAAAATGTAATGAAGGTTGTAGTGAGGATTGTAATGAAGGTTGTAAAGCGTAAGGTAATGTGTAATGATAGGCTTCTTGTACGAGAACTATCGCATACTGATTGAATTTAATGATAAGCTTCTTGTACGTGAACTATCACATACCATTGTTGTAATGCAATGAAAGTTGTAATGTAATGATAAGCTTCTCAGGTAAGAATAGTAGCTGATCATGGTTGAAAGAAGTAATGATGATTTTCTCGGAAGAGAACAATAGCTTATCGGTAAAGGCGTTGTAAGAGGCTCCTTTTGAAAAATAGTGCAAAATAAATGCACGTCCAGGTAGGTTCGGTGACCGACAGGATCAAAGTTCAATCTAGACTCGAACTAGAAATAAATTGTCAAACAGGACTCCATTGAGGAAATGAACTAAAATGGGGATTATCTTATCCGGGCGCGGAAAGATAACAAAAATAACCATCGACCATGAGGTTCGAGCTATGTGTGGGAAACTGGAAAAGAGTAGGTATTTTATGCTCAGGGCTGACGATCTACTTGGAGAGAGTGGACAAACGCAGTTACTCCGCGGTAATGACAAAGGATGACGACAAATAGCAAACAAACAGATGCTAATGCATATGTCAATGTGTATGCTAATATGTATGAAACTGCTATGAATATGTTCATGCTTAGGCTTATGCATATGCCTATGCTGGCAAAACAGACGAGAGAAGGAAACATGAGATGAAATAAACATCTCGACAGGGATACCCAGTGACCTCTGCAACAGTACATCTATCGAAGGATAGGAAAAGTTGATGGTAGACCCAACTCAGGCTTCAAAGTTCTAAATTCTCTAGGGAGCAAATAATCCACTTAGGGATACAGTATCATGACTTCCTCATGGGGATACGATCTCCTGACCTCACTGGAAAGTACGATATCATGACTTCACTGGAGGGTACAATATCATGACTTCACTGGAGGGATTGCTATCATGAATCATAATCAGCCAAAGAAAATCTTAGGATTAGAGACTTCCGGGGATAAAATAAATATTCGCTTCGTGGGAAAGATGTGGAGCTAGGAAACTTCATGGATGAAAGTGTAGCAACCTCCTGGGAATAATACATCAGCTTCTTGGGAGAAAGGTGCACCCAACTTTCCTGGGGATAATATATCAAACTTCCCTGAGGAGAGGTATATCAGACTTACTGGGGAGAATTCATCAGACACCCCTGGGGAAAGTATCTTGACTTCTTGGGGAGAATATAGCGATCTCCTAGGGACTATTTCCTGAGGAAAGTAAGGCAATTTTACTAAGGAATAAATGATTCCATTGGGAGTGGGTCTTCAAGGATACAAAACATATGGAGGATACCGGGGATATCTCTGCAGTCTTGAGAGTCACTGGAGATTTATCGGATGAATCCAAAGTGTTGTCAGCTTAAAGTTTCACTGGGGACTGTGTCAGCTTAAAGTCTCGCTGGTGACTAAGTCAGCTTAAAGTCTCGTTGGGGACTACTCTGAGGAAATGGTTTGGAAGTGGATTCGGCAACAATGAGATACTGGGGAATGAAGTCCTCCGGGAGTAAAATTCATCGGGTGCACGGAGAATGTTATGAAACAAGTTAGTTTGTTTTTAATGGACTTGTTAGTAGTCGCCATTTTGAAAAATATAATACCCGGAGTACCTGCTTTATGAGAGAGTCTTTCAAGAGGATTTTACAGAGAACAGGAGTCCAAGTGCCCCACTGTTTTCAAACTCTTGGAGAGATTTAGTCAGATCTCGACGTAACTGGCTCAGATTGACGGTGTCATGACTGAGTCTTCTCGAAATAGCTCTTCAGGGAGTCAGACTTGCATCAGGAAGTGATTTAGAAAACTCCTGCCCCTATTTAGCAGGATCTTCAAGTTTTGATGTCCATATGTAAATTTCCAAGATATCAAGCAAAATCAACACGCCTGAAATGCCTATTTTGAAATTGTCAATGCAACATGTATATTTGTCTTGAAGTTTTTGTTTTTGTTTTTGTTTTGAAAAAGATATCACCATAACTCGTGACTGAAATCACTAGTTAGGATATGAATTTGATTTTTAATGCCAACGTTAAAATTGAGAATAACTCGTAGGAGTCAGGAAACGTTATCTCATCGAGTATACTTTCAAAAGAAATCCTACTTCAATTAGGTCTTCTAAAGGTTGTATCGTGGCTTGGTTCACGGTATAAGAAACAAAGGATAAAGGCTCAAAGCTTATTTGTACCCACCCCTTCTTCGTGATGTTCTCCAATCCTAATTCAGTTAACCGAATACGAGCCCTCATATCTCAAGTGGATTTGAGAGGGTCGGGAGCTTATCAAGGCTTTAGACATGGCAGTCACTTACCTATTTTCTTTTGGTGTTTGTTCACACGACTTTGTTCTTTATTGGGGATTCTTTATTGTAATCCCTTGTTTTTTGTTTTTATTCCCTAACTTTTTCCTGGACAGAGTCTTCTGGATTTGACTTTGGAGTCCAGCAGGATGCCCCAGCTTTGCCTAAGTCTCCTTCATAGGTTCTGACTTAGAGGGATCTTTTATTACTTTTCATTGTTTTTTGCACAAATCGTGTGACTCTTTTGAAAGGCTTGTGACTGCCCCACTCTTTAGTCGAGGGATAATCATTGTGTTTTTTTTACTTCTACCGTCCTAATATGTTAGGGATATATGTGTTCTCGAATGTATGCTCCTCCTTTTTTAAGAGTCTGAGCATTCGATCAGTTTAACTAAAAAACTACCCTGCCCCAGGTTAAGGTGAGGGTTTTTATTTAGAAAAGAAAACTCCTACTTCAAGGCTCAACGGGGTTAAAGAGGGATTATCGTCCTTATATCTCCAGTGTTTGGGATTTAAAACAATGCCTTACATCATTAGCAGGTTTCAATCGAAAGCGTATGACAAGAGATCCGACATTTTGGTTCATCATCCTCCCCCTAATTCTCTATCAAAGCAAGAGATTGAGTAAAGTTGGCATTATAGATAATGAAAAAATATTTTTTTGTGAGTGAATACGAATGGATTGCTTCAAGACAAACATGCATTGCATTAATTATTCAAAACCAACAAGTTCGTACATGCTAATTATGCTTTATCAAAGAAACAAAATACATATAAATAAACGAAATGAACTATCTAAAAGAGTTTATGAAGTCTTCGTATTCAAGACCGGCATGGTAGTAGTGGTTTCCTTTGGCGGAGTCTCATTGAAACAAGGAGCGTAGATACGCTCACTACGAGTCGTCTTGCTTGCCCAAGCTATATCTGTCACTTCTTCATTATCAGTATTCAAATCTTCCTTTAGAGTAACTTTCCTAGATTCTTTGTCGATCATGGTCACATCATCTTGAGGGTTACTGAAATGAAATAGACTAGGCTTCTGAATAATTACCGTCCTCGGCTGATTCACTGTTGGAGTAACTGGCAGAGATATGTTGAAAACATGCTTTGCAGAGCTTGAACTAGGCAAACGAAAAACCCTGAGAGGAGTTCTGCTCTGAGAACCGTCAAGAATAAGGCTCTCATAAGATAAATCATCAATATCACTAACAGCCTCATGGTTAGGAAAAAGGTTGTTCTGGACATTCGGCTGAGGATCATCAAAAGACAGTATCTTCTTTTCCAATAAATCTCTGACAATGTTCTTAAGAGCATAACAATCTTCCAAATCATGGCCGGGCATATCCTCATGAAATAAACAATGAGCGGCGACATTGTAATTGGTAGGCAAAGGATTACGTGGTGGACCCAAAACTCGGGCGATAATCAAACCTCGTTGCACTAATGCAGGGTAGAACTCGGTAAAAGTCATCAGAATCAGAGGACAAGGCTTTTACTATCTCCTATTCGGACCATTCTGACGAGGTGCTTGATTCCTCGGCTATTGATTGGCAGGAGCATTGGGCGCTCGTTGATAGTTGACAGGAGTTTGTGTAAACTGATAACCAGGAGGTGGTTGATACACCGAAGACTGATAGACCAGAGCCAGTTGCATAAGCTGTTATGTAGGAAACTGCTGACTGAAGGGAGGTGCAACAGTAGCTACATAGGGTTTTTGAGCATACTGAACGGGATAACCTTGAACATAATTCTGCTGATGCTGCCACGGTTGATGAACAGCCATTTTACGGTTATACTTGCTCGAGAGACTCTTCCGGCGTGTAGGTCCTTTATGATGGTCGAAGCTCGGAGTTTTACATTGTGGAAGACTGACTTGTTGAACTGGTTGAGCAATAGTAGGACGCACCAAACTGGGTTGAAGACCATGAGGAGGTACATTCTCCACATTAACAACTAGTTGAGGATCCACAACAGTATTGGTAACCTCAGAAACAACGGCGGGCTGAGTATCTCTCTCTCCCTCTCAAAAAAAAACTCTTGAACAGATATTGCCGGATTTACCGAGGTCGGGAAACAGATTAGGGAGCTAGCGGCGGATATTCCTGTTACCCTCCTGACGTACCCGATGATGAATTTAACTTAGGGTATCGGATCGAAAAAAACCAATTCCTAACCATTTAAGTTATTTTCTCTGTTAATGATTTGTCTTGCAGGTTCGAAAATTCGAGATCGAAGAATTGGCCAAGAAGACAAAATTAGAAAAAAATTGGACCTTTTTAATGATTCATATTGTAATCTGTAATTCTGTTGTAATATTGTAATGAAAAATAATGGAATAAATAAAATTCTATATTTTCTATTAACTTGAATTTCTCGCAACAATCCATCCGATTAATCCCTATCTCCGATAAAATCTACGAATAACTCATCCGATAACTTGAACGAATAACCTCATCTTAATAAATCCAAATTGTTCAATTAAATTCAAATGGCTAAACTCTTCCGATTTAAGCTCATCCAAAATAAATCAAATTGATTAAATCCAACTTGTTTGATTAAATTTAAATGGCTAAACTCTTCCGGTTTAAGCTCATCCAAATAAATTAAATTGACTAAATTCCTCAAATAAGATTTATCCGATTTCCAACTCCGAACTCGGCCATTAATCATTCTGCACGATTTAAATTGGATATGGCTGAGCTCAAACAAATCATCTTGCAAATTAATTCGTACATGATATTAACGGTGAATATGGCCTTGAAAGGATAAGGAGAGAAATTTAGTTAAACAGAAAAACGAACTGCCTTCCGTATTGAAAATTCAAATCACGTCTCGACTACTTTAACCCGGTAACTTGAACCAACTCGGCTAGCAATCATGACCAAACCAAAAGATATTCATTATGAATTCAAATGCGCACCGAAATTCCACTGTTCCTTTAAAATCGACCAGCAGAAAACAGGAAAGCGTGTGTTTGTTAAAATAAATTCCTCAAAATACATTCTTGCACCGATTTAACCTGAATCCAATTCTATCGTAACGCACTTAGCTCCATATGGCTTAGGAATCACTTGGGGAACCCCTGATGACGACTCAACTTCATGAATTGTCGGCAGGCTGCAGATTAATGATCATTTTCCCTTCACCAATTAAATCGCACACAGAGTGATTTTTCCTGCAAACACCAACAGACTGAGCAAACTGGTTTGCGGTTAATTACAATGCAATGAAAATGAGATGGAATGCGAAATGAAACGACTAATCTAAGGGTAAAATTTAGGGTATTACAATAGGGTTAAATTTCATCATGTACCAAGGGATGAAAATCAGATGGCGGATGCTTTGGCAACGTTATCATCAATGTTGTTGTACCCCAAAATTTGACCAACCTCTTTTCTTAATCTTTGGCTTATGTTTCGTTGCATTTTTAGCATCTTGCATTTGCATAGCATAGTTATTACAGGGGATCAAGTGTTTGTTTGTGTCCTACCCAAGGAGAGATCCGAGAGGTTGTTGCTCCCCTTTCCAGTAAGAGAACCTTTGTATCCCACAGTAGTTGTAGAGCCTACGATAATCGAGGTGCAGAAATACAATCGACTATGGGCCGAGAAGGAAGAACTGTGTAGGGCTAATGAAGAGTTAGAGAAGGAAATTGTCCAGCTTAGGATCGAGAGGAGTCAAGCCATCCGATCATCATAAGAAGCAGGCCTGTGTTTGGTGTTCTAAATCTTTCTTTTGGTGATCACTTTGTGCTGGTTTGGTCATGTTCATAATTCACCAACCACTCACATTTTGGCTATGATGCAGTATGAACAAACGTTTCTGTTGAGACACATTCCATATCACATTTAGAATTTGCTCAAACTATCTCCTACCATTAATTGCATCAGTTTGTAAACTTTAGACTCAAAATGCATCTCAATATCCTTCATTGCATGACCAATCGTGTTTTTAGCTAGAAGCCTCTTTTTGAAATATGGTTGATACCATTGCGAACCTCATGAAAAATCAAGTGGTTTTGACTTTAATTTTGTTAACTTTGGTTAAGATTTGAAGATTTTGGAACCAAATCGTTTTTGATGTTTCACTTGGTTTTGGCCATGAGATTGCCCAGAAAAACGCCCTTTAGGTATTTGATTTAGTGGGGTGGCTTAATACAATGGATGTATCGCCACCCCAGTGGTTAACACCTTGCCCTTAAGTATCCTTGCCATGCGCCTGTACCCCTGTTCGACCCCCAGCAGGGGCGTTTTTGTGTTATTTTCATTTATTTTCCTTATTTTTAATATTTTTATTTTCCTTTTCCTTTTATGGCACATGCGTGAAAGTGGTAGAATTGGCTATGTTTTGAGCCTATGATCCCAAGGTCTTGGGTTCAAGCCTTGGGTGAGGCATTTCCTTTTTTAGCAACTTGTTTATTTTATTTTATTCTATTTATTTTAGTTATTTCTTGTTTTCTTTTATTTATTTAAAAATAGTCCTAAATGTCCTAAAATCCCCCCAAAAAATCATATTTCATTATTTTAATGTGTTAAATTATTTTTCATCTTTTCTTTATTTTATTTTCCATTTATTTTCATTTTATTTTATCATTTTTTGAATTAACAAATTAATGTGCTTTGTGGTTTATCTTTTATTCCAATCAATTTCTTTTCTTTCTCATTTCATTTGTGAGTGAATTATTTAGTGTTTACTTGGCCTTGTGCCATGATCCCCCTAAGATTCCTAGTCCCTTCGTTTAGGATGGGAATAGGAGAGACATTAGGTGTTCAATCCTATGCATGACAACATTAGGATAGTTCTTTCCCTTTCATCCCAACTTTTGGAGCATTGTGCATGACAACATTAGGGTCCAGTTTCCCCTTAGTTTGAGTCTTTCTCTTCTCATCTCCTAAAAAATTCAAAACAGTTAATAAAGGATAATTTATGTCGTACACTATGAGCCTTAAGTACTTGAGGAATGATGGTTGGGGGGCCTCCTCTCAACTATCTAGAGTGTTTAGCGTATGCCCTTTGTGCGATATGCGACGCATTCGCTCTCGAGTCATAGTCTTTAGTGCGAAATGAGTTTCAAACCATAACTCAATCCACTTCTTGTCTTAAAAAAAACATCAAATCTTTTTATCCTTTGGGATCTTAATTGGAAAACCATTTTCAGAAAGAGTTTTGTTAAGCTTTGGTTCTACCGCAAGCAAGCATCGTCCCTAACTGCTGGAACCACTGTTTAACTCTACTTGGTTTAAAACACTTGACCCAACCAGTGGTCGTGTCAGCCTGAACTATGTTTGCTCTGATTTCTCGTACCAGATTAGGATACGTAGGCACAAGACGACGATGTCTTGGAGAGCAACCTTCCCCCACCTTCACCCGTAGTTTTCCGAACTACGTTGACTCTGACTTTCCCATTGCACGAGGGAATATGTAGGCATATAGCGACAATGCTATATCGAGTCACTTTTCTTTTCTTTCGTCCCCGTGAGCCTTTAGCATAGATAGATTTACACCCTTTTAAACTAGACAACAAGCGTGGATCCTGTCAAGTACGACGGGCGTGAGAGGTGCACATACCTTCCCCTTGCGTAACCGGCTCCCGAACCCGAGATTTGGTTGCGATGACCTATCTTTTCCCTTTTCGTTAGGTTTTATATGATCGTTTCCTTTCCCTCTCTTTGGGATAAATAACGAACGGTGGCGACTCTTCTGTCTTTACCGACCCCTCTTCACAGCGATGCGACAAATGTATGAGGTGAATTTTTGGAATGACGCTCCAACAATCACTAACATACGTCTTGATAGGCCATCGTTTGTATTTGCGGTAGAAAAAAGCACCAGATGGGAAGCTTTGGTACTTTGACATCAGATATTTTCTCAAGACTCAAGAGTATCCGACTAGGGCATCAAGTAGAGATAAGAAGACTCTAAGGAGGTTGTCGGGTAATTTCTACTTGGACAAAGATGATGTGTTATACAAGAGCAACTTTGATATGGTATTTCTGTGTTGTATGGATAAAGATGAAGGTTTTTTTGGTACACATGCCAGTGGGCATGCAATGTCTAGAAAGCTGTTGAGAGCAGGGTATTACTGAATGACGATGGAGTCTAACTGTTTTAAGTATGCCAGGAAGTGCCACAAGTGTAAGATTTACGCCGATAAGATGCATGTGCCACCAAGTCCTCTTAATGTTTTGACATCCCCTTGGACTTTTGCTATATGGGGCATTGACATGATTGGGAAGATTGAATCGACAGCCTCCAACAAACATCATTTCATCCTTGTCGCCATTGATTATTTCACCAAGTGGGTAGAAGCAACTTCTTTTTCCAATGTCACGAAATAGGTGGTGGCCAGTTTTATAAAGAAGGATCTTATCTGCCGATATGGAATACTAGAAAGAATCATTACTGACAATGGCTCAAATTTGAAAAATAAGATGATGAAAGAATTGTGCCAGAGTTTCAAAATTGAACACCACATCTCTTCGCCGTATTGTCCAAAGATGAATGGTGTCGTTGAGGTTGCAAATAAGAATATCTAAAGGATTGTACAAAAAATGGTGGTGACCTATATAGATTGGCACAAGATGTTACCCTGTTCTCTTCATGGTTATCGTAATTCAGTGCGTACGTCAACCGGGGAAACTCCTTTCTTGTTGGTATATGGTACAAAAGTTGTTCTACCGTTGGAAGTCGAAATTCCTTCTATGAGATTATTCTATGATGTGAAGCTTGATGAAGTATAATGGGTGAAGAACAGATTGAATCAGTTGAGTCTGATTGATGAAAAGAGATTGACAGCTATCGCCCATGGACGGCTATACCAGAGCAAAATGAAGAAGGCATTTAATTAAAAGGTGCGTCCTCGACATTTCCAAGTAGGCGACTTAGTGTTGAAGAGGATCCTCCCTCCACAAGCAGATCATAGGGGCAAATGGACTCCCAATTATGAAGGTCCATACGTAGTAAGAAAGGTTTTCCTTGTAGAGCCTTGTTGCTATCAACCATGGACGACGAAGATTTTACGTCCCTTGTGAATGCAAACGTAGTTAAAAAATATTTTGCTTAAAACAGACCCGCTGAAAATAAAAAGAAAAATCCAAGCAAAAATTGGGCATCCCGGCGGACCATAAAAAGAAAAAAGAAAAGGTTCGGGCAAAAATTAGGGATAAAAATAAATAAAAAAGTGAACCTGCAAAGTTGAAAACTTGAGAGGGCAACTTTGGCAAAAAAAGGGTATCCCGGTGGATTGAAAACCTGAAAGGGCGACCTAGGAAAAAGTTAGGGATTAAAAAGCAAACAACTGTGATCTGTGCATGTTCCATCTGCAAACTCATCATGGTACACGGTCACCCTGAAGGTTAAAGATCAGTCCAGTCAGTCTTTTCGGAAGAAAGAGCATTGGTGAAGCATTGAGGACATACAGGTCATAGCCGAATCGACACATGTTGATTATCTATTTCCACATTGCCAACATTTATGCTTTTCGTGTTTCTTTTTATTTCTTTTTGCGCAATTTCCTCTTTTTAGGGATTGCATCCACTTGTAATTTGCCTATTTACAACCCTTTTTCAATCAATACAATATTATTCACTCAGAAAGCTTTTCTTTACTCTTGTTGTTTTGTTTGCAAAGAAGGCGTCTATATTTTTGATAAATTTATATATGAACATGTTGTGGGCTCCATGAAACATGTTTAAAATAAGGATTTGCGTGACCAATATCATGTATGATAAGCGGAAGCAACCATTCGGTAGTCAGGACGCCCTATTTGTTGTTGCATGATTGCAGGTCATTAAGGTCATTGCCCTAGTATTGCTTAAATCCCGTTAGAGAAGTTCCAGGAAGGTTTATATCGGTTAAAATACTGCCACACATTCAGACAGTGGTCCAATAAGAGGTTCCTTGTCTCCCTGCAGCAAGGTTGTGGTTGCAATCACAGAGTTTCGTTATCCAATTAGAAATGATGTCACCGATAGCAGCATGTGCTTATCCCCAGCACGATAGAGATAGAAGACGTCCCTCAACGGAAAATGGTGGTCGGTATATCTAATAGAATCCAATGGTCATTGGCACGTTCCAGAGGAAGTTTTAGGGTTTATTCCTCCGTTGAGGTTATTCTTGTTTCCTGTCAGAGTGGTGTTCTTCCCCCACGGAATTTGTGTTTTTAGAGACCTTCAGGGCTTTGTTCTCAGTAGGGTTGGTTTGATGTTTCTCTCTTCAACATTTCTTCCGGTGGTATTCTTTTTAATTTGCATATGCATTTTGCATAGCATTCTCCCAAACGCGTAGCATTTCCATTTCGTATGGAGCATTACGCCATATTCAAACATATGCATCTAAAGCATAAGCCAAGTCCAGTTTTTCTTTGGCCAAACATTTCTCCAGTTGATATTAGTGTGACTTAAGATTTCCTCAGGCAGGTTATTAATAGATGCGTTCATCTTGTTCCTCAGGAAGAGCTAATTTGTTTAAATACCTCCTTCCCCAACAGAGGTTCTCGCTCAGATTGTGAGTCGGTTGATTCTACTTCATGTGCTTGCTTCATCCCAACTCTTGGTTGGTATTCTCTGGTACGGTGTTAGAAAGTATTTGCGGTAGTGTTTTATCGTATCCGTAGAGATTGAAGTGAATATATGCGTGTTGTTCAATGGTTTAGTAACTTAAGAATAGGGGGTTTTTAGAATGGTATCAATTTTGTGACAAAGGTTTGCAATCATAAAATCAGAACAAAAGTCGGTTTTTAAGTTTGATAAAAGTATGTCAAGATTAGGTTTCGTTAGTCCGTCCAAAATGTATCTATTAACCCAAAGATGTGAATGAAGTTCAAACCAACATAACTGCGTATCCTCACAAAAGCGTTTATCTCTAAATCAATTTCGTGAAAAATATGGTTTCGACCGTTAAATGATCTCTCTACCTAACACTCGAAACCATATGCATTAAGATTGATACAAAGCGGATATCAACTTCCAAATCCATCTCTAGCATTTGTCATAGTTGATAGATAAAGATATTAGGTCAAGACTTGATAAGTTTATCTCTAACACAAACCAAATCATAAATGTAAAAATGGTAACAAATAACTTCATCTATATTGAATAACAACTTGTTCACATACATTAGATTAAGAAGAATACATAAATTATGAACCAACTACTTCTAACCTTGACAGAAGAGGTATTTAGCTACTCATTTCCATGGTTTCTTGAACAACAAGTTTCGGAAGAAGGTTGATGAACATCCGAGTCGAAGAATCGAGCTTGGATGAGAATCCACCTTCTTTTTGTAAAATATTTCTAAGAGAAGAAGAAATGAGAGATTTCTGGTTTTTTTAGTGAAGAAAATATGATCTATCAAAAAGTGGTAAAGTTATGATCCCTATAAAGCAATATATAAAGTACAAAACAGGCTCTGTTTGCGCCCATTCGCCAGGCGAACATCATAATAAGGTACTTCAAAGTGCCTTCAGCAAGCAAACCGCCCTCTGAGATATCGCGCCTTCGCCAGGCGAATCACCGATTCTCCAGGCGAACCTTCGGTGTCTTCACTCGCCAGGAGAACTTCATGCAGGTTTGCTATTGGAATAGCCAAGAGAATAGCCAAGACATCTTCGCCATCTCCTTCACCAGGAGAATGGTAGCGAAACTTCGCTGGAACCATTGCCTGGAGAACTTCCTGCCCTTTTGGTCTGGGAGTTTAATTTGGAGTTACTCGCTTTAGCTCGCCAGCACTCGCCAGGCGAATACTCGCTGACACTCGCTGAGCTTCGCCAAGCGAATGCTCTGATTTCCAACTTCTTCTGGCAGCTATGCCTCCTTTCTTCCAAGGTGCTCTTACTAGTGTCAATCCTGCACACTAACAGCAACATTACAAGCACCATTCACTTGGACCAAAACAAAATGAAACTAAGCAAATACAACTACTAATTCATGCACTACTAGATAAAAAACAAGTAAAAATACTACTAAGAAAAGATCAAATACATACTATAATTGGGATCTAAGAACTCTCCCCAACTAACTTATTTGCATGTCCTTAAGAAAAGTATGCCTCTCAAAACAAAAAGGAGGATTTTCTCCTGAACCAATTTAATCCAAGTGAAAATATTCGGCTCAAACACACAACAAGTTCAACAAGGCAAAAAGTTACACAATCCCACAATAGACAATGTACAAGAACTTGATTCTGAAAACAATTCAAAACTATGCTTCCAAGAACAACTAAATCTCATAACATGTCATTCTAACACTCCACTTCGAAAAAGGATTGAAGCAAACGCGCATGCAAGCACGGGACAAAAACTCACTCCAATGACAAACAATGCAATACTACACAATTCATACAATATCTAAATGCTCACAATAAAATTATGGAAGTTAAAGATCACATAGGACTTAAAGGGTTGTAGCTTGGCCGGGTCACAACAAAGGGTCATTTATAAGGCCATTGAAATCAAATCGCCGATGCTTAAGAACACTCACTATACAAGTATTTACAACATCACCACTTCATTCGCCAAATTCTTTCAAATGCAAACCTTCACAAGCTCCCTTGCATAATTATTTTTCTTTTTCTTTCCTTCAAGCAAGCATACTACTTTTTTTTTCTTTTTCTCTTTTTCATATTTTTTTCTTTAGATAAATTCTCTTTTAATCCAACCTTTGTTCACACCTCTTATACACAAACTTGCTTGAAGGCTTTACACAACAATTTTTTCTTTTTTTTTCTTTTCGACTTTTTTCGTTCTCCCTAACTTACTTCCCACTCAACCCAAAGTGAATGTTCCAAGCTTTTACGACAAGAAAAGCAGTTTAAGCATAACTTCAAGGTTCAAGAATAAAACAAACATTAGAAACTCACAAAATGAGCTTTAAACAAGAAGGCTCAAAAGGGGCTAACAAAAGTCACACTCCTTACGAGACGTGTATGGGAATGGTTGTTGTAATACCCCAAATTTTGCCCTAAGGTTTGTCGTCGCATTTCATTGCATTTTTATTGCATTTAATCAATTACTAACAAATTTGTGTAGTCGTTTGACTTTTTGCAGGTAAATATCATATGGCATGTATTTTTTTCTAAAAAGTAAAAATGGCACAATTGGCAAGAGGACATGTGTAAGGAGTTGTGAGTGTGAGAGGTTGAGAGTTCGAATCTCACCTTAGTCACTTTTTGTTTTTTATTATTTTTACTCTAAATGTTTCTATCTCTCATTAAAAAATAACAAAAATAGTTTTTTATTATTATTTAATTATTATTTTCGTATTTTAATTAAATCATTTTTTAAAATATTATTTTTTTTCACTTTTTTCTAAATTATTCATAAAAATATCCAAAAAAATCATAAAATAAAAAATATTAGAAAAAATTTTGTTCTTTTTATAATATTTTTGATTTTAGGAATCAATAGGATTATTAGTTTTTATTTTAAGTTTATTTTAATTATTATTTAAATTTTATTTTTTCTTAACTAATTATTTAGTTTGGGATTTAAAATGGGCTTTAGGGACATTATTGACAATTTGGTGTTAACCCTAATTTGTTCCTTATATATACATGTGTTGCCTTGTTGAAAAATGGTCAGAAGGTTTTCTTCAGAAAAGAGGAGAGAGAAAGGGAGAAACAAAGGAGATCCCCAGAGAAGAAAGGCGGTCGTTCCCACAACTCGTCAGAAGGATTGGAGCTCTCCAGTGTTCCCTTATTCAAACCTTTTTCACATTTACCGAAGCAAACCTCCGCTTCGTAGGTTAAATTACTAAACCTTTTGCCTTTTCATGTTTATATGCATATTTTGCCATTTTAATGTGTTTAGGTCCGTTAAATTACTAAACCTTTTGCTTTTTCATATTTATGTGCATATTTTGCCATGTTAATCTCCATGTGTATTTAGGTCCGTAGATTTTAATATCAAAACCCTTTTTTAACAAAACCTTTTTTTTAAAAATCAAAACCTTTTTTTATTTATTATTAAAACCTTTTTTTTAGTAAGACCTTTTTTAAAAACTGAAAAGCCTTTTTGTTCCGAAGAAAAAAAAACCTTTTTGTTCCCAAAAACCTTTTCCCAAAAAACTGAAAAGCCTTTTCCCAAAAAAACTGAAAAGCCTTTTTTTGGATGAAAAGCCTTTTTTGTTCTAAAAAAAACTGAAAAGACTTTTCCCCCAAAAACTTTTTTTATAATTTAAACTTAATTTTATTTTATAATTTTAACTTAAATATTTTTTATTAAAAAATTAAAACCTCTTTTTTATAATTAAAATATTAAAAAATTAAAACCTTTTCGTAAGGAACTCCTGAGATGTTTGTCGTGTCATTTTATGTACCCTTTTATTACTTTTCTTTCTTTTGGCATTTCATGTGCATGCTCGAGGTTGAGATGTGCTTGTGGTGGCCACAACCCCACACTATTTTCCTCCCTCACTTCATTCTAAGTGTCATTACATATTTTCATATTCTTCATGTTTTCAGAAATGTTTCTTTGTTTCTTTATACCCTCTGCCTTTATTACTTTTCTTATTTCTGTACCTTAATTATTCCTCCATATAATGATTTGTCATATTTTCACATTTTTTACAGTTTTATCCTTCCGAAGGATTAGGTCCAGCCTTTTGGCCGCCGAGTCAATAGCCTTACCCCTTTAATGGATCAAACCCTGTTTAGCCTAGGTGTCCCGTCGTGGGCAAAATTGCTTTTATCCTAGTGTTAGGCCAAAAGAGTCGCCGTACTCTGTTTTAAGGTTTTCCGCCGTGGAATCCCTAATTTAACCCTATTTCAATTTTAATTAACATTTTTTTAACATAGAGATTGGAGTCTCTGAACAAACCTTGGCCACAGTCAAGACGTTTCTAACCTCCCTTTTGAGGGGAACTACAGTTACTCTGATTCCATTCACGTAAGGATATGTAGGCACAAGATGCGATGTCTTGCCGAGTAAACTTAGAATTAACCCCTAGGTATTTTTTAATTTTCAATCCTTTGTATATACCCTAAAGCAAAATAATTTCACCGCAACAGAAAATGGCGACTTCACTGGGGAGTCCTAACTATTGAGGGTTATCCCTATTTTGTTTATTTTTCTTTATATATTTGTTTTATTATATATTTTGCTCACTTGTATGTATATATTGGGGTACCTTACTTGGAGTTACTGTGTTGTGAGATAAGTCCTACACCCGGACTTGAGCGACCTTATGATAGGATGGCTGATATATTCGACGAGGCTTATAGGGAGTGAGTCCCGACTAAGCTAAATCGAGAATCACCGCTCAGTTGAGACACTTTCGAAAATGGTTCGGTTGATCGAGTGTAGTCGTGAAAACTTTTACCGTTATCGATTGGAGTCTGTGATACTGGGAACCGTAGTACCTTTACACCATCTTGACCTTATATAGGACGTAGTGCGGGAACTATGTGGGAGTAGTCCTACAATGGTTGCTACGCGATACTACACTCGAACGAGGTTCTCTTGAGAATATTATCGACCCTTGAGTCAGTCGAGAAGTTGATAATATCCAAAAGATGGGCTGATGACTTTGGGCACTTTTTAGAACCCTTGTTCTGCAGGTACAATTAATCTATAGTACACACCACTTTGGGAAGGGTAGACCTTGACTCCATTCATTGTTCCTCTAAAATTAGGACCTTTGTTTGCTTATGTGCGTTTGTGCTTTGCATCCATAAAGCATCATATCATTTCTAGTTTCAAGGAATTCAAAAGTCCTTTGCAAATTCAAGAAGTCCTACATTTTAAAGTCAGACAACTTTTCTCGCTTTCCTAAAAGGGAATGTTTGCAATCGACCGTTGAAATTCTTGAGACCATTGCATGGCACTAGCATCACATTTTTGAATTGCATTTATCCCCCAGTTTCTCCTTCTTGGTCCTATCGTCTTCTAGTGTACCTTTGAGTCGTCAAGCTGATTCCTCGACACAGATATCAGACCAGAAACGGAACAGGAGTCACTTTGATCCTATTCTCATGACTTACACAGAGCTATATCCTAACTTAGTCCGGCAAGGACTGATTACTACAAAGGCTTTAACACCTCCTCTTAATCCTCCGGCTGGATTTAGGGATGATCTCCATTGTGCTTCCCATGAGGGTGCCCCAGGACATGACTTGGAGTATTGTTTTGCATTGAAGGCTAGAGTATGTGAATTGGTTAGAACTGGAATACTTGATTTTACAGACAGTCATCCGGATGTTCAGAAAAATCCCTTGCCAGTACATCAGAAATGAACTTTTGTCACTAGGTCTTTTGTTTCTCGTTGTTTGCACTTTCCTTATTTTGTTTAAGTTGTTTGCTTTTAATTGTGTTTGTACTTTCATTAATGAAATAAGCATTGCGACTTTTGATTCAATTCATTTCCGTCCATTTATTTGCATCTTTATGCTTTATTTTTCAAATGTTTACTTCTTGTCCAAAATTTTGATATGCTAAGATTGGAGGGAGGATGATGAAAACGTTATACCCATAATTGCTGTCAGTATGCTTTCAATCAAACCTTGTTGACGATGTAAGGCATTGTTTCAATTCCCAAACACTGGAGAAATAAGGAAGTTAATCCCTCGTTACCCCCTTCGGGCCTAGAAGTTGGAGTTTCTTTCGTTACAAAAAAACCCACAATTTTAACCTTGGGATGGGTAGTTCTCAGTTAACTTGGTTGTGTGTTCATACGATACACCTTTCATTAACAAATTTTCCTTCGCACACGTCAAATAAGTGTCGAAGATGTTTTCTAATCAAAGGGTCGATGATGGTTCACCGTAATCATTAAAATCAAACAGTCACTTTCCTTCACACAAAAAAATAATATAAAAAAATCAAAAGAAGCCCGCTAAGTCAAAACCTATGAAGGAGACTTAGGCAAAACTGGGGCATCCCGCTGACTGTAAACTCTAAAATAAACAGTTCAGGCAAAATTTAGGGATAATACAAAGAGATTTTTAAATCCTTATCTTGAAAATCCTCAATGTCAAAACAATCAAATGTTATAGGGGAGTAGTGGCTGCCTTTTCATAGGTCCCTTTGACTTCTGAATCATCACTGCGACGATCAATGAAATCCCTAACTTATGGGAACCTGAATGCATAGTATGAGTTAACTGAGCATAAGACTGAAGATCATCACGTAGATTGGGTGGGTACAAATAAATTTTGAGCCCTTATCTTTTGTTTCATAAACCGTGAACCAGGCCACATTACAACCCTCAAAAGACCTAATTGAAGCAAGGTTATTTTGAAAGTATACTACAGCAAGGTTGCGTAACTTGACTCCTAAAGATCTTTGTGAATCATTTATTTTGGCAGTACACCTTTGTTTTAAACTTTGAGCGCCTTGAATCGTTGTGTTCTGACTAACGACTCATGTATTTTCCATCTTTCAAAAATAATTTTGATTTCAAAAGTCGCATGAATTTTGCATTACCATGTTTGTATGAATATTTTTGTTTGCAAACTGGCTTTCCTCTAAGGAATTTTCAAACAATGAGAAACTTGGTCAAGTGATCTTATCAGGGGCAAGTTCCTTTTACATCCTGTCAAAGAATCAGTTCAAGATTTGTTCAAGGCAATATCTTCTCAGATTTGGTTTATCCAGAGAATTGTTCAAGACTCAGACTGGGGCAAGCCCTCCGAGGATACAACAAAACAGTCGATTCCACGAATCAGACAGCTGAAGCAATTATCAATCCATTTGACCTGGGGCAGTTTACTTGCATAATCCCCAAGCAGTTATTCATCATTCCTACAGTGACTATCAACTTGATACAGTTTAACAGAATGACAGTGATCTCCGTGTTGAGGAATCAGTCCTCCAGTTTTGTCATCTCACAGAAAGAGTCGAGTCTTGTCGTCGACGTCTGCATTTGCATTTGATCATATGTCATAGCATAATTCCTATACATGTGCACATCTTGGGTGCTTTATTCCCCATTTACATTTCTATCTTGGGTGCTTTATTCCCCATTTACATTTCTATCTTGGGTGCTTTACTCCCCATTTACATTTCTATCTTGGGTGCTTTATTCCCCATTTACCTCTCTATCTTGGGTGTTTTACTCCCCATTTACATATCTATCTTGGGTGATTTATTCCCCATTTACCTCTCTATCTTGGGTGCTTTACTCCCCATTTACATTTCTAGCTTGGGTGCTTTACTCCCCATTTACATTTTTATCTTGGGTGCTTTACTCCCCATTTACATTTTTATCTTGGGTGCTTTACTCCCCATTTACATTTTTATCTTGGGTGCTTTACTCCCCATTTACATTTCTATCCTGGGTGCTTTACTCCCCATTTACATGTCTATCTTGGGTGCTTTACTCCCCACTTACCTTCTATCCTTGGGTGTTTTATCCCCCATGTACCTTTATCCCGGGTGTTTTATTCCCCGTTTACCAGATATTCCTGGGTTTACCTAACATCATGGTGTTTTACCCCCATTTACTTTTTTTTTCTCCCTGAGGTCGTGTTTTACTCGCGTCTTACCTTGTGGGCAAAATTTATTTACTTGGCATCATGGGTGTTTTATCCCCATTTGCGTTTTTCTCCTGAGCTCGTGTTTTACCCGCGTCTTACCTTGCGGACAATTTCTAATTTACTTGGCACCTATCAACAATTCTGGGTCGTGTCTACCCGACGTTTCTTCCAGATATGACATGTCTTCTTCCCTAGTGCAATTCCTCGATGGGTCGTCCCCTGTGACGTTGTTTCGTCTGTATCCGTGCATTTGTCATTTTCATCATACACATCATATCAGATTCATATTATATTTAGCATTATAGTTCGTTTTGTTTTGTCCATATCATTGCATAGCACTGCGTCTAAAGGCAAACTTTTCGGTTATCTGTATTTAAATCCCTCCACCACGATTTCTCGAGTCTCCGTTGCTCGAATCACCCGGTGAAGTTATTTAAATAGGGGCAACTGTAATACCCCAAATTTTGCCCTAAGATTTGTCGTCGCATTTCATTGCATTTTTATTGCATTTAATCAATTACTAACAAATTTGTGTAGTCGTTTGACTTTTTGCAGGTAAATATCATATGTCATGTATTTTTTTCTAAAAAGTAAAAATGGTACAATTGGCAAGAGGACATGTGTAAGGAGTTGTGAGTGTGAGAGGTTGAGAGTTCGAATCTCACCTTAGTCACTTTTTGTTTTTTATTATTTTTACTCTAAATGTTTCTATCTCTCATTAAAAAATAACAAAAATAGTTTTTTATTATTATTTAGTTATTATTTTCGTATTTTAATTAAATCATTTTTTAAAATATTATTTTTTTTCACTTTTTTCTAAATTATTCATAAAAATATCCAAAAAATCATAAAATAAAAAATATTAGAAAAAATTTTGTTCTTTTTATAATATTTTTAATTTTAGGAATCAATAGGATTATTAGTTTTTATTTTAAGTTTATTTTAATTATTATTTAAATTTTATTTTTTCTTAACTAATTATTTAGTTTGGGCTTTAAAATGGGCTTTAGGGACATTATTGACAATTTGGTGTTAACCCTAATTTGTTCCCTATATATACATGTGTTGCCTTGTTGAAAAAGGGTCAGAAGGTTTTCTTCAGAAAAGACGAGAGAGAAAGGGAGAAACAAAGGAGATCCCCAGAGAAGAAAGGCGGTTGTTCCCACAACTCGTCAGAAGGATTGGAGCTCTCCAGTGTTCCCTTATTCAAACCTTTTTCACATTTACCGAAGCAAACCTCCGCTTCGTAGGTTAAATTATTAAACCTTTTGCCTTTTCATGTTTATATGCATATTTTGCCACGTTAATGTGTTTAGGTCCGTTAAATTACTAAACCTTTTGCTTTTTCATATTTATGTGCATATTTTGCCATGTTAATCTCCATGTGTATTTAGGTCCGTAGATTTTAATATCAAAACCCTTTTTTAACAAAACCTTTTTTTTAAAAATCAAAACCTTTTTTTTATTTATTATTAAAACCTTTTTTTAGTAAGACCTTTTTTAAAACTGAAAAGCCTTTTTGTTCCGAAGAAAAAAAAACCTTTTTGTTCCCAAAAACCTTTTCCCAAAAAACTGAAAAGCCTTTTTTTGGATGAAAAGCCTTTTTTGTTCTAAAAAAAACTGAAAAGACTTTTCCCCCCAAAACTTTTTTTATAATTTAAACTTAATTTTATTTTATAATTTTAACTTAAATATTTTTTATTAAAAAATTAAAACCTCTTTTTTATAATTAAAATATTAAAAAATTAAAACCTTTTCGTAAGGAACTCCTGAGATGTTTGTCGTGTCATTTTATGTACCCTTTTATTACTTTTCTTTCTTTTGGCATTTCATGTGCATGCTCGAGGTTGAGATGTGCTTGTGGTGGCCACAACCCCACACTATTTTCCTCCCTCACTTCATTCTAAGTGTCATTACATATTTTCATATTCTTCATGTTTTCAGAAATGTTTCTTTGTTTCTTTATACCCTCTGCCTTTATTACTTTTCTTATTTTTGTACCCTAATTATTCCTCCATATAATGATTTGTCATATTTTCACATTTTTTATAGTTTTATCCTTCCGAAGGATTAGGTCCAGCCTTTTGGCCGCCGAGTCAATAGCCTTACCCCTTTAATGGATCAAACCCTGTTTAGCCTAGGTGTCCCGTCGTGGGCAAAATTGCTTTTATCCTAGTGTTAGGCCAAAAGAGTCGCCGTACTCTGTTTTAAGATTTTCCGCCGTGGAATCCCTAATTTAACCCTATTTCAATTTTACTTAACATTTTTTTAACATAGAGATTGGAGTCTCTGAACAAACCTTGGCCACAGTCAAGACGTTTCTAACCTCCCTTTTGAGGGGAACTACAGTTACTCTGATTCCATTCACGTAAGGATATGTAGGCACAAGATGCGATGTCTTGCCGAGTAAACTTAGAATTAACCCCTAGGTATTTTTTAATTTTCAATCCTTTGTATATACCCTAAAGCAAAATAATTTCACCGCAACAGTTGTGCTCAATAAAAACAAGTGCCTTGATCCTCTCTAAAACTTCCACAAAATTATAAAGAACAAAAGATAAAACATGATTTATAAGTATACACAAAGTTCATCATCAATCCATAACATATGTACAAGCAAAGGGAGGATTCTCACATTTGTGATATAGGACCTAAATGACATATCAATCCACATAGTTGCAACGAGAATCAAAGTTAAGGAAAATGTATAAAGAATAACAAGTTCTAAAACATTCTAAATTCTAGAACAAGGTAACTAAGTACCTTGTTAACAAATTTGTGAGAACGATAATATCATCGTCATCCCACTTGAAAGGAATTCTTGCATATCTACAACCACCTTGGAATAACACTTAAAATAAAACTTAAACAATAAATAAATAAATAACTCAAAATACTAAAAATAATGCTGAATAACTAAAATGCTGCATAACACCAACAATGTCACAAAGTACCTAAAAAGGTACAAGTACAAACATGGAATACAATAACCAAAGTACATAACAAAACAAATACACGGAAATACAAGAAAAACTTCACTTTGTATCAAAAAGGAAACAACAAAACATAACAGAAATCACTCCTCCTCCTCGGACATGTCAAAGTCATCATCATCACTGTCATCCTCACCATCACCATCATCAGCATCTTCATCATCAGCAACTACATCATCACCAGCAGGGTCATCATCCTTGTCGCTACCGCAAAAATAAGGTGCCGGCAAAACAAAAGAGTCACCACCTTTTGTTATTTATCCCACAAAAAGGGAAAGGAAACGATCGGAAAAACCTGACGAAAAGGTATAAGACAAGGTCATCACAACCATGTGTGGGTTCGGGAGTCAGTTACACAAGGGGAAGATATTAGCACCCCTCACGTCCATCGTACTTGATGGGATCCATGCTTGTTGTGTTTATCTGACAGGTTGATTATATCTATCTATGCTAAAGGTATGGTCTGAAAAGAAAAGAAAATGACTCGGCAGAACACAACAGTTCTATGCCTACGTATTCCCGTATGGAACGAGAAATTAGAGTCAACGTAATTAGCCTAACTACGGGTTACGGGGGAAGGTTGCTCATCGAGATATCGCATCTCGTGCCTACGTGCTTTCACACGGCGTGAAAGATCATAGAAAACGTAGTTCGGGACAACAAGAGACACAAGTTTGTCTTTTTTATCCGAGTAGGGTTAACAGACAGTTCCAGCAGTTGGTGTATGCAGCTCGCTCGACGGAGACTTAGGCGCTTACCGTTTGCGGTAGAACCGAGAGTTAACAAAACTCTCCTTCTGATAAGGGTTTCCAAGGATTAAAGGTCCAAGAGGACAAAAAAGATGTTTGATCTTTGTTTTTTGTCTTTTACGGAAGAAGTGTTTTTTATGGATGTCTGCAACTAATATCGCACTAGAGACTATGACCTGAGAATGAATGCGTCGCATGTCACCCAAAGGGTGCCATACTAAACATCCAAGCTGTTGGAAAGAAACTCTCCAACAACCCTTTCTCAAGTAGCTTAAGGCTCGTAGCGTACGACATCAATTAACCTTTATTACTGTATTTTGATTTGTTTGAAGATGAGAAGAGAAAGGACGCACTAAAGGGGAACTGATCCAATCCTAAAGTTGTCATGCAAAGTTGATCCTATGGTTAGGGTTAGGAGGGAACTACCTAATGTTATCATGCATGGTTAGAACCCTAATGTCTGTCATAACTTCTCTCAAATAAGAGAAGTCAGAGTTCCTAGGGGAACATGGCAAAGGAAAGCAACAGCAGAAGAAATAACTGTAAAGAAACAACTGTAAGTAAAATGCATGCAATGCAACAGACAAGCAGAAGGAGCCAAGCTCAACTTCTTGAGCAAGCAAGCCAGAGGCAATACACCACACAAGCAAGGGAGACAAACTCAACCTTAAACCAGCAAGCAAAGCCAAGCAATAGTAGTCAAGCAGAGGGAAACAATCAACCTCTAATGTAGACAAGCAAAGGGAGCTCAGCTCAACCTTTAGGATGCTCTTAGGCCGAGAATCATATACATGAGACCTAGTCTAATGCAACACACCAAACAGTCACACAAGCAACATTCAAGCAATCAGAAAATACAGCAGACAAAATAGCAGACAAGCAACGCAGTTAACAGCAAAACAAACAAACAGTCTGCAATCAACTACAAGTCTAAGCCATCTTCAAGAGAAGGGAATGAAAGCTCCAACTTCAAGCTCCAAAGGATCCACCAAGGGAGAAGAGAATTAACATCAAGATGATAGCATGATGATGGGAAGCATGATGGAAACCAAGGGAATCCATCATGGCACTCAACCATACATCTGAGATAGGCATCCTCAAAGGTTCTACCTCTTGTGAAATGCCACACATCCTTCTAAAGGAAAGATGAGGCTTCCACATAGGGACCTTGAATCATGGGATGAGAATGGAAAGCAATCAAGGCAATCCATGTTTATTTGAAGAAAGATAAATCAACACTAAAGCTCTTCCTAAACCCTAATTCATTAAGCTACAAGAAAGCTACTAAAAGGAGGTCTAAACACCAAACCCAAACACCACAACCAAGCAAACATAAGCCTCTATATGTCTAAAGCACCAACAAAGAAGATTAGCAAACCTATTATGACTAAAGGCCACCATTGGAGTTCAACTAGTGCAAGTGTTATGTTGAAAGCATCTTAAAACTAGTCCAAGTATTAAATCTATTTAAAATACTAAAACTACTTCTAAAATCCTATAAAATTTTCTAAGGGAACCTACATGTGTTAGCTACTTATGGTACAAAAACCAGGGATTGAAACTATGCTTAAAGGTACTAAAGAATTGCTAAATCACAAGGTGTCAAAGGGAGACCCTAAAATGGAAGGTCATGGGAACCTAATCCAAAACAGAACATAAAGTCATCTAAAAATTATAAAATAATTCCTAAGGGAGCATGCATCTCTATACTAGCAACCGACAAAAAATCTCATTCAAATTCTATACCAAACAGCCATACAAAAATCAACAAGAAAGTGAAGAAATATGCCAAAATTAAAGAATTAAACAAAATGCAAAAAATCAAATTAAATTGAAAATTGCATGAAAATAAAATCTAAGCATATCAAAAAATCAGAAATAAAATCTAGAGCATCCACATATTTTTCTTTTATTTTTCTGACCAAAATTAGATTTAATATGAATTAAAAATGAAAAAGGCAATTAAAGTAAAATCAAAAAATGAATTAACAAAATTGAAAGCCAGGAAAATAAGAGGAGCGTTGGATTGGGACACTGGGTATGCACATCCAAGGGCTCGGGCGCTGCCACCTAATAAATGAAACGGTGCGTTTTTGGGAAGTCCAAGTCAATCTCAGAATTAGATCTCACTCGTTGGATCTGATTACAAAGTCTTCGTTTCAACTCCATCCAATGGTCCACACTTCGTCTTCTTCATTTGAATCTGAGACTGGGGGGGGGGGGGGGAACCAGGACGGTGGCTCCGGCGGCCACACAACCGTCTTCTCCGGTGAGCACAATAAGCTCTGCACTTAAACCTCACCAAACTCCAAGAAAATTATACCAAAATTCTCGCCTCTTCTCACTAATCAACAATATCCAATCCTTTCGTATCAATTCCTCATGTATCATCAAAATCGAAAATGACCAGAAAATTACATGATTCCATCACTATCACCAAACTCAAAATTGATCACACAGGAACGATCCTCACTCTTCAGAGATCAATAATCACTCATCAATTTCCATTAACTCTCCAAGAACAGTCAGAAATCAATCCAAACAGAAAACTCATCTCATCATGAATCATCACGAAACCTCTCAATTAAGATCCTAAATCGTTCTAGGTCATCACTATACCCTAACCACATGCTAATTTCAACCTAAACATGCCTGAATCAAGCGCAATAGTGAGAAGTAAAAACCTGGAAAAAAGCTTCGAATTGGAGTAGTTCCAGTGTGTTCCTTGGCTTCAATCTATGCAGATTCCTTCCTTGAACGATGCTGGTGCTATTGAAGTGCTTAATTCCTCTTAAGAAGCTCTAGAATCCAAAACACGATTTGTGTGTTCCAGCTCTGTTTCACTCCAATCTCACTCAAATTCACTGCATAATACTCCTGAGATATGAATGACCAGTTTGAGGGCTTGAATGGATCCAATGGCCAAGATTTGTTATGTTACTTCATCATGAACTAATCCATTCAATGTTCATGAAATGAGCCCCAAATCAAAAATGTAATATTGCCAAACTCTTTAAAACATTATTTCCAATCAAAACAAGCACAAGCTTGTGAAGTTTTGAGCCATTATGAGTTATTTTGAATTTTTCCACATAAATGCCTTTAAATTCTCCTTTTGTCAACTTTCTTCACACCAAGTCTCACCACAAGCCAAACTAAAGCCTCATGAACACATGGTTAGCCTTAAAATCCCATTTTGAGAAAGTTTTGGGTTGGACAAAACTTCATTTGAAGTGTGCAAGATAGAGAAAATGACCTATAATCTCACTTTCCCAAAATACCTCTAACTTGTAAACCTCATAACTTGAGTTCTACAAATCAGATGGAAGACTTCTAGTACAATTTGGAAAGCTAAGATCATGACCTACAAATTTCATTGGAAGTTGGTTGACTTTTGCAGACAAATTTCACATTCATCTAATGACCTGTAACTTGTCTGGATCATAACTTCAGTTCTATAAATCCAATGGAGGACTTCTAGTACTCAAATTAAAGCTAAGAACATGCTCTAAAAGTTCCATGTAAGCCAAAAATTGATATAAAACTTGTATCGTGAGATACGTGGTCTTGAAGTTAGGCACTAAATAGAGGATTTTACCCTGAGAACCCTAGTTTAGCAACTCCTTACACTTTGACTTCTTCTTGGATTGATATTGGAGTAACACCTCAAGTGTCTCAACACAACTTTACATGAACACCAAAACTTAGAATTAGGTCTTGATCCTCATCAATTGCACAATTGACTCAAGGTTACTCAGATGAAAACCCTAATTGTAGCACCCTTAATTGTGGCTCTTCATACTTAGCATAATGACTTGACTGAGCTCTCTCATGACCCTCAAGGCACTCCATGAGCTCTATCCATACCCTATCTATTATCAAGGCCTCACATCCCACTGATGGTCTTCAATTGGTCCTCAGATTAGAAGATGAACCCCATACAAGCATCTGAACTTCTCAAAGGCACAACCCACTTTCTGATGACTTTGGTGACCTCTCAAGCTTGAATAAGACCTCTAGATAGGCTCCTCTTGATATAAACCACACTTGATCCCCTGCTAAATGAACAATGCTATGCTATGCAAATGCTAGAACAATGAATGCTAATGCAGTGAAACAAAAGCCAAGTAAGAAAAGGTTAGGCAAAATTTGGGGTGCAACAATCCTCTGCATCCCCCCCTACCAAAACTGGGCCTGTCCACAGGCCATCCAGCATGCTCAAGGAAATGCTCCCTTGTCATCATCGAGTGGGCACCGGTAGGCTCACGTATCTGCAGCTGTAAAACCTGCATAGAATCATGCAAATCACACATGGCTCGCTATTGAGCGACCATTCAATCCCAATTATACGTGCAAATCTCTTGCTGGAATGGGTAGTAAGCAGGAGGAACCTGACCAAATACAGAAGGGCCGCGGGAACGTCTGTTGGCATCAGTACCGGCACCAGAAGTCTCACCAACACAAGGCTTAGCTCTACAAAACTTATCAATATACCTATCATCAATCACAGCAGGAATGGTCACCTGTCGCCGCTGCGGAATGTCCACACCACTATAAGCACAAAGCGACATGATAAGGCATGGGAAAGCTAGCAGGGCATTCTTGCGAGCCTCTATCCCTCCATGTCCACTTAAGACCATATCACGCATCTCATCAGCAATGATGCGGGCAATGTCAATCTGGACATTCTGCAGGATCGAATGAATCAAATGGGCAATAGGCATAGGCACTAAGTTGTGGTGGGACCTTGACACAATATTCGTCAGCACAAACAACAAAATCAGTTGCACTAAAGGCTTCATATCAGTGCGAAGATACCGAATAGCCACCCCTGAAGAATTACGCACCACAGTGCGTCCATCTAAACACAAATCTCTAGTCATTGCATCCAAATCGCGACGCTTGTTCAGGTCACGGTGGTACTCATCTATCTGGCTATCTGAAAGAGACAAAGGGTTACCCAAAACATTACTTATAGCTCGCCGATCACACCTTACCGCGACACCACAAACTGTCGAGGTCCAATTAAACACTTCACCATCATTCGGGAGGGCATTTGCATAGAATTCCCGAACTATCTCAGCATTGTAACTATCCAGAGGGGTCATCAGACGCTCCCACTTTTTCGCCACAAAAAGCGCATCAATAGTAAGGTACGACCCAATGTCACTCAATTGGAACCTCTTTTCTGCCACGATATTCCTCCTTTCGAGAGTTTCATAGCGGGCAGCCTGAGTAGCACCGCGGAACCTGTCTAGATCGAATCGGATCGGTACAAAACGAGAAGTTGAAGCCTTCCTCTTGTGTGGGTTAATCGTCTTTGGTCCCATCTGCAAACACAAATATGAACAAACAATAACAGAACAAACACGTTAGGAAACAGACAGAATAAAATAGTGACGAAGGAAAAATTCTGCTGCATTCGCCTTGGTTCACTGGGCGAATCCTGGCGAATGCTCGCTACCACTCGCTTGGCGAATGCCATCGAAGGTGCGAAAATGCAGAAAAACAGGGCTTCTACAATTGTGCAATAGTTCACTCAAAATGTGTTCAATCCCTCTTTCACAAAATCAAAATCAATTGAAACATGCTACACTAAGTTTCACAGAACAGAGAAAGGGGATTTCTAAACCTAACACAATTTCAGAAGCACTGTTTTGAAATTCCAAACCAAGCATAGACAAAGGAAAACAATAGCAAGAAGAAAAAATAACATAAACAATGTACAACTTGAAAGGAAAAAGCAGAAACATACCTTGAGATTGAAATGCAGGAAATAAAAAAGGAGTGAAAGGGCAAGGGAAAGAAGGCAATGTGAGAGTAGGCAATGTGGAAATGTGAAAGTGAGGCAAGGGGAATGAGAGGTTAGGGTTTCTGAAGGAAACAATAACGGACCATGGGCCCAAGTGGCCCATCTAAAATCCTCCAAAATTAACTGATGTGGCAGTCCAGGGTTCGCTGTTTCGCCACCTTCGCCAGGCGAAAGCCAACGAAGCTGCGCTGAGGCTCGCCGGGCGAACACTCGCTTCCATTCGCCAGGCGAACGTTAGCGAACATGACAGCAGAAGCAGTGCCTGCTGCAAGCTCCCAACATAACAAACACAACCAACCTCACACAAAATACAGAAAATAACATAAAATAGGTAAATACTTACAATGTTGAGGTGCCTCTCAACAAGCGTTTGTTTAACGTCGGATAGGCTCGACGGTCCGCTGCGATCACTGATCGCCGAAATGCACGGAAGTGGTGTCCCGCTCGAAATCACCACCTAGATAAACCTTCAACCTTTGCCCATTCACTGTCCAAGTTTCTTTAGTCTTAACATTTTCAATAACAATTGCCCCGAAACTCAAAATCTCCCGAATCCGAAACGGATCCGACCACTTGGATTTTAATTTTCCCGGAAATAGTCTCAACCTTGAATTGAACAGTAACACCATCTGTCCCACTTCAAATGTTTTTGCCACAAGCTTCTTATCATGATACATCTTCACACGGTCTTTGTAAACTTTGTTTGAATCATAGGCTTGAAGGCAGAGTTCGTCCAACTCGTGGAGTTGGCTTTTTCTTTTTTCTCCACTCAATGCTTAATCAAAATTTAACAACTTCAAAGCCCAAAAGGCCTTGTGTTCCAACTCGACCGGAAGATGAAAATTCTTTCCATAAACCATTTTGAATGGTGTGAGACCAATCGGAGCTTTGAAAGCGGTCCGGTATGCCCACAACGCATCATCAAGCTTACTTGACCAATCCTTTCGCTAGACAGAAACCGTTTTTTCCAAAATTTTCTTAATTTCTCGATTCAACACCTCCGCTTGACCGTTAGCCTGTGGATGATATGGTGTAGTAACTTTGTGTCTCACACCATATTGCTCCAGAGCCTTGGCTAACTGAGTATTACAAAAGTGTGGACCATCATCACTTAGTAACACTCTTGGGGTACCGAACCGAGAAAAAATGTTTTTCTTTAAAAATTTTATCACGGTTTTCCCGTCTGCTTTAGGGATAGCAATTGCTTCTACCCACTTGGAGACGTAGTCCACCGCAACCAAAATGTATTCGTTACAAAAAGACGGTGGAAATGGACCCATAAAATCAATGCCTCAACAATCAAAAACTTCAACCTCAATCATGTTTTGAAGTTGCATTTCATTTTTTTGTGTTATTCCACCAACTCTTTGTCACTTGTCACAACTTTTAGTGTGTGTGTACGCATCTTTGAACAAGGACGACCAATAAAATCCTGATTGAAGGACTTTAGTAGTTGTTCTTGTATTATTAAAATGACCTTCATACGGAGAGTTGTGGCAGTGCCAAAGAATGTCCTTGGCTTCCTCTTCCGAAACACATCTCCTCAAAATGTTATCGACACCAAGTTTAAAAAGATGTAGTTCGTCCCAAACAAAGTACTTGGCATCAGATAAATTTTTTTTCTTGTGGTGACCCATTAGATCCTCCAGTATTAATCCGGTGGCTTTGTGGTTAGCCATGTCGGCGAACCAAGGTCTAACTGTAACCATGTACAATTTTTCGTCGGGGAATTCCTCCCCCACCTATTTTTCATGCTTTCTGACCTCATTATTCACAAGCCGGGATAAGTGATCTGCGACCAAATTTTCGGACCCCTTTTTATCACGGATTTCAAGTTCAAATTCTTGAAGTAAAAGAATCCAACGAATTAATCGTTGCTTGGAGTCCGGTTTAGTGAGCAGATACTTAATCGCCGCATGATCAGTGTAAACCACAACTTTCGATCCAATCAAATAAGACCTAAACTTTTCCAATGCATACACTATAGCAAGCAATTCTTTTTCTGTTGTCGCATAATTAATTTGAGCTTCATTAAGAACTTTGCTTGCGTAATGTATCGCATGGAATTTTTTTGTCTTTCTTTGGCCTAAAACCGCGCCAACCGCATAATCGCTCGCGTTACACATAAGTTCAAAATCATTTTTCCAATCCAGTGCGACGATTATGGGTGCAGTTATTAAGCTTTGTTTCAAAGAATCGAAAGCTGTCATGCAAGAATCATCAAAAATAAAAGACTTATCTTTGTTGAGCAAGTTGCTCAATGGCTTTGCTATCTTTGCGAAGTCCTTGATGAATCTTCCATAAAATCCCGCATGACCAAGGAAGCTTCGAATTCCCTTTATGTTCATAGGTGGCGGTAGCTTCTCAATCACTTTTACCATGGCTCTACCAACTTCAAGTCCTTTTTACGAAACCTTGTGCCCGAGCACAATTCCTTCGGTGACCATAAAATTGCACTTCTCCCAATTGAGCACTAGATTGGTATCCACACACCTTTCTAAAACAACATCCAGATTTTTTAAACAACGATCAAATGACGGTCCAAAAACCGAGAAATCATCCATGAAAACTTTGATCGTTTTCTCAATAAAGTCCGAGAAGATCGCTTGCATACACCGTTGAAAAGTTGCCGGTGCACTAAATAACCCAAATGGCATCCTCCGGTAAGCAAAAATTCCAAAGGGACAAGTAAAAGCAATTTTTTCGTGATCTTCCGGATTGACAATGATTTGATTATAGCCGAAATAACCATCCAAAAACCAATAATACTTTTGACCAGAGAGCCTCTCAAGCATTTAATCCATAAACGGAAGAGGAAAATGATCTTTTCTCGTAGCTTGATTTAGCCTACGGTAGTAAATGCACATTCTCCATCCCGTCACAGTCTTCGTTGGAATTAACTCGTTTTTTTCATTTCGGATGACCGTCATTCCACCCTTCTTCGGTACCACTTGAACGAGACTCACCCATGGACTATCGGATATTGGATAAATCATGCCGGCATCCAACATCTTCACAACTTCTTTCCTAACTACTTCTTTCATAGTAGGATTTAATCGTCTTTGCGGTTGGGCTACCGGCTTGAAGTCTTCTTCCATGAAAATACGATGCATACAATAGGAAGGACTTATCCCTTTCATATCGGAAAGAGTCCATCCTATTTCTTCTTAATTTTTCTTCAACACTTCAAGTAATTTCCGTTCTTCCTCCATAGCTAACTCCACGCTTATGATCACCGGCTTATTTTTTTCTTTGTCAAGGAAAACATACTTCAAATGAGATGGCAACAACTTCAACTCAAGCTTGCCTTCCTCGTTGTTCTTTTTTTTCAACTCTTCCACCTTTTCTTTTGAAAGTGGAATTTCTTCTAGTTCTTCTAGTTCCTTCAAACATTTTTCAATTTCTCGTTCTTCTTCTTCATTGATCTTGGAAAGAGCATTAGTTAGGACTTGTTGTAATGGTGTGGGCACTTGTAATAATTCTTTGACTTCTTCAATTGCCACTTCCGTTGCATCAATCCTAAAACAATCGGTTTTGTCTTTAGAGAGCTTCATGGCTTCAAAACGATTGAAGCTAATCTCCTCATCGAGAACTCTCACTTTCATGAGACCATCGTCCATATCAATTACCATACGAGCCGTCTTCATGAAAGGTCGGCCAAGAATCAATGGAGAATCTTCATCTTCCTCCATATCAATGACGACGAAGTCGATTGGGAACTAAAATTTATCCACTTTCACCAACACATCTTCGGCTACACCATGAGGGCGAGTCGTAGACTTGTCGGCTAGTTGCAATGTCACTTGAGTAGATTTCATTTCCATATAACCCAATCGCTTCACAATCAATAGAGGTATCAAATTAATGCTAGAGCCTAAATCAATCAATCCTTTGCCAACATAGGTATTTCCAATGGTAACGGGTAAGGTTACTCGTCCCGGATCACTTTCTTTCCGCGAGAGAGTACGTTGAATAATAGCACTACAACTAGCGTCCACCATAATTTTCTCTTGATCCGTAAACCGCTTTATGAGAATGTCTTTCATGAACTTTGCATACTTCGGCATCTGCTCCAATGCTTCAGAAAATGGGATATTAATTTGCAATTGTTTGAAAATATCCATAAACCGAGCATAATGTCTAGCGTTGTCTTTCCTTATTGGAGCATGTGGGTAAGGTAAATTTTGAATTGGTATCGGATTGACTTGCTCTTTTCCTTTTTTCGATCTCTTCACTTTTTCGCCTCTCTTACTTGTTTCTCCTTCCTCATTTTCTTTCACTTTCTCATTTTCAACTAATCCTCCCTCAACATTATTTTCTACTTCTTCCTCAACATTTTCACTCTCTTTTTCAACTACAACTTCCTCCCTCAACTCTTCCTCACTTACTCCCATATCAATTTCTCTTCCGCTCCTTGTAAGAATAGCCTTGCACTGCTCTTTCGGATATGGAGTAGTGGTAGCCGTGAAAGGCCTTTTTTGTTGGTCAGCCAATTGTTTTGATAATTAACCAACTTGTGTTTCCAAATTTTTTATGGCCGCATCGGTATTATTTTGGTTATACATTGACATTTGCATGAATTGGGTAAGAGTCTCCTCCATTTTGGATGGAGCATTTTGAGTTTGAGGTGGAGGTTGTGTGTAGTTCTGATAAGGTTATCGATTTGAAGGTCAGACTTGTGGTCTCCAAGGTTGTTGGTAACCTTGATTAGGTATTTGATAACCTTAGTTTTGTTATTGATACAGTGGTCTTTGTTGATATCCTTGATTTTGGTTGCCGACATAATTGACCTCTTCCAAGACGGGAGGACAATATCCGGTAGAATGATCATCTTTGCATAACTCACAACTTGCCACTTGAAGTTGAGTAGGAACTTCTTGCATTTCTTTAATTTGTTGTGGAAGATTTGACATTTGTTGACTCAAGAGTTCCACTTGTTGCGTAAGAAGTTTGTTTTGGGCCAGAATAACGTCATTTGTACCTAACTCGAGCATACTCGGTTTTCTTTGAGCTACCCCACGGTTATGATTACCTTGATGATCATTAAGTGTCATCTTATCAATAATTGCAATTGCATCATCGACACTTTTTGACATCAAAGAACCTCCCGCCGTAGCATCCTATAAGGTCTTGTGAACCGGAAGGAGACCATTGCGGAAAATATGAACTTGAGTGAGCTCATCGAAACCGTGTCCCTTGCACTTTCTTAACATAGATTTGAATCGCTCCTAAGCTTTGTTGAGTGATTCACTAGCTCCTTGAGAAAATACAGCAATCGCAGTTTTAGCTTCCATGAACCGGCTATGTGGAAAGAACCGTTCAAGGAACTTCTCTTCTAAAAGATTCTAGTCCGTCATGATTGTTTTCAGTTGATCAAGATACCACTCCTTCGCTTTCCCAATCAAGGAATGAGGAAATAGTCTCCTGAACAATGACTCCTTGTCAGCTCCGGTTGCTCCCGTTGCGCCCGCAATCTTATAGAATTTTGTAAGATGAGTGAACAGATCCTCATGGTCTAATCCTGTGAAAGGATTTTGATAAACTAGTGCTAGGATTCCCGTTTTCATCTCAGCTTGTCTTCCATTTTGAAGATTCCATGCGAACTGAGTTGTATGTCTTGGACTGTTCGTGCATGGAGTGGAAACTGGAGATGGAGGTGGAGGTTCTTCCATAATTGGTGAGTTAGGTGGATTGGATGAAGAATATTCTCCAAGATCTTGTCTTTCGCGAGCTTGTTGTCGTCTTCGCCTAGTGCGACTGTTGGTACGTCGTGCGGTTCTCTCAATTTCTGGATCGAAAAGAAGGTTTTTCGACTGAACCTGTCCATGCATAAACAAATTCTACACACAAACTAAACAAATTAAAAAGCCCAAAGAATTACAAAGATAAGAGATTCACAATACAGAAATCTTAATATCACTAAACTATTGCAATGCTTGCAATATTCAACTAACAATCCCCGGCAACGGCGCCATTTTGTTAGAAAGTATTTGCGGTAGTGTTTTATCGTATCCACAAAGACTAAAGTGAATATATGCGTGCCGTTCAACAGTTTAGTAACTTAAGAATTGGGGGAGTTTTAGAATGGTATCAATTTTTTGACAAAGGTTTGCAATCATAAAATCAGAACAAAAGTCGGTTTTTAAGTTTGATAAAAGTATGTGAAGATTAGGTTTCGTTAGTCCGTCCTAAATGTATCTATTAACCCAAAGATGTGAACGAAGTTCAAACCAACATAATCGCGTATCCTCACAAAAGCGTTTATCTCTAAATCAATTTCGTGAAAAATATGCTTTCGACCGTTAAATGATCTCTCTACCTAACACTAGAAACCATAGGCATTAAGATTGATACAAAGCGGATATCAACTTCCAAATCTATCTCTAGCATTTGTCATAGTTGATAGATGAAGATATTAGGTCAAGACTTGATAAGTTTATCTCTAACACAAACCAAATCATAAATGTAAAAATGGTAACAAATAACTTCATCTATATTGAATAACAACTTGTTCACATACATTAGATTAAGAAGAATACATAAATTCTGAACCAACTACTTCTAACCTTGACAAAAGAGGTATTTAGCTACTCATTTCCATGGTTTCTTGAACAACAAGTTTCGGAATAAGGTTGATAAACATCCGAGTCGAAGAATCGAGCTTGGATGAGAATCCACCTTCTTTTTGTAAAATATTTCTAAGAGATGAAGAAATGAGAGATTTCTGGTTTTCTTAGTAAAGAAAATATGATCTATCAAAAAGTGGTAAAGTTATGATCCCTATAAAGCAATATATAAAGTACAAAATAGACTCTGTTTGCGCCCATTCGCCAGGTGAGCAGAGACATTCGCCAGGAGAACATCAGAACAAGGTACTTCAAAGTGCCTTCAGCAAGCAAACCACCCTCTGAGATATCGCGCCTTCGCCAGGCGAATCACCCATTCGCCAGGCGAACCTTCGTTGTCTTCACTCGCCAGGAGAACTTCATGCAGGTTTGCTACTGGAATAGCCAAGAGAATAGCCAAGACATCTTCGCCAGCTCCTTCACCAGGCGAATGGTAGCGAAGCTTCGTTGGAACCATTGCCTGGCGAACTTCCTTCCCTTTTGGTCTGGAAGTTTAATTTGGAATTACTCGCTTTGCCTCGCCAGCACTCGCCAGGCAAATACTCGCTGACACTCGCTGAGCTTTGCCAGGCGAATACTCTGATTTCCAACTTCTTCTGGTAGCTATGCCTCCTTTCTTCAAGGTGCTCTTACTAGTGTCAATCCTGCACATTAACAGCAACATTACAAGCACCATTCACTTGGACCAAAACAAAATGAAACTAAGCAAATACAACTACTAATTCATGCACTACTAGATAAAAAATAAGTAAAAATACTACTAAGAAGAGATCAAATACATACTATAATTGGGATCTAACATACGGTCATCTTTTGTTTTTGGAGGTCATTCCAACCTTTGGTTGGTATCCTTTTAATCTCCTCAGCGGAGTCGTTTTCCCAACTTTTGGTTGGTATTCACTGTCATTCTAACTTTTGGTTGATGGTATTTCTTCGTGGCAATTCTAAATTTTTGTTAGTATCTCTTGTCCCAACTTTTGGTTGGTATACTTTTGATCTGGCATCCCAACTCTTGGTTGGTATTCGTTGTTATTCCAACTTTTGGTTAGTATCCCTCGCTGTTTGGCATCCCAATTTTTGGTTGGTACTCACCGTTTTTCATCCCAACTCTTGGTTGGTATCCCCAGTTTATTATTCCAACTATTGGTTGGTGCCCTTTGAGTGTTTCATTCCAACTCTTGGTTGGTAATCTTTATTCCTGGTGATCCTAACTCTTGGTTAGTAACCTGTATTCCATCTCTCGGTTGGTATCCTTTGGTTTTCATCCTAACTTTTGGTTGGTACTCGGTGCGGTATTTTCAACTCTTGGTTGAGAAAATGTTGTTCGCCTTGGATTGTTATCCTCTTCGTGTTGTATCCCAACTTTTGGTTGGTATTCGCTGTTTTGCATCCCCGCAGATTGCAAATTTCTGGTTTCTTATGGTATTCAATCCTCTTTTACCTGGAACATTTAAAAGTAATTGCTTTTCATCCCTTTAGGTCCAAGTTGTTTGAATAAGGGCAGCTGTAGCACCCCAAAATTTGCTCATATTATCTTGTGTTCTTGGCTTATGTTTCTTTGCATTTTCATATTCATATTTGCATAGAATTTGTTCTTGGCAGGGGATCTAGGTATCATGGTTTGTTTCCCAAGCAAGTAGGTTATGTTTCTTCAGGTTCAAGCAAGGAGTTCTCTAGGGCTTTGTGGTGTTCATAACCCTAGAAGTCCCTCATCATCAAATTTGATTCAAGGCAACATCATTCCCACATCATAGGTGTTTCATCATGTCTTATTGAGCAAGAAATCATCATTTTGATTCAAGTTTGGTGCAAGGTGTTTGACTTAATATGGAAATTTGTGGATGCTATGATCAAATGAGCATATCTCCTTCAATTTTCCACATCATGAGGCGGTTCTTTTTCTAACGAACTCTTCTCATCATCCCTAACAAGTTCTCTTTGCAAAGAAAGATCAAATTATGCTTGGAAGTTCATCAAAAGCTGCAAGACATTATAGGTCATTTTGGGTTTTGGAAGGTTTTCTTAGTCAACTTCAAAAGGGAATAACTTGGTCAATTTTTATCATTTGGAGCTCATTCTTTTCCTAGAATTAACTTGAAGATGTACTCTACAACTTTGATTCAACATGGAAAAGCTAATAACCCATGGAAGGTCTTGGTTTTCATCAAAACATTATAGGTCTCTTTTTGGTCCCTAAAGGACTTAAAATTTTTCTGTGTTTTGTGATTTTCACTTCTCTCATGGAGGCTATTTTGAAAGACCATATCTCTCAACTTAAGCTGCCAAATCAATACTTTCTTTTCACATTGTGAAGATTGCATCTCCCTCTATACAATGCCAGAAGAATCATCTCAAAAAGCCTCCTACATTGTGAGAATCATGGCTGCAAATTTTGAATTTTGAAGTTGGATTTTCACTTGGGACTAGATTCGAATTTACTGGAAATGGCCTCTAACCACCAAATTAAGGCATGATTTCAAGCTAAACATGTTTAACTAACTTTCCTGGGTTGATTAGATCCTTGAAACGCAAGGTTTGAGTGTGTTTTGACAGGTTTCAAGTCACACTTTGAGCATGCTGCAAGTGTACACGATTTCCACCCATTTCACCTCATTTAGTCCTCATTTTGATTCAAGTAGCTTCCCCTATAAATAGGGAGTGATTTTCATTCATTTTGGCAAGCTTTTGATAGCCAAAACCACTCTGCCAAGATCCCATTTGAACTCTTGAGCTTGAACTTGGAAATTCCATTTCGACCCCTTAAACACTCAAATTCTCCACTCAGTTAGTTTCACCAGAATTCAGTGAAGCTAACCAGATAAAGAATTTGAAGAATCGTGGCCTGAATCGAGCTAGGGAACTCTGTTTTTAGAGCTTTAACAGGTATAATTCTCAACCATTTTGACTCAAATTTGTTGCTAAGATGTAGTCCTTGGTGTACTGATGTTGTCTAGATAGTTTAATTTCATCTGTAGTAGAGTTTTGTTGGTGAGTTTTCAAAATCGTATTTGAATCTTGTTCTAGTATTTTTTCACATTGTTTGAGCTGTGTTTTAAAGAAATTTGGCACGATGATATGGTTGAGATCGTCTGAGGAAGACGAATCAAATGATGCAATTATGAGCCCCAATGGATATGGTTTGAGGGATCCATGAAATTTGACCTCCCTCTGCAAATTTCAGAGAGCTGGAGGTTGAAAATGATGATCCAACTGTCCACTTTGCCATACGTTTTAATCTTGTTGTGTTTGACTTTGTTTAGATCCATGTGCATGCGCTGACTGATGTCCATCGTGGATACACGCTTTCTGATCATTAGATCTACCACATCATTTAATGAAACAAGATCCAACGTGTTGTGTTTTTCTTTTTTCTGTTTTATTTTCTTTTTTTAAATTGTTTTTAAATTCATTTTATTTTCAGAAATTCATATTAAATTCATTTTTAATCAGAAAAATACAAAAAAAAATTATAAAATTCTATTTTATTTTTCTCTTTCTGTTTCTTATTTTTATGCATTTTTATTTTGCATTTTGGTATTTTTCATGTTTGTTATTTATTTTGCATGCTTTTAATTGGTTTTAAAATGCTTTTGAGCCATTCAAAATTATGAAATTACTTTCATATGATCCTATGATGTTTTTGAACCTATGATGATTTTCTTGGATTTTTATTTTCTATTTTGGTATATTTCATGTGTTTTTTGATTTATTTGCTTGATTTTAATTAGTTTAAAATTACTTTTGAGCATTTAAAAATGCCGAGGAAATTTTCACTTGATCCTATGATGGTCCTAGACCTATGGTGATGCATTTGAGTCTTTACTCATGCCTTCATCCCCTCTTTTCCTTTTTTAGGATTTTTGCTTCCTTTTTATTTTGATTTAATTTTGATTTTTATTACCAATAAGTGAATAAATGATTTTTGATCTATGTTGGGGTGATGTTTTGAATTTGCCTCAAGTCATTTGGATCTTTGATATTTCACTTGGTTTGGTATTACGCTTGTGGATCTATATGATAGTAGATTCAATTTGAAGTTTGACTTTGTTCAAACTTAAGTGATTTCCCTTATGTATCCATGATTGGATGTCCATTTGTTGATCATTTTGTGGCTTCCCTATTTTGCTTCCTAGGTCATTTTCTCTCATTGTTTTCCTTGCCTTACCTTTGTGTTTGGCTTACACACCTTAAGTGTGGCTTGGACATATAATGCACCTATGATATGACTTGAGGTGTATTGTCTATATTGCATGAGTTTGGTATGATTGTGATTGAGACCTTGGTCTTAATTGTTTGACCTCTTGTTTGCATATGCATTTTGTCCGTTGTACACCTTTCTTCTTCTTCTTCATCTACTCTCTCTTTTGAGACTTCTTTTAGTTTTGTTTTCATCTGTGATTGAACTGGTTATTGTTTACTTGAGTTTGCTCACATGATCCCTTAGAATTCCTAGTCCCTCTATTTAAGATGGGAGTAGGAGAGACACTAGACTTTCAATCCTTTACATGATAACAATTAGGATAGTCCCTTTTATCTCAACTCTAGGTCCTTCTTTTGTATGATAACATTAGGTAGACTTCCCTTTCATCCTGACCTTAGGACCATCTTGTATGATAACATTAGGTTATTCAGTCCCCTTTAGTGTTCTTGTGTCTTCTCTTCTAATCTCAAACTTCTTTAAGACACTTAATAATGAATGATAAATATCATACGCTACGAGCCTTAAGTACATGAGAAATGATAAGTGGGGGGTTTCTCCTCACTTGTTTAGAGTGTTTAGTGTAAGCCCTTTGGGCGATATGCGACGCATTCACTCTTGTGTCATAGTCTTTAGTGCAACGTGAGTCTCAAACTAATTCAATTCACTTCACTAAAACTAACAAACCAAATTAAAACATTTTTATTCTTCGGGAGTTATCTTCAAATCATTTTCAAAAAAGACTACGTTACTTTTCCATTCTACCGCAAACAGGCATCGAGCCTAACTGCTGGAATGGAAACTTAACGTCACTTATAAAAAATATTTAACCAACCTGTGGTTTCGTTTCCCGAACTACGTTTCCTCTGATTTCTCATACCAGATGAGGATACGTAGGCACAAGATGGCGATGTATTGGCGAGCAACCTCCCCCCATCACCCGTAGTTTTCTGAACTACGTTGAATCTGACTTTCCCATTGCACGAGGGAATAGGTAGGCATAGGGCGGCGATGTCCTATCGAGTCTTCTTCTTTTCTTTTTCCCTGGTTTAGCAGTAGTTTTTAGATAACTTACCCCTTTTATAGAAAACAAGCGTGGATCCCGTTGAGTACACCAGACATGAGGGATGCTCATACCTTCCCCTTGCGTAACCAACTCCCGAACCCAAGATTTGGTTGTGATGACCTTGTCTTCTTCTGTTCTTTTAGGTTTTTTTCGATCGTTTCCTTTCCCTCTCTTTGGGATAAATAACGTTTAGTGGCAACTCTTCTGTTTGTTTCCACCGGCCTTTTACGCAGTTGCGACAGTCTAGAGCACCCATTATGATTGTTGTTTTGAAGAAAGGTAACCGTGTTTAGAAGCTTGTCATCTGTGTTGTTGATCTTTGGAACAATCTGCAATGACGATTTTGATGCATGCTAAGAAGGAATGATTCAAGAACATCATATTGACTTATTTTGGTACAACAGTGATCTGTTTGGTTGTTAGAAGTCCCTTTTTTGCACTTTTTTTAATGCTCAACATCATCCTCTGACTATGGATCACAATATTCTATAACTAGTGTTATTGGAAAATGATTGACATTGAGATGCTTATGGGAATGACTTTGTTATTGTCTATAATATGGAACATGGCTTTTGGTAATGTATTAATATTGATAATGAATTTTCATTAACAACATGTTTGAAGATCACTCTTGCTAATGTTCACTACATGCATATATTTTTAAGTAATACTCTCAATCCGTTATGAGGTTATAATATGCACTTGCTATGAATGTTAACTATTATAGATTTTGTTTTTGTAACAGCCTCATCATGTAAGAAAATGGTGTTCAGTTCAACATTAGCAGTGGAAAATTTCTAAATGATAGACAACTTTTTCCATGACTCGCCAAAATCATGTCATTTTTTTAGATGAGGTTATGAAGATATTCTTTTACAAAGTGAGAAAATGAACATATATAGTATATCATCATTATAGGATCATTTCAGGAATGTGTTTAACGAGTATGGATCATTCAAGACTTTGTTTATTTTAAGGTTTCTTTTCAAATAAAATGAATACTTGGAAGTAAAAATATTGTGCTAGCATTTATTTTTCAGCCTCATCATGTAAGAAACTCACTTTTATGCCACATTCAAAATATCATTTTAACGTTTTTTTTTTCACCAAATATATATGTTATTTTCATATTCTTAATGTACCCATTTTGATTTGTCACCTATACCTTATATTCCATAGTTTGTTATTACATATGCAAGAGAGACTGATGAAAACACCTACTAGGCTACAACCCATAATATAATACACAACTTTTATTTTATCCTATTTTAAGGGAAATAATAATGACATCATAGGTACAATATTATTCAAACAAATCAGTGTTCATTAAGTTAATTATGTAAAAAAATTATAAGAGTACCACTGACACATCAAACTACAGTTTTAAGCCACTATCAAGACCCATGCAACATTCAATTATGTAAGAAATTCACTTTTATGCCACATTCAATCCCATGATAGTAGCCATCATTTCAATTTATTATAGTTCATTCTTAATATAAATACATGATATTGAGGTTATAATAAGATAATCTTGTGCTAAATATATGTACTGAATAGTTTGGACCTGTGCTAAATATATGACTCTTGCTAATGCTCACTACATGCCTAAGTTTTAAAGTAATACTCTCAATGCATTTATTAAAGTAATAATCATTAGTAAAGTCTATTACTTATTTAAATGGATCTTATTAATTTTCATTTGTATTTGTCTTTTATAAATGAAAACCTCTAAACCTGCGTATATCCATTTATCTAAGTGCTCAAAATTTCTTACCAATTTATTTATTGTTGAGATTTATATTTTAATATTAAATGGAAAAAGTGTATATTCTTGTGGTTTTTATTAATTTGGAGGATGTTTTTGGATAAGGAACAACCACATTTTAATACTCCCCTCCCTATTTCACACATTTCATTGTTTCTCCTTTTTTTCTTCTTAATACTCCTTTCCCTTTCTAATATGTCCTGCTATTCTGAACAACTTGGTACAAATTGATCTAAACGTCCTTATATGCAGATTTCGTGAAAATTTTTATGCTTTATCCTATCAAGATATACGTTTTGCTTTAATCAAAGGTGCAACGCAGCATTGGCCATGTCATTGATTTGCTGCCATATGTGTGCATTTCACTACAATATTATAATATGGACCTTTGGTTTTAATAATATACTACACTACAATTGGCAATATTGGTTTTTTTATGTACAATACAACCTACTATACTTTGACTTAGTTCCTTTTTCAGCTATATCCAAATAATATGTCACTTTCGCAGGTTGATATGCTGCAAGTTACTCTACTCTTTTGCTTTTGACATGTTTTTCAAACATCTTTTGCGTGTAGCTCATGCTGCCTTTCATACAATGCCTGCACTAGCTACCATTTCAGTCCATGATGTGTCAGAGTATGTTTCCAACCAAACTACCAATATAATTTCAACTATTTCAGTTTGTTTTTAGTTCCTATTTTGTGGGGGGGGGGGGGGGGGGGGGGGGAATTCAAATTTATTGTAACAACATTTTAACTTTTGTTTTTAATAGAACAATCAACATAATATGAGCATACTCTCTTAGATTTCCAAAACGAGGTTATTTGATAAGTCATTTTAATGCTTGTTTTCTCTCTCAAACTTATCCAACAATCAGGTATGTTATAGAAAATCATACAGCTTTAGCAAAACCATGTATGACTCTTATTTTTTAGTAACTGTTTGCACATCATTAGAGTGATATACTTGTGAATGTCTTTCTTAGTTATGAATGTATTTAAGCCTTAAATATATTTTTGTATGTGGCACAACATAGATTTGTTAGGAATAAATAGATTTGCAAAGTGCATCTGCAGTTGTGATATTATGGACTATTCATCTAAAGTGCATCTCACATTTTCCTTTATAACTCTACCATTCCACTAATTATCCTTTTTTTGTACATGTTTGTAGGATTTGTAAACCCCACCATTTCTTTATACAAGTCTTACTATATCATTTCAATATACAACTTTATTTACACTTTATTTTTTGATTTTCTTTGTTGGACATACTATATTTCTATTATTCATAGTTATTGTACTTTTACGAAGTTGAATATATCCACTCTTATGAAATGAGATTGTGGTCATTTTATTTATGACATTTTTATCTAATGAAAGATCCTTTCATTATACTTCAAACAATGAATGTTTATTTTTGTTATACATTTCAATACTATCAAGATTTCTTTTTAACTAACATTTTTCTATTACAAGTTATTTTGTGTAATTTATGAATAAACTTAGCCGTGCGGACCCACGGTTCTTATATATATATATATATATATATATATATATATATATATATATATATATATATATATATATATATATATATATATATATATATATATATATATATATATATATATATATATATATATATATATATATATATATATATATATATATATATATTGTGATATGTGTGTGTGGGCATTATATTTAAGAGTGGATAAGAAGAAATATAGTAAGAAAAGAGAAAGAGAAGAGAAAAGGAGAAGAAGAAGAGGAACTCATAGAAGAGAAAGCTCATGAATTCATCATCATCATCAACTCCATCTCATTTTCTTCATCTCCAAGGTTAGTTCTATAGATAGTATAACTTTGGGGAAAAGTATGAAAAAGGGGTTTGGGAATTATGTTTTTATGTAATAACATGATGATTTAATAAAATGTATTCAATTTTGTTATAACATGTTAATTTGGGGTTGTTGAATGTATCATGAACAAGTGGATTTGGGTTTTTTTTGCCATGCTTGCCTTTATTTTGCGTTCTGTAGATTCTGAGTTTAGCTTGAGTTGCTAGGTAAGCTCTGGCGAGCTCGAGGCAAGATGAATTCTATCATCATCGTCGGGCGAGCTTTAACGAGCTGTGTTTTCTACTAGTGTCGTTGGGCGAGCCTTGGCGAACAGAAAGAGAGCTACTCGCTGGTTGGTCTTCGGGCGACCATGATGCAAAATTCATTTTTGTTTGGGCCTCACCCAGGGTTCGCCAGGAAAACCAAAAGCGAGCCAGCCACACTGACTACTCGCTGGGCGACTATGATAGGGTGCAGATTTATATTTCTTGTTTTCCTTATAACTTGAGAACCGTAAATTAGATTGAGGCACAATCGATAGCGTTGGAAAGTTACGTTATTGATTGATAGAATAGTAATGACATGAAGTGAATATGGAATAATATGTGAACGAGTGAAGATAAACACTTAGCATTTTGATGAACACCATGAGAATTGGTTTGATATTTGGTGAGGAATCTTTGTTCCAAAAGACCTATTTGGTGAGGAGTTTGACTCCAAAAGTCCGATTTATTGTGAGACCATGAATTAACCAAGGTCTTGGTGGAGAATAGCAATGTGCATGTTTATGAAAAATATGTTAATATATTCTATATATTGTTGTTTTGCTTATGTGGTTGTATTGGTTGTGTAATAACATGCTTAAAGCACTATGAAGATGGGTGAAAAACCTAGTCCTATAACTAGGTAAATGGATTAGAAAGATAACTAGGTTACAAGCATGATTCAGATAATGCTAGAAGGTGACACTCATGCAATATGACACGTATTTAAGCGTCACGGATGAATGATCACCATAGTTGTGAGTGAGATGCATTGTATGAAATATGTGATGTTATTGTCTGATTTAGGTGAATTTGATCACCTTGTGATTGTCGAATATGATTAAACTCTTCTATATTTTATCACGTAGTCCGAAACAACCCCTTAATTGTGTTGTCCCAAGAGTAATGTTTATATAGAGCTCCATTGAGATGTACACGCCAATACTTTGACAGGTTTTAGCCCTCAGAAATGATGTATCCCTAAGTTGGTTAGAGTCCCATCCGGTTAGAGGCTAGAAATGGGTTTGGAGTCCCATATGAAGTGAAGATTCGTTAGGTTGATGTTATCCCTTAGAATCTGAAGTCTGTGCCGATAAATCTAAACGTAGAGTTGGTCGGGGAAAGATGCCTTGGTACGATTTTTGAACTAGTTATTGTTTGAGTTGATGAACTCAAGAGACATGTTTCCATATAATGAAAGTTTTTGTGAACTCAAGTCTTATTCTCCTTTCCCATTTACTTGAGTTAGAATGTGTTTGAACCCTTTCGAGTCGAGTGAACCCATAAGATAAGGGAACACAGTGAGATTATCATCTCACCCCAATATTGTTGTTATTTTCAGGTATTATTTGCAGGTTTAGTTTATAAGAAGAGTTGTGCATGGATGTTTCAGGGGAAGATTTTATTGTGATCTTCCACTGTGAATCTTGTACAATGTCAGATGTTGCACCTAGATCTTAGATTTTTATTTTTGCCACTTTCCATATCTTGTACCATAGGTTGTCTTTATTGTTTTGTAAATGGTCAAGTATGTAAATGATGCCAATATGCACGTATGATTGTGGCAGTACCAAATAATAACACTTGCATGATATTATTCTAGATATATATTGGGGCGTTACATTAAATATCAGTGCTAGATGCTACAAATAAAGACTTTGAGAGAAAGAGAGCTTCAAACAAATTTGCATCAAGTGAAAAAGCTTTTGCACAAAGGACCTATTTATAGAATCATTTGTGTTGGATACATGCTGAAAAAACCTGCTTAGGAGGATTGTACCTTATGGTGTACTATATATCACTTAAGCCTGTGGTACCTTACCATATTTCGTATTCCACTTAAGTGCATCGTACCTTTCGGTGTTCCATAATTATTTTAAGTACACCATACCTTACCGTGTTTCTTATTTATTATATTTCTCTTAATTATGTCCTGATGTGTATGAGCTTCTAGGTTCTTGTGGCGTTGACAATCATATTAAATCACATATTTAATATTATAAACATAGAGTGTTATCTAGAAACACATCGGTGCTATCATAGTCACGAGAGTGTCATGTGATATGACAAAAAAATTTCCATGATAATGCATATGTGTATAATTACCCTTTAGACCTTATATCTATATTGAACACATGGCATGGACTGTGCCACCCTTGTCCATTTCAATATTGGATCCTTAGACAATTATCATGTTACACAGGATGGGTAAAATCCATCTAGGTCATTCATTTCCCTTAGCATGACTTATGGAGTACCAATCAACTGTCTTTATGGTTATCTAGTTACATGTAACATTTGATCAACAATAAAGTACTTAACCCCAGATCTAGGGTCCATTTTGGTTTTAGGTCAAAGGGTGGTATAAACCACTATCACCATGAGAATAATTTTTGAGACTTTACATAACATTCTATGTAGTATTCTCATAGCAGGTCAATCTACTATCACGAGAATGTCATATGATCAGACAAAATCTTTTCGTGATAATACTATTATGTTTAATTACCCTTTTTTCCTCATGTCTATATTGAACTCAATGCATATACCAATCATCCTTGTCTAGTTCAATATTGGACCCTTAGCATTTATCGTGTTATGCAGGATGGGCGAATTCTATCAAGGTCACTCATGTCCCTCAACATGATTTGTTAGGTATCCATCAACTATCTTTATAATCATACAGTTATAGACGATGCTTGATTAGCAATAAAATACTTGACTCCTACATCTAAGATCCATAATGGTTTCAGGTCAAAGGGTGGTATACGCCATTATCACCATGAGAATAACTTATGACACTTTGCATAAATTTATATATTGTATTCTCATAGCAGGTCAATCAAGTATAAAAATTACTCCTAATATTCTTCCCTATGTGAAGACTTGATAACTCTTTGTCCATGATCTGTGAGATGTGATCATCAGTCTATTCACATAATACTCATAATGCTTTAATCTTGTTCCACTTCACACTAAAGTTCAACTGTGGATACCTTAAGAATAAAGTCCTTATTTTTAATTAGATCTCTTCATTAAGTCACATTTAATGTTTTATTAAATGAACTAGCTATTAGGGACTTCATTTTAAAAAAAAACATAATAAAGAATTTTTTTTTAATTATTAATAAATAATTTGATACAAGTATCATGTTTTAATAAAACTAATTTGATATAAATACCAAATTCTAATTTGATACAAGTACCGCGAATTTAAAACATCAGAAAAAATAAAGTTTGAATTGTGTGAAAAATTATGTTATAGAGAATTTTGAATGAGTATGTAGAAATCTCTATTCTATCTATGCACAAAATTTTGCATATTGTGAGTTAGAGAGAGAAAATATAAATTTATATATTTGCAAGAGAAGTGCACTTAATATGAATAAAAATATTCATTTTATTTGAGTTAGAAGCATGTAAACATGATTTGAGTCTAGTAAAAGAATAACTTAAGTCAACCAAAGGAATAACTTGACACGTGACTTTCTAATAATCCACCAATGATTTAAGTCAAGTACTTTACTCAAATTAAAAATATGATTAGAGTTAAGAGAATATGTGACTCGAATCAAGATTTTAAAAATAAATTTTTTCACATCATACTCATAATTCGAATTGTGTATTTCTTGAACGCGAATCATGAATTCAGAATTGAAATTTTAAAATATAAAATATTTTAAAGCTTGAGTCAATAGTTTGTATGACTTGAACCCTGTTGCATGAGTTTTAGGATTTAAGTTACAAACTTTTTAATTTGAATTATTTTATGTTAACTTTTGACGAAATATTTAATTTATGCATGCCGAGTACATTTTAATTAAAACCACTCTATTTTAAGAGATGTGCAATGACCTAATAGTGAGAAGACTCCATTACTAAAACAACAATTAATTCAACAAATATAAAACCCTAAAAACTTAAGGATACTCTAGAAGCTGCAATTCAAAATTTTTACTAAAAAAGACCATAGTTTATAGATTTTTTAAACATTTAAATTGATTAAAATAATATTTTAATTTTTTTATCTTAAAGACAATTTTTTTATAAAAAAATATTCTCTATTATAAATATAATTTGGGAAAATTTTATTTTATAAGCATGACAGTTTGATCGCGACTTTCTGAGTCTAACTGAACTAACTGCAAGTGCACAGTCTATCGCGTAGTAATAAAAATATCGATCCCACAGGGACTCGTAATCAATCTAGTGTTATCGGGTGTTACTATGTTTAGCTAGGTTGGAATAAAGTTCTAAGGAATTTAATGCAGAGGTAAAGGATAAATTTAAAGAAGATTTATAAGGTTTAAGAATATTAATAAGGGACCTCGGCATGTAATACTTTAGTTTTCGGGGATTCGACACATCACCGATGCTGTTTTATTTTTACAAATGGTTTTTCAGAAGAAAAATAATTGTTTAAAGACTTTTGTATCACTTTGGTTGTTGACGCTAGTCGTAACTCTAAGGCGGAATGTATGCTTTCGCTATCCCATTCGGGGTTTAAATCACTTTTTAAAAACAACTAAGTTCTGATTTCTTTTAAAGCGCTCTCGCTGTGTTTAAAATAAATTCCTAATTTTTACTATCTGGTTCGAACCCCACGCTTTCGCGTACCGGTTCGTGCCTTAATGAATTTCCCACTGTCGTGGCAAAACTACTGTAAATAATTTCTCGCTTTCGCGACGAAGGTTTATTTAGAAGATTTTAATTAAAAACTACGGCCAGAAAAGAGTTTGTAAAAAGGAAAGACAACGATTATTATCGAATCCCGTCTGACTAATTTATTGCATACCGATTTAAGTAGTTTATCTAGACATGGAAATTAAAGCTTGCATAATTAGACAATGGCGGCGAAATAAAGAAACATGCATTTTTAACACAAACAAAATAACAACTAAATTAATAAAAACTTGAAATAATACTGTTCTCAGATCTTTAGTAGTCCTCCACAAATGTCGGCAGGATTCTACCTTGGCGAGAAGTAAATATGCAGGAAGGGAATACACAAACAATGCAGTGTAAACAAAGGAAAATAAAAGGGAAAGAAACTGGATATAATGCTGAAAGTAAATTTGGCTTCAATAATAATTTTGGTAGCACTTCGTTCTCTTGAATGCTGCTCCCCTTTTCTGGTCTAGCACTCCTCTTTATATAGCTGAGGTTCTCCCATAAAAGTCTCGAGGAATTGGAGTTGAGGGTCAGAAAATATAGGAGAACGTTCCTATATTTTCTGAGCTTGCGTTGGGCACGTTGATATTCTGAACGTTTTTCTATTTCTGGCTGCATGATGAGCGTGAGGGAGATGAGACGAATGTGAGGTGCATGACGAGCGCGAGGGATATGTGACGGTCGTGAAGGCTGTGACGGTCGTGAGGGACCTGTGACGGTCGTGACACTCACAAAAACTGTCTTTTCTGCTATTTCTTGTCTTTTTCCTTCTGTTTTGTGCCTTTCATTGTTAGTTTCCTCTAGCTTTCTTGTTTTGAGTGTGAACTTCATATACCTGGGAAAACGCTTGACAAATAACTCGGAATAATCTGAAATCGGGGTAAAACCAAACATTAATAGCTGAAAAACATGGCATTTATAGTATACATTTTCGCGTTATCAAACTTCCCTAAGCTTGAATCCTTGCTTATCCTCAAGCAAAAAGTCCAAAAAATTAAATGATGTGATCATACGGCACGCACTGTCGTGTTTTCACTATAGCTTTTGAGGCGTTGAGTCGGGATGTCAGAGACTAGATTAAAACAATACACATACGACAATGTCACTAAGCGGTATATGCTCGAAGGCCTCATTCTTATGAAAGCCGGTTCCAATCATGCTATTGTAGCTTGGCGTAAAGTTCCACGCCTCCAATTTCACCCAGTTTCATTCTAGCGCAATCATATTAAGCCCTTTACCTTTGCACCCACATAGTGGAATAACATGTTAGTGATTTTGGTCTTTCTTAGCATGGGGTCTGGTACACGAATGCGGTACCCTTTTGATGAGTCCTATTTCTAAGCCGTGGAGGATCGAATCGTAATTCTCCCTACCGAGTCCATAACCAGAGACCTATGAACCAACTGATAAGGGATTTCTTTTTCTTTTCTTTTTGCTTTGCATTTATTTTTGCTTTGCTTTTATTTTTACCAATCACTTATTTTCATTGGCTTTCCACGTGGTATGTGCTTGAAGGCGATGTTGACTGCTTATATAAACTACTAGGGGCTAAGTTTTGGGTCGGGGCTTGAGGCTTAGGTCAAATAGGTAATGAAACTGACTCGCATAAACCGGAGGTCTAAGGTGTCAGGGCGGTATTGGTATTGTTAGAATTCTTTCTCGGGGTTCCCTAACTCGGCCTTTATCTTGGCACGTCGAGTGATGCATCGATTTAAAGTGAACAAAATTTTTTGTATAGCTTGAATAAAGTAGGGGAAATTTGCGTAATGGAGAATAATACATATATGAGCTTTATTTTACTGAATTAAAATAACTGAATTAAAATAATTAAAATGGAAAGTACATAAAAAAAAGAATGGAAATAAAGCGTCTCTCCCACACTTTATCAGGCAGTGTCCTCACTGGTTTGATATAAATGCCGAAAGAGAGGAAAAACAAGAACTAAAGTACAAAAATAAAATAACAACAGGAAAGCTACTGAAAACACTGGTCTCTACCCCTGCCTCGAGCTCGTCCTCGTCCAGATCACGTAGCGTGGTCCAAAGCGCCGGTATGATAGACGTATTCGCTCAGGTCTTGCACTCGGACAGTGAGGCTAGCCATCTCATCAACCAGGCTTGCTTGGCCTTGTTGTAATTGCTGCAGGACGGTCATCATTTGGTCGTGCTGCTCTTGTTGCCTGATTCGAGCTGGGCTGCGCGCTAATTTTTTTGCCAGATGGCGATGAGGATTTCTTTATTTGTAGTCTTAGTCTCAGGACGGCGGCGACGTCGAGTGGATGGGCCTTCTGGAGGTGGAGGAGGTTGTGTGTCGGCCTGGGTGGCGCAATCCATTTCTTCTTCAATTTCGTCTGCATGCATATTATCATTCCTTTGAGCGGTGGTAGTGTGTGCTTCAGGTGCGGCTAAATTAAAGAGCCAATTGGCTCGGTCTCAATGGATTAGTGCGGTCTCGGCAAGGCATGATGATGCTGCGGACTGTATGGTTATGAACCACCGAGTGATATTTGCCATCTCCTCGGAGTTTGATGAGGTGGGAAGAACGGCAGTAGTCGATGTCGAGTGAGACCGAGGGCAACGATGGAAGATCCTGAAGTCAGGCACCAAGGTCGAGGGCCAAGGTGATGATACCTCCGAAGTAGAAAGGCTTGGAGCCCCGACCACAGTTCGTTTGTAGGTGGGCAAGGAGGAACGACGCGAAATTCACGTGCTCTGGTGCAAAGACATAGTGGATGAAAAAGAGTTCTTTGGAATTGACCTTGTGATTGTTGTCCCGAGCGAAGATGGTGTTTTCGAGTACTCGGTGAAAGTACCGAATGGCTGGGTTGTGAATGAAAGTGGCGTTGAGGCTCTCCCATCCATCAGCGGTGGTGCCGGTCAAATCATTCCATAAGGAGAAGGCAGCTTCGAAGAACTTCTCCAAAGGAACGTGGCGGCGGGTGTTGTCGCCATGGTGAAAGTGAAGCATCTAGGCAATCTGATTTTGGTTCAGCTTGTATTCAGTGCCAAACATGCGGAAACAAGCGACGTCGGTCAGTTGGTTGGTTTCGCCGGAGGGGGTGATGTAAGAGAACGAGCTCAGAAACTCCAAGGTCAGTGCCTCGTACGTGGGTTGCGGCGTTGAAACGAGTTTCCACATCCCTCCATTTTGCAACATCCATGTTACTCCGTCAAGTATACCTAACTCCGTCAAGCATGCAGTGTCGACGTACCGAGTGGGTTGGACGGTACGTTGATGAAATGTGACGTAGTTAGCGCACTGATTTTCGCCTCTCTCACCGTCTCTGAAGATAATCTGTGACATGTCGGGTAGTTGACGGGGTTGGCGAGCCATTGTGTTAGGCTTTATGCAGAAGGGGAAAATGGCTATAGAATTTTTGGTGTTCTGTAGAATGGTTGAAATAGCAGTGGGGGTTTTATTTGGAACGATGGGGAATTTGAATGGGTGGGGGGAGTAATGAGGGAGTTGAAAGAAATGAATGTGGGTAGTGAAATGGTTGCTGAATTTAGAGGGAAAGGGAGTTGAATGGATATTTGAAGGAAGAGGGAACGAGCATGATCTGATATAACAAGTCTAACGTCGTGACGATCGTTACAAGGCCATGAAGGTCGTGAGACTCATGACGGTCGTAACACGAGCGTGACGGGCATCACAGAAACAAATTCTGCAGTTTGCAGAAAATGTTGAAAGGGATCGTGTATAAGTTCTTTTCAACCAAAAACAGACAATTCAAGCCATAATGAAGGATAAACAGAATAATATTAGGATCGGGGAGAAACTTGGATTAATATTGCAATGCGAAAAACGTTAATTTAATGAAAAACTGTGTAATTGTTTAACAAAGTACAATGACGAAAGAAATTCATAAATTAAAAACATAACCCAAAATACTGTAAAATTGTTCAAATGCAATATAAAACATAAATAAAACTAAAGCTAAATGCATCAGTCCTTCTAGTTCTTCCTCAGATTTTCGAACTCCTGAGTGATGTATCTGAATTGCTCGATAGCTATGTCCATGAAATGTGAGAAATCCAAGTGCAATGTCTTTAGTTCGTCCTTTACTGTTGTGATTTCTGACTTGAATTCATCCATGGTTTTCATAACAGCATCCAGCTTTTCAGTGTTAGGATTTGTATCGGGTTCAGGGAAGTTATGGTAGTTCAGAGGGGTCTCGGGATCTGTTTCTTCTTCTGATACATAATCCTCATAGTACATAAAGTCCTGTGCCTCAGAGATATCATCTTCGTGGTACAAATAGTCTTGTGGTGGAGAGTGAGGCGATGGGGGATCTATGTGCTCATTCAACTCATACAACCAGTTGTCTTTGTTATGGACACTGACGCGCTCATGGTTAGGCAGTCTAAAGAGTCAGACCAGTTCGTTGGCAATAAGATACACGTAGGGTGCTGGTCCTAAGTTACCTATGATACGCTGGTTAAAACAAAACTCTCTGTCCATAAGTCTGATGCTACTGAATTGAATAGCTCTATTCATCTGATATCTAAGTCCAATCACATTAGCGCTCATGGTGACAAGTCCTCCTATTAAGATAGGTGAGTTTGGTTCCTGGTTAAGTTTTTAGAAGGCTCTCATCATGAATGGGACATCGTTGACAAGTCTACCATGTGAGGAACAGTACAGGATAATAGCTCTTCCTTAGAGACGGAGGTAATGTTTTCCTCCTTCCCAAAAAGGGTATGGGCTAACATTCTATGGAAGTAAGGGATTGCAGGGTTATGTATTTCGTTAGAGTTCATGTGATTCTGTTTAGGGTGATAGTTTCCTATAATGGTTCCTCAGAAATAGTCCAACTCTATATCCATATCCTCCTCCTAGACGGTGGTATACACAAAGGGTCCGCTAGGAAATCCTAAGAGGTCAGCCAATGAGCTACGGTTGAATGTGAAATTGATACCGAAGAGTCTAAAGCATATCAGCTCCTTAGTGGAACCATAACCATGTTCGGGTAAGTAGGCTAAGGAGCTAAGAAATTCAAACGTGAGCTCTCTAAAGGTAACAAAGCGAGTCTTGAGGGCAGCGTTTTCCCAACCTAATTGGTTAAATAAGAAAATGATGCTGTCGTGGATTCCTAGTTGATCCATGGTGGAACCATCAGAGTAAATGGTTAAGGCGATGCCTCTCTATGTCAGGGCCTCAAATCTGGCTTGCTGAGCGGGTCCTCTAAATAATGTTACCATGTAGTCTATGTTATCCATGTTGGGGAATTAGTCAGATTAGAGAGGAGAAAAGTATGAAGGCTTAAAAATCCTGGAAACAAGTTCATTCAAATTATGTTTTAGAAACAGAAGGTGATAAAAATTAATGGAAGAAAAGAAGGGAAAATAAAATTTGAAAAATAGTAAAGAAGCAGTGTAAAAGCATAAAGCAAATAAAAAATAATAAATAAAAACGAATAAAGAGTGAAAATGAGGAAAAATGGGTTGCCTCTCATTCAGCGCTATTTTTAACGTCAAAAGCCTGACGATAGCTTGATGACAAGCTAGTTGGGGTGTTGAGCGGGAAGCTCTAACAGTTTCAGATTGCTCATGCAGTTGCTGTGTTCATTCCGGTTGTAGTGCTTCAAGCGTTGTCCATTGACTATAAACGACACATTATTTTTATCGCTGATTTCGACAGCTCCACTTTGAAAGATTTTAGTTACCTCAAAAGGGCCCGACGATCTGGACTTTAGTTTACCTGGGAAAATTTTTAGTCTTGAATTAAATAGGAGCACAACATCTCCCACACTGAACTGTTTCCTGACTAAACGCTCATTGTGCCACTTTTTGGTTCTTTCCTTATATATATGGGCGTTCTCGTATGCGTCTAGTCTGAGTTCTTCTAATTCGTACAGATTCAAGATCCGTTTTTCTCCTGCGGCAGTGTAATTTAAGTTTAACATTTTAATAGCCCAAAAGGCTTTGTGCTTTAGTTCTACTGGTAGGTGGCAGGATTTTCCATAAACTAACTTGAATGGTGTGCTACCTATTGGCATTTTGTAGGCTGTCCTATAGGCCCATAAAGCTTCATTTAACTTGGCTGACCAATCTTTCCTAGGTGGCAACGGTCTTTTCTAAGATTTGCTTTATCTCTCTGTTCAAGACCTCCACTTGGCCGCTAGTCTGCGGGTGATACAGTGTTGCTACACGGTGTTCGACTCCATATTTTGATAGAAGTTTGTCAAAGATTCGTGCTATGAAGTGTGAACCACCGTCACTGATGACAAGTCTGAGTACACCGAATTTGGGAAAAATTATGTTCTTAAAGAGTTTGATGACTACTCATGCGTCATTTGTTGGAGAGGTTATGACCTCGATCCATTTGGAAATGTAATCGACAGCTACGAGTATATATTGATTTCCAAAAGAAGATGGGAATGGACCCATGAAATCAATCCCTCATACATCAAAGACTTCCACTTCCAAAATACCCTTTTGGGGCATCTTATCGCGCCTTGAGATGTTTCCAGTGCGTTGGCACTCGTCGAATATTAGTATTGCGGTGTGGACATCTTTCCAAAGGCTGAGCCAGAATAGGTCGGATTGTAAGATCTTAGCGTAGGTCTTCGAGGTACTTGCATGCCCACCGTAAGGGGAAGAGTGACAATGAGAGATGATGTCTTCTATTTCTTCCTCTGGGACACATCGACGGAATATGTTGTCAGCTCCTCTCTTGAAAAGTAAGGGTTCGTCCGAATAATAGTGTTTTAAATTGTGGAAGAATTTCTTCTTTTGTTGATAGGTTAAGTCCGGTGGAAGAACGCCTGCGGCTAGGTGATTTATAATATCGGCATACTAAGGTAAGGTTACCTCCGCGTAGACTGCTTCCACAGCTTTTTCTAGTTATGGTTCTTCCGAGGTTAGGTTTGGCATATCGCTTTCCAATCTAGCTATTGGACGTTCGTAGGGGAAATCATCGTTGATAGGCACTGATTCTTGTTTAACGCCTTCTATTCGGGATAACTGATCGGCCACTATGTTCTCGGTTCCTTTTTTGTCTTTGATTTCTATGTCAAACTCTTGTAATAATAGGATCCATCGCAATAATCTTGGCTTGGCATCCTTTTTGCTTATCAGGTACCTAATGGCAGCGTGGTCTGTGTAAATGATTATTTTTGCTCCTACGAAGTAGGAATAAAATTTGTCAAGGGAGAACACAACTGCTAGAAGTTCTTTTTCTGTTATGGCGTAGTTCATTTGGGCAGGATCCAAAGTTCTACTGGCATAGTAGATTGTGTGAAGCTTCTTGTCTTTCCTTTGTCCTAGAACTGCGCCTACAACGTAATCACTCGCATCGCACATGATTTCAAATGGTAGTTGCCAGTCTGGCGGTTGCATGATTGGTCGAATCTCTGAAAACTAAAGTATTACATACCGATTTAAGTGGTTTAGTTAGACATGGAAATTAAAGCTTGCATAATTAGACAATGGCGGCGAAATAAAAAAACATTCATTTTTAACACAAACAAAATAACAATTAAATTAATAAAAACCTGAAATAATACTGTTCTCGGATCTTTAGTAGTCCTCCACAAATGTCAGCAGGATTCTACCTTAGCGAGAAGTAAATATCCGGGAAGGGAATACAAAAACAATGCAGTGTAAACAAAGGAAAAGAAACTGAAAATAATGCTGAAAGTAAATTTGGCTTCAATAATAATTTTGGCAGCACTTCATTCTCTTGAATGCGGCTCCCCTTTTCTGGTCTAACACTCCTCTTTATATAGCTGAGGTTCTCCCATAAAAGTCTCGAGGAATTAGAGTTGAGGGTCAGAAAACATAGGAGAACGTTCCTATATTTTCTGAGCTTGCGTGGGCACGTTGATATTATTTTGTTTTTGGCTGCATGACGAGCGTGAGGGAGATGAGACGAAAGTGAGGTGCATGACGAGCGTGAGGGACCTGTGACGGTTGTGAAGGCTGTGACGGTCGTGAGGGACCTATGACGGTCGTGACACTCACAAAATCTGTCTTTTCTCCTATTTCCTGTCTTTTTCCTTCTGTTTTGTGCCTTTGATTGTTGGTTTCCTCTAACTTGCTCGTTTTGAGTGTGAACTTCATATACCTGCGAAAACGTTTGACAAATAACTCAGAATAATCCGAAATCGGGGTGAAACCAAACATTAACAACTGAAAAAACATGACATTTATATAGTATACATTTTCGCGTTATCACATTTATTATGTGATATTGAAGTAATAATATTTAAATAAAATGGTAATGGTGATCATCTTATAATATTTTAAAATTATTCTAAATTAAAAAAAATATATTAATATATGAGTTCTATTTCAACAAATTTAATAAGATAAAGAAACAAAGGTTAAAAAAGGAAGTTATAAATCAAAGTATGAAAAAAGTTTACAAAAATGAGAAACTAAAAAAGAGAAAAAAGAACCGTGGAGAATTGATATACGGCTACTATAGTCATTGTCATCAAAACATTAAATAAAAACATACGATACCGATACAAGTGTCCATACATTATTAATTCATCCCTCTACTCATCTTCACACCTTATCTTATTTTCTATATAAACCCTCACGCATAAGAACAACACACACACCAATCAAACAAACCAAGAAAAAGAATTGAAAAGAAAGAAAAAAATGGCAAGAAGCATGAAGTTAGCATGTGTTGTTTTGGTGATGTGCATGGTAGTGATTGCTCCTATGGCAGAAGGTGCTTTGACATGTGGAACTGTAACCAGTGATATGAGTCCATGCCTTGGTTATCTTCAAGCTCCTAATAATGCTAGTCCTTCACCATCATGCTGTGCAGGAGTGAAGAGGCTTCTTAGTGCCGCCACCACCACGCCTGATCGTCAGGCTGCCTGTAACTGCTTGAAAGCAGCTGCCCGTGCTATGCCAAAATTGAATGCTAACAATGCTGCTGCTCTCCCTGGAAAATGCGGTGTTAGCATTCCTTACAAGATCAGTACCACCACCAACTGCAATGCGTATGTCTTTTATAACTTTCACTCTTATTTTTCGGTTGGTTTATTTTGAAGCATGAGAAAATATGAAATTAATTACTAACTGGTTTTCTTTATTTGTTTATATTTACAGCGTTAAGTTTTGAAGATGGATGTGTGGTTTCAGGGTTATCATATGAAAACTTGTCACTAGTATATGAGAGTTTAATAAGAATAAAATCTAAATAAGAGTGATATATATAGGATCATCTTACATGTGATCCCATCCTATATCTATAATGTATCCACTGTCTCTTACTATGTTGTTGAATCAATCTACATAATAATGACATATCTTTAATTTGAGATTCTGATTTTAAATTTTCCAATATATATAACGGTAAAATGCCTATCAATCACCCACGTTAATTGAAAATTTTGAAGAACATCAATTAAATACATACAAAATCATAGATCCGACAAATTTGTTATTGCTCAATCATGCATATCAAGATCTCATCAAATTTCTTAGTACTCTGAGTAAGGTGACATCTAACTCAATCAATTTATTACTACTATACTAACCAAATATCGAGAATATAATTCTCACTTCATCGTGGTTTTGAAGTTCAAAGTCCATCATCTATGGTTAAGACAGTGATTCTTAGTATTTAACTACAACAAGGTTATAATTCATAAATACAAATGGCGATTAATTTCCTTATTGTATTTAACTACAACAAGGTTATAATTCATTTTATGATTGGATATGAATAAGAAAAGTTTTTTTATATAATTTTAAATGAATCAAACACATCATTTTATAAAAACTCTTCTCTTTTAAACCCACATAAAATATTAGATTCAATCTAAATTACACAAAAGAATTTAATGATGTGTTTTAGATTATAGAATTTAAACCTTATCAACCCCTCAACATGGATTCAAATTATATAATTAAACTCAAATGAGATCTCTCAATATGATTTTGAATTCTATAATTAAAGGAGGAAATAAGACACGCCAAATAACAAGGGCCTTAGCTTACACATGCTCGGGTGAGTCTATGGTTTTTTAATGTGTAAAAGATTTAAATTTTTTATAATTTATTTAGCTAAAAAGGTTAGTCTCATGTTATAAAAACATATTTTAACCTATCAAATCGATCTATTTAAATAAATAACAACAATTTTATTATTATTATCACATATATTATATAGGATAATGCTAACTTGTGTCTTTGGGGCTTAGAAATATTTTTTTGGAAAATTGTGTATTGGTATTATCCAAAGCTTGTAATTAATTCTTTTATTACTTTTTCCAATACAAATTTTTTATTTGTAAATTTCTTAACTTGTGTCCCAAGGGCACAAGTTAACATTACCCTATTATATATTGTACTTTAAATTAAAATACAAAACTAAAACTTAGTTATTTTGAAAAACTTATAAAACTAGGCTGAAAACACTTTATGACTAATATCATGAGTTGTTTTCATATGTTTTCCTAAACAAATAATTTCACAAAACTTATGTTACCAGATAAGTTAAGATAAGTCGATGCAAACAAACTTTTATCATTGATCTTGTTTTTTAGTCTATATAAACATTAATTGAATTGTTTATTTACACATATTAAAATAAAATAAGCTTTTAAGTAGGTTAATAAGTCAATTAGACTTTCGAAGAGGCTAAGATAAGGCCTAAAAACATGCCTATGATAAATTATAGACCAGACTTACACTTTGATATTCTAAGTAGGTCAAGCCTATCCCGACTGATCTTATTTCCACCTCTATCTATAGTTTAAAATTGTCTACTATAACACCAGTGTGAGCTGTTGGATCGAACTCTAGTATGGTCGAAGCTTGTTCTCGAGTAATGCGTGTTGTAGTCGAAGTTTGTTCTAACATGCGTTAGTCAATATTGCTAGGGTTGTTAGCATGTTGAATTGGACCTTTCTTGTAAGCCCAAATTGTTTAAGTTAGCGTGTACCCTAAGTTAGCTTGTAATGGGTAATTGTTAAATAGTCCATTAGGTTATGTTGCACCCCAAAATTTGCCTAACCTTTTCTTACTTGATTTATGTTTCATTGCATTAGCATATCATTGATCTAACATTTGCATAGCATAGCATTGTTCATTTAACTGGGTCATGGTGGAGCTCAATCAAGTCCTTATGCCATGTGTGAAGAGTTTCAGTTGAGGGTGTTGCAAGTAGGGTTTTCATCTGAGTAATCCTAAGGCAATTGACCAATTGAAGAGGATCAAATCTCATTTTTGAGTCTTTGCAATCATGGATAGTTGTGTTGAGACACATGAGATGATATTCCAAGATCAATCCAAGAAAAGTTTATAGTGTGAGGAGTTGCTAAATTAGGGTTCTTAGGGTAAAATCTCCTATTTAGTGCCTAACTTCAAGACCACTTATCTCAAGATGCAAGTTTCATCTCCACTTTTGGCCAACATGAAACTTGTAAAGCCCACAGACCAATTGTATTTAAGTTCTTAGAGAGGTTTTGCTCCATTTTTGGAGATCATTTCGCACCAGAACCAAGGATTGAAGTTGGAGCTTGAAGAAGAGAGTTGAAAATCGTGTTTTCAGTTTCAAGCCAGATCCAAGCAAATTGAAGTTACAAACACGTTTCTCATCAAGCATTGAGTGAATCTGCAGTGTTTTGAAGCCAGAATCGTACTTTAGATACCTCAATTTGAAGCTCAAAATCAGGTATGTAGTTTTCAAATTTACACTGGTTATAGAATGATCTAGGCATGATTAGTATGTGGATAGGTTTTGATTGGAGATATAGATGAAATCTGGATCAAAAATTGGATGTTTAGAGACAAATTAGGTGATGACATAATTTCTGTTTAGAAGCGAATTTATCTGATCTTGAGGCTTTGATTCAATTGGAATAGCATGTGATGATCAGTGATAGATGAGGACTACATTCATACCAATAGTTTGAGTTTTGGTGAGAATTCAGATTGAAGTGCATTTTGAGATCTTCTTCGTGTTTTAAAATCTAGTAGGATTTAGAGGATTTGAAGGTGATATTTGAGATCCGGACATAATTTGGAGTGAGGTGATGTTAAGTTTGCTGAGTTTCCATGACCTGTAAGTATATGCTCACTGGAGAAGACGACCGTGAAGGTGAGATAATACTTAGAAGGGCGGTTGAATAAGTATGATAGATTAAATCTAGAAATAAAACACAATTATTTTTATCCTGGTTCGTTGAACTCAACTACTCCAGTCCACCCTTCCTAGAGTGATTTGCCTTTCTCAACAAGGACTTAATCCACTATTTAATCAAACAGATTACAATAGTAACACCTAAGAACAACATTTCTTAGTCTTCTCAAGAGCTATTGATTCTAACTGAATCCTCTTAAGGAAAACTTTTACAATCAATGTAAATTAAATACAAGAGTATGAATGCTTCTAAAAAGATTTTATCACAACAATGATTTTTCTCTTAAGTTTAAGTACAATTAATTCTTAGAAGAATATGAAAGAATGAGAGCTTTTAATGTTATAATTTCTTTTCAGCAAAAATGTCTCACTGAAGAATTTGGTGGAGTCTTCCTTTTATAGGCAGCTGATCCAAGGAGAACTGAGCATTGAGAGGAGTGTCCAAAAAGGTCTGAGCCTTTTTGTCTTTACATCAAGTGACCTTTCCTAGAAGTAGAAGGCACAGAAAAATCCTTTTTGTCTGTGTTCTTGTGTCTAGCACAAATGAAGAAAGAGACGTTTGAATTACTCCAACGGATATAATCTTTGAATAATTCTTCTTCAGTTTTCAGCAAGTTCATCAGAATCTGATTGAGTCAGAGTCTTCTAATGATGTTCAGAACTTTGTTGTATCAGAGTCTTCTGCAGCATGTGTGCTTTCAGCGTGTTGATCATCAGAGCATATTTGACACAGAACTTCAGTACTGGCAGCTTTAGTACTTTCAGAAATTTTTGTAGAAACTATGCTTTGAGAAATCTTCATACAATATTCTTCTTTGCTTCAGATGCATTGCTTGCTTTAGATTCTTCTGGAGCTTCTGCTTCAGAGTCTTCTGAAGGCTACGCTCAGGAACTTCTGTAAGCAGCAGTCAGAATCTTCTAATGAGTGCATTTGGCGCTTCAGAGTCTAGATAACTTCTTGTATACAATTCAGATTTGCTTCTGGAGTGTTAATTTCATTATATTCTGCATTAAAACACTCAAGCAAATTTTAGAGTATATAATTCTTAAATACAAAATATCCTAACAGTTATCATCAAAACAAAGAGATATTATTAAAAACCAATCTGTGTTCTAACAATCTCCCCCTTTTTGATGATGACAAAAAGCATTAGAAATTTGTTTAATTGGAAAAATTAGAATTATAACTCCCCCTGAGATGATGAATCTCCCCCTGAGTTAAATACAATTTAGGAATAGAAACTTCCCTTTTTACTTGAGTATTCTTCAGAGTTAGATCTTGTTTGTTCTTTTTAACATTTGAAGATCAGAATGTCTTGCAAAAATTAATACTCAGAGTTTGATAATGGTCAAGTGATCTGAGAGACTCAGAGTTTCTTTTATAGAATATACTTATCAAATGTTCTGAAACAGTCAGATTAAAATGTTAGATAGAATAAATATGTCTGAAGTTTCATTTTGGTGAAGTTATATTAAACAGTTCAGATCTATATTTTCTCCCCCTATTTTGTCATAAGCAAAAAGTAAAAAAAAACTTTTAAAAGGACAAGTAAAAGGAAACAGTAATCTAGACAATTCAATGGAGAAAACTTTGATTCATTCATTTGATCAGATCAAGAGTACATAGGCAAACATAAGAAGATATATCAAATAGAGTACAAATTCAAGCAACAGATGCAGAAACATTAGAATGAAAAAAAATCTAAGAGTGTTTGGACAAAAGCATCTTCAATAGATCTGTAATCTCAAAGGATGATTGCTCTTGCTTGGACATCCACTTAGCCATAGTTTCATTCTTTTCATCTTGCTTAGACATCCATTCTGTCATATCCTCAGACTTCTTATCCTGCTTAGCCATCCAGGATTTTATCTCTGACTGTCCAGCTTCCAAAGCAGCAATCTTGTCTTCAAAATCTGGATGTTCTTTCTTTATCTCAGATGAAGAAGTATGATTAGGTTCTGTAGCCTGAACAGAGTCAATTTCCATGGGTTCAGTAGAGTCTAGAGCATTTGAAGTAGAAGAAGGATCTACCAGAGTCATAGCCAATTGATTCTCTTCAGATGCATTTTCAGTAGATTCTGTTGATGGTGGAGGAGCATCTAAAAGAAGCAGAGGTTCAGATTTGTTGATAGTCCAGAATAGAGTCCTTGCAGCCTCAGTAAATCTGAGCTTTGCATCATCAGAACAGACGTTCTTCAGATTAGAAGCTACAGAGTTGAATTTGTTAATGAATCCATTCCAGATGATGTCAGATTCTTTGGCATCCATTGTTGCTGAGCATTTCTTCTGTACAGTACCTAAATACATCTGTATTTCTTGCAAAAATGTTTGAAATAAATGATTAATATTAAGTCTGGGCTTTGGGCGTAACAAGGTTTCCAGAGTTACAGGTTTAGGTTGGGGAGTTGGTGGAAAAATTGATTTTTGGATGGAGATCAGAGGAGGAGGATAGTATGGAAAGAAGGGAATTTCAGGTTTTTGAGGTATGGATCTATTTAAGGCTTTTAACAGATTTGGTTTGACTTTAGTGGGGTGAGAAACCACATCAGAGGGTTTGTTTGAGTAAGGTTTGAAGGCAGAAGTTGGAGGTTTCTTGGAAACAGTAGGCGAGTCAGATGATATTTGCAGAGCTGAAGAAATAGCTTTATCAGATTTTTCAGAACATGATATGGTAGCTAAAGATCCTACATCTGACATGGATTTTATGTAATCAAGAATCACAGATGGAAGGGTCATGGTTAGTTTTGGTTTCAGAGGGTTGACGGGGTCAGATGGTTCAACTCTGTCATAAAAGTGTTTTAGTTTGAAACCATAGGCCAAATTATGAAACAGAGAGGACACTTGGGCACAAGATATGGAAGATCTTGGATTAGAATTGGGGATTAAGATCTCAGATGATGGTGTAGGTGTGGGAATAGGATCTGGAATGGGAGTTTTTGAAGGTATAGAAGGCTCAAATTGGTTTACCTCAGAGTATTTTCCAGATGGAGAGATTAGAAAATCTGGGTGGATTTCTGATTCTGAGGAGTTAGAAGATGTGGTTAGTGAGCATGAAGTAGAAGATACTTGAAACACCGTTTTTAAGGGTGTGACATCAAGAACTTCTGTGTGAGGTTCAGAAATATTGGTTTATTCTGAAGGAATTTCAGATGGTTTTGATGGTTGTTCTGAGATAGGTGAGTCAGATGGAATATTTATTGGTTTTGATGCAATTTGAGTAGAAGTGACTTTGGTAGGTTCAGATGCAGTGGGTTTAGATAAAGGATTAGTTTGTGGTGATTGAATTTCAGAGGCTTTTTCTGGTTGAGATACTTGTGGTTTTGCTGGTTGTTCAGATTTTGTAGGTTGTTGATCTGATGGTTGTTTCTGAGAGGATTTTGTTTGTGGAATAAACTGTTTGATATGAATTTTAGGTTGAGAAGGTTTTGGTACAGAAACTGTTGGGGTTGGAATTTTTTGTGTTGTTGTTTGAGTTGGAACAGGTGTTTGTTTTTGTGGTGATTTAGAACTAGGAGTTGTAACAGAAGTGGTTTGTGTTGAAGGTGGTTTTGGTACAGACTTAAGATTAGAATCATTTATAACAATATTTGCAGAAGATACAGAAGATTTAGTACCTTTTATTTTCATCCTCTTAGTTGGTACAGAAGCAGCGTCTTCAGATTCTTTTCTCTTCAAGAGCTTCTTTGGCTTCTCAGCAATCTTTACTTTCTTCTGAACAGGTTCAGATGATGCTACTGGCTGAGTCCTTTTCTTCTGAAGTTGTGCTTCTACTTTTGCTACATCTGGTAGTGGTTGTCTAGCTAGCTGAATGACATTAGCAGGAACAGGTTTTCCATCCTTCTTGCATTGATCAATATACATCACAACTATATGTCTGGGCTCTTCAGCAAAGAATAAGGGAAAGTCATCTACAGGAATCCTCTTATTCAATTCAGACACATTCAGTTTCTTGGGCGCTGTTATGAGTTCATCAACAATTTTGAGTCTCTGAAGACTTTTAGCATTCAGAGGTTTTCCCATTATAGATTCTAATTCCTCTGTGACTCCAGCAGCGTACAGAGCAGTGACCAAACCATTCTCAGTTAGAAGATTTGAGATCAACCTTCCAAAGGGGATCCAGGTTCTGATCTTCTGTCCTTTCTCTTTCACATACTCTCTAGATGCATTGATATGGTTCCACAGATGCATAAAAAGAATGTATGGAAGATCTACCTTGGTGCTCTGACTAAGGCAATACATGAAATAGAGCTGTTCATTATTGACATAGTCTGGAGAATTAGTTGACTTCCTGTGGTGGATGCATCCCATAAAAATCTTGGCCCAGATCTTGTAGTCAGGCTTCAGATCTTTAAATTTGTTAGAAGCTTGACCAGCAGTCATTACTTCTTCATATACCTCATCCATGTCCACACGCCCAGCAGGCAAGTGAGAAACACCATCTGTTTCTTCATATCCTATTAATTTTCTGATCAGATCTTCTGTGATAATGATCTCCTTTCCCACTACAGAAGATATGATGAACTTGGGGTAGACAGATGCATGGATCCAAAATTCTTTCACCAGTAGAGGGTAAACTGGTCCAAAGAGCCTATCAAAATATTTGACCCATCCTTGAGCTCCAATGATGGAACGAAACTCAAACCCATTTTCTGCAAGAGAGTGAAACTCTACCATGGATTCACATAGAACTTCCAATTGGTCAACAAGTGTTAGAAGAGTTCTTTTGGGAGGAGAATAGGGAGCAACACCCATGTTTTCTGAAGTTACAACAGCCATAGAAGATTGGAATTGAGCAGCTGTTGATGATGAAGTTGTCATTGAAGAATGCTTTGTCACACACTTAGGTTTAGGGTTTTTATGCAGAGAAAAGAGGAGATGAAAACGCATATAATTTCTGAGATTGTAAAAGTGTGAAAGTGAAGTGAAAACAAGTATTTATACTAAAACACTTAGGCATACCATCAGTCAGAAATTTTGCACGTTTTAACAAGCATTAAATGAAGAGAATAATAATCATATCAAAACATTAATTGCTTCTGACAATTTGGGGGGAAAATCAAGATTTTCACTATTCAAACTTCACCTCAAACGTCTCTTCAGTTATGTACACGCCACCTCTTCATATTTGGTGTGACACGTGCTTGCTTGCATGTGTTCTGAATTCTCTTAGAAATGAAACGTTAGTCAATGTGCAGATCTTCTAAAGATTGTTAGTTCAGAGTTTCACAAAAGAAATATTGATCAGAATAAAGTAAGCAAACAGAAGAAATACTTCAGAGCATTAGGCATTTTTGCATCTGTAAAAATTTGCTTATGACAAATATCATTCTGGACAAAAATCCATACCAATATTTTTCAGAATAAATTTAAATCTATCTTCAACAAGGGGTTTTGTAAAAATATCTGCCCATTGATGATCTGTATCAACAAAGGCTAAATTTATGATTCCCTTCTGAACATAGTCTCTGATGAAATGATGCTTAATTTCTATATGTTTTGCCTTAGAATGTAAAATGGGATTCTTGGACAAACATATGGCAGAAGTATTATCACAAAAGATAGAAATGTTACTTTCAAAGATTTGATAATCTTCTAGTTGACTCTTCATCCAGAGCATCTGCGTGCTACATCCAGCAGCAACAATGTATTCTGCCTCTGTGGTTGAAAGTGCAATTGTGGGTTGCTTCTTGCTGTACCAGGAGATTAGATTTCTTCCTAGAAATTGACAACTTCCAGAAGTACTTTTTCTTTCCACTCTGTCTCCAGCGTAGTCAGTATCACAGAATCCAACTAATTTGAAATCATCAGATTTTCTGTAACACAAACCCACATTAGAAGTACCTTTCATATACCTTAGAATCCTCTTGACAGCTGTCAAGTGTGATTCTCTAGGATCTGATTGAAATCTAGCACACAGGCAAACACTGAACAATATGTCAGGTCTAGAAGCAGTAAGATAAAGAAGAGAGCCAATCATACCTCTGTAGAGCTTCTGGTCTACTTTCTTACTTACCTCTTCCTTGCCAAGTGAGCTAGTGGAATGCATTGGAGTCCTTGCCAGCTTACTATCAGACATGTTAAATTTCTTCAGAAGTTCTTTAACATATTTTGTCTGATGTATGTAGGTGCACTCTGGAGTTTGATTAACTTGGATTCCTAGAAAGAATCTGAGTTCTCCCATCATGCTCATTTCAAATTCTGCCTGCATACATGTAGCAAACTCCTTTCCAAGCATAATATTTGTTGATCCAAAAATAATATCATCTACATAAATTTGGCAAATTAGAAGATCTTTCTTGAATGATTTACAAAAGAGTGTTGTATCCACTTTGCCTCTGATGAAATTCTTCTCCAGAAGAAAATTGCTCAATCTCTCATACCAAGCTCTGGGAGCTTGTTTTAAACCATATAGAGATTTCTTGAATTTGAAAACATGTTCTGGAAATTTTTCATTTTCAAAACCAGGAGGTTGGTGGACATAAACTTCTTCTTCTATAATACCATTAAGAAAGGCACTCTTAACATCCATCTGATACAAAGTGATGTTATTTTGTGCAGCAAATGAAATAAGAAGACGTATAGATTCTAACCTTGCCACTGGAGCATATGTCTCAGTGTAATCAATACCTTCTTGCTGACTATACCCTTGAGCAACCAGCCTTGCCTTATTCCTTTCAACTTCTCCTTTCTCATTTAGCTTATTTCTGAAGACCCATTTTGTACCAATTATATTGAATCCTTGAGGTGTTTGAACTAGATCCCATACATCATTTCTGCTGAATTGATTTAGCTCTTCTTGCATGGCAATAATCCAATCATTGTCTTGCAGAGCTTCATCTACAGAAGATGGTTCAATTTCTGACACTAGTCCAAATAGTGATGCTTCAGTTGATCTAAGAAAGGACCTTGTTCTGATGGGATTATCCTTCTTTCCAATAATGTCATCCTCTGGATGAGAAGCTTTAATTCTGGATGATGATCCTCTAATAGTTGACTCTTCAGAAATGTTTAGATTATTCATCTGAGAGGTTAAAGGAATAGCATCTGGTGTTGCTTCTGGTTCTTTCACTTAAATTTTGTCTGCTTCTGGAACTTCAGAGTCAATGAAGACTACTTCCCTATCTGCAGAGTTATCAGACTGCTTTGACTTTTCAGAGCCAAGCTTATCATCAAATCTGACATGAATAGATTCTTCCACAATCTGTGTCTCAGTGTTGTATACTCTGTAGCCTTTGGAGCGTTCAAAATATCCAAGCATGAAACACTTCTGTGCTTTGGAATCAAACTTGTTCAGATTTTCCTTAGTGTTTAACATATAGCAAATACATCCAAAAGGATGAAAATATGAAATGTTGGGCTTTTTGTTCTTCCACAATTCATAAGGAGTCTTCTTCAGAAGAGGTCTTACAGACACTCTGTTCTGAATGTAACAGGCTGTGTTGATTGCTTCTGCCCAAAAGTGTTTTTCCAGATTTGTCTCATTGATCATGGTTCTGGCCATTTCTTGCAGAGTTCTGCTTTTCCTTTCTACAACCCCATTTTGTTGTGGAGTTCTAGGACAGGAAAAATCATGAGCAATGCCATTTTCAGAAAAGTATTTTTTTAAATATTTATTTTCAAATTCACCACCATGATCACTTCTGACTTTTATAATTTTGAAATCCTTTTCATTCTGGACTTGCTTGCAGAAGTCAAAGAACACAGAATGTGACTCATCCTTGTGTTTTAAGAACTTTACCCATGTCCATCTACTATAGTCATCAACAATGACTAATCCATACTTCTTGCCTCTGATGGATGCAGTTCTCACTGGTCCAAACAGATCAATATGAAGTAGTTCTAGTGGTTTGGAAGTAGAAACAACATTTTTTGATTTAAAATATGTTTTTGAAAACTTCCCTTTTTGGCATGCTTCACAAAGAGCATCTGAAGTGAACTTCAGATTAGGGAGTCCTCTGACAAGATTAAGTTTATTAATCTGAGATATACGTCTCATATTAATATGGCCCAATCTTTTGTGCCAGACCCATTTCTCTTCATTAACAGACAAGAGGCATTTAACATTTTGAATTTTAAGTTCTGAAAGATTTATTTTATAAATGTTGTTTTTCCTCTTACCACTAAATAGGATAGAGCCATCTTTTTGACTAATAGCTTTACAACATTTTTGATTAAAGGTAATATCATAACCATTGTCACTTAATTGACTTATGGACAATAAGTTATGCTTTAACCCTTCAACAAGTAAAACATTAGTAATAGAGGGAAGTTTACCATTTCCAATAGTGCCAGATCCAATGATCTTGCCCTTCTGGTTCCCTCCAAACTTCACATCACCTCCAGATCTAAGTTCCAGGCTTTGGAACATAGACTTTTCTCCTGTCATGTGTCGTGAGCATCCAGAGTCCAGGTACCATGATTGGTGTCCTGACCTTGCTGCTAAGAACATCTGCAACAGGGATTATTTTACTTTTAGGTACCCAGATCTTCTTGGGTCCTTTAGGGTTAGTGGTTCTGGAGGTTTGTCTAAACTTCTGTTTTTCAACATAATGTTTATTCTGACTAACCTTGGGTTTAAACACATAAGTATTCTTCTCAGAGCTTGTGTGTTTAATGTCATTTAAGTGACCAAACTTAAATTGAGAGTACAGAGGTGTCTTCTTGATGAAAAGTTTGTCAACAGATTTTGGATTTCTTCCAGATGAAGATTCATATCCAATACCTCTTCTGTTGTTTCCACTAACACCATAGATCATAGAAGCCATCTTGCTTCTGTCTATGCTCTTAGTAAGGAATTTCTGAAAACTAGAGTCATATTTTTCTAAAATGCTTTCACATGACTTAGTCTCAAATTCAGATTCTTGTTGAGTTGTTTCACAGTCATTTTTGATTTTCAGATTAATTTCTTTTTGCTCAACAAGTTCTGTCTTCAGAAGATCAATCTCAGATTCAAGATTGCTTTTCAGCTTCTTGTATTTGAGTTTGATATTGTTGTAACTTTTCAGAACTTCTGATAAAACCTTTATTAGTTCTTCTTTAGTAAGTTTAGCCATTACCTCTTCAGCATCATCATCAGATTCAGAATCTGATTCATATTCTGAGGTTCCTTCCTCTTGATCTTCTGTCCTGGCCATTAGTGCAACATTAGCACATTCTTCTTCTGATTCAGAAGATGATTCAGATTCATCTGAGTCATCCCATGTTGCCATCAGAACCTTCTTCCTTTTGTTAAACTTCTTCTTGGGTTTTTCTTTTTGAAGTTTTGGGCAATCATTCTTGTAATGCCCAGGTTCTTTGCACTCATAGCACACAACTTCTTTCTTGCCAGATCTTCTGTGCCCAGAAGATTCCTTTCTATTATTAGATCTTATGAAGTTGTTGAATTTCTTTCCCTTGTGCTTACAGAGTTTGTTGATCCTTCTGGACAACATGGATAATTCATCTTCTTCTTCAGAAGAAGATTCTTCAGAGCTTTCTTCAATAACCTGCAAAGCTTTAGCAGATTTTTTAGATTTTAAGGCAACAAATTTACCTTTTTCTTTCTTCTGAGGTTCATCTTCCTCAAGCTCAATTTCATGGCTCCTCAGTGAGCTGATGAGTTCTTCTAAAGAGATTTTGTTCAGATCTTTAGCCATCTTTAAGGCAATCACCATAGGTCTCCATCTTGTAGGTAGACTTCTGATGATTTTCTTTACATGATCTGATGTAGAGTATCCCTTGTCCAGAACCTTTAGCCCAGTTGTGAGGATCTAAAATCTGGAGAACATGGCTTCAACAGATTCAGAGTCTTCCATCTTGAAGGCCTCATACTTCTGGATCAGAGCCAGAGCTTTTGTCTCCTTGACTTGAGAGTTTCCCTCTTGAGTCATTTTTAATGATTCAAACATATCAAAAGCAGTTTCCCTGTTTGTAATTTTTTCATACTCAGTATGGGAAATTGCATTCAATAATATAGTTCTGGCTTTGTGATGATTTCTAAAATCTTTCTTCTGAGCATCTGTCATAGATTTTCTGTCTATCTTCTTGCCATTCCCATTGCCATAGATCAGCATCATATCCTAGGAAAAAACTCTCAATTTTGTCTTTCCAGTAATCAAATTTTTCCCCATCAAGCATAGGGGGTTTGGTGCTGATCTTGTCCCTTTCTTCATATTTATTGTTAATGTTGGATATTGTATTATCAGCCATTGTAACAAATAAATATATATCAAAGTATTTCTCTCTGGATCTTTACTGTCACTGTTAAGTGGTAGCACATACAGAACCGGAGCTCTGATGCCAATTGAAGGTGAGATAATACTTAGAAGGGGGGTTGAATAATTATGATAGATTAAATCTAGAAATAAAACACAATTATCTTTATCCTGGTTCGTTGAACTCAACTACTCCAGTCCACCCTTCCTAGAGTGATTTGCCTTTCTCAACAAGGACTTAATCCACTATTTAATCAAATAGATTACAATAGTAACACCTAAGAACAACAGTTCTTAGTCTTCTCAAGAGCTACTGATTCTAACTGAATCCTCTTAAGGAAAAATTTTACAATCAATGTAAATTAAATACAAGAGTATGAATGCTTCTAAAAAGCTTTTATCACAACAGTGATTTTTCTCTTAAGTTTAAGTACAATTAATTCTTAGAAGAATATGAAAGAATGAGAGCTTCTAATGTTATAATTTCTTTTCAGCAAAAATGTCTCACTGAAGAATTTGGTGGAGTCTTCCTTTTATAGGCAGCTGATCCAAGGAGAACTGAGCATTGAGAGGAGTGTCCAAAAAGGTCTGAGCCTTTTTGTCTTTACATCAAGTGACCTTTCCTAGAAGTAGAAGGCAAAGAAAAATCCTTTTTGTTTGTGTTCTTGTGTCTAGCACAAATGAGGAAAGAGACTTTTGAATTACTCCAACGGATATAATCTTTGAATAATTCTTCTTCAGTTTTCAGCAAGTTCATCAGAATCTGATTGAGTCAGAGTCTTCTAATGATGTTCAGAACTTTGTTGTATCAGAGTCTTCTGCAGCATGTGTGCTTTCAGCGTGTTGATCATCAGAGCATATTTGACACAGAACTTCAGTACTGGCAGCGTTGGATCTGACTGGAATCAGGACTTTGTATGCTCATCATGTGGTTGTGTTTTAATCTGAGGATTTGAACTTTTGAACCAAAACGCCTCGTTTCATTAATCCTGGCTGGCAGCTACGTGGCGTGTGAGTTGGACAGCGTGAGGGCCTTTAGATTAGATTACTGAGTCAGTTGATCCAACGCGTGTGATATTTTCTGGCTTATTTGATTTTCTTAATTCATTTTCATATTATTTTAATTGCATTTTCATAATTTAATTCATTTTAACTTCATTATTTGTCAGAAAAATAAAATAAAAATATGCTCATGATCCTCTCTTCATTTGTGATTTTTCTATGCTGTTAGATTTATTTTTTTGATGATTTTGCAATTTAATTTGACTTTTCTCATTTTCATTAATTTCTTTATTTTTGCATATTTGACACATCTGTTTGTTGATTTTTGTTCTTGCATTTGGTTTGGATTCCTGGGCTGATTTTTTTTGTAGATTGTAGATTAGAGATGTATGTTCCCTCAGGAATTTTCTTTTGATTTTTAGATAATCATAGATTCTGTTTTGGATTAGGGTTTTAGAGCTTTCCCTTTCATGGTATCCCTTTGACACTTTCTAATTTAGGATTTTATTAGTGGCCTTAGAAGTTGAATTAAGCTCTGAGATTTGAACTATAGGATCCTAACACTTGCATGTTCCCTTAGGAAAATTGGTAGATTTTTAGAATCTAGTTTGCTATTTTAGATAAATTTGCAAGTAGTTTGTTTATTTGGTGCTCCTAACTTGGTGCTTGTTTTGTTTTGCCTTCAATGGTGGCTTTTGGTGCATGGTGAGCTTGTGCTTCTTCTTGGATGTTGTTGTGGGCATGTTGTAGCTTCTGTGGAATTGATTGTGGAGCTTGGCTTGGAGTTTTCTTTTCCTTTTGTTAGCTTTTTTGTAGTTTATAGGAATTAGGGTTTAGGAAAGAGCTTAGAAGTAGTTTCCCTTCTTCATTAAACATGGATTGCTTTGATTGATTTCCATTCTCATCCTATGATTCAAGGTCCCTATGTGAAAGCCTCATCTTTCCTTTGGAAGGATGTGTGGCATTTTACAATAGGTAGAACCTTTGAGGATGCCTTTCTCAGATGACTAGATGAGTGTCAGGAGGGATTCCTTTGGTTTCCTTCCTGCTTCCCACCATCAATCCAATGTTTTTTATGTGGTTTTCTTCTCTTGTGTTGGAGTTTGTTGAAGAATGAAGATGAAGACTTCTCCTGGAGATTGCTTGAAGTTGTTTGTTTGCAGCTGTTTGTCTGTTTGCTGTTTATCTGCTTTGCTGTTGAGTTGTTTTGCCTGCTGTTTCTTCTGACTGCTCTGCTTTGCCTATGTGACTGGATTGGATTGTTGCATTAGTAATAGGCTTCATATAGATGATTATAAGCCTAGGAGCATCCTATAGGTTGAGAATAGCTCCCTTTGCTTGTCTGCATTATAGGTTGAGTTTCTCCCTCTGCTTGTATTTTTACTGTGTGGCTTTGCTTGCTGGTATTTGGTTGAGCTCAGCTCCCTTGCCTGTGTGGTGTGTGGCCTTTGTGCCTTGTTTGTTTAGAAGTTGAGTGCAACTCCTTCTGCTTGTTTGTTGCATTGCATGCATTTTATTTACAGTAATTTCTTTACAGTTATTTCTTTTGCTGTTTGTTTCCTTTGCCATGTTCCCCTAGGAACTCTGACTTCTCTTGTTCAAGAGAAGTTATGACAGACATTAGGATTCTAACCATGCATGATAACATTAGGTAGTTCCCTTCTAACCTCCACCATAGGTCCATTTTGCATGACAACTTTAGGATTGGATCAGTTCCCCTTTAGTGCGTCTTTTCTCTTCTCATCTGCAAACAAAATCAAAATACAGTAATAAAGATTAATTGACGTCGTACGCTACGAGCCTTAAGATACTTGGGAAAGGATTGTTGGAGAGTTTCTTTTCAACAGTCTGGATGTTTAGTATGGTACCCTTTGGGTGACATGCGACACATTCACTCTCAGATCATAGTCTCTAGTGCGATATCAGTTGCAAACATCCATAAAAGACATTTCTCTAAAAAACATAAAACAAAGATCAAACTCTTTTTGTCCTCTTGGACCTTTAATCCCTTGGAAACCTTTTTTCAGAAGGAGAGTTCTGTTAACTCCCGGTTCTACCGCAAACGGTAAACGCCTAAGTCTCTAATGGTTGAGCTGCATACACCAACTGCTAGAACCATCTATTAACCCTACTCAGATAAAAAAGACAAACTTGTGTCTCTCGTGTCCCGAACTACGTTTGCTCTGATCTTTTGCGCTGTGTGAAAGTAAGTAGGCACAAGATGCGATATCTCCGCGAGCAACCTTCCCTCGTAGTTAGGCGAACTACGTTGACTCTGATTTCTTGTTCCAGACGGGAATACGTAGGCATAGAACTGTTGTGTTCTGTCGAGTCATTTCTTTTTCTTTCAAACCAGACTCTTAGTGTAGATAGATGTAACAAACCCGTCAGATAAACACAACAAGCGTGGATCCCATCGAGTACGATGGACGTGAGGGGTGTTAATACCTTCCCCTTGCGTAATTGACTCCCGAATCCATACAATGGTTGCGATGACCTTGTCTTATACCTTTTCGTCAGGTTTTTTCCAATCGTTTCCTTTCCCGCTCTGAGGGATAAATAACGATAGGTGGCGACTCTTCTGTCTTGCCGGCCTCGTTTTTCGCAGTAGCGACAAATTAGTGTGCTATTTTTCTTATAAATAGGATATTAGTTTCTCAATCTTGACATAAGGAAAAATAGGAAGATAAAATCCTAATTTCAAGGGAGAGAGGTGATTTTGTTATTCTTGTATACTTGTAATCTTGTTCTAAGAGAAAGGAAAAAATAGCAGTTTAATAACCAATCCTTGTTGCTTTCTTCTTTATTAACCCTAACCCTTGTGTGTTTCTTGAACACAGAAACGATTTATACTTAGTTTAAAGATATCTGATTCACAACAAATTGGTGCGGTGAGCATGGAGAATATGCCTTCAACAAAGTATGAGATTGAAAAGTTCATCGGAGTGAACGACTTCAGTTTGTGGCACTTGAAGATGAAAGCCCTGTTGGTTCAACAGGGTTGTTTGGAAGCATTGAAGGGTGAGGCAGCCATGGACGATGCGTTAATGGAAAAATAAAAGAAGGGCATGATCGAGAAATCCCACAATGCAATATTATTGAGCTTTTGTGATAAGGTTCTTCGAAGGGTATCAAAGGAGACTACAACATCGGGATTATGGGTGAAACTTGAAAGTTTGTACATGACCAAATCTATGGTGAATCGACTCTACCTGAAGCAAGCTTTATATTCATTCAAGATAAGTGAAGAAAAAGTGTTGGCTGAGCAGTTGGATATGTTCAACAAGCTGATTCTTGATCTTTAAAATATTGATGTGAAGATCAAACACTGTTGCTGCTGTGTGCTTGGCCTAGAACACATGCTCACTTCAAAGAAACTCTCTTGTATGGAAGAGAGTCCCTGACCTTTGAAGAAGTTCAATCAGCCTTGTATTCTAAGGACTTGAACGAACGAAATGAGCATAAACCTTCGGCGGTGGGCGAAGGTTTGGCCGTTAAGGGAAAATTCTTGCGAAAGGATGGTAAGTTCGACAAGAAGAAAGGTAAAAGTCAACAGAAGTCTTATAGTGGCGAAACATCTAGTATTCGATGTTATCACTATAAGAAGGAGGGTCACATAAGAAAGGTGTGCCCTGAATGCCTGAAAGATAATGGAGGTAATGGCAATGCATCCATTGTTCAAGATGACTTTGACTCATCTGATGTTCTTGTGGTTTCAAGTGGCGACTCGAGGAAAGAGTGGATTATGGATTCAGGTTGCACTTGGCACATGACTTCAAACAGAGAATTGTTCAAGGAGATACGTGATCAAGAGGGTAGATTTGTGCTGCTAGGAAACAACAAATCTTGCAAAATTGCAGGTATTGGATCTGTGAGATTCAAGCTCCATGATGAGTCAATAAGGTTATTGATTGAAGTCAGGTACGTACCTGACTTGAAGAGAAATTTTATTTCTCTTGGTGAATTCGACAGAAAAGGATACTTTTTCAAGGAGAGAAAAGTATCATATGAGTCATGAAGGGGTCGAAGGAAGTCTTGAGAGGCGTGAAGAAAAAAAGCTTGTATATCCTTGAGGCTGAGGTTGTAAGTGGTTTGAAAAATGTTGCATCCACGAAACGTATGTTGAAGACAGAATTATGACACATGAGATTGGGCATGTCAGCGAAAGAGGCCTGGTCGAATTGGGGAAGCAGAACCTGCTAGGAGGTGACAAAGTCGAAAAGTTGGAATTTTGTGAATCTTGTGTATTTGGTAAATCCTATAGGGCGAAGTTTAACAAAGGCAGGCAAAGAACACATGGATCTCTGGATTACATTCATGCTGATCTTTGGGGGCCTGCAAGGAATCCTTCACACTCAGGTGCAAGGTATTTTCTATCCATCGTTGATGACTATTCCAGAAAGTTATGGGTATTAATTCAGAAGACGAAGAATGAAACTTTTGAGAATTTCAAAAGTTGGAAGATTCTGGTCGAAACTCAAACTGGCAGAAAGGTTAAGAGGTTGAGAACCGACAATGGCCTTGAATTCTACAACGAAATGGCTTAGCTGAGAGATTCAATTGAACAATCCTTGAAAGGGTTAGATGCATGTTGGTTAGTGTTGGATTGAAGAAGGTGTTTTGGGCGGAAGTTGTTTTGATAGCAGCTTACCTGATAAATAGATGTCCCTCGACTGCCTTGGGAATGAAGACACCTGAAGAAATTTGGTCGGGACATCCATCTAGTCTCGACAGACTGAGAGTATTTGGATGTGTGGCCTATGCTCATATTAGGAAAGACAAGGTCGAACCTAGAGCTCTAAAATGCATGTTCATGGGATACCCTGAAGAAGTCAAAGCTTATAGGCTACGGTGCCTAGAGCCAGGTCACAGGAGGTGTATCACCAGTCGAGATGTAGTTTTCAATGAAGTAGAGATGACTTTCAAGAAAAATGATGATGCTGACGAAAAGCTGGAATAGAGAGAGATTCATGTTGAGGTGGAGCATATTGATGCTGAATTACTTAACCCAGATAAAGTCGAAGAAGACACAAAAGATGTTGTCGAAGATGAGGAGGCTGATAATGACTACCTGCTAGCAAGAGACAGGTCGAGGAAAGTCATCAAGCCACCTCAGAGACTTGGGTATGCAGATCTTATAGCTTATGCCTTAATCTCTACAATTGAGGTTCTAGACGAAGAACCTAGAGAATATAAGGAAGTTATGAGGAGTCGAAAAAATACTGAATGGCTGAAGGCCATGGATCATGAGATGAAATCTCTTCATGATAACAACACCTGGGAACTGATCAAGAAACCTGCTGGAGCCAGGTTAGTCAGTTGTAAATGGATTTTCAAAGTTAAGGAAGGAATCGAAGGAGTGGCGTCGAAAAGCTACAAGGAAAGATTGGTTGCTAGGGGGTTCACTCAAAAAGAAGGTATCGACTTCAATGATGTGTTCTCTCCTATTGTGAAGAACATATCCATTCGAATGTTGCTTGCCATGGTGGCCCAGTTCGACCTTGAACTGGAATAGATGGATGTGAAGACTGTGTTCTTGTATGGTGATCTAGATGAAACAACGCTGATGAGACAACCTGAAGGGTATGTCAAAAGGGGGAAGGAAGATTATGTGCACAAACTGAATAGATCTTTATATGGACTGAAACAATCTCCTCGCCAATGGAATAGGAGATTCGAAAAGTTCATGGCACACATAACTTTCATCAGAAGTCAGTTGGACCACTGTGTTTACTTCAGATTTTGATCGGGTAATTCATTTGTTATTTTGTTGCTCTATGTGGATGATATTCTAATAGCAAGCAACAATGTCGAAGAGGTAATGAGGGTGAAAGTTGAACTCAATAAAGAGTTCAACATGAAGGATCTGGGAGCTGCGTCCAGGATTCTTGGGATTGACATCCGGAGAGATAGAAAGCAGTCGAAATTATGCTTATCTCAAGAGGCATACCTACAGAAGGTTCTCATAAAGTTTGGTATGTCGAATTCAAAGCATGTTGTGACTCCGACAAACCCTCAATTCAAGCTGAGTATAAATCAGTGTCCCAACACTGATGTTAAAAGAACTTATATGAATAGCATTCCATATGCTAACATAGTTGGTTCTTTGATGTATGCTATGGTCTGTACTAGACCCGACATAGCATATGTAGTAAGTCTTGTAAGCAGGTACATGGCGAATCGTGGAGAGACTCATTGGAAAGCATTGAAGTGGATTTTAAGGTACATAAATGGGTCTCTGAATAGAGTCTTAATTTATGGTGGAGCCTTGGGTAAAGATAGTAAAGCAGCAATCGAAGGATATGTCGACTCTGATTAGGCAGGTTGTATGGATTCCATAAAATCTATCTCTGGATATGTGTTCACTATGTTTGGGACAACAATCAGTTGGAAAGCAACACTTTAGAAGGTCGTTGCCTTATTAACCACTGAAGAGGAGTATATTGTCCTAATTGAAGCTGTGAAGGAAGAATTATGGCTTGAAGGTTTTGCAAAGGAGCTAAAACTTCAAGGTCGAGTTATCACTATTAAATGTGATAGTCAAAGTGCAATACACCTGTCGAAGAATTCAGCCTATCATGAGCAAACCAAGCACATTGATGTAAGGCTTCATTTCATCAGAGGGGTAATTGAGCGTGGAGAAATCCAAGTGCTGAAGGTTTCGACAGATCATAATGCTGCTGATATGATCACTAAGACGTTGACCAGTTGCCAGTTTTTCCACTGTATGCAATTAATAAATTTGCATGAAGAAAGCTAGTTTCTTGATGTTACAGAGTTAGATCCAAGGTGGAGATTTGTGAGATGTTGGATCGAACATTAGTATGGTCGAAGTCTGTTCGCGAGTAATGTGTGTTGTAGTCGAAGTTTGTTCTAACATGCATTAGTCAATATTGCTAGGGTTGTTAGCATGTTGAATTGGGCCTTGCTTGTAAGCTCAAATTGTTTAAGTTAGCTTGTACCCTAAGTTATCTTGTAATGGGTAATTGTTAAAAAAAAACCATTAGGTTAGTGTGCTATTTTTCTTATAAATAGGATGCTAGTTTCTCAATCTTAACATATGGAAAAATAGGAAGTTAACATCCTAATTTAAAGGGAGAAAGGTTATTTTGTTATTCTTGTATACTTGTAATCTTGTTCTAAGAGAAAGGAAAGAATAATAGTTTAATAACTATCCTTGTTCCTTTCTCCTTTATTAACCCTAACCCTTGTGTGTTTCATACTTAGTTTGAAGGTATCCGATTCACAACAACCAGTATGCATTTATTTGATAATAATTGTTGCGGTGAAAATCGGATATCAAGCTATTGAATTAACTTTAACCTTAATTCTTTTACAACCGGACTTTAATTTATCCAAAGGAAAGGTCTAAAGAAACAAAGAACCTTTTGCGCGATGTTACAACAACGCTAAGAGATTCGGGGATCGGGGGTTCGTTATGCATAGGGTAGGTATTTCACATCCTAAACATCTGTAGTACTCTACAGGAACCTTTTGTTTGTTTGTATGCTAAGTTTGTTAAATATTTGCTAAGGTTTGGGTATTGGGTAAAAAGGTGAAGGTTATGATAGATGAAGACCTAAGATTGTTTCTAAGTTTGCTCGCAAAGACATTGCGTCCTCTGCCTACGTATCCTAACTAGGATAGAATCAGGGCAATCGTAGTTCACCTCACTAGGGTTGAAGAACGCTTGATTGCGATCAAGGTTCAAAGGGGAACAAACATGATAATGTTTGTGTAGAGTTTCACAAAACTCTCTATGTCTATGTTGTAACACTCAAAGGGGGAAGTAAGTGATCATATCCATGATCCTTACATAGAGTTAACAACTCTATCCTAGGGTTCTAGTTGTAAACACTCCTAGTGAGGGGGAAGGTTGCTCGTCAAGATATCGCATCTTGTGCCTACGTATTCTCATTGTCCCATGAGAAATCAGAGCGGTCGTAGTTCGGGCTCGAACTAAGGAATCAATTGGTTCTTTCCAGAATAAAAGAGGGGAAGGTTCTATCCAGACCTATGAGTTTATATCCTATTGGTTCTATCCAGACCAAAAAGGGGGTTAAGGCTCTTTCGAGGCCTATGAGGGTATTGAGCTATCTATGACCCAAGGGTCAATAGAGAGACTTTCCTTTGGAAGGGAGGAGATGAGGCAACTTGGATGAGAACTAAAAAAGTTCCATCACTTGGGGAAGAAATAATTAACAAAGTAATCAATACTTTAAACAAAAGGGGCATGGTTACAACCAAAGATCATGTATCTTAACAAAGATGAAAGCATATCTTAACAAAGATTAAAGGTATATCTTAACAAAGATTGAAGGTAACAACCACATGTATCGATGACAATCAAATAGAAGCAAATTAGTTTAACCTCATAATTTAGGAGGAAAGCAATATGAAATAATGGTAACAACCAAGGGAGAGTACCCTAACATGTTAACTAACATAGTATAAATGAGAATTAGTGAATATCATAACACAAATGATCACGGTGAAAAAGAAATTCATCTGCATACGCGAGATAACGATCTCAATATAAAGGCAACTTACAAGCAACCAAAAGGCATGAAAATATGAACAAACATGGAATTAAAAAATATCACATGAAAGTAGGCATCAAGACAAACACAATGCAAAAAGAATGGGTTCAAAATGATGAAAAATGGATGAGTTATGATTTTTTGAAGTTTGGATGAACAAAACATGAAAATCTAAATGATAAAAGGAATAAAATGCACATGGTAAGACAATGAATCAAACAAATTTGATTATTTAAACATGTTAACAAAATTTTAAGAATAATACAAGATCAATCTCACAAGAAAAATCAAGTTACAAGTTGAAAATTTTCAAGATCATCATGGTAAAAAAACAGTCATGGTAACATGTGGAATGCAAGTGGAAAGTTCACATTTATGAGTTTTAGGTTTACCTCTTGAAGCAAGCTTAAGCAATAAGAAAACCAGAGATCTTGAGAGCTCTTCCAAGATCTTGTTATATAAGTGTGGAAGTGACTTGGATAGCTTCAATACATCATACTTTATGTGTTTGAAGTGTTTCTTGAGTTGGAAGAAGTTTGGAAATGGTTTTGAAAGGTGTTTTTCAAAAGCAAATTTTGAGGGATTCTGGAAACTTAATGAGATTTTGTAAGAACTTGTGATTGTGTAAGAAAGAAAGTTCTAGCTGGTTTCTAGCATGGAACTTGTGTGTTTTTGATGTAGTAAGTGAGTTCTATTTATAGCCAAAGGCCTAGAATCAAGGTATGGGCAAAAGTGAAGCAAATTGTCAATTTTAACCTTCCATCATGAAAATCTTTGAGTTTTCCAATGAAATCTTCACCTTTATCTTTAAGCCACTCTACTAAGATATTCTCCATACCCCATAGATTTTTTCATCATGATTGATAGGATAGGAGGTGACTTGTTGAATTAAAGTTGATGATTTGACAAGGGTAGCCACTTTTTTTCTCTTTCTTCACTATTCACTTTTGCAACTTGCATTAAATAATGATTTCCTTTGATCTTTGTACCATTTTCGTGGGAATTGATGTCAAAATGTTTATTATCAATATAAGCATCATAAATGAGGCTTAGTCTTGGATTAGCATCGATTTGGAGAGGTTTTGGAATCAAAAAACTCATGATGACCTAGTTTTGCGAATGTGAGTTTTTGCCAACTTGTGGATCTTGGTCTCTCTAACCAGGAAGAGTTATGGAACCCAATTGTACTTTTTAAAAATCCCCAATTAGGTACTACAATATTTATGCTTGTGTTAGGAACTCATTCCCCTTGAAACTAGGTCAAAAACCCTTGTGTGGTTAAGGAGTTACGGCTTTGCCTTTTTTAAAACCTTAATTTCCCAACTTTTCAATTACTTATCAATTCTTGATCCAATGGTCACCAAACTTCATGAATAGATGTTATATACCATTAGGAACATAATTGTCTTCAATTTTGGGTCAAAACCATGTTGGTCAATGAGTTGACTTTTCAGTCAGACGAACCGATTGATTGAAGAACTTTGAATCGACTGTTGGTGTTCTGGGTCCTCTGAGGTCTTGAAACTTCTTGAGTGAACTTCACTAAGCCATATGAGCTTCATGGATCATGATTCCATCATTGGAACACTATTTTAATCAAAATTCAAACTACAGTTGACTTTTCCTGATCAGAAACCCTAATCGGGTGTCCTGAAGTGCACTGTTCTTAATCCTTGGGTGACAACCTCAAATTGGATTCATACTTGATCCAATGGAATACACTTGATGATGTGGAGACTCAATTTAAGGAGAACCAATCCAAAACGTTGACTGATTAACCCTTAAAACCTCGATTTCGGCTGTACAAAACCCTGATTCCTGTATCTTGACAAAGACAAACTTGAAATAGGTTAATGTTAGATAATCAAATGAATATGATCCTAAAATGATGATGAGGATCTAAGGGGTCAAAATTTGGGGTGCAACAGTTGCCCCTATTTAAATATCTTCACTAGATAGCGATGAGAGATGACAATCCTCATTGAATCATAGTGGAAGGTATTTAAATATAGCAAACCAGAAATTTTGTCCCTTAGATCCGATGGTATGCAAAAGGACAAATGATGAAATGCAATGAGTTCTAAATGGTGTTTTATGATGCTTGAATGCAAGACAGATGCAGACACATGAGCAAATATAAAAGAACTGCAATACAAGGAGTAACCACTCACGAGGGACCCGACACACCGGGGAAAGATTCAAGAAAAATTAAGCAAGATAGTTCAAACATGACTAAAGATGCTGTTCAAGGATCTCTTTCACACAGGGGACACAAATTCCACCAAGGAAGACACATCTTCACTAGGGAAAAGGAGACACACCGCTGGGGAAGAAGACAATTCTCCACTGGGGAAACGAAAGAAAAGAAATGCAAACCTCACTGGTGAAGAAACCCACTGGGGAAAACTTCGCCGGGGAACAAATCCACTGGGGAAGCAAATCTTCACCGGGGAAAAGACGGAACGGAGACACGAACCTCACTGGGGATAACCAGATGAGAAATTTCCTATAACGAAGAGTTCAAACGGGATCTTCAGGAAAATATTAGAAACAAGACCAGATGCACCGGGGATGCTAGTATCCACTAGACCTTCGAGACTCGACTGGGGAAAGCAAAAAGCTTCAAAGGGATATTGGTGACGTCCAGAACAACAAACGGTCTTTTTTCAAGGTGCTAGTTACCACTAGACTTCCTGGGGTGATGGTGACGACCAGAACCAAAGTTCCAATTACAATTGGGAATTCCAAACGATATTGATAAAACACAGGACTTCGGTTGGGGAAGTTGGTAACGATCAACTTGTAACAATTAGCTTTCAAGCAATGCCAGTAAGTACTGGACTTAGAGGAGACTGGTGATAACCAAATTAGGATATACCAATAACAGCTAATTCTGGATAATGCCAGTAACCACTAGACTTAAATGGAGAAATTGGTAACGACCGAGTCCCAGGAGACCAATGACCATTGGATTTTCACAGAGTTTGGTAACGACCAGACCAAAGTGGTGATAACAATCTGATTTAAGCGATGCCAATAATCATTGGACTTATGGTAACTGGTGACGACCAAATCCATGGGTATACCAATAACAACTGGTACTGGATACTGCTAGTGAAAACTAGATTTTCCAAGCAATGCTAGTGACCACTAGACTTAGAAAGATTGGTAATAACCAAATCAAAAGCCACCAATAACAATTGGATCTGAAGGTAATACTAGTAACTACTAGATTCAAAAAGACTGGTAATAACCAAATCAAACAGGTACCAATAACTATTGGATTCTAGGTGATGCCAATAATTATTGGACTTTTTAGGGAATTTTGGTGACGACCAACTCAAGTACCAATGACCATTGGTTTTAGAAGGAAATACTAGTAACCACTAGATGTTTTAGCAAAGATTGGTGAAAACCGAATCAAAAGGACTCCAATGACGATTGGTTGGCTTTAACAGAATCAGTGACGACTGGGTTTGGACATTGTTGGTGATGACCAAATCAAGATACCGAATATATCCCTGAATACCTTAGGAACAAAAACTAATACCCTCAATACATTAGGATACAACAGAGACACAACCCTCAACACAATAGGATTGGGTGAAGACCCTCACTGCTTTATGATCAAAATACATCCTCAATACATTAGGATATATAATACTCATGCAAATGTAACCACTTTAGCTTCTGGGAATTTCTGAACTCGGGATCCAAAGTATACATCTCCAAAGGTACACGACCTGTGCTCGGGATGGCAACAAACATCTTCCAAAGGTACAAAACCTGTGCTTGGACTGGCAACAAACATCTTCCAAAGGTACGAAACCTGAGCTTGGGATCAAACAATCTATCTCCGAAGGTACACAACCTGTGCTCAGGATGGAAACAAACCTCTTCCAAAGGTACAAAACTTGTGCTTGGAATTAAACAATACATCTCCAAAGGTACACAACCTGAGCTTGGGATTAAACAATCTATCTCCAAAGGTACACAACCTGTGCTCGGGATAGAAACAAACCTCTTTCAAAGGAACAAAACCTGTGCTTGGAATTAAACATTACATCTCCAAAGGTACACAACCTGAGCTTGGGATCAAACAATCTATCTCCAAAGGTACACAACCTGTGCCCGGGATAGAAACAAACCTCTTCCAAAGGTACAAAACCTGTGCTTGGAATTAAACAATACATCTCCAAAGGTACAAAACCTGAGCTTGGGATCAAACAATACATCTCCAAAGGTACACAACCTGAGCTTGGGATGGCAACCATCGTGACTTAGTTTGGAATGATATACAACCAAATTGTCAGTATTTGTTGTTCATGGATTTTCATAACGCCAGTTGCCAACGGGCCTTTCTTGAAATATGATTGGTCATCACCAAAATTACTTATACCAGTATCCACTGGATTTTCAAACAATGCTGGTTACAATCGTGCGTCGACTTTAAGATAAACTTCTTAAATGAGACTGCCACTTATTGCTGAAGACGATTAAACTTCTCCGAAGAGACTGCCGTTTATCGTTGATGAAGGTTAAGCTTCTCCCAAGAGACTGCCACTCACTTGTTGATGACGATTAAACTTCTCTGAAGAGACTGCCATTTATCGCTGAGGACGATTAAACTTCTCTGAAGAGACTGCCATTTATCGTTGATGAAGGTTAAGCTTCTCCCAAGAGACTGCCACTCACATGTTGATGACGATTAAACTTCTCCAAAGAGACTGCCATTTATCGCTGAGGACGACTAAACTTCTCCGAAGAGATTGCCATTTATCGTTGATGAAGGTTAAGCTTCTCCCAAGAGAATTCCACTCACCTGTTGATGATGATTAAACTTCTCCGAAGAGACTGCCATTTATCATTGAAGACGATTAAACTTCTCCGAAGATACTGCCATTTATCGTTGATGAAGGTTAAGCTTCTCCCAAGAGACTGCCACTCACCTGTTGATGACGATTAAACTTCTCCAAAGAGACTGCCATTTATCGTTGATGAAGGTTAAGCTTCTCCGAAGAGATTGCCACTCACCGCTGAAGACGATTAAACTTCTCCGAAGAGACTGCCATTTATCGTTGGGGACGATAAGCTTCTCTAAAGAGACTGCCACTTATTGTTGATGAAGGTTAAGCTTCTCCGAAGAGATTGCCACTCACCGCTGAAGACGATTAAACTTCTCCGAAGAGACTGCCATTTATCGTTGATGAAGGTTAAGCTTCTCCCAAGAGACTGGCATTTATCGTTGGGGACGATAAGCTTCTCTAAAGAGACTGCCACTTATTGTTGATGATGATAAGCTTCTCCTCAGAAATTGCCACTTATTTGTTGAAGATGATACAAAAGTGTCCTTCTTGATAGATAGTGAAAAATAAATGCACATTCAGGTAGGTTCAGTGACCGACAGGGACCAAAGTTCAATCTAGAATATAGATAGAAAGAAACTGTCAAACAAGACTCCAACCATTGAGAAATGAACTCGAATGGTGACTTACCTTATCCAATCATGGAAAAAGATAACTGAAGCAACCATCATCCACGAGGATTAAAACTCTGTGAGAAATTGAGAAAGGATGGACATTTTATGCTTAAGGGGTGACAACTCTATTGGAGAGAGACAACACACCCAATCACTGAGGAGGAAACCAAAGTGAAACAGGAACAGGTAATAACCAGAGATAGCAAAAATGCACAGATGTTATGCATATGCTTATGCCATGCTTATGTTTATGCTGACAAAACAGACAAACAAAACCGGGGATGAAATAAACATCTCGACACGGAGACCCAACCAAACTTCACCAAGATTGGACATCAAAGGGATGATCATGAAGAACAACAGCTCCACCTCAAAGTTACAACCTTCTCTGGGAGAGAGTAATCTACTTAGGACACAACATCATGACTTCACTTGGATTACCATCATGAGTTTGAATTCTTTGTTGAAGGAAAATCACCAAGGGAAGTTCCAAGATCAACCGAAGTAACAACTTAATCAGAGAGCTGACAAAGGGTATCATGAGACCAAAATCTTTCTGCCCCATTGATAGTATAACAATCCTCTTTCAGTGAGCAACGGCTATTGCGACAAACAGTCTTTAACCTTTTCTGCCCCAGATTACATGGTCTGTGGGAAGAAACCATCGAGAGAACTAGCATAAAGATGCTTCAATGTCTTTAAACTCTTATAGAGAGATATTTACAAATCTCGACGTGATTGCCCCAGTTTAACGGTGCTTGCACAACAAAGTCTCGGACTGTGGAAGTAACGACTGGGGAACAAACTTGCCCCTGCTAGCTGGTAACTGCAAAAGGTTTGCCCCAGACTAAACTGTTCATTGAGAGCTTCATCTGATCTTGACCTGGTTAGCTTTAATTAGCTGAACGTTGTAACAAATGATTAACAAATCCTTCAGATTGATTTCCCCAGGCTGAGCCTTTTTTATCAAGTCAATTTCCCTAGCTGGAAGCTTTTGTTGGGATTCCTTTGACATTGGATTGTTTTGCGCACAATGTTGTTCATTAAAAATTGGCAATTTTCAATGTAAAATTCATGCAATCTTTTGAAATTTTTTTTTAATAAAACACACACGGCGGAGTGATCAAGTGATCAAAGTGAAAGTGATCCAATCATTTTACAAATGATGGATAAAGTGATGAACACATACAATCAAAGATCATTAGGAGTCAGGTTATCCAACCTTGCTGTAATATGCTTTCAAAACAACCTTACCTCAATTAGGTCTTTTAAGGGTTGTATTGTGGCTTGGTTCATGGTTCATGAAACAAAGGATAAAGGCTCAAAAGTTATTTGTCCCACCCACTCTCCATGATGAACTCCAATCCTACACTCAGTTAACTCAAACTATATATTCAGGTTCTTACAGGCTTAAGAATTGGACTGATGATAGTTGGTGATGGCTTACAAACCTAAGGTAGTCACAACTCCCTTACAGTATTTGATAGCTTTTTGCTATTTGAGGATTTTTAAGAGTGATAGCTCTTACAGAATTCCTCTCTTTTGTTATCCCTGACTTTTGTCTGAACTGCTTTGTTCGAATATATAGTCAATGGGATGCCCCATTTTTGCCTAAGTCTCCTTCATAGGTTTTGACTTAGCGGGCTTTTTTTTTCACTTTTCCTTTTTTTTTTGGGAAAGGAGGTGACTACCTAATTTAATGGATATGGTAAACCATCATCGTCTTTTATGCTGAAAAGCATCTTCGACACTTTCTTGTTGTGCACGAAGGAAAACCTGAGTGCACCACCTTTATATGAAAAGTGTCTTGTATGCACATATCTTCGAGTTAACCGAGAACTACCCACCCCAGGTTTGAGATTTAAGGTTTTGTTTTTGTAAAGAAGGAAAAATTCCTACTTCTAGGCTCGAAGGGGTTAGCGAGGGATTATCTTCCTTATTTCTCCAGTGTTTAGGGATTGAAACAATGCCTTACATCATCGGCAAAGTCAAATTGAAAGCATATCAACAACAGTTATGGATATAATTTTCATCATCCTCCCCAATCTTTGCTTTAAACAACAGTTTAGTAAAGAAAATAAAATTTTGCATTCTTTGTATTTCATAACAATGAAAGGAAAAAGAAAGAGTGAAACGAATGGACTTAATCAAAAGATGCACAAACATTTCATTAATATTGCCAAATTCAAATAAACAGCAGCTTACGAGCAATTCAAATGCAAAGAAGTTACAACACATGCTGAAACAGTCTACAGCTGCCAGCCTTAGGGAATTAAAATTCAAATTTTAGGCCCATGTGGGGAAACACCTTCAACCACCACTTTCTCCTTGTGATATAGAATTATGAGGGGTCTCACGGGTCCTTTGCCTTTGAATTTAGGAATCGCAGCATTGTCATTTGATTTATCCTCCCGAGGTTTCAGCAACTCTTGCAGTCTCAGTTTAAAACCTTCACACTCTTCAACTAGGTGCCCTGTTGTCCCAGTATGATATCCACATTCTACTTCTGGGTGGTCTTCCTCGAGGATCAAGTGTTTGTCAATGATTAGCTCTTGTACAAGATAACCCAATGCTATACATGCATCTAAGTTGTGTCCTTCGGCTCCTTTGTGAAATTCACAGTTTAGGTTCGCATTATGCCATGGTCCTGGCACCGGATTGGATAATCGTGGAGTCACTAGTGAGTTCTGAATCAGTAGCGGGTAAATCTTGCTTAATGGTACTGGAGTTTGTCTACCGCAAGTCTTATCTTTCCTGACATAATCCTTCTTGTTCAATTTTCGGCTTTGAGAAGCTTGAGGAGGAACAAACACTGAATGTTGGGCGTACTGACGTGATTGATGGTTATTTGTTCGTTGATACCGAGAATGTCCTTGAGTCGTAGGAATCATCGGAGATAATGCATCCCTCGTTTCTCTGGACGCAACATGGTCAGAGTGACCCTCTTTCTTCATCATATTCTGCAATGTCTCAAGTACCCAATTCATCTGACACTTAAGAATTCTGATGTCCTCTTTCAGCATTTCCGAAGCTTTCAAAAGTCCTTCCATTGTTGCCTATTTGTGCTAGATATCCCCCTTATGATGTCAACGGAACACAAAATGAACCAAAAAAACCAATGCAACGAAGTATGATATGTAAAATGTTGATGCAAGTGCAAAAACGCAACTGGTTTTACAAAACTCAGAAGTTTGATTAGTATTAAGAAGTGTGGTTGGGCCTAACTCAACCCTACAAAACCGGTTGGTAGAGTGAGGATTGCTCACACTTATAAACACATGTTCATGCCATATATTGTCCGATGTGGGACTCTTAACACACCCCCTCACGCTCAGGACTGGACAACTGAAGCGTGGAAATAAATGGTGGGTGGCCCGATAGCGGAAACCATAGAAGGTGGCCCACCGGATCTTAAACCAGGCTCTGATACCATGTTAAGAAACGTGGTTGGGCCTAACTCAACCCTACAAAACGTGGAAATACAAGAGACTAAGAGACATTTGAATAAACCGTGTGTTTTGAAAAGCACTACGGAGACATTATTATATATAAATAGAATACAAGTAATTACATGATATAGTCGATGTGGGACTATTCTATATACAAATATTCTCAACACTATATATATATATATATTTACACATATCAACACTCCCCCTCAAGCTTGAGCATATAAGTCAAATGCACCAAGCTTGTTACATATATAGTTAGTTCTGGGGCTTCGTAGGGATTTTGTAAACACATCTGCCAATTGATCATTAGAGTTGACAAAGCTTGTGACGATGTCGCCTGACTCGATCTTCTCTCTGACAAAGTGACAGTCTATCTCAATATGTTTGGTCCTCTCATGGAAGACTGGATTTGAAGCAATATGCAATGCAGCTTGATTATCACAAATAAGTGTCATTGGTCTTGCTTCTTCAATTTGAAGTTCTTTGAGCAACTGTTTTAACCAAATAAGTTCACATGTTGCCATTGCCATGGCCCTATACTCTGCCTCGGCGCTTGATCTTGCAACTACATTTTGTTTCTTACTTTTCCAGGAGATAAGGTTTCCTCCAACAAGTACACAATACCCAGAGGTGGATCGTCTATCAATGGGTGACCCTGCCCAATCAGCATCAGAGTATCCAATTATCTGGGTATGTCTTTTATCCTCATACACAAGACCTTTTCCTGGAGCACATTTGATGTATCTCAAAATCCGAATAACAGCATCCATGTGTTACTGACAAGGGGAATTTAAGAACTGGCTTACCACACTGACTGCAAAAGAAATGTCCGGACGAGTGACTGTGAGATAATTCAACTTTCCAACCAATCTCCTATATCTTCCTGAGTCAGATAAAGGCTCCCCCTGATTGGGTAGTAGTTTAACACTTGGATCCATAGGAGTATCAGCTGGTTTAGCATTTAACAAACCTGTTTCTTCCAAAATATCCATAGCATATTTCCGCTGAGAAATGACCAGACCATCTTTAGATTGGGCTACTTCAATACCCAAGAAATAACGGAGTTTACCAAGATCTTTTGTCTGAAATTGTTTCGAGAGATGTTGTTTCAACTGGAGTATTCCCTGTTGATCACTACCAGTTATGACAATGTCATCTACATACACAATAAGATAAATACACCCTTGGGGTGAGTGACGATAAAAAACAGAATGGTCAGCTTCACTACGGATCATACCAAACTGTTGTACTACAGTGCTGAATCTGCCAAACCAAGCTCTCGGAGATTGCTTAAGACCATAAAGAGACCTGTGTAGCCTACAAACCATATTCGATGACTCCCCCTGAGCAACAAACCCAGGTGGTTGCTCCATATATACTTCCTCTTCAAGATCACCATGTAAGAATGCATTTTTGATGTCAAGTTGATGAAGAGACCAATGTTGAATGGCTGCAATGGCTAGAAGAAGTCTAACAGATGCCATCTTGGCTACAGGCGAGAAGGTATCACTATAATCCAACCCAAAAATTTGAGTGTATCCTTTGGCTACCAAGCGGGCTTTAAATCGATCAATCTTGCCATCTGGACCAACCTTCACTGTATAAAGCCAACGACAACCTACTAAAGATTTCCCATGGGGTAGAGGAACCAGTTCCCAGGTACCACTGCTTTGAAGAGCACACATTTCATCAATCATTGCTTGCCTCCACTCAGGGTGAGATAATGCTTCACCTGGAGTTTTAGGAATAGAAACAAAAGACAAAGAAGACAAACAAGTATACTGCAAAGGGGAAAGACGATGATAACATAAATCAATATAATGTGGAGAAGGATTTCGTGTTTGACGTATACCTTTTCGAAGGGCAATCAGAAGATCAGACTCAGGTTGCAGGATCGAATCCGGTGATGGCGAGAGCGTCGAAGGAGAGTCTGTAGTGACCTCAGGGACATGTACGACTTCAGGGACAGGTACGACCGTAGTGACCTCAGGGACAGGTACGACTTCAGGGACAGGTACGACTTCAGGGACAGGTACGGCAGACTTTGGGTGACGACGCTGATATGTTTGAAGTGGGCGAGGAGTGGGGGGGTCAACCGTAGGGGTAACTAGTGGGTCAGGTTCCCTAGAATGATGGGGGATAATGACAGATGGGACTTCTGGAAGAGGTGTGGGAATACTTTCCTGTAAAGGTTCCGTAGTAACTTGGCTGGATTCGAAATATGGAACATACTCGAAGAAGGTAACATCGGCGGATACGAGGTATCGTTGTAGAGTATGTGAGTAGCAATGATAACCTTTTTGGGATCGATGATAGCCAAGAAAGACACACTTTAGTGATCGAGCTGATAGTTTATCAAGACCAGGGGAGAGATTATGTACAAAACACGTGGACCCGAAGACTCGAGGAGGAATTGGGTGGAGTGGAGAGTTTGGAAACAAGATTGAATGAGGGATTTTATTATTAAGGACAGATGATGGCATGCGATTTATGAGCTAACATGCCGCGAGCACTGCATCTCCCCAAAACCGGAGAGGAACATTACCATGGAGAAGTAGGGTCCGAGTGGTTTCTACGAGGTGCCGATTTTTGCGTTCGGCTACCCCGTTTTGTTGGGGTGTATGAGGGCAAGATGTTTGGTGCAAAATACCATTGGATGACATAAATGTTTGAAATTGTTGGGATAAATATTCACGTGCATTGTCACTTCTTAAGGTACGAATAGACAAACCAAATTGGGTTCTTATTTCTCGATAAAATTGTTCAAAAATGGAAAACAATTCAGATCTATTCTTCATTAAAAATAACCACGTGCAACGTGAAAAATCATCAATAAAGGTGACAAAATACCTAGACTCAAGAGTAGAGACAGTACGCGAGGGACCCCAAACATCGGTGTGAACTAAAGCAAAAGGGGATGAAGCTCGTTTGTTGACTCGACAGGGAAATTGACTACGAGTGTGTTTCCCTAATTGGCACGACTCACAATGTAAATTAGATACCTTCGATAAATTTGGCACCAACTTATGTAATTTGGAAAGACTGGGATGACCTAACTGAGCATGGATAGTGAGTGGAGAATCTTTGGTTGAGCATGTCTGAGATGACAATGAAAGGTAGTAAAGGCCTTGAGACTCATATCCGACGCCAATCGTCTTTCCCGAACTCCGATCCTGCAGGGTAACATTATTATTAGTGAAGGTGATACTACAATCAAGAGAACGAGTTAAACGACTGACTGAAAGTAAATTAAATGGACAATTAGGTACATAGAGGACAGAAGTAACAGATAAAGAAGGTAGAATTTGAACAGTACCAATCCCTTCGGATCGGGTTTGAGAACCATTGGCCGAAGTTATAGTAGGTAAGAAACCAGAGGTAGAGAGGGAAGAAAACAAATTTTTATTACCAGTAACATGATCAGACGCACCAGAATCAAGGACCCAAGGTCGAAGAGGAGATGATTGAGAGAGACAAACAGATAAATTACCAGTGTGTGCTACCTTAGCAGTAGAATCTGAGTTCTGATAATTCTGATACCACCTGAGGAAATCATCGTAGTTTGGCGTAAAGTTCTGAGGAGTAGCCATGAGTACCTGAAGAGAGAAAATATCACGCGATCGATCGCTGGCCGGACGTGCTGTCACGTGCGTTTCAGGTGGCGGCGCTTGATACCCACGCGCAGAAGTTTGCTGGAAGGTCGTTGAGAATAGCAACGACGGCGGCAGCTATGCGGTTATGACCGGAGAATTTTGAAAAGTGAGGCAAACCGGAGTGACAACACGGTTTGCAAAAAAAAATTTTTTTTTTTTTTTTTTTTTTAAATTTCTCACCGGAAGACAGTGGGTCAACCGAGTAAAGCACGGCGGAGAAAGAATTGCCTCTTAGCAGGCTCTAGATACCATGTTGAAATACAAGAGACTAAGAGACATTTGAATAAACCGTGTGTTTTGAAAAGCACTACGGAGACATTATTATATATAAATAGAATACAAGTAATTACATGATATAGTCGATGTGGGACTATTCTATATACAAATATTCTCAACACTATATATATATATATTTACACATATCAACAATTAGGTTAAAAAACCCATTTCATTTATCATTGGAAAAAGTTACAACTTTAAAAAAAAAAAAAACCAGAGATCGACTGAGTTTTATAAAACTAGTTGCGACATGATATGTTTATGGTGATATGATGTGATGATGCACACATAACACAAAGGCAAGTATTCACAAATACAATGCATACACAAATACCTCCTAGGCTCAAGAGCAAAGAGTCAAAGGTCTACATATACCCAAGGATTTGTGCTATGGGTTAATTTGTACCTGCCGAATGGGTTCTACAAAGTTCCCAGAGTCATCAACCCATCTATCGGATATTATCGACTTCCCAAATTACTTGGTAATCGATAATATTATCAAGAGAGTCTCGTCTGAGTGTAGTATCGCGTATCAACTATTTCGGAAATACTTCCTTATAGCCATCGCACTACGTCCTAATAAGGCCAAAGTGGGGTAAAAAGGTAACTAAAGTCCACAGTGTCATGGGCTCCTTCGTCGAAAGTAGCATTGTTCTCAGGAATACTCGATCAACAACACTAAACTTTCAAGAGTGCCTACACTGAGCGGTGGTTTCTCAAGTTAACTTGGTCGGGAATCAACTCCCTATAAGCCTTCTTGAATACCACCATCCTATCATAAGTGCACTCAAGTCCGGGTGTAGGACCGTCTCACCACTCAAAGCACCCAATACCCAACACACAAAAAAAAAATATTGACAAATATACATGTTAAGCAAATATTCACAAATATAGCATACAATTAAACAAAATAGGCTAAACCCTCAAGGGTTTCTTCCCCAGTGAAGTCGCCATTTCTGTTGCGGTGAAAATCGGATATCAAGCTATTGAATTAACTTGAACCTTAATTCTTTTACAACCGGACTTTAATTTATCCAAAGGAAAGGTCTAAAGAAAGAAAGAACCTTTTGCGCGATGTTACAACAATGCTAAGAGATTCGGGGATCGGGGGTTGGTTATGCATAGGGTAGGTATTTCACATCCTAAACATCTGTAGTACTCTACAGGAACCTTTTGTTTGTTTGTATGCTAAGTTTGTTAAATATTTGCTAAGGTTTGGGTATTGGGTAAAAAGGTGAAGGTTATGATAGATGAAGACCTAAGATTGTTTCTAAGTTTGCTCGCAAAGACATTGCGTCCTCTGCCTACGTATCCTAACTAGGATAGAATCAGAGAAATCGTAGTTCACCTCACTAGGGTTGAAGAACGCTTGATTGCGATCAAGGTTCAAAGGGGAACAAACATGATAATGTTTGTGTAGAGTTTCACAAAACTCTCTATGTCTATGTTGTAACACTCAAAGGGGGAAGTAAGTGATCATATCCATGATCCTTACATATAGTTAACAACTCTATCCTAGGGTTCTAGTTGTAAACACTCCTAGTGAGGGGGAAGGTTGCTCGTCAAGATATCGCATCTTGTGCCTACGTATTCTCATTGTCCCATGAGAAATCAGAGCGGTCGTAGTTCGGGCTCGAACTAAGGAATCAATTGGTTCTTTCCAGAATAAAAGAGGGGAAGGTTCTATCCAGACCTATGAGTTTATATCCTATTAGTTCTATCCAGACCAAAAAGGGGGTTAAGGCTCTTTCGAGGCCTATGAGGGTATTGAGCTATCTATGACCCAAGGGTCAATAGAGAGACTTTCCTTTGGAAGGGAGGAGATGAGGCAACTTGGATGAGAACTAAAAAAGTTTCATCACTTGGGGAAGAAATAATTAACAAAGTAATCAATACTTTAAACAAAAGGGGCATGGTTACAACCAAAGATCATGTATCTTAACAAAGATGAAAGCATATCTTAACAAAGATTAAAGGTATATCTTAACAAAGATTGAAGGTAACAACCACATGTATCGATGACAATCAAATACAAGCAAATTAGTTTAACCTCATAATTTAGGAGGAAAGCAATATGAAATAATGGTAACAACCAAGGGAGAGTACCCTAACATGTTAACTAACATAGTATAAATGAGAATGAGTGAATATCATAACACAAATGATCACGGTGAAAAAGAAATTCATCTGCATACGCGAGATAACGATCTCAATATAAAGGCAACTTACAAGCAACCAAAAGGCATGAAAATATGAACAAACATGGAATTAAAAAATATCACATGAAAGTAGGCATCAATACAAACACAATGCAAAAAGAATGGGTTCAAAATGATGAAAAATGGATGAGTTATGATTTTTTGAAGTTTGGATGAACAAAACATGAAAATCTAAATGATAAAAGGAATAAAATGCACATGGTAAGACAATGAATCAAACAAATTTGATTATTTAAACATGTTAACAAAATTTTAAGAATAATAAAAGATCAATCTCACAAGAAAAATCAAGTTACAAGTTGAAAATTTTCAAGATCATCATGGTAAAAAACAGTCATGGTAACATGTGGAATGCAAGTGGAAAGTTCACATTTATGAGTTTTAGGTTTACCTCTTGAAGCAAGCTTAAGCAATAAGAAAACCAGAGATCTTGAGAGCTCTTCCAAGATCTTGTTATATAAGTGTGGAAGTGACTTGGATAACTTCAATACATCATACTTTATGTGTTTGAAGTGTTTCTTGAGTTGGAAGAAGTTTGGAAATGGTTTTGAAAGGTGTTTTTCAAAAGCAAATTTTGAGGGATTCTGGAAACTTAATGAGATTTTGTAAGAACTTGTGATTGTGTAAGAAAGAAAGTTCTAGCTGGTTTCTAGCATGTAACTTGTGTGTTTTTGATGTAGTAAGTGAGTTCTATTTATAGCCAAAGGCCTAGAATCAAGGTATGGGCAAAAGTGAAGCAAATTGTCAATTTTAACCTTCCATCATGAAAATCTTTGAGTTTTCCAATGAAATCTTCACCTTTATCTTTAAGCCACTCTACTAATACATTCTCCATACCCCATAGATTTTTTCATCATGATTGATAGTATAGGAGGTGACTTGTTGAATTAAAGTTGATGATTTGACAAGGGTAGCCACTTTTTTTCTCTTTCTTCACTATTCACTTTTGCAACTTGCATTAAATAATGATTTCCTTTAATCTTTGTATCATTTTCGTGGGAATTGATGTCAAAATGTTTATTATCAATATAAGCATCATAAATGAGGCTTAGTCTTGGATTAGCATCGATTTGGAGAGGTTTTGGAATCAAAAAACTCATGATGACCTAGTTTTGCGAATGTGAGTTTTTGCCAACTTGTGGATCTTGGTCTCTCTAACCAGGAAGAGTTATGGAACCCAATTGGACTTTTTAAAAATCCCCAATTAGGTACTACAATATTTATGCTTGTGTTAGGAACTCATTCCCCTTGAAACTAGGTCAAAAACCCTTGTGTGGTTAAGGAGTTACGGCTTTGCCTTTTTTAAAACCTTAATTTCCCAACTTTTCAATTACTTATCAATTCTTGATCCAATGGTCACTAAACTTCATGAATAGATGTTATATACCATTAGGAACATAATTGTATTCAATTTTGGGTCAAAACCATGTTGGTCAATGAGTTGACTTTTCAGTCAGACGAACCGATTGATTGAAGAACTTTGAATCGACTGTTGGTGTTCTGGGTCCTCTGAGGTCTTGAAACTTCTTGAGTGAACTTCACTAAGCCATATGAGCTTCATGGATCATGATTCCATCATTGGAACACTATTTTAATCAAAATTCAAACTACAGTTGACTTTTCCTGATCAGAAACCCTAATCGGGTGTCCTGAAGTGCACTGTTCTTAATCCTTGGGTGACAACCTCAAATTGGATTCATACTTGATCCAATGGAATACACTTGATGATGTGGAGACTCAATTTAAGGAGAACCAATCCAAAACGTTGACTGATTAACCCTTAAAACCTCAATTTCGGCTGTACAAAACCCTGATTCATGTATCTTGACAAAGACAAACTTGAAATAGGTTAATGTTAGATAATCAAATGAATATGATCCTAAAATGATGATGAGGATCTAAGGGGTCAAAATTTGGGGTGCAACAATAATACCTTTATATTTATTTCAAAAAAAACAAGAACCTAAAAATATATTAAAAATAATAAAATAACATATTGTACTTGTGAAATACAGTAAAAAAGGGTGACTATGTTTGGGTGCATTAGTGAAGGAAAGACTTTTTACATCGGGCGAAAAACACATTTTACATTGGGTCTAGGTTCGATGTAAAGCCAAACGATGTAGTAAATCAAAGACATTTTACATCGGTCCATAGTCTGATGTAAAAAATACATCTACTACATCGGTTGACAGTTAAGTCTGATGTGAAATATGGACTTAATTATTTTTAAAAAAAAATATTTTCACATTTTACATAAGTTGGCTTCCATAACCAATGTAAAATGTATGTTTTTACATCGGTTGGACTCCAGAACCGATGTAAAATGTATGTTTTTACATCGGTTGCCTTTCTGGTCCGATGTAAAATGTATGCTATCTTTCTTAAAAAAGTACCTTTTTACATCGGTTGCAAGGCGTGATTAATGTAATATGTATGCTTAATGTATTGTAATATGTATGTTATCTTTCTTAAAAAATTGGTACCTAATTTTTCATATTTTTCCAACATCACACATACCACATTTTAGTCGCTATTTAGTATGTAATTTTTCATATTTTTTCAACCAACCTGTTAATTTAATTGCAGCAAATAGATAGGATGCACATATTCTTCAAAATGAACAATTGATTTACAAAAATACTAATCTAGTATACGCACAAGTGTACAAAATTATAAGTATGTTTACGTGGTGGACTAATACAACAACAAAACCAGTGAAAACATACAAAAATATCCAACCTGTTATACCCCAAAATTTGACCAATCGGTTTTTGCAACTGGCTTTTGTTTCTTTGGATTTTGCATATCATAGCATCTTCTCTCGAGGCATGGGATCAGGGCATTCCTGTGGCTCAGGTTCATGTTGGCGCAAAGGACTGAACAATGAACAGCGAGCATCACAAGGCTCAGGCATTTATTTTTCCCAGCGGTCAGGCGACAGAATTTATTTTATTTTGCAGGATAACAACAGTTCAGAAAGCAGCACTCAGGCTCATGTCAAGCATTTTTACAGTGATAACATTCAATAACAAGATTCAGAAGCTTAACGGAGCTCCAAACAGTTGAAACAGGGCAAATATGCAGATTTCCCTCCAAAATGCGCCAAATTCAAAATTTTGAAGGTGTTAATCGGTTAACGCATATGGTTAACCGATTAACCAAGTCAAATCTGGTCAATGTGGAGTTTTTTAAAGGTGTTAACCGATTAACCTATATGGTTAATTAATTAACTAGTGCAATTTTTACATCTGTAAGTGATTTTTCAATGCAGAGCCATTTGGGGTCCAATTTTGATCACTTGAATTCAAATTTTACACTTGGGAAGGATCTAGAATCATTTTATAATTTCATTTCCCTCCAAAATCCCATTCCTCATCCTAAACCAAAATTCACAAACCAACTCCCAAGCCTTTCCTTTGGATCCAAACCTAGGTGATATTTAAGTGATTCACTCCAAACCAAAGGGATTCAACCTTCATTTTTCACTCTCATTTTTCTCAATCCTCTCAAATTCTCTCTCAATTTTCCAATTCCAAAACCTTCACTCAAAGCTCTTTTTCATTGAATTCTTTGATTCTTCATTGGAATCAATGAATTCTTAAGCTCAAACCTCCATCCATCATCTCAATCGAAGTGATTTCTTCATCCAATTTTCGTGCACAATTGGATCTAGATCTGGAAGTGATTTTGGAAGTGATTATTTGGCTTATTTTGGATTAATCTTGAAGGATCTTCGTTGCTACTACGAGAATTGGTGTGGATCTTGAAGTATTCCGGACTTCTAGCTTCGGATATGTTCAATTACAGTTGAATCAACATTAACCGGAGCAAATCTCCGCTCTGAAGGTTGGATCCGAATCTGTTTTAGCTTATTTGCTTTAATCATGTGGATTTTCATATTTGATTGAATGTTGGTTAATTTGATCCGTTTGATTCATGATTTGGCTGTGTTGATCTGTTTACATGTTGTTTGAATCATGATTTGCTGGTTTAATTTCGTGCACAATTGATTGTGAGATCATGTGGAAGTTTGCCTAAGTGATAAGTTGTTGTTAAGTGCTTTTCTGCTGTTGTTGGAGCAGTGTTAATCGATTAACCTATATGGTTAATCGATTAACCAACTCAAACTTTCAAATTTTCAAACATTTTCAGGTGGTTAATCGGTTAACGCATCTGGTTAATCGATTAACACTGTTCCAACAGGCCTGTTTTGTTGTTTTACTTGCTTGTTTGAGTACCGCTTTGCTTCGAATCATCGTAGTTCGATATGATGCATTAAAAGTGAAATGTTTTGGGATATATGTCCCTGTTTTGATTGTTTAATCGATACTTCGCCGACTTGTGTTTGTTTTCCACTCGGATGCACACTTATGTGTTGTTGTTCGAAGTGATTGTGTGCTTGCATGTTCATGTTTGCTTGCTGTCCTGCATTGTTTCGCTTTGTGCGCATTCTTTTATAGCATTAATAAAGGTCGAGATGTGCTTGTGGAGGTATTTACCCCACACTTTTCCCTTCCTTTGCTTGTGTGTTGCATTGAATTTGTATTCTTGCATTTCAATGTTGCATTGCATACTTTGCTTGCTTCAAAGATGTCGAGACGCGCTTGTGGCGACTGCTTCCCCGTACTTATTTTCCTCCCTCTTTGCATGTTTATTTTCCATGTTTGCATCTCTTACTTGCGATTGAGTTTATCTTGTGTTTTCTTGTGCTTTTTACCATGATCCCCATAAGGTTCCTAGTCCCTCCATTTAGGATGAGAGTAGGAGAGACATTAGGTGTTAAATCCATGTATGCTAACATTAGGGTAGGTGTTTCCCCTTGCAATCCTAACCTTAAGTCCACTATGCATGACAACATTAGGGCCGAGTTTCCCTTAGATCTTCCGTGCGTATCTCTTCTACTCTCCGAGCAATTCTAACTCATCTAATTAATACGATGAACGTTGTGCGCTACGAGCCTTAAGCTACATGGGGAATGATGAGTGAGGGGTCTCCTCTCGCTCGTCTAGAGTGTTTAGTATACGTCTCGTTTGGGGGAGATACGCGAGGCATTCGCTTCTATGTCATAGTCTTTAGTGCAACGTGAATCACAAACCGAATTATTCACTTCACTAAAAAACACAAAACAGAACTTCAAACCTTTTTCCTTCGGGATTAATCAACCTTTCATTTTCAGAAAATAGTGTTGTTAAGCTTTGGTTCTACAGCAAACAGGCATTGTCCCTAACTGCTAGAGCGAAGGTTTAACCCTACTCGGTTAAAACACTTAATCAACCTGTGCTTTCGTGTCAGCTCGAACTACGTTTTCTCTGATTTCTCATACCAGATGAGGATACATAAGCACAAGACACAATGTCTTGGCAAGCAACCCTTCCCCCTTTCACCCGTAGTTAGTCGAACTACATTGACTCTGACTTTCCCATTGCACGAGGGAATATGTAGGCACAGAGCGACAATGCGCTGCCGAGTCTCCTTTCTTTTCTTTTCATCCTATGAGCCTGTAGCGTAGATAGTTTAAACACGCCCTTAGATAGACAACAAGTGTGGATCCCGTCGAGTACGACGGACGTGAGGGGTGCTAATACCTTCCCCTTGTATAACCGACTCCCGAATCAAGGACTTGGTTGCGAGGACCTCGTCTTTTCCCTTTTTCGTCAGGTTTTTCCGATCGTTTCCTTTCCTTCTCTTTGGGATAAATAACGAAAGGTGGCAACTCTTCTGTTTTCCGCCGGGTGTTTTTCGCAGTTGAAACAACTGGAGAATCTGCTGGGGACTGCGATGGTTCTCTATGCGAGTCACTCCTAGTGCTTGTCTATTGCATCTTTGGGTGTTTACTTTTGTACAGTTTTAGCTTTATGTACATTATCTGTTGTATATTATTGCATTTTCATATTATTATCATATTATGTTGCTGCTGTGTTATGGGGTGGGTTGTTCTATTGAGAGATAAGTCGAACCCGGGCTTGAGTATACACATAGGATTAAAGTGGAGATTAGCGGGAGCTTGTGTGGCGTTTGGCTGCACAATAGCTCGTGTGAAATTCACGTTCAGACGAGGTTTTTCTTTGGAAATATTCTATCTTGCGCGTATGGTGCAGTTGAGGGAATATTAACTTAGAGAGACTGTCGACTCTGGAGACCGTTCATTTGGGGGGTCAGCTAAGTGAGGCTGCTTCGTTAGACTATGATGCCAAACCAGAAATGGTGAATGTATCATCGTTTCTTGAAAGTCTGTGACGCTGACAACTCGTATAGGATGCCTTACCTTTCAAGACTAGAACCCACAAGTGAGAGGGATGGGTTTTTGCAAGAAACCTGGCCTTCAACCAACCCTGGTTTTCTCGTCAGTGCGGAATTTTGATCCTGAGTGTTCCATCCAGTGTATTATCTCATTGTTCTGATTAGAGCAGAGCTTTAGTTGAATTCAGTCAACGGCACAACAACAAGTTTTGAGCATTGGATACTTTGATCCCATGTGTGCATCTGCATAATCATCCTGCATTTAGCATTGCATGTCTATGTGTTTGAAAGGTTCTCGTCTTTCCCTTGATCCTGGTACTGATCTGCTGTAAAGAGGGAAGTAGACAAAAAGATGATTGTTGTATACAAGTTTCCGATACCTGAGCTAGAAACTTTATTTGGTCTGATTTCCATGGCTGAGCCTGGCGTCTTTGAAACCTTCCGGAAGGATCTTAACTGATATGTGAGAGGATTATTATGGTGTTCTTATCAATCTCTGCTGTTCTTGTTTATTGAAACTAGAATCAAGGGGAGATATCCTTGTAAATACATAAACATGTTTGCATTTTGCATCTTGCATTCTCATGTGCATCGCAGGTGGTTCTCAGTGGCCTTGTCTTCTTATCTCTGTTTGGTTTTCTTCAGTAGAAGGATTGAGGAGTTCCGTTTCTGCAGATATCCAACTCGGGGGAATCAGCGAAGAGTAATGGATCAGATTCAGGCTGAATTAAAGGAGGTTTGAAGCCAGATGGGGCAGTTCATGGCAGGTATACAGGTCTTATGTCTGGAGAAGAAGACGCTTAAGGAGAAGGTTCGACAACTGAAAGCTCAGATGGGCCTGATAACAGAGGTGGTAAGGAATATGCTAAGAAAGGAGGGTGATCAGATGCCTGAAGCCGCTGCAGAAATGGTTATTCCACCCATGCCTGTGGAATCTCTCTCAATGTGTGATGTGCCTCAAAGACCCGCTGCACAACCTGGGGTCCCAAAGTTTCCCCGTCAGTAGATACCTCTTGTTCCCTGAGAAAATCTTAGGGCTAGAAGGTATAGGCAAAGAACGAAGCAGCTCGAGAGAACCTTCGACCAGATCCCTGTGACATATGCACAGTTGTTGCAGCTCTTGCTTCAACTACAATTGGTTAAACTTTGGACTATGTCTCCACTTGCGGGTGAGATACCACTGCGCTTTGATGTAAGTGCTCACTGTGATTTTCATTCTGGGGCACTAGGGAACCACATCGAGAACTGCAAAGCTTTTAAGCACCAGGTTCAAGATTTAATTGATGCAAAGGCAATTGAATTCACGCCGGGCGGCGTAAGTGTACCAGATGGGCTTGGTCCATTCAATGCCAAAGAGGTGGTTGTTCCTCTTATTTCTCCTGAATCTGCATCAGGTCAAGAGCGTGCCGTGCAATTTATGACTGCAGAATTGCCGCACCCACAGATATTGTCGGTTCCTGGGCTAAGTTTGAGAGTGAAAGTGCCTGAACGCGAGGAAATCCCTAATCAGCGCCAACAACCTCATGCTCCTCGGCAGCAAAACCCTCGGCGCCAGAATCAGAATGGGCCTCGCAATAATTTGGAAAGGAGGAATGCTCCTCTTCATCCAATTCCGATGTCATACAGTCAGTTGCTGCCACACCTGATTCAGAACTCATTGGTGGAGCCTAAGACTCTCAAGCTAGTGCCAGAGCCATACCCGGATATGATCCCAGTGCTCAATACAGATATCATGGAGGATCCATGGGACACTCAACTGACGATTGCAAAGCCTTTCAAGCCAAAGTGCAGCAGTTGATTGACAAAGAGTACATATCATTTCCCGAGGGAGATTTGGTTATGCATGTTGACCTCTCATCTGATTGAGTTTGAAGATGGCTGATCCAGCGGCAAGTCAAGATCAAAAGCCCGAATCCCCGAAGCTGGCAATCTCTGTTTTTATCATGTCATTTCTTTGCATTTGTAGTTTCTTTTCTGTTTAAAGTGCAAATCTCATTTGTAAAACTTGTATTGTTTTCAATGGATAATGATAATGAAATGAATATGCATGTTTTGATCAAATCAATTCGTGTTCACTAATAACTTTTGCAGATGTCAAACGCTTGTTTAAGCGGAATCCGGGGAGGATGACGAAATTGAAAGACGCGCAAGCTTCCGATTGTATGCTTTTGAATGAAACCTTTGCTGATGATGTACAGGCATTGTTTCAAATTCCTAAACACCGGAGATATAAGGATGATAATACCTTATCAACCCCTTTGAGCCTATGGGTAGGAGTTTCTTTCTGAAAAAGAAAAAACCCTCAATCTTAACCCGGGGCAGGATAGGTGTCAATTAATTTGACCGAGCGTCCAAATCGCAAAGGGAGTGTTCCTGTTCGAGGATCAGTCACGCCTCTATAGGTCGTGCCTAAAAAACCACAGTGGTTATCCATTGACGACTAGGGAGTGAAACAGTCACGATACCTTTAACAAGTCAGACAAGTTGGTCACACGATTTGTTCAAAAAAAAAGAATCAAAAGAAGAAGCTTGGTAAGTCAAGACTTGAAAACAAGCGACTTAGGCAAAAATTAGGGCATCATGCTGGACTTTGAAATCAAAAGAGCCAGTCCAGGAAAAAGTTAGGGAGAAAGCAGAAAAGCGAAAAGGATTACAAAATAAAAATCCTCGAACAAACAAGTCGTGTGACTCCAGGCACCAAAAGACGAAAAGCGAGTGACTGTCACTCCAAAAAAAAAACTTGTGGTTTCCTGAACCATCACTCCTGTCATTTAACCTTTGAAAGGTGAGCGCTTAGGTCGAATCAGCTGAACATAGGATTGGAGAACATCAAGGAGAATGGGTGGGTTAGGATAGACTTTGAGCCTTTATCTTTTCTTTCTTAACCGTGAACCTAACCATGTTACAACCTTTAAAAAGTCCTAATTGAGGCAGGGTTGTTTCGAAAGCATACTTCGGTAAAGATCGCATTGAAACTGACTCCTAAAAGGATTTCTCTTACACCATTGTGCTAATGTTGACATTTTGATAAATGATTTGTTCATTATATGTCATTTTCCAGTGAACGGACTCGGATTTCAAAACTGCATATGCATCACATTAATATATCTTTTGTGTAGAACAATTTGTTTTACTAGCGAGTAAGCACTGGACGATAGGAAAGTTTCCACTGTGGAAAGTGTGATCAGGATAGAATGCAGAACGCCTGGTACACCGGAGACCGGGACAATTTATCAAATGTTTGTATCATGGGAGTCAGCCATCCGAAAGATACTTAATCTGGGGCAATCAGGTCGAGATTTGGTGAATCCCTTGCAGCCAAGGGTACTGCTTCACCAATCAGCCAATCAGGGGCAAAGTCGTTGCGAGTTTGGGGCAGATTACCCTAAGAGCGTGTAAGCTATTCAGTGCCAAAGGCAATTAATATTAAGATGTTGTGCAGGTGCCCCGGGCTGGGGAAAAATTGGGAACGAAGGAACTGTTTCTCTCTATATCCTCAGCGTTTATCAGAAGTGGTCAACTAGGGTCGAATCCTTTCATGCTACAAATTCAGGGGCAAGCCATCTCTAGATCGTTTCATGGCAAGCATTTCTTTTTGCCCTAGAGATTGGACCGTGGCAAAATGAACTACATTGGGGCAGTTACTTAAGCAAGGTTATTCTCCCCAGATGGAATTCGTCCTTAGCAAATGAAGGCTATGCACCTCCATATCCCCAGCCTAGGTCAGATATACAGGTTGAATGAGCAATTGGTTGATACACATTTAATACCCTCAGAGTGCAAGCATGAGTTTACTCCTAGTGAAGTCGCCACTGAGTATTATATAGCAGAAATAGATTCATCCCTAGCTGAGTGGCCCCCGGCGGGTGGGATTTTGTTCTACATCAAGTTGGATATTGGTCCTCGGCAGGTGGATTTGGTATTCCCAGTAGATGTGTCAGTTCCCCAGAATGTTATATTCTGGCAGACCATTTAGGGTCATTTCCCCAGTAGAGCACGGTCGATCTCGGTGGTTGATGCTGATTCCCCGCGCAGAATTGTTGATTCCCCGGCAGGAAAGATTTGTTTCTAGCGTCTGGTTGGATTTCCTCAGGTGAATTGTTGTTCCCCCAGAAGGGTTGTATCTTGGAAGGCTATTCCAGGCATTGTTCCCCAACAGAGTAGAATGTTTATTCTATTTTTCCCAGTAGGGGTGTCTATTCTCGCAAGAGAGACGTATCTTGGAAGGCCATTCAAGCCAGTTGTTCCAGTGGAGGGGGATTACTGTTTTGCAGGTTGTTTTCCCCCCAACATGGGTATAGGTGTGCGGGGCGCGCCTAGCCATCCCCAGAAGGGTTGATTCCCTCCTCAACATTTATTTTGCTGATGCGGTTTCGTTGCATCTGCATGCGTGCATAAGATCTACCCAAACGCGTAGCATTTCCATCTTGTATGGAGAATTACGCCATTTTCAAACATATGCATGTAGAACATAAGCCAGGTTGTTATCTCTTTGTTTCAGGTGAATCACCAGAGGTTTTATCTCTTTGCCCTTATGGTGTTCAGACCATGACAGATTAGGTGTTTTATCTAGTCCTTGTGGTATCCAGACCACGACAATGGGTATTTTTTGTGTATCGTCCGTTGAGTATCCAGGATCCAGTCAATCCCACATGGTAAACTCTGTTGAGTAGCCAGACTCTAATCAATGTCCATTTCGTTCATTCATTTCGTACGTATAGTATCCAGACTCCGACAATTTGAAAGGTTATCTTTTGCACAAATGGTATCCAGACCATGGTGACTTCAGATTTGTTTGTCCGTTGAGTATTCAGACTTCGGTCTATCTTGTTGAGTATCCAGAATCCGATTATCTCGTTGGGTATCCAGACCCCGGTTTATGTTATTCCGCAACAGTGTCGGCGGACTTCGGTTGGGGTTGGGGTTGTACCCCAAAATTTGCCCAACCTTTTCTTAACTTGGTTTATGTTTCATTTCATTTCTTTCTAGCATTTGCATTGCATAGCATTTTTCATTGAACAGGGGATCAAGAGTTTGTGCATAACAAGAGGAGTCTCTTTAGAGGGTTAAGCCTAAGCAAGAGGTTTTACTCAAGTTGGGATGGTAATCAAGTCATCAGGAAGTGAACATTGGTCTTGTGAAAGAAAGGATGGATGTGTGTGAGTTAGCTCCTAACTTGGAGCCCAACTGAAGATCATCAGGGGTTTCTGAATTCATGGTTATGGATATAAGATGTTGAGAGAGCTCATTTAGTGCCTTGAGGGTCATTATGGAGCTCATCCAAGTGTTTGTGCTAAGTGTGAAGGGTCACAGTTGAAGTTATTGCAATTAGGGTTTTCATCTGGCTAATCATCAGTCAACTGTGCAATTGAAGGAGATTAAAACTAAATTCAAAGTCTCTATGGTCATGGGATATTGTTTTAAGACATATGAGACATCATTTCAAGTTCAATTCATCAAGGGTTAAGTGTGTGAGAAGTTACTAAATTAGGGTTCTCAGGGTAAAATCCCCTATTTAGTGTCTGACTTCAAGACCACCTATCTCAAGATACAAGTTTCATCTCAACTTTTGACCAACATGGAACTTGCAGAGCATGTTCTTAGCTTTAATTTGAGTACTAGAAGTCCTTGATTGGATTTATGTAACTCAAGTTATGATCCAGACAAGTTACAGGTCATCAGAGGGATGTGATTTTGGTCAACAAAAGTCAACCAACTTCGAAGCCATTTTTGACCTAGAAGGATATTTCTCCTCAACTTTTGGCCAACATTAAAGTTGTAGGTCTTGGTCTTAGCTTTCGAAATTGTACTAGAAGTCTTTCATCTGATCTGTAGAACTCAAGTTATGAGGTTTACAAGTTAGGGGTGTTTTGGGAAAGTAAGATTACAGGTCACAAAATTATAGGTCCATTTCACCAACTTGCACACTTCAAATGAAGATTTTTCTAACATAAAACTTGCTCCAAATGGTGTTATTTACTTAGTCAAGCATTGATAAGTCAAGGAATTGGCTTGGTTTGATCACTTTGGTGCAAATGAGTGCATTTTCTGATTGCAAACATCATTTTGAGTACATTGGCAATATTACATTTTGAATTTGAGGTGATTAAACAAGCCATTTTCAAGGTTTCTTCATTATGAAGTTACACAATAAACATGAGCCATTAAGATCAAACAAGGCTCCAATCCTGACCGTTCATGCTCCATGAGATACCAGCAACTGATTCCAACCATTTTGGAGCCAAAAAGAGGGAAATTCGTGCACTTGAGAAAGCAAAAAAACCAATTCCCATGGATTTTGAATTGGGCTTTAGAGGCTGAGATTGGGCTTAATCTCGATTGAGATCCATTGTATATAACATTTCTGGCATGAACAAACCTTCAGAAGTGAAAATTGGAGGCAAATTCATCAAGTTCATCTTTCAAAAAGTGTGGAAAATTCAAATTTTGAATTTGAAGATTGTAGTTGTTTCAGAGGAAATTGTGAATTGAGAAAGCTTCCTTAGAGTTCAATGAACGATTCTGGACAATTACTTGCAAGCTTGAGCTTCATTTGAAGGCTCAGTGGAAGTTCTCCACTAGGTAATTGAAATTCAACATTACACTCTTGTTATGCATCAATTCACTGGAATTTTTGCATAATTGTGACGTAGGATCAATGTAGATCATTAAAATGTAAAACGAACTGGCATTGGTTGTGATTGGTGGATGATACTTATTTATTTTTGGATCTGGTTTGACTTTTTTGTGCATGATTTTGCTTGTTTGACACTTGATCTGTGATCTACGTGAGCTCTAGATAATGTTTGGATCAATTTGATTGAGTTTCCATGAACTTTGATTTTGGATGTTCATCCTTGTTGTTTTCGGTTTGGACGTATGTTGCAAGATTTGTGAATTTTAAGGCCAGAAATGAGATCCTTGTGATCTCTAGTGCAATTTTGGTTTAAAAATCGTGTGAAACGGTTGAGTATTGAAGTCTGTGTGTTGTTGTGGATGAGGCGCGGTGGTCGGACGTTTGAGGAAGACGACCGAAAGTTTAGTCCGGCCGCCTCTGGTTTTTGCCATGGTTCCATGAGGGAGATGAAGTACGTGGCATCGGTTTGAGCGTCTGATTGGCATACTTCTTGTTCCAAGGGTTGTGATTAAGATGCACGGTGCATCTAAGTTAACCGAGTCGCACTACATTTCTTTTAAATCTCATTAATGTGCTGTCACATTACCAACCGTGTGATGAGATTACCGTTTGATCAAACTTCTTGCATTGAATTCCATGGTGTTCTAGTTGTTGACCTGTTGCACATAATTGCTCAGAATTATTTCATTTTTGTTTATTTTGGATTGGGCCTAGCGCGCCCTCGCTTTCCACACCCCCAGTTGGGCCTAGCTTGTGTTCTGAACTTGTATTGGTTGCTTTTGAGCTCTTTCCTTCCCATCTCCCTTCTGTCCAATGAACTTGGAGTGTCATTTAAGGTAGCTTGGTGCCTCCTTAGGAGGAATTTGAAGCTTACCTAAAGTGATGAATCCATGAGGACCCTTTCTTTGTGTTTGTCAATTTGTTGTTTGTTTTTTATGCATCTTTCTCTTTCTTCTTCTTGTTTCTTGCATCTCCTTATGCACGCTTGGTTGAGATGAGCTTGTGGTGGCTACTGCCCCACACTATTTTCCTCCCACTATCATCTTATGTGTTGCCTTTTGTTTGCATTCTCATTTGCATATGCATTTCTTATTCTTCTTCTTATTCTTTTCTTGTTTTTCTTTGCCATGCTTCCCATAAGTCCTCTAACCTATTGAGGTTATGATAGACATTAGGTGCCTAACTATGCATGATAACATTAGGTAGTTCCCTTTTCAAACTCAACTTTAAGTCCACTTTGCATGATAACTTTTAGGATTGATTAGTCTCCCATTAGTGTCCCTTCTTCTCTTCCCTTCTTCAAACAAGTTTAACATACTTAATAAGGATAATGAATGTTGTGCCATGAGCCTTATACTTGGGAAATGGTAGTTGAGGGGTCACCTCTCAATTGCCTAGAGTGTTTAGTATACGTCTGTTGCAGTGAGAATCGTGATACCAAGCTATTGATTAACTAGAATCTTAATTCATTTACAACCGAAATTTAATTTATCCAAAAAGGAAAGGTCTAAAGAAAGAAAAACCTATAAGAATGCAAAGCAAAAGGCAAGGCCTGAAGCGGAGCAAAGAGATCTAAAGGTTCGGGGGTTGGTTATACCTAGGGAAGGTGTTAGCATCCTAAGCATCTGTAGTACTCTACAGGAACCTCTTGTTAATATTTGTGTTTTGCTAGAGTTTGCTTACTAAGGAAAAAAGAAGTGCTAAGGTAAAAAACTAAAGTATAAAGTATGTATAAGTTTTGCTCGCGAAGACATCGCATCTCGTGCCTATGTATCCTAACGGGAATGGAATCAGAGCAATCGTAGATCCCCTAACTAGGGGTGAAGAACTCTTGACTGTGGTCAAGGTTCCAAAGGGATGCAAGCATTCATAAGGAAGTACTTACAGGGAGTGCGGCGATGAAAGGGTAAAAGATGTCCGCGGTGGGACGGTAAAGACGAGCACGACGACTCGAATCCTAAGTCTAGGATCAAGAGAAGGATGTCCACGTTGGGACGGTAAACATGAGCACGACGACTCTAATCCTAATGCTAGGATAAAGAGATAAATTGCAAATCATATATCATGTGAAAATATATATTAACACAAGAATTTAGCAAAAAGAATCACTAAAAAAGGATGAAAATTGAACAAGTTATGATTTTTTTGAATTTTATGAAGAAACATGAAAAATCAAATAAGGAATTAAAAAAGGTGCACTAGGTGGGAGTTGAACCCACCACCTTGGGATAACAAGTGTACAATTCAACCATCTGAGCCAAGGGTGCGTGTGAACATTGCATAGAAAAGAAAGAGAAAATATTAAAATATGAAAAATATGAAAAAACAAAAGAGTTGATCCTCCTCAGGGATTGAACTCAGGTTCAGAGGCAAGGCAAGACGTGTAAGGGCAAGGTTTCTACCACTGGGGTGGCTGTACATCCATTGATTATGCCACCCCAAAATAAACATAAACCAAACAAGGCGCATTATCTGGGCAAAATGACCAAGGCAAAAATGAGTGAAATGTGCAAATGCGTTTTGATCACAACTTGCTCAAATCTTAACCTTTTTTAATGAAATTTAAGTCTAAGTTGCATGTTTTTTCATGAGGAAGATGATGGTACAAGACAAATTTTCAAATGATGCACACATTTTGAAATTAGAATGCTCATGCAAATGGATGCTTTGATATGCATTTTGAACTTCAAAACATAAATCAGATGCAATTAGAGTTTTGTAATGGTCTGCACATGTTATAAATGTTATATTTGATGAATTCCGACAACAAGTGTAAACAAAATACCTCAGAATAAGAACTTGGCATGGTAGTTTGCAAATGTGATGTTTGATAAAACAAAAACAGTCATGAAGCAAATCAATGATAGGTCCAAAATGCTACATTCAAAACTGATGAAGGTTGATACATGCTCCAAATATGCTGTGGAGGGGATTCCAACAGAGGCAAATGCTTAGAATCATTGAAGTGAAAAATTGGTTCTTTTTGAGTTGGACACCAAAATCTCAGCACAAACTCTTCAGCAGCCTACACCTAAAGACAACCCTCTACACATTAGCAAAAACTAACTTAAACCAAGTATGCACCAAGATGAGGTTCATAAGCAACAGGCATGGCATTGCTAAGTTCTAGGCCTCTTGAACAAAGGGATTCCATGACAGCTTTAGCAAAAACAGCCTGGGCATATCTAACAGCCTCACTACTAAGCCACAAACATTAAAGACAACCTAGAAACAAGCTACATCAGTTGAACAAACTCAAAATGTCAAATTAAAATGGAAGCACCACTGAGATGAAACCAGCGGGCCTTACAATCCCTACACACATTTGAATCCAAGTCCTTACCAATCTTGACCCTACTGCTAGTTTGAAGGTTGTGGATTTTGGTAAATTATGACTGACTGCTAGGATCCAAAACATGATTACCAAGTCACAAACTTGAATGAACAAACCAATAAAGTTGAGGCAGAACCAAACTTGGCAACAGGTGGTGGTGAGTGTGATAAACCTCAGGCCCTAGTAGACAACTAGCTGTCAACAGGCAAATTGAATCACCAAGATTCCCAATTCTAAGCTCAGCAAAATAAGATGGCCTGTCCACACTCTCACATGTAAATCCAACAGTAGCAACAACACATAAACTGATAATGACAGCAACTTGGCATGTCCACACTCTCACACATAAATTCAAAGATTCACTGGAATATAGCAGCCAACATCAAATATTGTCATAAATCTAACTAAAGGCAAAACTGCCATGAATTTGAAATATCCTAACAACACTACCCCAATGGCATTCCAACAGCTACACTTAATCACAGATGTAAGTTTACCAACTTTATGACAGTAACAGTTTGATTATTGCAATGCCAAATACAAACACCAATTCAGAAGTTACTTTAAATGAAAGTCACTAATTTGTTAAAATAAACACAACAAGCTTTAAATCAGCAATGAATCAGTTAGGATTAAAATAGATGCAATTAACACATTATAATGCCAAGTCAAACAAATTAATCAATACATGCATGATAGGGCAGCTGCTATTTCACTAACAGGTTTTAGCATGAGAAATAGTTTTAACAACAAGCATAACCATGACAAAACCAAATGACAGTTCATAGTGCAAGTTGAATGACCAATTCATGTTTCATGCAAAATTATGGCAAGTAAATCATGTGCACATACTACATATATGTTGTCAAGTGGATTCAAGCAAAGCAAACAAGTCAAAACAGTCTGTTATGAAAAGTGAAGATTGAGTATAAAATTTGACATGTATGATGCATCAAAGAGTTAAAATCAAGTGTAAAGCACAATTACATCATATGGACCATACACATAGTTCATATACATGGAAATAAGGATGTTCATGCTTAAGAATCAGTTACATTGTGAACAGAAACAATTTTGGTATATCTCATGGCCACTTGTCTTTGAAAAATGCATTTTGGAGGTGAGATGCCAAAACAGGTGAGAACAGATTATGCAAACCATACACACATATCACAAATGCATAAATGGATGATTTTGAACTCAAACTTAAGCCACTTCTAGCCTGTAACCAAAACTGGTATGTCTATGGCAATAATATGCAAAATATGGAATTTTGTGAATGAATAAGCAAACCAGATGAAAACAGCTCTAAACAATCTTACATGTCCACCATAATCATGATTTCAAAGGTGATCCAATTCAACAAACAGCTACATTTCAGTCATAACAAGGTTTTGACATAGGACATGTTCATGCCACATTTTCAACATAACAAACTCAAAATGCCAAACATTGGATTATGATGTAAAATAGGAAATGGACTATCTACATACCTCTAGTAGACTGTGTTGAGCAGATTAGATCAACAAGAAACCCAAAGAAAACTTCAAATGCGCCTAGCTTTGGAGCTTCCTTCTTCTTGAAGCAAAAGTGCAATCCTTAAGACAGTTGGAGAAATAGGTTGTACCAATGATCCTTAATGCTTTGGACAGTTGAGGTATGATATATGTGAGGTATTTGAATGATTAGAACATCAAGAACAAGGCTAGAACATGATTTGGCAGATTTCATGCATTATGGTCAAAGTATCTTGGTATGGAAGTTGACTTTTTGAATGGTGAGGTTTTTGAATGGTCTAAGGGCTTGGACACCTTCTATACCATATTTATGGATTGTGTGGATGATCTTTGGTGAGTTTGAGAGTAGGGAAATGGATATGGCAGCTGTTCTACCAAGACAGATTTTTGAGGTTTTTGTGGTTTTTGTGATTTTGGTGAAAAGGGAGCAAAGTGTGAAAGAGTGAGAGCTTGAACTTTCTATGGTTTTTAGAAGAGTTCTTCTGCCCAAATGAGGCGAAGAGTGCCTCTATTTATAGGCAAATCAAGGGTAGTTGGCAGATTTGAGGTTTCCTTCCTAAGAAGGAAAAGTTTTGCACTTTTGGATCCAACCTTTCAAAAAGGGCTTTCTTGGCTGATAGGTAAGCTTAAAGTTAAGCAAAATGATGAACTTAGAGTGGCTAAATTCAGGCTAGAGTGTGTAGGTTCATCGCTGGTTCAGATCTCACTTTCCACCTCTTGCTTGTTTTATGATTTTTTAATGCAAGTTGCAATGCAACTTGCAAGTCCACTTGCAAACTTAGCCAATTCCATTTCCTCTGCATTTCCTTTGTACTTCCATGCTACAAAGTCTCTACATATCAGATAAAACATGATTCAAAAGCTAAGATTGGTCCAATTGATGAAAGAATGGATTTTTGAAACTTTGTCAATGTGGGACTCAAGTGTGAAAACACCAACTTGCCAAACCCATAACTTTCAGCTCACAAATCCTCTTGAGGACTTCTAATACTTTTTGAAAAGCCCTCATGTAGATATAAAACATTCATGTTTTCCAGAAATTCTAACTCCAATTGGAACTATGTCAAAAATCCCTACAAAGTTGGCTGAAAACAAGCTTTAACAGTGAGCTTTGAACCAACTCATTTTCTGATTGTGGACCATGTGGGACTTTTGTAGGACTTGTCAAGAGCTTTCCAATGAGCTTTGAACCAACTCATTTGGATGTGTGGTTAAGGAGTTAGGATTTAGCCCTTTTCAAAATCCTAATTTCCCAATTTTTCGATTACTTCCTCATCCTTGATCCAATGGTCATGAAAATTGATAGTCAAGTGCAATATGACATAAGGAAAATTTTTGATTCACACTTTGAAGTCCAATTCCTTAGATTTGAAGAGTTTACTTTTCGGTCAACCGTACGATCGATCGGTGACTACCGAGTCGCCTGTTGACACTCTGGACCTTCTGAAACTTTGACACTTCTTGGGTGAAATTTATTAAGCTATTTGAACTTTATGGACCATCATCCCACCATTAAAACACTTTCCAACACCAAAGTCAAACTACAGTTGACTTTTACAGGTCAAAAACCCTAATCGGGGATCCATGAACTGTACTGCTCCTGATCTTTGGGTGACAATTTCAAATTGGATTCATTCTTGACCTAATGGAGTATTCTTGATTTTATAGAGACTTGTTTCATGGAGATACAATTCAGTGCATTGACTGATTAAACTGTCGAATCCTTGATTTTCGACTGTACGGAACCCTGATTCACCTGTAACTAAACAAAGACAAACTTGAAACTGGTTATGGTTAGATAAATAAATGGAAATGATCCTAAGATGATGATGAAAATCTAAGGGGTCAAAATTTAGGGTGCAACAGTTTCCCCTATTTAAATATCTTCACTAGATGGCAATGGGAGATGTCAATTTGAATAGAATCATAGTGAAAGATATTTAAATATAGAAAATCAAAAAAAATTTCCCTTAGATCCGATGGTATGCAAAAGGACAAAAGCTGAAATGTAATGAGCCTAAATGATGCTTTATGATGCAAGACAAATGCAGAGACACAAGCGAAAATAAAAGAAAAACAAAATAGCGAGTAACTACTTACTGGGGGAGAACAGCAACACCGGGGGAAAGGAGGCAAATGGGGAATAAAGCACCCATGATGCCAAGGAAAATGGGGAATAAAACACCCCGGATGAACAAATTCTCCCACAAGGTAAAATGCGAGTAAAACAAGACCTCGGGAGAAAAGATAAAATGGGGGATAAAGCACCCAAGTAAGGTAGATTCATCCACAAGGTAAAACGCGAGTAAAACACGACCTCGGGAGAAAAGGTAAAATGGGGAATAAAACACCCATGTAAGGTAGATTCATCCACAAGGTAAAACGCGAGTAAAACAAGACCTTGGGAGAAAAGGTAAAATGGGGAATAAAGCACCCAAATAAGGTAGATTCATCCACAAGGTAAAACGCGAGTAAAACACGACCTCAGGAGAAAAGGTAAAATGGGGAATAAAACACCCATGTAATGCATATGTATATGAATTATGCTCGTGATATACGCATGTGTGAATTATGCCTGATACGATCAAATGCAAATGCAAATGCCGATGACAAGGCTCAACTCTTTTGGTGAGAAGACAAGACTGGAAGACTGATTCCTCAGCACGAAGATCACTTTCAATCTGCTCGGGGACTAAAGATGCTATTGATGAACACATCTCTGCCGCATTGATAAATTGTATCAAATGGATAACCCTTGTAGGAAGGATAAAGAGCTGATTGGGGTTTCTTCAAGTAAACTGCCCCAGTTTAGCTGTCTGTTAAAGATGAACTGATGATGACTTCAGCTTGTCTGAAGTTGATGCATTGGGTGCTTGGAGAGCTTGCCCCAGTCTGAGTCTTGAGATATATTCTAGATAAACCAAATCTAATAATACCATGCCTTGAACAAATCTTCAATTGATTCTTAGACAGGATGTAAAAGGAACTTGCCCCTGATAGGATCACTTGACCAAGTTTCTCAATGTTTGAAAATTCCTTGAGAGGAAAGCCGACTCGCAAACAAAAGTGTTCATACAAACACGGTACTGTAAAGTTCATGCAACTCTTAAAATCAAAGTCATTTTTGAAAGATGCAAAGTAAATGAGTCATGGGTCTGAACACAGTGGTTCAAGACACTCAAAATTTAAAGCAAAGGTGTACTGCCAAAATAATTGATTTGCAAAGATCTTTTGGAGTCAGTTTACGCAATCTTGCTATAGTATGCTTTCAAAATAACCTTGTTTCAATTAGGTCTTTTGAGGGTTGTAATGTGGCCTGGTTCACGGTTTAAGAAACAAAGGATAAAGGCTCAAAGTTTATTTGTACCCACCCAATCTACTTGATGATCTCCAGTATTATGCTCAGTTAAATCATACTATGTGCTTAGGTTCCCATAGGTTAGGAATTGTGCTGATAATAGCCAAGATGATGGTTCAGAAGTCAACAGATTTTTCGAAAAGGCAGTCACTGCTTCTTTACAATATTTTGTAGTCTTGAATTAATTGAGGATTTTTATGATAAGGGTTTAAAGATCTCCTCTTTTTATTATCCCTAACTTTTTCCTGAACTTTTTCTTTTAAGGCTTACAGTCAGCGGGATGCCCCAGTTTTGCCTAAGTCTCCTTCATAAGTGTTGACTTAGCAGGCTTTTTCCTTTGATATATTTTTTGTTTGTTGAAATAAAGTGACTTCCTAGCTTAATGATCATGGTGAACCATCATCCGCTTCTTGGCTTGAAAAACATCTTCGACACTTGTTTGTTGTGTGCGAAGGAAAATTGTAGTTGCAACCTTTATATGAAAGGTGTCTTGTATGAACACACAACTGAGTTAACTGAGAACTACCCATCCCAAGGTTAAAATTGCGGGTTTTTTGTAAACAAAGAACCTCCAACTTCTAGGCTCAAAAGGGGGTGACAAGGGATTATCTTCCTTATTTCTCCAGTGTTTGGGAGCTGAAACAATGCCTCACATCGTCAACAAAGTTTGATTGAAAGCATACTGACAACAATTATGGGTATCACTTTTTCATCATCCTCCCTCAAATAATTGCATAATCAAAAATTTGGACAAGGAGTAAATATTTGAAAGATAAAGCATAAAAATGCAAATACTGGACAAAATGAATTGAATCAAAAGTTGCAATGCTTATTCATTAAGATGAAAGTACAAGCACTAATTAAAAGCAAATAGCTTTAAAAAAATAAGGAAAGTTCAAATAGTGAGAAACAAAAGGCCTAGTGACTAAATCAGTACAAGGATGAGTTGTCTTGTCTAAAATACTGGCGCTAAAAAAAGATAGTCTGCTGGCGCTAAAAAAGATGAGTTGTCTTGTCTAATCAATTCACGCACCCTAGCTTTCAATGCAAAACAATGCTCCAAGTCGTGGCCTGGGGCACCCTCATGAAAAGCACAATGGAGATCAGTTCTAAATCCAACTAGAGGAGGATTAGGAGGGGGTGGCAAAGTCTTCATAGTGATCAGCCCTTGTTGAACCAGGCTTGGATACAATTCTGTATAAGTCATGGGAATAAGATCAAACTGATTCTTATTCTGATACTGGTTCTGTCTAACAGCAGGACGTTGAGGAATTTGAACTGGTTTTGGAGCAGCAATAGCAACAATAGTAGGGTGATTATACTAGGGTCGGGGATGAGCCCTCCTCACTTCATCCATGACAGCATTAGTATGCTCTTCTTTCTTCTTATGGAAATTCCCAAAGGATTTCTTTGCACCGGTAGAAGATTCAGCAACCTTGGATACCTTACCACTTTTCAGCCCCTCTTCTAACCTTTGGCCAATGGTTACCAAATCTGTAAAACTCGAAGAGACACTCCCAATCATCTTTTCCCAATAGAAGGGAGACAAAGTATCCATAAACATTCCAGCTAGCTCATTTTCTGCCAGAGGGGGTTCAACTTGAGAAGCCAACTCTCTCCAACGTTGAACGTATTCTTTGAATGATTCCCTTTCACTTTGAGACATGTTTTGAAGTTGACGACGGTCAGGAGCCATGTCCAGATTGTATTTGTATTGTCTCATGAAGGCATTGGCGAGATCTTGGAAGCAGTGGACGCTGTTATGTTCCAAATTCATATACCACTTTAGAGAGGCACCACTCAAACTGTCTTGAAAGCAGTGAATGAGCAACTTCTGATTGTTAGTGTAGGCTGCTGTTGCACCCCAAATTTTGACCCCTTATATTCTCATTATCATTTTAGGAGCATACTCATAAATTATCTAACCCTAACCCAATGCAACTTTGTCTTTGTCAAGTTAACAGATGAATCAGGGTTTTGTACAATCAAATCGAAGCTTCAGGGTTTGTGATAAATCCAAGTTTTAGACTAGTACAATCATGAAACAAGATCAAGGGTATCATATGATGTCAATTGAGAATCCAATTTGAGGTTGTTACCCTAGAATCAAGAGCAGTGAATTTCAGGGTACCCGATTAGGGTTTTTTGACTAATAAAAGTCAACTATAGTTTGACTTTGGTGTTGGAAGGTGTTTTAATGGTGGGATTTTGATCCATGAAGTTCATATAGCTTGATAAATTTCATTCAAGAAGTATCAAAGTCTCAGGAGGTCCAGAGTACTAACAGACGACTCGGTAGTCACCGATCGATCGTACGGTTGACCGAAAAGTCAACTCTTCAAATTTAAGGAATTGGACTTCAATGTGTGAATCAAAAATGATCCTTATGTCATATTTCACTTTCCTATCAATTTTCATTACCATTGGATCAAGGATGAAGGAGTAATCGAAAATCGGGAAATTAGGGTTTTGAAAGGGGCTAAACCATAACTCCTTAACCACACATCCAAATGAAGTGGTTCAAAGCTCATTGGAAAGCTCTTGACAAATCCTACAAAAGTACCTAAGTGGTCCATCATCAGAAAATGCATAGATTTGGAGTTATGTTCCAATTCATTTCAAGAAGGGAAAAAGACTTAGAGAAATTTCACTTTTAAGCTCATTTTTTAGCAACTTTGAGAGGCTTTTTGGCCAAATTATTTTGGGAATTTGAAACTCATGAAATCATGAATGTTTTAGAGCTATTTGAGGGATTTCTAAAGAGTACTAGAACATCTCAAAAGGATTTGTGAGCTGAAAGTTATGGTTATGACAAGTTGGTGGTTTCATACTTGAAGTCCCACATTGACAAGTTTCAAAAATCCATTATTTCATCAATCTGACCAATCTCAGCTTGTGAATCAAGTTTTATCTGATATGTAGATATTTTGTAGCTTGGAAATACAATGAAAATGCAGAGGAAATAGAATTAGCCAAGTTTGCAAGTGGGCTTGCAAGTGGCTTTACAACTTGCACTTAAAAGTTAAAATGGCAAGCATGAGGTGGAAAGACAAATCTGAACCAGCCATCAACCTATGCTTTCTAGCCTGCATTTATCCCTTTCAAACTCATCATTTTGCTTGACTATTGAGCTTACCTATCTGCCAAGAAAACCCCTTTGTGGAAGTCTGATTCAAAAAGCAAACCTTTCCTTCCTATGAAGGAAATCTCCAAATCTGCCCCCTCCATTCATTTGCCTATAAATAGAGGCCCTCACCACTTCATTTCACACACAATATCTACTCTAAAAAACCAGAGAAAGCTCAAGCCTTTGCTCTTGCATACTTTGCTTCAAAATCACAAAATCACATTTTCACCAAAAACCACCAAAATCTGTCTTGGTACAATTGCTGCCAAAATCATTTCTCTACACTCAAACTCCCCAAAAATCATCCACACAATCTCTAAATATGATATAGAAGGCGTCCAAGACCTTAGACCACTCAAAAACCTCACCATTCAAAAAGTCAACTTCCATACCAAGTTACTTTGACCAAAAGCCACAAAATCTGTCAAAACTTGTTTTAGGCATTTGCTTGATGTTCTAATCACTCAAACACCTCACATATATCATTTCTCAACTGTCTAAAGTGTTAAGGATCATTGGTGGAGTTTATTTCTCCAACTGTCACAAAGTTTGCACATTGCTTCAAAAGGAAGGTTCAAAGCTAGGTGGTGAAGTGAAATCTCTGGTTTTCTTGTCTCTTCTGCTTGCTTGAAGTTGTCTACAAGAGGTATGTGCTATTGAACATCACCTCATGCATTGGAATATCATAAAAGTCACATTGACATGTTTGTTAAGCAATTTGATTTACCACTGTTTTGTGCACCTATGCTAAATTTTGTGTTGTTGGAGGTGTGGTTGATTTTGTTGTCCTAACATAGTTGTTATCCTGTATCTAACATGTACTTGTCTTTGTTTGTCATGAAAAATCACCCCACTCAAAAACAGCCCTGCTGTTGCATCATTAAGCCAACTATTTTTTGCATCAAATATGCCATTTTCAATTCAAGTAATCTTATAAGAGATCTTGGTGTCTAAAATCATTGGCTGACATATGGATGACCTGTGTGTGTGAAACATGTTTTGAAATTCTAACTTTGCACCTCATATGTCAAATTTCACTCTAATTATCATTTTCACCATAGGCTGTTCTTGCTCTGACTCAACATGTTTGCAATATGTGTGTTTGGTTTATTTTGATAAGAGTCTTACTGTCTACAAATGCATATCACTGCTGGCTCACCATTAGGATAAAACAGTTTGCATTTTACCCTCACAATATCAATTCTGACTCATTTGGAAATCATACATTTAGTTTCATTCTTCTCTATACTTGTGATGTGTGCATAACCATATGACACCTAAAATGATCATCCACATACCCTGATGCATTACCATCAAACTTGTTGCATTTCTTGCTAAAACTTGCCATGCCTTATCTTTCCTGTTGATGAAACATGAAATGTTTGTTTAACTGCTTATTTCACCTAGCACACATTCACAAGAAAGCTTCTGTCAGTAGTGGTAGTATATGTGTGTTGTGGTTCTTGTGAATTGGTTCAACTAGGTAGTTGGCTTCACTAAGTGCACCTTATCAGTTCGTCAATACACCTTCCTGCCTGAACATGTTGTGTGTGTGATTCATGAAATCAGAACACCAGTTTTGCATCTAAACTTGTGAATTAGCATAAAACTAGGAACTAGCTCCTGATTCATGTTGACATTGAAAAATCTGCTTTTAAGTGTGCTTGCTGTTAAAACATCATGAACAATTTAGGGTTGCCATAAAACTGTTTTCAAAAATCATTCAAAATATCACTTTTCCCATGAAGGGACCTTTTCCATTTCCATTTTATTTACAGTTGGTCTACCTGACTAGAATCATTTGTATACATGTTTTAAACTTGCTTGAGGTGTTGACTTGTTGTAAATATGCTTGAATCGGTTCTGAACAATATCATACATCATCAAAATGACATTTTGCAGCTTGACCCTCACTTTTAATTACAACCTATTTAAAACCAGTTGTGGTGTTTAAATTCATTTGTTTCCATGTATGTGATGTGTATGTATCATTTATTTGACTTAATTATGCTTTAAACTTGAACTGGATTCTTTCATGCATTTCATCAATACCAACTTGCAACTTGACTGTCATTTTCCACCATACTTTGTTTTGAGCTGGTTCTTGTACTATGACTCATCCATCAACATGTTTTTGTTGTGAATATGTGTTTTATTTGATCTAGAACTGCCTAGAATCCAAACTGAACACCATGATGCATTTCACATGTCAATTTTGCAACTTGAACAACATTCTTCACCACAGTTTGTTTTGAACTCCACCTTGTGCTCACACTCATTCATTAACATATTCATAGCGTGTGTGTGTGATTAGTTTGATTTAAAAGTGATTAGAACAGGTTTTGAGTTTCAAAATGCATTTTCAAGCATCCACATACAAGTTCTATCGAATTTTAAAATGGAGGAGGAAATTCAAAAATCTAAATATGCCATCTTGTTCCTCATGAAATTCTAGTCAGTTTACACTAAAATTTTGTCAAAATCCATTAAGAATCAAGGAAGTTATGCCCAAAACGCAAATCATGGTTTTTTGCTCATGTTCTTGCCCAGCCTGCCTAGAAACTTACCCATATATGTTTATGGCGTGCCTTTCATCAACGGATGTATAGCCACCCCAGTGGTAAGACCATTGCCAAAAACGCGCCTTGCACATATTGAACTTGGGTTCGACCCCTGAGGAGGGCAACCCTTTTATTAATTTTTGCTATTTTTCATCCCATTTTCAAAAATTCATATCTCTCTCATGTTTTTATCATTTTGCACCCATTCTTTTTGCATTGTGTTTTTTTTTATGTCTACTTTTATGTCATATTTTAAAATTCCATGTTTGCCTAATTTTTCATCCCTTTTGACTACTTGCAAGTTAAAGTGCATTTTGTAACCGTTTCCAAATATGCAGATGAATTTCTCTCTTGTTATACTTGTGAACGTCATGATATTTGCTTACACTCTTTTCCTTAATGTTAGTCAACATGCTAGGATTTTATTTATGGTTGTTACCATGTTTATTTTGTCCCCCCCTGAAGAATGCAGTTAAACTCGATCTGTCGTCACTCTTCCTGCTTGATCATCTGCTTTGGTTGTCATCAATGCATTTTTATTTTTATCATTTCACATGCTCATTTAATGGTTGTCACCATGTATGTATTTTTATCATGTTTAAAACTTTGTGAAGTGATTTCTTTTCCCCAAGTGATGAAGCTTGTTAGCTCTCATCCCAGTTGCCTCCCCTCTCTCTTTCCAAAGGAAAAATCTTTTCATTGACTCTGTGTCATGAATAATTCATTCACCCATTCCCTTGACTTTGTTAAGTCACTTCAACATTATTTTAGAAACCATTAGACTTTGCTTTTAGTCTAAAGAGAACCCACCTGTACTAGGAGTGTTCTTCAACTAGAACCCTAGGATAGAGTTTGTCAACTCTATGTAAGAATCATCGTCATGATTTCTTACTTCCCCTTTTGAGTGTTACAATTTAGATTACGGAGTTTTTTCAAACTCCACACAAGCATTGTCATGTTTTTTCCCCCTAGAACCTTGATCATAATCAAGTGTTCTTCTTCCCTTGTGAGGTGAACTACGATTGCTCTGATTCTATCCTAGTTAGGATACGTAGGCAGAAGATGCGATGTCTTTGCAAGCAAACTTAGAGTATATAACTTTAGGTTTCAACTTATACCTTTTCCCAATCCATAACACATTTCACAAACTTAGCAAACAATCAAACAAAAGGTTCCTGTAGGATACTACAGATGCTTAGGGTGCTAACACCTTCCCTAGGCATAACCAACCCCCGATCCCCGAATCTCTTAGCGTTGTCGTTACATCGCGAAAAGGGTTTATCTTTCTTTAGACCTTTCCATTGGATAAAATAAAGTTTGGTTGTAAAAGAATTAAGATTCAAGTTAATTTAATAGCTTGATATCCAATTTTCACCGCAACAGAAATGACGACTTCACTGGGGACTTATGTCTTGAGGGTTTAGCCTATCTTGTTTGATTACTTGCTTATTTGTGAATACTTGTAAAAATGTATATATGTGCCCTGTTGGATCTTGGGAACTTTGAGTGGTGAGACAACACTATACCCGTGTTCGAGCGTACTTATGATAGGATGGAGGTATATTCAAGAAGGCTTATAGGGAGTTGATTCACGACCAAGCTGACTTGAGAAAACCTCCGCTCAGTAGAGGCCCTTCTGAGAGTTAGTATTGTTGATCGAGTATTTGTGAAAACAATGCTACTTTCTACATGGGAGCCCATGATACTGAGGACCTTTAGATTACCTTTTCCCCACTTTGGCTTTATTAGGATGTAGTGCGATGACTATAAGGGAGTAATTCCGAAATAGTTGATACGCGATACTACACTTAGACGAGACTCTCTTGAGAATATTATCGACCACCAAGTATTTGGGAAATTGATAATATCCGAAAGATGGGTCGAGGACTCTGGGAACTCTTTTAGAACCTTGTTCTACAGTTTTTGAAAGCCTTAGTACATACCTTTGGGATGGGTAGACCTTGGCTCCATGCTCATGTTCTCCAAACCTAAAACCTTTACTCATGTGTATATGTGAATCTGTGCTTACCTGTGTTTGTGCATTCATGCATTCATGAACATAATATCATAAAAGTTTCATGGAACTCAGGCTTTTTGTTTGTAATCATTAGGATCATCATGGATAGTGGAAAAAAGAAAACTATGAAGTACACTTACAAAAGTCCTAACTTGGATGACATAGAAAGGTTGAGCACTTTGATAACAGATCTAGAAGGATTCAAGAGCAGGTACGGGAACTTGTTGTCATTGTTGAAAGTAAAGAAGAAGATGGATCTGGGACTTCTTTCCATACTTCTCCAGTTTTATGATCCACTCTATCATTGTTTCACTTTTCCTGATTATCAGCTGGTACCTACACTTGAGGAATATTCTTGCTTGATTGGTTTGCCTATTCTTGAAGACTTTCCTTTCCCAATCATGGAGAAGGACCCTAAGGAGGAAGAAATTGCTAAAGCTACATGTTTGGGATTGGTGGATATTCAGAAAAATATGGCTACTAAAGGAGGAGTATTTGGTTTGACTGCAGAGTTCTTGGTTGGGAAAGCCCAGTACTATGCTGATCACTTGAGTATGGATGCGTTCGAGGCCATCTTTGCCTTGCTCATTTATGGGATCTTCTTGTTTCCATGTTTTGATAATTTTGTGGATCTCAACGCCATTAAGATTTTCTTAAAGAAAAACCCTGTGCCCACTTTACTAGCTGACACCTATCATTCTGTTCATCTGAGGAATTTGCATAAAGGAGGAATGGTTACCTGTTGTAACCCTTTGTTATACAAGTGGTTTATTTCTCACTTGCCGAAGGCTCATGCTTTTTGGAAGGAAGGTTGGTGGTCTCAGAAGGTTATGGCTCTCACTCACTCTGATATTGATTGGTACAGTCGTAATTACGATGGGATAAAGATCATTGACAGTTGTGGAAGTTTTAGTAACGTACCTCTTCTTGGTACAAATGGAGGAATCAATTATAACCCTGTTCTCGCTCGCCGACAGCTTGGATATCCTTTGAAGGACAAACCTAATAGCGCTCATGTGGAGAACATTTTATTTAAAGGAAGTTCAGAATTGAAAGAAGAGACCCTAAAAGCTTGGGGTCAGGTGCATAAAGGAAAGGAAGACTTAGGGAAACCTAATTGCATCTCTCTCGAGCCTTATCTCCAATGGGTCCGAAAGAGAGCTATTCAGCTAAAGATGCCTTATCCTTAGCAGGCACCCATGGTGTTGAAAGAGGAACCCCCAATGATCTTTATGTCCGAAGAGGAGAAGTTGAAGATCGCTTTGAGAAAATCACAACAAACTGAAGTAGCCTGGAGGTACAAGTACCAAGTGGCCGTGGAAGAAAATGATGAACTTCGTAGACAACTTCAGATAAGGGATGAAGAAATGATTGCTTGTAGGAAGAGGAAGGCGCAAGAAGATTTATTCTATTCCAACCATCAGTCAACTCCATGGAAGTTAATGTGGACAAGCTAATTCTTGAGAAGACACAGATAGAAGAAGAACTCAAGAAGATCAAAGCAAGAAAGGACTTTTGTTAGAATATCTTTAGCTCTATATTTAGGACTTTTTGTAAGATGTACTATTTTGTAATTCAAAACTTGAAAATCAATGAAATAAAATGATGTTTTGATCTGAGTTCCATGAAACCTTTGCATTTGCATTTGCATTAATTAATCATTCAAGGAACTAAAAATTGTTTTGCAAATATTATAGGATGGATTCTGGAAAGAAAGCAGAGGTTGTGTTCCAAAGACCAAAATTGGAGAACTTGAAGAAACTGGGAAGTTTAGTAGAAGACCCCGAGGCATTCAGAGAGAAGTATGGGAATATGCTGTCTTTGCTAGAAGTTCAGGTATATGAAGAGATGTTGTCCGCACTCATGCAGTTCTATGATTCAACCTATCACTGTTTCACATTTCCAGACTATCAGTTGCTACCAACCTTGGAAGAATATTCCGCCCTGATGGGAGTAGGCGTCACTCCTAGACCATTTTCTGGAAGAGAAGGGACTCCTAATGAAAGAGCAGTTGCAGAGGCCGTGTATTTGGAGGTGGACGAGGTACGATCTCATATGATTGCTAAGGGAGGGTTGTATGGATTTCCAGATATGTTCTTGTATGAAAAAGCTCAAGGTTATGCCGTGTCGAAGAATATTGAAGCATTTGATGCCATCCTGGTTTTACTAATTTACGGATTGTTCCTGTTCCCGACTGCTAATGATTTTGTGGATGCAAATGCAATCAACCTTTTCTTAATCAAAAATCATGTACCTACCTTGTTGGATTATATGTACTTTTCCATCCACCGTAGGAACCGTTATGGAGTTGGACATATTGAGTGTTGCACTGTTCTCCTGCACAAGTGGTTTATTTCACACTTGCCAAGAATTCCAGCACTCTGGGATAAGCAAAATGGGCTCTCATGGATAGAAAAGATGCTCTTACTCAAACACTCAGATATTAAGTGGTATGACCCTATGTATGGGGGGATTTCCATGATCCAAAGCTGTGGAGATTTCCCGAATGTACCGCATTTTAGCGTAAATGGTTGGATCAGCTATAATCCTATCTTAGCTCGTCGACAGTTGGGGCACCCAATGGAAAATGAACCAGACCCAGACTTTTTGAGAAGCTTTTACATTGACAAGGGGAAGAATCCCGCTTACAGGTCTCGAATTGTGTATGCTTGGCGTCATGTCCACACGAGGGGAGTAACCGCCTTAGGTTACCACAACACCACTGTTTCAGAATCTCACTTATCATGGGTAAAAGAAGCAGAGTTGAAGATGTTCTATACTCGCTTTGAGCCTGACTCACCCAAGCCTACTCTCGTAGAAGAATTGAAAGCCGCTTTGGCAAAAGCTGAAAAAGAAGGAAAGGCTTGGAAGGATAAGTATTTCAAGGCTATGCAAGAGAAAGAAGAACTTCAAGAGTTGATCCGTCAAGGTGGAAAGAGAAGTCAGCCAGAAGACGAAGGGCCATCCAACCAGAAGATCTAAAATCCTTTTATTTTCCGTTTTATTTCATCATGTATCATTATTGAAGACTTGTATTTCAGTTTCAGAATCGTTGTTGTATAACTCTCAGTTATTAATTTATGAAGATTTTGAATTTGCTCATTTCCCCATTGTTATAATTTTTGCAAATATTTCTTTGGATTCCTTGAATGATTAATTTTGCATTCATAAACATTGCATGTGCATGTTCTTGTGTTGTGTATCATCTCGCTGTCTTGTCTCTAAAAAGAATCACACTGAATCCTCAACACTGATACAACACCCGAGCCCAAGCTCGCCTAAGAATGGAAGGATAGAATTTGGATGTGGACAGGATTGATAATGAACTTGGAGAGCTACGAGGAGGCATGGGGCAGATCATGGAAGCCCTACAAGTCATTCGTGCAAAGTTGGACACTTAAGCCACTGTTGTTTCTGAAATCACTGGCATAGCTGTAGAGCCGATCCCAACGGCAGTCACTGTTGCAAATGTTCCACCATATGGGTTACCGCCTGGTTTCGTACCTCCACCAGTAGTCAATCAACAAGCAGTTCCTCTAGGGCCAGAAGTTCCTCAAGCTATTCCTACTTACACTCAGCCTTCTGTTCAGATTCAAGCGCGCCCTGTTTTTCATAATCCTCTACAAGTGTACGAAGGTCTTGATGGGTATGAAGAAGATTGTGGACGACATCATAAGTTGAAAGAAAGTGTAGAGACTATCGACAGGAAAGTCAGATAAATGGAAGGAAATGACATCTTTGGTACTGATGCCAGAGATATGTGCTTAGTGTCTAGATTGGTAATTCTGCTGAAATTCAAGGTTCCCAATTTTGATCAGTATTCTGGTGCTACTTGTCCTCGGACGCATCTGATTATGTATTATCGAAGAATGGTCGCTCATGTAGAAGATGACATGTTGATGATTCACTGTTTCCAAGATAGTTTGAAAGGAGCTCCTGTTAAATGGTATTTGGGTTTGGATCAGTCTCGTATTCACAGTTTCCAAGATTTGGCTGATGCTTTTGTGAAACATTACAAGTACAACATGGATTTAGCCCCTGATAGAAGATAGTTACTAAGTATGTCACATAAGAGTTCAGAATCTTTCAAAGAATATGCACAACGGTGGAGGGAAACCACCTCTTAGGTGGAACCTCCTTTGAGTGAAAAAGAGTTGACAGATTGGTTCATCGATGCAGTAAGACCAGAGTTTTATGAGAAGATGATCAGTAGTGTAACCGCAAGTTTTTCTGATATAGTAGCAGTGGGGGTGAGAGTGGAGTTAGGATTGAAGAATGGAAAGGTGGATAGCGGTTCCAGCAGTTTTGGTAACAACAATGTCATGAAGTTCAACAGTAATTTTCATAAAAAGAAGGAAGGGGAGACAAATGCAATAGCAGTGGGAAGAAGGAATCGTACCTGGAGACCGCCTTACCAACAGTATTAGCAAAGTTATGTTCAAAAACCTCAGCAAGACTTTGTTCAGGAGCCTCAAGCAAGTTATGTTCAGCAATCCTAGCAACAACGACCAATGTATCCGTTGCAGTATGCCCAACAACCATATGTGGCAGCTGTAACTCCGACTTTTAATCACCCTGTTCCCGGTTATCGGACAGTGCAGCCAGCACCTATATATCAGCCAATTCAACAAGGGTATCAGCGAGCGTCCAACGCCCCACCCTATCAGCAACATCATCAGCATAGAGCTCAGGCACCCAGACAGAGCTACCAGAATCGGAGACCAACGACAAAACCTCCACTTCCTCAGGTACCGATGACTTACACAGAGCTGTACCCTTCCTTGGTGCAACAAGGATTGGTAACAACACGACCGTTAAATCCATACACTACATCTCCTCACTATAATCCAAATCTTCATTGTGCCTTTCACGAAGGCGCTGTCAGTCATGATTTAAAAGGCTGTCTTGCCTTAAAGCATCTTGTCAGGGAATTGATAGAAAAAAAGATCTTATCTTTTGATGATGTACCCCCAAATGTTAAAAGTAATCCATTGCCGAACCATGGAGGGGTTAATGCTTTAGAAGAAGTTTCAGATGAAAAGATAGTCCGAGGTGTGTTAGAGATCAAGACCCCGTTAAGGTTACTTCACGAAAAACTACTGAAAGCAGGATTGATAGAGGATACCCATAATGATTGTAAAGAATGTTCTAGTGATTCTAGAGGGTGTGATGAGGTACGAAGAGATATACAAAGATTGATTGATGAGAGAATATTACAAGTGTGTAGTAAGGTGAGGAAAGAAGAAGTTTCGGTAATTGAGCCTGTTTTTAATTTACCAAAGAAAGGTGAGAAAGTTCCGGTGTTCAAAATGACCAACAAAAGTATGAAGCCTGTTTTCAACAAGTCGGCTATCGATCAACCTCGACCGGTTATTATTCAGAAACCAAGACCGTTTCCTTTTGAAAGCACAAAGGCCGATCCATGGAAGTATGACATGACTGTGATAGACCGAGGATCTCGGAAGGTTAGTCAGAAAGAGACAGTGAAAGACGACCAAGTGGATGTGACAAACATTGCAGGTACAAGCAAAATGACCCGTAATGGTCGAATCTATCAGCCAAAGATAACAGTAGCCGCTCCAAAAGAGGTCACCCCTGCTGCGACAAAAGAAAAAGAGGTTCCAAGTACTGGGGGAGACGACTCGAAAAAGTGATTACAGAGTTATTGATCAGCTTCACCAAACCCCATCGAAGATATCGATCTTGTCTCTCTTGATGAACTCTCCGGCCCACAAAGAAGCTCTGCAAAAAGTGTTGAGGCAGACACATGTGACAAAAGATATAACTCTCGGCCAATTTGACTCAGTGATAGCCAACATTACTGCATGTAACACCCTGAGTTTTAGTGATGTAGAGTTTCCAAAAGAAGGACGCAATCACAACCATGCATTGCACACATCTGTCAGGTGCCAAGAAGATACAATGGCACGAGTTTTAGTCGATACTGGATCCTCATTGAATGTATTGCCCGCAAGGTCACTCGCAAGGTTAGCATATGCAGGGGCAGAAATGAAACCGACGTCATTAATTGTAAAAGCTTTTGACGGCTCAAGAAGAACGGTTGTGGGAGAGGTAGAATTGCCAATCATGATAGGACCTCATGTGTTCGATATTACATTCCAAGTCATGGACATCAACCCAACTTATAGTTGTTTATTGGGACGACAGTGGATTCATGCGGATGGGGCGGTGACTTCCACATTGCATTAGAGAATGAAATTTGTTGTGAATGATAAGTTAGTGATTATACACAGTGAAAAGGACCTAATGGTGAGCAATCTGTCATCATTTAAGTATATTGAAGCAGATGAGGGCGCGTTAGAAACTTCCTTTCAGGCACTCGAGATAGCTAATGCAGTGATGTTAGAGGAAACAGTGGCTAAGAGCAGTCCATCTTTTGTATCCGCTCAGAGCATCAAGTCTACACTGGAAGAAGGTACTCCTACAGGTTGGGGAGAGATTATTGAAGTGAAGCCAAAGATGGATCGCCAAGGGTTGGGTTACAAACCAACTCATGATGAAGCACCGACACATGACGAAGAACACCCAAAGACTATACAAGAAGTATTCATCAGTGGAGGTTTCCAAGTCAGTGCTGTGGAAAAATATTTTGAAGATGAAGACCTTGAACAGTTAGTGTGTCATGGAGAATCTACTTTGAGCAACTGGGAAGCTATTGAGATTAATATGGTCTTTCCTAAGTTAAAGTAATTTGTTTGTCTTTCTTTTCTTGTTGTTGTTTTGAATCTCCATAGCCATGCCCAAGGCTATGAGAATGTTTTGTAAGGGCCCCGTGCTTTCAAGAAAATCAATGAAAAATGAACTATTTTGCTAACTTCCTTGTGTTATTTCCTCTACTGATTTTGCTTTCATTTTAAAAGAAAAATGGCAACCTTAAAAAAAAAAACCAAAACAATTTTCTCTTTTGTGTGCTGCATTTGTCTGTGTGTGTTTTAATAAATTAAGCCGTTCCAACATGCAGTGATATCCTAAAACCCATTGAATCCTATGACTTTGCATTCCCTCCAGACTTTGATTCACCAATATACCAAGCTGAGGATGAGGACGAAGATTTTGAAATCCCTGATGAATTGGTAAAATGGATGCAGTTAAACTCGATCTGTCGTGTTTATTTTGTCCCTGAAATCCCTGAAATCCCGTGTTTATTTTGTCCCCCCCTGAAGAATGCAGTTAAACTCGATTTGTCGTCACTCTTCCTGCTTGATCATCTGCTTTGATTGTCATCAATGCATTTTTATTTTTATCACTTCACATGCTCATTTAATGGTTGTCACCATGTATATATTTTTATCATGTTTAAAACTTTGTGAAGTGATTTCTTTTTCCCAAGTGATGAAGCTTGTTAGCTCTCATCCCAGTTGCCTCCCCTCTCTCTTTCCAAAGGAAAAATATTTTCATTGACTCTGTGTCATGAATAATTCATTCACCCATTCCCTTGACTTTGTTAAGTCACTTCAACATTATTTTAGAAACCATTAGACTTAGCTTTTAGTCTAAAGAGAACCCACCTGTACTAGGAGTGTTCTTCTACTAGAACCCTAGGATAGAGTTTGTCAACTCTATGTAAGAATCATCGTCATGATTTCTTACTTCCCCTTTTGAGTGTTACAATTTAGATTAGGGAGTTTTGTCAAACTCCACACAAGCATTGTCATGTTTGTTCCCCCTAGAACCTTGATCATAATCAAGTGTTCTTCTTCCCTTGTGAGGTGAACTACGATTGCTCTGATTCTATCCTAGTTAGGATACGTAGGCAGAAGATGCGATGTCTTTGCGGGCAAACTTATAGTATATAACTTTAGGTTTCAACTTATACCTTTTCCCAATCCATAACACATTTCAAAAATTTAGCAAACAATCAAACAAAAGGTTCCTGTAGGATACTACAGATGCTTAGGGTGCTAACACCTTCCCTAGGCATAACCAACCCCCGATCCCCGAATCTCTTAGCGTTGTCGTTACATCGCGAAAAGGGTTTTTCTTTCTTTAGACCTTTCCTTTGGATAAAATAAAGTTCGGTTGTAAAAGAATTAAGATTCAAGTTAATTTAATAGCTTGATATCCAATTTTCACCGCAACAGCTGCCATCCTTCGGTAATACATAACCAAATGGGCTCTTGGACATGAGTGCCCCTTATATTTCACAAACTCGGGAACTTTAAACTTAGAAGGCATAACCAGACCAGAAACTAGGCACATATTGTCTGCATCAATGTTGAAGAAGTCAGTACCCTCAACAGCTTTGAGTCTCTTGTCTATGTTTTAAAACTGTTCACGGACAATCTCAGGCTCAACAAAATCTTCATGGTCTTCACGTTGAGCACTAGCAGTATTGTAGTCAAAGAAAGGAGTCTTAAAGGGAGCTTGGCCATTCTGAGCAATAGTGTGGACCACAGTCTGGGCTCTGTAAAGACGGGAGCTTGAAAAATTGGTCTGATAGTCGGACCAATTATAGCAGTAGATGCAAGGGGTGGAGAGTAGTTAGGAGGTAAACCAAATTCTGGCCAACTCGATTGTGGCATTTGAACAGGAGGAGGATCAACACTTGAAACTTCTTGAATGACAGTCCTTTGAGACGGCTCTCCTCTGGCAATCAATACTTGAAGCATTTCGGTGAGTTTGGTCATGCCTGACTTCAATTCATCGATCTCCATTCGAACTTCTGCATTGTGTACTTCCTATTCTGACATCTTGCGTCTATAGTTAGCTCTAGTCCGATATCGGTGTCGAGGAATCAGCTTGACAACTCAAAGGCACACTGAACGATGAAGACAACTGGAGGTGAGCGACTGGACAAACAGAGGTATGCAACGAACCATGCAAAGATGCAAATGCAATGCAATGCGATGCAAGACAGGATGCAAAACACACATAACAGGATCAAAAGTTCGAGATCACAGCATGGAGTTTGAGTAAAGAACCAACCATAGGGTATGTACTAGGGGTAAAGCACCTGCACAACGGGTTCTAACAAAGTTCCCAGAGTCAACAACCCATCTTTCAGATATTATCGACACACCAAATACTTGGAAATCAATAATATTCTCACGAGAGTCTCGTCCAAGTGTAGTATCGCGTATCAACTACTTCGGGATTACTCCCTCATAGTCATTGCACTACGTCGGTAATCTAAAGGTCCACAGTGTGAATGGCTCCTTTGTTGAGGGTAGTAATGTTTTCATGAATACTCATTCAACATCACTAACTCTCAAAAGGGCCTACACTGAGCGGTGGTTTCTCAAGTTAGCTTGGTCGGGAATTAACTCCCTATAAGCCTTCTTGAATATACCACCATCCTATCATAAGTGCACTCAAGTATGGGTATAGTACTATCTCATCACTCAAAGTAACAAACATGCATACAGAAAAACCCAAGCACAGATAGATATATGTACAAATATACAAGCAAGTAAACATGTAACAAACACAGATATAAACAAGGTGGGCTTAACCCTCTTAGGGGAGGTTTCCCCAGTGAAGTCGCCATTTCTGTTGCGGTGAGAATCATGATACCAAGATATTTATTAACTTGAATCTTAATTCATTTACAACCGAACTTTAATTTATCCAAAAAGGAAAGGTTTAAAGAAAGAAAAACCTATAAGAATGAAAAGCAAAAGGCAAGGCCTGAAGTGGAGCAAAGAGATCTAAAGGTTCGGGGGTTGGTTATACCTAGGGAAGGTGTTAGCATCCTAGGCATTTTTAGTACTCTACAGGAACCTCTTGTTAATATTTGTGTTTGCTAGAGTTTGCTTACTAAGGAAAAAAGAAGTGCTAAGGTAAAAAACTAAAGTATAAAGTATGTACAAGTTTTGCTCGCGAAGACATCGCATCTCGTGCCTACGTATCCTGACGGGAATGGAATCAGAGCAATCGTAGTTCCCCTAACTAGGGGCGAAGAACTCTTGACTATGGTCAAGGTTCCAAAGGGATGCAAGCATTCATAAGGAAGCACTTACAGGGAGTGCGGCGACTCCTATTCTAAGTTGAGATTGTTGTGATAAAGGATGTCCATGGCGGGACGGCAAACATGAGTACAGCGACTCAAATCCTATTGCTAGGATAAAAGGGTAAAAGATGTCCGCGGTGGAACGGTAAAGACGAGCACGACGACTCTAATCCTAAGGCTAGGATCAAGGGAAGGATGTCCACGGCGGGACGGTAAACATGAGCACGACGACTCTAATCCTAAGGCTAGGATAAAGAGATAAATTGCAAATCATATATCATGTGAAAATATATATTAACACAAGAATTTAGCAAAAAGAATCAATAAAAAAGGATGAAAATTGAACAAGTTATGATTTTTTTGAATTTTATAAAGAAACATGAAAAATCAAATAAGGAATTAAAAAAGGTGCACTAGGTGGGAGTTGAACCCACCACCTTGGGATCACAAGTGTACAATTCAACCATCTGAGCCAAGGGCGCGTGTGAACATTGCATAGAAAAGAAAGAGAAAATATTAAAATATGGAAAATATGAAAAAACAAAAGAGTTGATCCTCCTCAGGGATCGAACTCAGGTTCAGATGCAAGGCAAGGCGTGTAAGGGCAAGGTTTCTACCACTGGGGTGGCTGTACATTCATTGATTATGCCACCCCAAAATAAACATAAACCAATCAAGGCGCATTATCTGGGCAAAATGACCAAGGCAAAAATGAGTGAAATGTGCAAATGCGTTTTGATCACAACTTGCTCAAATCTTAACCTTTTTTTAATGAAATTTAGGTCTAAATTGCATGTTTTTTCATGAGGAAGATGGTGGTACAAGACAAATTTTCAAATGATGCACATATTTTGAAATTCGAATGCTCATGCAAATGGATGCTTTGATATGCATTTTGAACTTCAAAACATAAATCAGATGCAATTGGAGTTATGTAATGGTCTGCACATGTTATAAATGTTATATTTGATGAATTCCGATAACAAGTATAAACAAAACACCTCAGAATAAGAACTTGGCATGGTAGTTTGCTAATGTGATGTTTGATAGAACAAAAACAATCATGAAGCAAATCAATGATAGGTCCAAAATGCTACATTCAAAACTAATGAAGGTTGATACATGTTCCAAATATGTTGTGGAGGGGATTCCAACAGAGGAAAATGCTTAGAATCATTGAAGTGAAAAATTGGTTCTTTTTGAGTTGGACACCAAAATCTCAGCACAAACTCTTCAGCAACCTACACCTAAAGGCAACCCTCTACACATTAGCAAAAACTAACTTAAACCAAGTATGCACCAAGATGAGGTTCATAAGCAACAGGCATGGCATTGCTAAGTTCTAGGCCTCTTGAACAAAGGGATTCCATGACAGCTTTAGCAAAAACAGCCTGGGCATATCTAACAGCCTCACTACTAAGCCACAAACATTAAAGACAACCTAGAAACAAGCTACATGAGTTGAACAAACTCAAAATGTCAAAGTAAAATGGCAGCACCACTGAGATGAAACCAGCAGGCCTTACAATCCCTACACACATTTGAATCCAAGTCCTTACCAATCTTGACCCTACGGCTAGTTTGAAGGTAGTGGATTTTGGTAAATTATGAACTGACTGCTAGGATCCAAAACATGATTATCAAGTCACAAACTTAAATGAACAGACCAACAAAGTTAAGGCAGAACCAAACTTGGCAACAGGTGGTGGTGAGTGTGATAAACCTCAGGCCCTAGTAGACAACTAGCTGTCAACAACCAAATTGAATCACCAAGATTCTCAATTCTAAGCTCAGCAAAACAAGATGGCCTATCCACACTCTCACATGTAAATCCAACAATAGCAATAACACATAAACTGATAATGACAACAACTTGGCATGTCCACACTCTCACACATAAATTCAAAGATTCACTAGAATATAGCAGCCAACATCAAATATTGTCATAAATCTAACTAAAGGCAAAACTGCCATGAATTTGAAATATCCTAACAACACTGCCCCAATGGCATTCCAACAGCTACACTTAATCACAAATGTAAGTTTACTAACTTTATGACAGTAATAGTTTGATTATTGCAATGCCAAATATAAACACCAATTCATAAGTTACTTTAAATGAAAGTCACCAATTTGTCAAAATAAACACAACAAGCTTTAAATCAGCAATGAATCAGTTAGGATTAAAATAGATGCAATTAACACATTATAATGCCAAGTCAAATGAATTGATCAATACATGCATGATAGGGCAGCTGTTATTTCACTAACAGGTTTTAGCATGAGAAATAGTTTTAACAGCAAGCATAACCATGACAAAACCAAATGACAGTTCATAGTGCAAGTTGAATGACCAATTCATGTTTCATGCAAAATTATGGCAAACAAATCATGTGCACATACTACATATATGTTGTCAAGTGGATTCAAGCAAAGCAAACAAGTCAAAACAGTCTGTTATGAAAAGTGAAGATTGAGTGCAAAATTTGACATGTATGTTGCATCAAAGAGTTGAAATCAAGTGTAAAGCACAATTACATCATATGGACCATACACATAGTTCATATACATGGAAATAAGGATGTTCATGCTTAAGAATCAGTTACATTGTGAACATAAACAATTTTGGTATATCTCATGGCCACTTGTCTTTGAAAAATGCATTTTGGAGGTGAGATGCCAAAACAGGTGAGAACAGATTATGCAAACCATACACACATGTCACAAATGCATAAATGGATGATTTTGAACTCAAACTTAAGCCACTTCTAGCCTGTAACCAAAACTGGTATGTCTATGGCAATAATATGCAAAATATGGCATTTTGTGAATGAATAAGCAAACTAGATGAAAACAACTCTAAGCAATCTTACATGTCCACCATAATCATGATTTCAAAGGTGATCCAATTCAACAAACAACTAAATTTCAGTCATAACAAGGTTTTGACATAGGACATGTTCATGCCACATTTTCAACATAACAAACTCAAAATGCCAAACATTGGATTATGATGTAAAATAGGAAATGGACTGTCTACATACCTCTAGTAGACTGTGTTGAGCAGATTAGATCAACAAGAAACCCAAAGAAAACTTCAAATGCACCTAGCTTTGGAGCTTCCTTCTTCTTGAAGCAAAAGTGCAATCCTTAAGACAGTTGGAGAAATAGGCTGTACCAATGATCCTTAATGCTTTGGACAGTTGAGGTATGATATATGTGAGGTATTTGAATGATTAGAACATCAAAGAAAAGGCTAGAACATGATTTGGCAGATTTCATGCATTATGGTCAAAGTATCTTGGTATGGAAGTTGACTTTTTGAATGGTGAAGTTTTTGAATGGTCTACGGGCTTGGACACCTTCTATACCATATTTATGGATTGTGTGGATGATCTTTGGTGAGTTTGAGTGTAGGGAAATGGATATGGCAGCTGTTCTACCAAGACAGATTTTTGAGGTTTTTGTGGTTTTTGTGATTTTGGTGAAAAGGGAGAAAAGTGTGAAAGAGTGAGAGCTTGAACTTTCTCTGGTTTTTAGAAGAGTTCTTCTATCCCAAATGAGGTGGAGAGTGCCTCTATTTATAGGCAAAGCAAGGGTAGTGGGCAAATTTGAGGGGTTTTGCACTTTTGGATCCAACCTTTCAAAAAGGCCTTTCTTGGCTGATAGGTAAGCTTAAAGTCAAGCAAAATGATGAACTTAGAGTGGCTAAATTCAGGCTAGAGTGTGTAGGTTCATGGCTGGTTCAGATTTCACTTTGCACATCTTGCTTGTTTTATGATTTTTTAATGCAAGTTGCAAGGCAACTTGCAAGTCCACTTGCAAACTTGGCCAATTCCATTTCCTCTGCATTTCCTTTGTACTTCCATGCTACAAAGTCTCTACATATCAGATAAAACATTTTTCAAAAGCTGAGATTGGTCCAATTGATGAAAGAATGGGTTTTTGAAACTTTGTCAATGTGGGACTCAAGTGTGAAAACACCAACTTGCCAAACCCATAACTTTCAGCTCACAAATCCTCTTGAGGACTTCTAATACTTTTTGAAAATCCCTCATGTATCTCTAAAACATTCATGTTTTCTAGAAATTCTAACTCCAATTGGAACTATGTCAAAAATCCCTCCAAAGTAGGCTGAAAACAAGCTTTAAAAGTGAAATAACTTAGAATTTTTCTAAGTTATTTTCCCCTCTTGTAATGAATTTGCTTCTAACTCCAAAAATATGCATTTTATGATTGTGGACCATGTGGGACTTTTGTAGGACTTGTCAAGATCTTTCCAATGAGCTTTGAACCAACTCATTTGGATGTGTGGTTAAGGAGTTAGGGTTTAGCCATTTTCAAAACCCAACTCATCCTTGATCCAATGGTCATGAAAATTGATAGGCAAGTGCAATATGACATAAAGAACATTTTTTATTCACACTTTGAAGTCCAATTCCTTAAATTCGAAGAGTTGACTTTTCGGTCAACCGTACGATCGATCGGTGACTACCGAGTCGCCTGTTGACACTCTGGACCTTCTGAAACTTTGACACTTCTTGAATGAACTTTATGAAGCTATTTTAACTTCATGGACCATGATCCCACCATTAAAACACTTTCCAACACCAAAGTCAAACTACAGTTGACTTTTACCGGTCAAAAACCCTAATCGGGGATCCATGAACTGTACTGCTCCTGATCTTTGGGTGACAATGTCAAATTGGATTCATGCTTGAACCAATGAAGTATTCTTGATTTTATAGAGACTTGTTTCATGGAGAAACAATTCAGTGCATTGACTAATTAAACTGTCGAATCCTTGATTTCCGACTGTACAGAACCCTGATTCACCTGTAACTAAACAAAGACAAACTTGAAACTGGTTATGGTTAGATAAATAAATTGAAATGATCCTAAGATGATTATGAAAATCTAAGGGGTCAAAATTTAGGGTGCAACAACGTTCTTAGGACGATATGCGACGCATTCGATCTTAGGTTCTAGACTTCGTTACAACATACATTTATGAACACTCTAATTCAAAACACTTCTTCTCTAAAAAACACAAAAACAATTCAAACTCTTTTTCAACCTTTGGGGTTCTTAATCAAGGAAAATATTTTCACAAAAAGAGTTTCGTTAACTCTTAGTTCTACCGCAGACGGTAACGCCTAAGTCTCTAAAGGTCGAGCTGCATACACCAACTGTTAGAACTATCTGTTAACCCTACTCGGGCCTAAAAAACTGTTGAACCAACTTGTGGTCCGTTTAGCCCGAACTATGTTTGCTCTGATCTTTCGTACCAGACGAAAGTACGTAGGCACGAGACGTGACATTTCAGCGAGCAACCTTTCCCCCTTCTTTACTCGTAGTTAGGGGAACTACGTTGACTCTGACTTTCCCATTGCACGAGGGAGTACAGAGGCACAAAGCGGCAATGCTCTGCCGAGTCATTTCCTTTTTCTTTTTATTTTATCCTTAAGCCTTTAGCTAGATAGTATCAACACACCCTTTTAGATAGAAAACAATGCGTTGATCCCGTCGAGTACGACGGACGTGAGGGGTGCTAATACCTTCCCCTTGCGTAACCGACTCCCGAATCCAGACATGGTTGCGATGACCTTGTCTTTCCCTTTTTCTTTAGGTTTTTGCGATCGTTTCGTTTCCCTATCTTTGAGATAAATAAAGAAAATGGTGACTCTTCTGTTTTTTCCGCCGGTGGTTTTTCGCAGTTGCGACAGTTGGCGACACTGCTAGGGACTCGAGTTCCCTATGCGAGTCAATCCTAGCGCTTGTTTGTTTATTTTTGTGTGTTGTATATATGTGCTTTATTTACTTTCCCGTATTTATTTTCCGCATCATATATCAATACTGCTGTGCTGTAGGGAGGGAAGTTTCACTGTGTGATAAGCCGGACCCGGGCTTGAGTACAAACCTAGTATTAGAGTGGAGACTAGTGGGTGGCCTATTTGCTTAGAAGATATAGTTCCCAACGAAATTCACACTCATAAGAGATTTTGTTTGATGATCTTCCTTCAGATCCTTAGGATCAGTTGGGATTTTGGATTTGAGAATTGTCGACTCTGGGAACCGATCATTTGTGAGTCAGCTAAGTGAGGCCTCTTTAGGAGATAATGATGCCAAACTAGAAATGGTGAATGTATCATGATTTCTTGAAAGTCTGTGATGCTAACGAACGCATAGGATGCCGAACCTTGTCAGTGGATAAGTCCACACCTGTGAGGGGGATTGGTTTGTGCAGGAAACTTGAGCCTTCAGATTACCCGGTTCTTTGCAAGTGTGAATCTTTGTTCATAATATCAGTGGATCCTACTGTCGGTACTTTGTTCTTGCTAAGGCGAAGCTCTGATTTTTCTCAACCGACAGCACAACAATCTTGATCCCTTGTTTTGCATTTTACATTTGCATTTTTATCTGCATCTCATTAACATGTATTTGTGTTGCAGGTGCATATTTCTCCTTTGATTCTAGTGATTTTTCCCGCATCGCTGTTATGGAGTCCCTGAAGAGTACAATAGCCTACAAGTTTCCAGTTCTGGATGTTAGTACTTTGCTGACTCTGATTGCCTTGGGTGAGAAAGCAGTAACGGAAGAGTTCAGGAAGTATTATGGAAGATTATTGAGATATGTCCGCAAGCCTTCTGAGTATGAGATTAGTGGTGTTTATGCTCTCTTACAGTTTTATGATGCCCAGTTGAGGTGCTTCGTATTTCCTGACTATGTCTTGGCTCCTACGTTAGAGGAATATTCTGAGTTGTTAGGAGTACCCATTCTGAATCGGATGCCAGTTGTCCATGTTGATACTAAGCCTGATCTGGCCAAACTTGCCGCTATTATGCACCTTGAAGCTTCAGAGTTGGATGGGAAGATGATCCGAAGACTTGGGATGTATGGTTTTCCGTTGGCTTTCTTGATTGAGAAAGCTCAGTAGTGTGCTAAAGATGGATGTTGGATTGTGTTTAGTGCCATCTTGGCTCTGTGTATATATGGCATTTTTTTGTTCCCTCATCTTCCAGACTTTGTGGATGTTGATGCGTTCTATATCTTAGCCTCAGGAAACCCAGTGCCTACTTTACTTGGAGACGTTTATCATTCTGTGCACTATAAGAATGAGAAACGAAGAGGGAATAACGTAGCCTGTTGTGTTCCTCTGTTGTATGCTTGGTTTGCTAGTCATCTACCTCAGACAGGTCCGTTTGTTGCCACTGCCAATACTTCGGATTGGGCAGAGAGATTGATGGGATTATCCACGGAGAATATTGTCTGGTTTGATCGAGACTTGCTGGGTAAGGATATTGTTTATAGTTGTGGAGGCTTTCCTAACGTTCCTTTGATCGGAAGGAAGGGTTGCATCAACTATAATACTTCTTTATTGGTGAGACAGTTCAGGTATGCATTGAGAGAGCCTCCGAGAGAAGAGGAGATACAGGAATCTCTGTATCTTACTGGCTTATTAGAGGGCGAGGCTCTGGGAATACTTGAGCGTATGACCTTTACTTGACTTGGATTCGTGCTAGGGCTTTGAAGTTTTTGATGCCATATCCTGCAGTTGCACCATTGTATCCCCTCATGATCAAGGAACCCACTACTGTAGATATCCAAAAATACAATCAGGTATTGGCAGAGAAAGAAGAGCTGAGAAAAGCGAATGAAGAATTGGAGAAAGAGATTATCCAACTTCGTAATGAGAAGATAGATGCAGTTCATGCTTTCAGAAGACAAACCGAGCTTGTGAACAAGTTGGGTACTGATCTGACTAAGGATAGAGAGCGCACAGGCCGAGACTTGAATGCCACTTATAGTACTCTTGCCACGAAGAAGGAAGAGTTGGATAAGGCTTACACGAAGATCTCCAAGTTTGAGTCGATATGGAATGCCACGCTTACTAACAACAAGGAGCATGAAGACAAGTTAAAACTTCAGATCAGCAAGCTGAAGGCTCAGCTTAACGCCAAGGATGAAGAGATTGCAGCGGAATCATCACGTAGAAGAGACAGCAAGTGCAGGTTGAATGAGGCGATCGCTAACCTGAAGGATCTCAAGTTGAGATCTAGCTCCAAGAGGCGCGGATTTGAGGAATGTTTTGGAGAGAGAGAGAGAGCTTTGGAGGATCATGTTGATAGCCTACAACATACTATGAGTCAGCAGGGTTTGCTTATCTAGGGGTTGCTTGCCATGCCGGATCATCCAGAGACGTTGAGGCTGTTAGAGGATTTCCGATCACGTCATCCTGCTTGACCTGTTGTGTCTATTTTTGTTGTAGTTTTTGTTGTTTATCTTATTGTATTTGACCATCGCCAGGCTTGTTGGCCGAGGTCTTTTCCTTATTTGTACTCATCTGGAGTTTGTACTATGCCTGATGGCTCTTTTGATCTATATATGAGGAGTTGGTATTCTATGCTTGTCCGTAGGTTCTCAATTGTTATTTGTTCCTGGAAACTGGAATCAAGGGGGAAATATCCCTATTGCATAAATACATGTATGCATTTTAGCATTTTTCAAGCATTTACAGGTGCACTGGAACAGTTAACCTTATTTTCTCCTGTGGTTTACTAGTATTTCAGGATTGCTGACGTGACAACTCACCGGTACGGTACTAGAGGAAACCAGAAAAGGCTGATGGATCAGATGCAGGTAGAAATGCAATACATGAGAGATCGTATTGCATAACTGATGGAGATGATGCAAGGGGTTGCTAGTGGTCAGGCTCAACTTTAGACTTTGGTGCAACCTCTGATGACGCGGGTTGATAGTGATGGTGTGCTACACGGTGGGATTGCTTCTAACCCTCCTCACCGTGAAACTCCTCAGGCGGGCAATTCAATACCAACTTTAATCATCCCTACTGCTGGGGGGGTGGTCACGGTGCTGGTGCTGGAAATGAGACAGGTTTTAATGCTGGTTTTGCCAATGGTGGTAATGGTAACGGAAATGGTTTTGGCTATGGTCTCGATACTACAGGTGCCCTACGTGGTAGTTTGGACCACACTTGGAATGAGGATAGGCAAGAAGATGTCTTAACTCCAAGGATTGTAGCTCCTGAAATACATTCTGAGGCTAACAGAAGGATTAAGATGATCAAAGAGAAGATGAAGTCGCTGGAATGCCAAAATTCTATGGGGATGGATATGTCTAATTTGGGGTTGATTCCAGGCTTGAGGGTGCCTCCAAAGTTTAAGGTGCCTGATTTCGATAAGTATAAGGGTACCACTTGCCCTAGGGTTCATCTGAGGTTTTATTATCGCAAGATGTCTGCACATTCTGAGGATGAGAAGCTCTTGATGAACTTTTTCCAGGATAGCTTATCCGGACCATTGCTGGAATGGTATATGAGCTTAGAGCCTGTTAAGGTCTGTAGCTGGAAAGAACTAGTCGGAGCTTTTGTAAGGCACTATCACTACAACAGTGACCTTGCTCCAAATAGAGTCCAGTTGCAGAATCTCTCTCAGAAGAGCAATGAATGCTTTAAAGAATACGCCAAGAGGTGGCGAGAGCTTGCTGCTAGGATGCAACCACCAATGGTAGAAAGGGAACTTGTGGATATGTTTGTTGCTACCTTACCAGGAGTGTACTATGAGAAACTCATCGAAAATATGTCTGGAAGCTTTTCTGATCTGATAATCACCGGTGAAAGGGTGGAGAATGGAATTAAGATAGGAAAGATTAATGCTGGTGAGGGATCCTCATCTGGAGGAGGGAACAAGAAAGTGTTTGGAAACAAAAAGAGAGAGGGAGATACTAATGTTGTATCCAGTTTGTGGGGAAGAAATAGAGGTCGGAACCGACAGAATCAACAAATTGCTAGCATCACTATTCCAGGAGTTCAACAACCACCACAACAACAACAACAACAACAACGACCGCAGCAGATTCAGCAGGGGAATGGCAGATACCAAGATAGAGGTCGGCCAGCAGGGAATAAACATTTTGATGCCCTTCCTATGCCTTGCTCACAGTTATTGCAAGCGTTGCTACAACTTCAGTTGATTCAGAAAAGAACTATGGATCCTTTGACCGGACAACCTCCACCTGGGTACGATGCAAATGCCTACTGTGAATTTCATTCGGGTGCTCTAGGACATAATATAGACAATTGTAAAGCCTTCAAAAATAAAGTACAAGATATGATCAACATTAAGGCCATTAATTTTTCTAATGGCGCTCCCAATGTGGTGCAGAATCCCATGCCGAATCATGGGCAGACTGGGGTTAATGCTATTGTCGGGGAAGAGGTATTGAACTTGGTGACCAATGTTGATGAGCTGAAAACACCCTTAAGCTTTGTGAAAGCCAGACTGCTAAAGGGTGGGGTCTTCCCGGGATGTGTTGAAGGTTGTGTTGAATGTTTCGTTGATCCTGAGAGAGGATGTGGTTTGTTAAGAAGCGGTATTCAGGAGATGATTGACGAAGGAATTCTACAATTTGACCATTTTGTTGGGAGAGAATCTGAGGATGTAGTGGCTGAAGAGAAGGATGAGATTGCAACAATCTCCATCCCTTACATGACTGTTACTATCTATGCACCGAAGCCACCAACGGTAACTATCACCAAAGCAGGTCCTATGCCATTTGAGAGCACTAAGGAAGTTCCGTGGAACTACGGAGCCGAAGTGTATTGTAATGGGCAGAAGATAAATTTGAATGACACCCCTGCAAGTTCAGTTGACAATCTAGTGGGTACAAGAGGTATTACTCGTAGTGGGTGAGTATTTTCGTCGCCTGAGGTAATTGCTGATAAGGTGGACAAGGGGAAAATACTGGTAGTGGAAGATACCTCTCAATCTGGGGAAAGAGAATCTTTGTTGAAAGATGCGGAGGAATTCATGAGGCTGATTCGGAAAAGCGACAATAAAATAGTCGATCACTTGTAGCAAAATCCGTCCAAAATATCCATACTATCGTTGCTCCTTTGCTCTGATGCGCACAGGAATGCTTTGCTGAAGATACTAAACACTGTGTACGTGCCACAGGAAATTTCAGTCAATCAACTTGAAGGAGTGGTGGCGCACGTAAACGCAGGCAATGGCTTAGGCTTTACGGATCTGGATTTGACACCCAGAGGCAGAAATCATAATTGTGCGCTGCACATATCTTTGGAATGCCGAGGGGCTGTCATGTCAGACATGCTTGTGGATACGGGATCTTCTTTAAACGTGCTTCCCAAGAAAGCTTGATGAAGTTGGATATGAAGGGATTGATTTGCACGCCAAGTGACTTGGTGGTGCGTGCATTTGACGGAACCCGGAGATCCGTGTTTGTGGAAATAACTTTGCCGATTCAGGTTGGACCTGCAGTTTTTGATGTTGTGTTTTATATCGTGGATATCCAGCCGACCTACAGTTGTTTACTAGGTCGCCCTTGGATTCATTCAACTGGGGCTGTTACATCAACTCTGCATCAGAAGCTGAAATACATGGTTGGCGGAAGCGTTGTGACGGTATGAAGAGAAGAAGACATCATGGCTAGTTACCTGTCTTCTTTTAAGTATGTTGAAATGGATGGAGAGATCCACAAAACTCTTTGCCAAGCCTTCGAAGCGGTCAAGATCAAAGAAAAGACTCCTGTTGTAAGTAAAGAGCCTAAAGTGGCTATGTCCTCCTTTAAAGGAGCACAGGCTGTGGTGCAAGCTGGTTCATCCTAAGGCTGGGGGCAGGTGATTGATATACCGCAGAAGCAAGAAAAATTCGGTCTGGGGTACCGTCCATCATCTTCACAGAGCAAGCCGAAGTTCAAGGGGTCGGTCAGGTTTACTAGCGGAGGTGTCTTCTTTGAGCAGATCAATGCCATTTCTGATGATGAAGCTGGAGATAATGATTGTGACATGGATGCCTGGATCAAGCCATGTATTCCGGGATAGAGCCTACACAACTGGTCAATTGAAGAAATCATTCAAGTGACGACCGAACAATAATGCTTTGTTTTTCCAGTTATTGTATTACCCTATGTCCTACCCGGGGCATAGAGGTACTTTACAGGGCCTTACTTGTTTATGTCTGAACACTATTTATCAATTAATCAATAGGCGTTTTCTCATTCAAATTTTGTGATCTCTGTTTTTCTTATTTTTGCTTTCCCCAATAATATGGCAACGTGGCTTATATTGGTTTGCAAATTGTTTGAAATATTTAACCATTTTCATTGCAGGGTTCCTATTGCAGATGACACCGATCCAGAACCTTCTATGACTCGCTTCGACTTCGATCAACCGATCTATCAAGCTGAAGAAGAGATTGATGAGGATGAATACCTACCTGGGGAACTAGCCAGACTGTTGAAACAGGAAGAGAAAATCATTCTGCCTCATCAGGAGGAAATTTAGGTCATTAATCTGGGTTCTGAGGAAGTGATCAGAAATGTTTGGATAGGGGTTGCGCTACAGAGCGACGTCAAACAGAGACTGGCCGAGATGCTTCGAGAGTATAGTGACATCTTTTCTTGGTCATATGAGGATATGCCTGGGCTGGATACCGACATAGTGGTTCATCGCTTACCGCTACGAGAGGAATGTCCGCCGGTCAAGCAGAAGCTTAGAAGAACGAGACCAGATATGGCAGTCAAAATTAAAGAAGAGGTCCAAAAGCAGTGGGATGCTGGATTCTTAGCTGTGACCACCTACCCTCTGTGGGTCGCTAACATCGTACCTGTACCGAAGAAGGATGGTAAGGTGCGTATGCATGTTGATTATCGGGATTTGAACAAGGCAAGCCCTAAAAGTAATTTCCCGCTCTCTCACATTGACGTGTTGGTCGACAATACGGCTCAATTTTCGGTGTTTTCCTTCATGGATGGCTTCTCGGGTTATAATCAGATAAAGATGGCACCAGAGGACATGGAGAAAACAACATTCATAACACCATGGGGAAAATTTTGTTATAAGGTGATGCCTTTCAGCTTGAAGAATGTCGGAGCAACATATCAGCGTGCTATGACAACGCTCTTTCATGACATGATGCATAAAGAGATCGAAGTTTATGTTGATGATATGATTGCTAAATCCCAAACGGAGGAAGAGCGTTTGGTTAATTTGCTGAAGCTGTTTGAGAGGCTTAGAAAGTTCAGACTGAGGTTGAATCCAAATAAGTGTACTTTCGGAGTTCGGTCCGGAAAGCTATTGGGGTTTATTGTCAACGAAAAAGGAATTGAGGTAGATCCTGCAAAGATAAAAGCAATACAAGACATGCCAGCGCCAAAAACAGAAAAAGAAGTCTGTGGTTTCCTAGGGAGATTGAACTACATTGCTCGACTCATATCTCATATCACGCCACATGTGAGCCAATGTTTAAGCTGTTAAAGAAAGATCAGGCGGTTGTCTGGAATGAAAATTGTCAAATAGCCTTTGATAAAATAAAACAGTATTTGCAGGAGCCTCCAATATTGATACCCCCAGTAGCTGGAAGGCCATTAATCATGTACCTGATGGTTCTTGAGAATTCCATGGGTTGTGTTCTCGGTCAACACAACGAGATTGGAAGAAAGGAGCATGTGATTTATTACTTGAGTAAAAAGTTCACAAATTGTGAGTCCCGTTACTCAATGCTCGAGAAAACATGTTGTGCACTTGGCTGGGATGCCAAACGTTTGAGGCAGTATATGCTCAATCACACAACCATGTTGATTTCGAAGATGGATCCGATTAAGTATGTCTTCAAGAAGTAAGCGCTTTCAAGAAGAATTGCTAGATGGCAAATTGTACTGGAAGAGTACGATATACAATATGTTTCTCAGAAAGCCATCAAATGAAGTGTTCTTCAGAATACCTTGCTGAGAAGCTTATCGAAGATTATCAACCGATGAAGTTTGAATTTCCTGATGAGGATATCATGTTCCTCAAAGCGAAAGATTGTGAAGAACCACTGCACGGTGAAGGTCCAGCGAAGCATTCTCAATGGCAAATAATATTCGATGGTGCTGTCAATTCTTATGGTAGCGGAATTGGGGCAATTATTACCACTCCTCATGGTACCCACATCCCGTTCCCTGCTAGATTGACGTTCCTAGTCACCAACAATGAAGCTGAGCACGAAGCATGTATTATGGGTCTAGAAGAAGCTATTGATCTGAGGATCAAGAATCTCGATGTATATGGCGATTCAACGCTGGTTGTTAATCAAATCGAAGGAGAATGGGAAAATCGTCAACCGAATCTGATTCCTTACAGAGATTATGCAAGGAGGTTGTTACCATTCTTCGATCGTATAGACTTCCACCATGTACCAAGAGTGGAGAATCAGATGGCCGATGCTTTGGCAACACTATCTTTGATGTACAAGGTCAATTTCTGGAATGAGGCTCCTAGAATTGTCATTTCTCACTTGGACATACCCGCTTTCGTATTTGCCATTGAAGAGGCTGCTGATGGCAAGCCATGGTTTTACGATATACAAAACTTCCTCAAAAAGAAAGAGTATCCACCGGGGGCTTCGACCCAGGATAAGAAGACGCTGAGGAGGATATCTGGCAACTTTTACCTAAACCCAGATGGTGTACTTTACAGAAGGAACTATGATTTGGTGCTGTTGAGATGTGTGGATGAGAAAGAAGCATCGTTGCTTATGGAAGAAGTCCACGAGGGTACTTTCGGTACGCATGCCGGTGGACATGCCATATCTCGTAAACTCTTACGAGCTGGGTATTATTGGTTAATAATGGAGTCAGATTGTTTTAAATTTGCGAAGAAATGCCATAAATGCCATAAATGCCAGATTTATGCTGATAAGATACATGTGCCGCCGTGCCCATTGAACGTTATGGCGTCCCCGTGGCCTTTCTCCATGTGGGGCATCGATATGATTGGCAAGATCGAGCCCACCGCATCCAACGATCACCGTTTCATCTTGGTAGCCATCGACTACTTCACCAAGTAGGTTGAAGCAGCTTCGTACGCCAATGTGACCAAACCAGTGGTAGCAAGATTCATAAAGAAGGACATTATTTGCAGATATGGAATTCCCGAGCGGATCATTACTGATAATGGTTCGAATCTGAACAACAAAATGATGAAGGAGGTATGCCAGAACTTCAAGATTGAACATCACAACTCATCGCCCTATCGACCGAAGATGAATGGCGCTGTTGAAGCGGCCAATAAGAATATCAAAAAGATAGTGCAAAAGATGGTTGTCACATACAAAGATTAACATGAGATGTTGCCTTTTGCTCTTCACGGTTATCGTACGACGGTACACACATCAACCGGGGCAACTCCTTTCTCACTAGTGTATGGTATGGAAGCTGTCCTACCGCTAGAAGTCGGGATTCCTTCTTTGAGAGTTTTGGTCAACGTGAAACTTGATGAGGCAGAATGGATTAAGAATCGTTTGAATCAACTTAGTCTGATGGATGAAAAGAGGTTGGCATCCATTGCATATGGTCGTTTATACCCGAGCTGAATGAAGAAAGCTTTCGATAAGAAGGTGCGCCCTCGAAGCTTTCAGACGGGTGATCTTGTGTTGAAAAAGATTCTCCCACCACAATCAGATCACAGGGGAAAATGGACTCCCAACTATGAAGGTCCGTATGTCGTTCGAAAGGTTTTCTCTGGAGGAGCCTTGCTGTTAGCCACCATGGATGGTGAAGATTTCACATCCCTTGTGAACGCAGACGCAGTTAAAAAATACTTTGCTTAAAAGAGACCCGCTGGACACAAAAAGAAACGTCCAGGCAAAAATGGGGCATCCCGGCGAACCATAAAAAAGGAAAAGAGGTTCGGGTAAAAATTAGGGAAAAAATGAAAAGATGTCAACCGCAAAGTCGAAAACCTGGAAACACGACTTTGGCAAAAATGGGTATCCCGGTGAATCGAAAACCCGAAAAGGGCGGTTTAGGAAAAAGTTAGGGATTGAAAAAGCAAATGACTGCGGTCTGCGTATGAACTGCATTGCTTAGTGGATTGGGAGAACCTGAAGGCTGTTTTCATCCTAATCAATCTCTTATAAAGACGAAGCTTTGGGAAAGCGTCAGAGTCAGGCGAGTCATAGAGGGATCAACTCATGGTGTTTGTCTGTGCCACATTGCCGACATGTTGTACACTTTTGTATATCTCTTTGCATATCTGTATTTTGTTTTGCGCAGCTTCCTCTTTTCAGGAGTTGCGTCTGTTGTAAAACTTTGCCTATTTACAGGCCATTCATCAATAAACATATACTATTCAGTACTTGATTTGTGTGCTTTGTTTTAACTTTTACTGTTTTGTTTGTGAAAGCGCCCAATGTTTTGATGAACTTGTGCTAACATAAACTTGCAGGCCTTGGCCAATAATTGTTAAAACTTTGAATTAATTGAACAACGTCACGAATGATGACTAAGAGGATTCCGTTTGCGCAGGATATCTTTTCTGTTTTTTCAGCTTTGCAGGATCGTTACCCTTGGGGCAAAGAAGTTGGATGAAGTTTGTCCTAGCCCCAGCCAGAGATTTACTTCCCAGATCTGTGAAGTCCACACCTCTATCCCCAGTAGAGTTTGTTACATTTAATCCCCACAAGGTGCATGCTTGTAAGTACTCCCCAATGAGTCGTGTTTGGATTTTTCTCCCCACAGAGTATTGCGCAGCCTGGTTAGGTTCGTTCCCTGACAGGGAAATCCCCAGCGAGTTGAAGGGATGGTTTCCCTAGCGGTGTTGTTCTCTCTTCCCCAACAGGATAGAAGAATGTTATCACGTTAGTATTTTCTTTGCAGAAGTCAGCAAAAGCCCGTTTCTCAGCATAAGTCCAATGGTTATTGGCATGAGCTAGTTGGCGCTCTTTCCCCGGCAGATTTGTTGTTTCCCTCAACAGGGTTATTTTTGTTATCCTAGCAGGATGGTTTTTGTATCTCTAGCATTTCGTTTTGCTGATTCAGTTTTGGTGCATCTGTATGCGTGCATAGCATCTACCCAAACGTGTAGCATTTCCATTTCATATGGAGCATTACACCATTTTCAAACATATGCATATGAAACATAAGTCAGGTTGTTATCTCTTTGTTTCAGGTGTATTTTTTCAGGTGATGGCACTTTGCCCGCGTGGTGGCTAAACCCCAATTCATGCTATTTCCTCAGCGGAGTTTCTCTGTGATCAGTATCAGTGGGTGATCTTAACTTCCAATGGATTTTGTTGCTCGCTTTTAGTTAGCGAAGGTCTGGTGGCGATGTCAGAAGTTTCCTAGAAATGTGGTTATCCGACGGCAATGTTGGATATTTATCGGTCTTATGTTTATCTGGCGGCAATGTCAGAATTCTTTATCCTCACAGGTACTTGACGGTGATGTCGGGTGTTTCTCAGAACTATGTTTAGCTGGTGGCAAAGTCATATTATTTTATCAGGTTGTAGTTAGCTAGCGGCGATGTCAGATGTGTATTGGATTTATGGTTGCTGATGGTGATGTCAGGATTTTCTCACTAGATTTGTGTTTGTTACTGGCGGCGATGTCAGATGATTTTGTATTCGTCGGCGATGTCAGGATGTGGTTGTTACTGACGGTGATGTCGGGTGATTATGGCTCTCCAGCGGCGATGTTGGGTGTTTATTTCTGACGGTAATGTCAGGGGGTGTTTCTTTCTGGCGGCGATGTCAGGTGATATTGGTTTTCCAACGGCGATGTTGGATGTTGTGTTTCTGGTGGGGATGTCAGATGTTTCTAAGCTTCCAGCGGCGATGTTGGATATTGGCTTTCCAGCGGCGATGTCGGATGATGTAGTTTTCCAGCGGCGATGTTGGAGATTTATTTCTGATGGCGATGTCAGGTGATATCATTTGGGTTTCCCAGCGGCGATGTCAGATATGTTGGTTTCTGGCGGCGATGTCATATGTGTTGGTTATTGACGGCGATTTCAATGGTTTAATCAACTTTGTGATGGTTCGACGGCGATGTCAAACGCTTTATTTTAATTGACGACGAGGTCAGGTGTGATTTACTAGTTGGATTTCTTTTAATGACTGGCGGCGATGTCAAAGAATTGTATTTTGTGATTCTATATTTGTTTTATCTAACAGAGGACTAGAGGCGATGTTAGTTATTCTACCGACTTGAAGTAGAAGCTTGACGGTGATGTCAACTGTTATTATAGAGTTAATGTTCATGACTGACGGCGAGGTCAGGTGCCTGACGGTGATGTCAGAAGAATTTAATGGAGATAATTGACAGCGAAGTCATATGCTTTTCAAACTGTGTGTCATTACTGGTTTTCCCTAAGCAGAGTTACTCGTTAAGTTTCTCTTTTTCCCCAGTGGAGGTTGTAATCAGAGATGTGTTCCCCAGGAGGGTTTGCAGGTTTATTTTTTGTGGTTGGAAAATTTCTGGGTTCTTTGGTATTCAACCGTCTTTTACCTTGATTGCGTGAAAGTCGTTCGCTTTTCACTTCTTCAGGTCCAAGCCGTTTGAATAGGGGCAACTATTGCACCCCAAAATTTGCCCAACCTTTTCTTAATTTGGTTTGCGTTTCATTTCATTTCTTTCTAGCATTTGCATTGCATAGCATTTTCCATTGAAGAGGGGATCAAGAGTGTGTGCCTAGCAAGAGGAGTCTCTTCAGAGGGTTGAGCCTAAGCAAGAGGTTCTACTCAAGTTGGGATGGTAATCAAGTCATCAGGAAGTGGACATTGGTCTTGTGAAAGAAAGGATGGATGTGTGTGGGTCAGCTCCTAACTTGGAGGCCAACTGAAGATCATCAGGGGTTTGTGAATTCATGGTTATGGATATAGGATGTTGAGATAGCTCATTGAGTGCCTTGAGGGTCATTGTGGATCTCATCCAAGTGTTTGTGCTAAGTGTGAAGGGTCACAGTTGAAGTTATTGCAATTAGGGTTTTCATCTGGCTAATCATCAGTCAACTGTGCAATTGAAGGAGATTAAAACACAATTCAAAGTGTCTATGTTCATGGGATGTTGTGTTAAGACATATGAGACATCATTTCAAGTTCAATTCATCAAGGGTTAAGTGTGTGAGAAGTTACTAAATTAGGGTTCTCAGGGTAAAATCCCCTATTTAGTGCCTGACTTCAAGACCACCTATCTCAAGATACAAGTTTCATCTGAACTTTTGACCAACATGGAACTTGTAGAGCATGTTCGTAACTTTAATTTGAGTACTAGAAGTCCTTGATTGGATTTATGGAACTCAAGTTATGATCCAGACAAGTTACAGGTCATCAGAGGGATGTGATTTTGGGTAACAAAAGTCAACCATCTTCCAAGCCATTTTTTGCCTAGAAGGATAATTCTCCTCAACTTTTGGCCAACATGAAAGTTGTAGTTCTTGGTCTTATCTTTCCATATTGTACTAGAAGTCTTTCATCTGATTTGTAGAACTCAAGTTATGAGGTTTACAAGTTAGGGGTATTTTGGGAAAGTAAGATTACAAGTCACAAAATTATAGGTCCATTTCACTAACTTGCACACTTCAAATGAAGATTTTTCTAACATAAAACTTGCTCCAAATGGTGTTATTTGCTTAATCAAGCATTGAGAAGTCAAGGAACCGGCTTGGTTTGAGGTCTTGATATTTGAATTTTCATGGAAAAGGGATTAAAGGGGCAAAATTGGAATTATTCCATTTTTAATCACTTTGGTGCAAATGAGTGCATTTTCTGATTGCAAACATCATTTTGAGTACATTGGAAATATTACATTTTGAATTTGAGGTGATTAAACAAGCCATTTTCAAGGTTTCTTCATTATGAAGTTACACAATCAACATGAGCCATTGAGATCAAACAAGGCTCCAATCCTAACCATTCATGCTCCATGAGATACCAGCAAGTGATTCCAACCATTTTGGAGCCAAAAAGAGGGAAATTCGTGCACTTGAGAAAGCAAAAAAACCCAATTCCCATGGATTTTGAATTGGGCTTTAGAGGCTGAGATTGGGCTTAATCTTGATTGAGATCCATTGTATATAATATTTCTGGCATGAACAAACCCTCAGAAGTGAAAATTGGAGGAAAATTCATCAAGTTCATCTTTCAAAAAGTGTGGAAAATTCAAATTTCGAATTTGAAGATTGAAGCTGTTTCAGAGGAAATTGTAAATTGAGAATGCTTCCTTGGAGTTCAGTGAACGATTCTGGACAATTACATGCAAGCTTGAGCTCCATTTGAAGGCTCAGTCGAAGTTCTCCACTAGGTAATTGAAATTCAATATTACACTCTTGTTAAGCATCAATTCACTGCCATTTTTGCATAATTGTGACGTAGGATCAATGTAGATCATTAAAATGTAAAACAAACTAGAATTGGTTGTGATTGGTGGATGATGCTCATTTATGTTTGGATCTAGTTTGACTTGTTTGTGCATGATTTTTCTTGTTTGACACTTGATCTATGATTTACGTGAGCTCTAGATAATGTTTGGATCAATTTGATTGAGTTTCCATGAACTTTGATTTTGGATGTTCATCCTTGTTCTTTTCGGTTTGGATGTATGTTGCAAGATTTGTGAATTTTAAGGCCAGAAATGAGATCCTTGTGATCTCTAGTGCAGTTTTGGTTTAAAAATCATGCGAAACGGTTGAGTATTGAAGTTTGTGTGTTGTTATGGATGAGGCACGGTGGCCGGACGTGTGAGGAAGACGACTGAAAGTTCAGTCCGGCCGCCTCTGGTTTTTGCCATGGTTCCATGAGGGAGATAAAGTACGTGGCATCGTTTTGAGCGTCTGATTGGCATACTTCTTGTTCCAAGGGTTGTGATTAAGATGCACGGTGCATCTAAGTTGACCGAGGCAGACTACATTTCTTTTAAATCTCATTAATGTGCTGTCACTTTACCAACGTGTGATGAGATTACCGTTTGATCAAACGTCTTGCATTGAATTCCATGGTGTTCTAGTTGTTGACCTGTTGCACGTAATTGCTCAGAATTATTTCATTTTTGTTTATTTTGGATTGGGCCTAGCGCGCCCTCGCTTTCCACACCCCCAGTTTGGCCCAACTTGTGTTCTGAACTTGTATTGGTTGCTATCTGTCACACACTTTTTCTATTTCTTTTTATTTTCATTTGTTTTTTATTTTATTTTCTGTTTTCAATTTTAATTAACTAAAATAGTTCTAATACTCCAAAAAATTCACCAAAAATATTTTTAATCAACTTTGAGATGTCTACTTTTTTTTGATATTTTTTATTTTATTTTTCCATTTTATTTTCAATTAAAAAATGAATTGAGTATTGGAATTGTTTTAGTTGGTTCAAATTGTAACATGTTTTGTATTTGCATTTATTTCTCTCTTTCTTTTTTGATCCAATGACTAAAAATTGATCCTCATGTCAATGATGAGTTGATCAATTTTTGAGGACCATTTTGCCTCTGGTTGTTGACTTTTTGGGCCTTTCTTTTGTGTACTTGTTTCTTCCATTTCAAAGTGGTACATCCAAATGATTTGATTCTTTTTATGGTGCTTTGAAAGGACATTTGTCTTGATTTCTTGGCCTCTGTTTGCCAACTTGTGTATCTTCTTTGTGCATTTTATTTGATATTTTTTGAGCCCTTTTCCTATTTTTGAAGTGACTTACAAGTTAGGTCATCTCACAGGACAGCTCACACAAGTGCTTGACCTAGTTTGGATTGGAAATGACTTTTATGGATCCAATAAGCTCTCAACTCTTCTTGTTTCACATTCTATACATGTTGAGCTTGCTGTATGTTCATTTTTAGGTCAAAATATTGTTCATTGCTTGTTGTTTGATGCCTTTCTTTTTGTGTTTACAACTTGAACTCCTAAATGATACTTGTTTGCTTCCTTCATGTTATTGTTTGCATTCCTTCTTGTTATATTTTGATATTGCTTTTGAGATCTTTCCTTTCCATATCCCTTCTGTCCAATGACCTTAGAGTGTCATTTAAGGTAGCTTGGTGCCTCCTTAGGAGGAATTTGAAGCTTACCTAAAGTGATGAATCCATGAGGACCCTTTCTTTGTGTTTGTCACTTTGTTGTTTGTTTTTGATGCATCTTTCTCCTTCTTCTTCTTGTTTAATGCATCTCCATATGCATGCTTGGTTGAGATGAGCTTGTGGTGGCTACTGCCCCACACTATTTTCCTCCCACTATCATCCTATGTGTTGCATTTTGTTTGCATTCTCATTTGCATATGCATTTCTTATTCTTCTCTTGTTTTTCTTTGCCATGCTCCCCATAAGTCCTCTAACCTATTGAGGTTATGATAGACATTAGGTGCCTAACTATGCATGATAACATTAGGTAGTTCCCTTTTCAAACTCAACTTTAAGTTCACTTTGCATGATAACTTTTAGGATTGATTAGTCTCCCATTAGTGTCCCTTCTTCTCTTCCCTTCTTCAAACAAGTTTAACATACGTAATAAGGATAATGAATGTTGTGCCATGAGACTTATACTTGGGAAATGGTAGTTGAGGGGACACCTCTCAATTTCCTAGAGTGTTTAGTATACGTCCTTAGGACGATATGCGACGCATTCGATCCTAGGTTCTAGACTTTGTTACAACATACATTTATGAACACTCTAATTCAAAACACTTCTTCTCTAAAAAACACAAAAATAATTCAAACTCTTTTTCACCCTTTGGGGTTCTTAATCAAGGAAAATCATTTCACAAAAAGAGTGTCGTTAACTGTTAGTTCTACCGCAAACGGTAACGCCTAAGTCTCCAAAGGTCGAGCTGCATACACAAACTGTTAGAACTATCTGTTAACCCTACTCGGGCCTAAAACACTGTTGAACTAACCTGTGGTCCTTTTAGCCCGAACTACGTTTGCTCTGATCTTTCAGACCAGACGAAAGTACGTAGGCACGAGACGTGACTTTTCGGCGAGCAACCTTTCCCCATTCTTTACCCGTAGTTAGGCGAACTACGTTGACTCTGAATTTCCCATTGCACGAGGGAGTACATAGGCACAGAGAGGCAATGCTCTACCGAGTCAGTTCCTTTTTCTTTTTCTTTTGTCCTTAAGCCTTTAGCTAGATAGTATCAACACACCCTTTTAGATAGACAACAATGCGTGGATCTTGTCGAGTATGACGGACGTGAGGGGTGCTAATACTTTCCCCTTGCGTAACTGACTCCCGAATCTAGACATGGTTGCGATGACCTTGTCTTTCCTTTTTTCTTTAGGTTTTTGCGATCGTTTCCTTTCCCTCTCTTTGGGATAAATAACGAAAGTGGCGACTCTTCTGTTTTTTTTGCCGGTGGTTTTTCGCATTTGCGACAGTATCCAAACCCTGACGAGTATATTTGCGGTCATCTACGTCGAGCATCCAGGCTCCGGCTTCTCCGTTGAGTATCCAGACTCCGGTGAATTTACAATTGGTTTATTCTTTTGGCGGTTGAGTGTCCAGACTCTGGTCGGTTCCATTGAGTATCCAGACTCCGGTAAGCTTCATGTTCGAGATAATCTCCTTTGTTCGTCGAGTATCCAGACTCCGGTAAGGTTATTGTGGTATTCAAACCCTGATAAGTTTTGCGGTGGTATTCCTTCTCCGTTGAATATCCTGATTCCGGTGAATTTTCAATTCATGATGTACTACTTTTCGTCGAGTATCCAGACTCCGGTCTCTATTAAGTTGAGTACTGTGACTCCAGGAAATCCCCAGTGAAGTTTCCATTTTTGTTGAGCATCCAGGCTCCGGCTTCTTTACCGCGTTGAGCATCCAGGCTCTGGCTTCTTTGTTTCGTTGAGCATCCAGGCTCCGGCCAATTTCGTTGAGCATCCAGGCTCCAGTTTATTCTGTTGAGTATCCAGACTCCGGTCACTTACGTTGAGTATTCAGACTCCGAAAATTCGATATATGGTTTTCAAACCATGACAGGTTTAAATGTGATTTCTCTGGCTCGTGTGGTCTCCAGACCATGGTAATTTCAGATGTGTTCTTTTGTATGTTGAGCGTCCAGGCTCTAGTCAATTTCATTGAGTATTCAGACTCCAACTTATTTTGTTGAGTGTTCAGACTCTGATTCTCGTGTTGAGCATTCAGGCTCTCGTTTATTTCGGCTTTTACGTTGAGCATTCAGGCTCCATTTATTGCGTTGAGCATCCAGGCTCTGGTTATTATGTTGAGTATTTAGACTCCGGCTTTTACGTTGAGCGTTCAAGCTCCTGTTTATTTTTGTTATTACATTGAGTATTCAGACTCCGGCTTATTACGTTGAGTATTCAGACTCCGGCTTATTACGTTGAGCGTACAGGCTCCGGCAAATCTCGGTGGTTAATCTTGTTCGAAGATTATCCAGACTCTGACATTTTGAAACGGTATTCTTAACTCATGTGGTATCTAGACTCTGAAAAGTATATTTGTGGTGTATTACTTTATTGCGTTGAGCATCCAGGCTCCGGTTACTGCGTTGAGCAATCAGGCTCCGGCTTTTATGTTGAGCAATCAAGCTCCGACTTTTATGTTGAGCGTTCAGGCTCCGATTTATTTATGTTATTACATTGAGTAATCAGACTCCGGCTTTTATGTTGAGCATTGTGGCTCTGGCTATTTCATTGAGTATTCAGACTCCGGTCAATTTCGTTGAGCATCCAGGCTCCAGCTATTGCGTCGAGTATCCAAACTCCGGCATGTTGAAACAGTATTCTCAATTCACATGGTTTTCAGACTCTGACGAGGGTCTTGGTGGTATGTTGAGCATCCAGGCTCTGGTTTGTTACGTTGAGCATTCAGGCTCCGGTCCCTTTGTTGAGCGTTCAGGCTCTGGTCCGTATGTTGAGAATCCAGGCTCGGATTTGTTACGTTGAGGGTTCATGCTCCGGTCCCTTCGTTGAGCGTTCAGGCTCCGGTCCCTTCGTTGAGCGTTCAGGCTCCGGCCCCTACGTTGAGTATCCAGGCTCTGGAAAATTTTGTTGGCTCATTCTGGTCATTGAATATCCAGGTTCTGACAATTTGATGTGTTACCCTTCATTCTACATGGTATCCAGGCCATGGCACAACCTTTGATGGGCACGTTCGTCCTACTATTTTTTCCCCAAGCAGAATTACTTGGTTGAGTTTCTCTTCCCTAGCGGGATATTCAAGGCGTTTATCATAATCAATTATCTCTAGAGATTTTTGTCCCAATCAGATGTTTGCAATTTATTTCTGTGGTTGGCAAATTTCCAGGTTCTTTGGTATTCAACCGTCTTTTACCTTGATTTGTTGAAAGTCGTTCGCTTTTCACCCAGTCAGGTCCATGTCGCTTGAATAGGGCAGCTGTTGTACCCCAAAATTTGACCAACCAGTTTTTGCAACTGGCTTTTGTTTCTTTGCATTTTTCATATCATAGCATCTACTCTCAAGGCATGAGATCAGGGCATTCCTGTGGCTCAGGTTCATGTTGGCGCAACGAACTGAATAATGAACAGCGAGCATCAGAGGCTCAAGCATTTATTTTGCCCAGCGGTCAGGCGACCGATTTTATTTTATTTTGCAGGATAATAGCAGTTCAGAAAGTAGCACTCAGGCTCATGTCAAGCATTTTTACAGTGATAACATTCAAGAATAAGATTCAGAAGCTTAACGGAGCTCCAAACAGTTAAAACAGGGCAAATGTGCAGATTTCCGTCCAAAAGGCGCCAAATTCAAAATTTTGAAGGTGTTAATCGATTAATGCATATGGTTAACCGATTAACCAAGTCAAATCAGGTCAATGTGGGGTTTTTTAAAGGTGTCAACCGATTAACCTATATGGTTAATCGATTAACCAGTGCAATTTTTGCCTCTGTACGTGATTTTTCAATGCAGAGCCATTTGGGGTCCAATTTTGATCACTTGAATTCAAATTTTACACTTGGGAAGGATCTAGAATCATTTCATAATTTCATTTCCCTCCAAAATCCCATTCCTCATCCCAAACAAAAATTTACAAACCAACTCCCAAGCCTTTCCTTTGGATCCAAACCTAGGTGATATTTAACTGATTCACTCCAAACCAAAGGGATCCAACCTTCATTTTTCACTCTCATTTTTCTCAATTCTCTCAAATTTTCTCTCAATTTTCCAATTCCAAAACCTTCACTCAAATCTCTTTTTCATTGAATTCTTTGATTCTTCATTGGAATCAATGAATTCTTGAGCTCAAACCTCCATCCATCATCTCAATCGAAGTGATTTCTTCATCCAATTTTCGTGCATAATTGGTGTCGCTACTGCGAAAATAAGGTGCCGGCAAAACAGAAGAGTCACCACCTTTCGTTATTTATCCCATAGAAAGGGAAAGGAAACGATCGGAAAAACCTGACGAAAAAGGTATAAGACAAGGTCATCGCACTCGATGGGATCCATGCTTGTTGTGTTTATCTGACGAGTTGATTTATCTATCTACGCTAAAAGTCTGGTCTGAAAAGAAAAGAAAATGACTCGGCGGAACACTGCAGTTCTATGCCTACGTATTCCCGTCTGAAACGAGAAATCAGAGTCAACGTAGTTCGCCTAACTACGGGTTACAGGGGAAGGTTGCTCGCCGAGATATCGTATCTCGTGCCTACATACTTTCACACGGCGTGAAAGATCAGAGAAAACGTAGTTCGGGACAACAAGAGACACAAGTTTGTCTTTTTTATCCGAGTAGGGTTAACAGACGGTTCCAGCAGTTTGGTGTATGCAGCTCGCTCGACGGAGACTTAGGCGTTTACCGTTTGCGGTAGAACCAGGAGTTAACAAAACTCTCCTTATGAAAATGGTTTCCAGGGATTAAAGGTCCAAGAGGACAAAAAGATGTTTGATCTTTGTTTTCTGTTTTTTAAAAGAAGTATCTTTTTATGGATGTTTGCAACTGATATCGCACTAGAGACTATGACCTAAGAGTGAATGCGTCGCATGTCACCCAAAGGGTGCCATACTTAACATCCAATCCGTTGAAAAGAAACTCTCCAACAACCCTTTCTCAAGTAGCTTAAGGCTCGTAGCGTACGACATCAATTAACCTTTATTACTGTATCTTGATTTGTTTGAAGATGAGAAGAGAAAGGACGCACTAAAGGGGAACTGATTCAATCCTAAAGTTGTCATGCAATATTGATCCTATGTTTGAGGTTAGGAGGGAACTACCTAATTTTATCATGCATGGTTATAACCCTAATGTCTTTTATAACTTCTCTTGAACAAGAGAAGTCAGAGTTCCTAGGGGAACATGGCAAAGGAAAGCAACAGCAAAAGAAACAACTGTAAAGAAATTACTGTAAATAAAATGCATGCAATGCAACAAACAAGCAGAAGGAGTCAAGATCAAACTTCTAGAGCAAACAAGCCAGAGGAAACACACAAAGCACAGGCAAGGGAGACAACACTCAACCTTAAACCAGCAAGCAAAGCCAAGTAATAACAGTCAAGTAGAGGGAGACAGACTCAACCTCTAATGCAGACAAGTGTTGCACCCCAAAATTTGGCCCCTTAGATTCTCATTATCATTTTAGTAGCATACTCATGAATTATCTAACCTTAACCCAGTGCAAGTTTGTCTTTGTCAAGTTACAGATGAATCAGGGTTTTGTACAATCAAATCAAAGCTTCAGGGTTTGTGATTAGTCAATGTTTTGGGCTAATTCAATCATGAAATGAAATAAAGGATATCATATGAAGACAAATGAGAATCCAATTTGAAGTGGCCATTCCAGAATCAAGCACAGTGCAGTCCAGGGGCCCCGATTAGGGTTTTTGACCAGTAAAAGTCAACTGTAGTTTGACTTTGATATTGGAAGATGTTTAATGGTGGGATTATGATTCATGAAGTTCATATAGCTCAATAAAGTTCATCTAAGAAGTTTCAAAGTCTCAGAAGGTCCAGAGAATCAATAGACGACTCGGTAGTCACTGATCGATCGTACGGTTGACCGAAAAGTCAACTCTTCAAATTTTAGGAATTGGACTTCAAGTTGTGAAACAAAATTGTTCCTTATGTCATATTGGACTTGCATATAAATTTTATGACCATTGGATCAAGGATGAAGGATTAATCGAAAAATCGGGAAATTAGGGTTTTGAAAGGGGCTAAACCAAAACTCCTTAACCACACATCCAATTGAGTTGGTTCAAAGCTCATTTAGAAGCTCTTGACAAATCCTACAAAAGTACCTAAGTGGTCCATGATTAAAAAATGCATAGATTTAGAGTTATGTTCAAATTCATTTCTAGAAGGGAAAAAGACTAAGAGTAATTTCACTTTTAAGTTCATTTTTTAGCAACTTTGGGAGACTTTTTGGCCAAGTTCCTTTGGGAAATTGAAACTCGTGAAAGCATGAATTTTTTAGAGCTATTTGAGGGATTTCTAAAAAGTACTAGCACATCTCAAAAGGATTTGTGAGCTGAAAGTTATGGTCATGGCAAGTTGGTGGTTTTTCACTTTAGTCCCACATTGTCAAAATTCAAGAATTCATTCTTTCATCAAAATTGACCAAACTCAGCTGGTGAATCATGTTGTATCTGATATGTGAGGAGTTTGTAGTTTGCGAATGATGTTGTATCTGATATGTGAGGAGTTGATATCTGATATGTGAGGAGTGGCTTTGCAACTTGCATCCAAAAGTGAAAAAGTAAGCATGAGGTGTAAAGCAATTCTACCACAGCCATCAAGCTACACCCTCTAGCATGCATTTATCCCTTTCAAAACCATCATGAAGCTTGACTTTGAGTTTGCCTTGCAGCCAAGGAAACCCTCTTGTGTAGGTTTGATCTAAGAAGTGAAAAACCTTTCTTCAAAGCGAATAAATCTTCAAATTTGCCCCAAGCCACTTCCTTGCCTATAAATAGAACCCTCACCACTTCATTTCCTACACAACATCCATTCTAAAAACCAGAAAAAAGCTCAAGCTTCCATCCTTGTGCACTTTGCCTCAAAATCTCAAAATATCATTTTCACAAAAAACCTTCAAAATCTGTCTTGGGAGATTTGCTGCCAAATTCATTTTTATACATTCAAACTCCTCAACAACCATCCCCACAATCTCTAAATATGATATAGAAGGTGTCCAAGACCTTAGACCACTCAAAAACATCACCATTCAAAAAGTCAACTTCATCACCAAGTTACTTTGACCAAAAGCCACAAAATCAGCCATATCTTGTTCCATACATTTCCTTGGTGTTCTAATCATCCTAACACCTCTCATATATCATTTCTCAACTGTCCAAAGCATTGAGGATCATTGGTGGCTTTTATTTCTCCAATTGTCTTGAAATTTGCTCTCTTACTTCACAAAGAAGAAACCCTTCAAAGGTTAGGAGCACTTGAAGTTCCTCTGGGTTTCTTGGTGGTTAAACTTGCTCAATACAGGCTACTAGAGGTATGTGAACAATCATTTCTTGCTTTGCACTATAATTCCATATTTTGGCATTTTTTAGCTCATTAAGTGAAAACATGTTATGTGTGGTTTTGTGCATAAATTCTGTCATGACATAAAGATAGTTGTTTGATTGAATGAAGAGACCTTTAAAACCATGAATGTATTGGATGTATATGTGTGGTTTGAGATGATTGCAATTGGTCTATGTTTTCATGCCCAAAGTGCCATGTTTTGCATCTTTATGCCATAGCCATATCAGTTTGGATTCTAGGCCAAAATATGCTTAGGTTTGGATTTAGAATCATCCTTTTGTGCATTTAAGACTTGTATGTGCAATTGTTTTGAAGTAAACATGACAGAAATTGATTTAGGACCTCTTCATGCTTTCTCCAGAATGCCAAATAGCAGCCTAAACCCTTTTTCTGCCACAGACCCTTTTGAATTCATTTTGGTGATTGAATACATGTAATGATGTATGTGTGAATTGTATGTATGATTGGTTTGGTCAGAATATGCTTGGAACATGAATTAAGTCTTCTCATGCATGATCAAAACATTATTTTGCAATTTAAACACCACATTCTGTCACAGTTTGTTTTTAATCTCAAATGATGTTCAAACTCACTCAAAATCATGTATATATGATGTGTGTGTGGTTAATTGGATCAGAATATGCATAGAACTAGAACTTCATCTCATCATGCCTCATGTCTTGACAATTTGCATTTTGGGAGTCATTTTTCATATCGGCCTTCTGCCAACTCATTTTGATGTTCAAATTCACTTAATGTCATGTACATAAGGTGTGTGTATAATTGGTTTGATCTACAACTATCTTGAGCTAAATTGGCACATGATCATGCATCTCACAAAACACAAGCCTACACTTGACATGTCATTTTTCATAACAGTTTGCCTTGAGTTTGTTTTAGGTGTTAGGATCCCTCATAAGCATTTATATGAGATGTGTGTATGTTTAGTTTGATGAAAAACCAATTGTAACATGAATTGCACATTTCCATGCCTTTCACACATACACACTTGCATATTGATCACCACTTTTCACACCAGTCCATTTTGAACCTTATCTTTTGATTGAAATAATCCAATACCATATGTTGGAGCTGTGTGTGTGATTTATTTGAGTTGAAATGCATTAAAACATAAATTGGACTTCATCATGCCTCTTACTTGCTAATCTTGCAACTCACATGTCATTTTAGATCACAGCCTGTTTAGGATCTATCTTTTTGCCCACAACCATTCATCAGTGCATTTGTAATAAGTGTATATGGTTTGTTGAATTTGAAACTGGCTGGTATGAGAGATTCAGATCAAATTGCATTTTCAAACAATCAAAAGCAACTGCTATCGGGTTTTTAATTTGAGGATGAATTTTGAAAAACTGAAACCACCATCATATTCCTCATGAAAAATCCTTCAAGTTACACTAAAATTTTGTCAAAAAAGATGAAGATTTGAGAAAGTTATGCCCAAAATGCAAATCATGATTCTTGTCTTGTTTTTATGCCCAACTGGTTTTGAAACACGCCCTATGTATTTATGGGGTGGCTTCCATCAATGGATGTATATCCACCCCAGTGGTAAGACCATATGCCAAAACACGCCTACCACCTTGCAAGCCTGAGTTCGACCCCTGAGGAGGGCAACTCTTTTATTAAATTTTGTCATTTTTTTACCAATCTTTGAAAAATCACTTCTCTCTCAATTTTAATAATTTTTCACCCATTCTTTTTTCATTGTGTTCATCTTGATGTCTACTTTCATGTCATATTTTTTATTTTCATGTTTGCATAATTTTTCATCTCTTTTGACTATGTGCAAGTTGTGTACTTTCTGTGATCGTTTTGACAGATGCAGATGAATTGTCTCTTGATGTACTTGTGATTATTTGTGATACTTGTTTGCATTCATACCCTTAAATGTTAGACAACATGTTAAAACTTCATCTTTGATTAATACCATGTTCATATTACTTCATCTGTTAATTGCACCTGAACTTGATCTGTCGTCACAGTTCCTGTTCTGCTTACCTGCTTTGATTGTCATCAATGCATTTTTCATCCTTATCAATCTTATATACTCATTTAATGGTTGTCACCATGAATTTATCCTTATTATGTTGTTAATTTTCTTGTTGTTTTCTTTCCCCAAGTGATGAAGCTTGTTAGCTCTCATCCAGTTGCCTCTCCTGTCTACTTCCAATGGAAAAGTCTGTCCACTTGACCCTCATGTCATGGATACATCCCTCATCCCTCTCTTGACTTTGTTAAGTCACTTTAACCCTAGATTAGAAGCCATTAGACTTTGCTTCAAGTCTAAGAAACCCACTTGTACTAGGAGTGTTCTTTAACTAGAACCCTAGGAAAATAGTTAGTCAACTCTGTGTAAGAATCATTGTCATGATATCTTACTTTCCCCCTTTTTTACAACTTAGATTAGGGAGTTTTGTCGAACTCCACACAAACATTGTCATGTTTGTTCTCCTTTGAACCTTGATCATAATCAAGTGTTCTTCATCCCTTGTGAGGCGAACTATGATTGCTCTGATTCTATCCTAGTTAGGATACGTACAGAAGACGCGACGTCTTTGCAAGCAAACTTAGTGTATATAACTTTAGGTTTTAAACTTATACCTTTTCCCAATCCATAGCATATTTTCACAAACTTAGCAAGCAATCAAACAAAAGGTTCTTGTAGAGTACTACAGATGCTTAGGGTTCTAACACCTTCCCTAGGTATAACCAACCCCCGATCCCCGAATCTCTTAAGCGTTGTCGTTACATCGTGAAAAAGGTTTTTCTTTCTTTAGACCTTTCCTTTGGATAAAATAAAGTTCAGTTGTAAAAGAATTAAGATTCAAGTTAATTTAATAGCTTGATATCCAATTTTCACCGCAACAGAAATGGCGACTTCACTAAGGAAGTGCTTATTTTGTTTCGAGGGTTTAGCCTATCTTGTTTGATTACTTGCTATATTTGTGAATACTTGTAAATATGTATATATGTGCCCTGTTGGATCTTGGGAACTTTGAGTGGTGAGACAACACTATACCCGTGTTTGAGCGTACTTATGATATGATGGAGGTATATTCAAGGAGGCTTATAGGGAGTTGATTCCCGACCATGCTGAATTGAGAAAACCACCGCTCAGTAGAGGCCCTTCTGAGAGTTAGTATTGTTAATCGAGTATTCGTGAAAACAATGCTACTTTCTACATGGGAGCCCATGATACTGAGGACCTTTAGATTACCTTTTCCCCACTATGGCTTTATTAGGATGTAGTGCGATGACTATAAGGAAGTAATTCCAAAGTAGTTGATACACGATACTACACTTGGACGAGACTCTCTTGAGAATATTATCAACCACCAAGTATTTGGGAAATTGATAATATCCTAAAGATGGGTCGAGGACTCTAGGAACTCTTTTAGAACCTTGTTCTGCAGTTTTGAAAACCTTAGTACATACCTTTGGGGTGGATAGACCTTGACTCCTTACTCATGTTCTCCAAACCAAAACCTTTACCTGTGTGTATATGTGAAATTTGTGCTTACCTGTGTTTGTACATTCATGCATTCATGAACATCATATCATAAAAGTTTCATGGAACTCAAATCTCTTATTTGTAAACATTAGGATCATCATGGATAGTGGAAAAAAGAAAACTACGAAGTACACTTACAAAAGTCCTAACTTGGATGACATAGAATGGTTGAGCACTTTGATAATAGATCTAGAAGGATTCAAGAGCAGGTATGGGAGCTTATTGTCATTGTTAAGGGTAAAAAAGGAAGATGGATCTGGGACTTCTCTCCACACTTCTCCAGTTTTATGATCCACTCTATCATTGTTTCACTTTTCCTGATTATCATCTGGTACCTACACTTGAGGAATATTCTTGCTTGATTAATTTACCTATTGTTGAAGACACTCCTTTTCCAATCATGGAGAAAGACCCTAAAGAGGAAGAAATTGCTAAAGCTACACGTTTAGGATTGGTGGATATTCAGAAAAATATGGTTACTAAAGGAGGAGTATTTGGTTTAACTGTAGAGTTCTTGGTTGGGAAAGCACAATACTATGTTGATCATTTGAGTATGGATGCATTCGAAGCCATCTTTGTCTTGCTCATTTATGGGATCTTCTTGTTTCCAAGTTTTGATAATTTTGTGGATCTCAATGCCATTAAGATTTTCTTGAAGAAAAACCTTGTGCCTGCTTTATTAGCTGACGCCTATCATTCTGTTCACTTAAGAAATCTGCATAAAGGAGGAATGATTACCTGTTGTGTCCCTTTGTTATATAAGTTGTTTATTTCTCACTTACCTAAGGCTCATGCTTTTTGGAAGGAAGGTTGGTGGTCTCAGAAGGTTATGGCTCTTACTCACTCTGATATTGATTGGTACAGTCGTAATTATGATGGGATAGAAATCATTGACAGTTGTGGAAGTTTTGGTAATGTACCTCTCCTGGGTACAAGTGGAGGAATCAGTTATAACCCTGTTCTCGCTCGCCGACAGCTTGGATATCCTTTGAAGGACAAACCAAATAGCGCTCATGTGGAGAATATTTTCATTAAGGGAAGTTTAGAGTTGAAAGAAGAAATTCTAAAAGCTTGGGGTCATGTACACAAGAAAGGAAAGGAAGACTTAGGGAAGCCTAATTGCGTCTCTCCCGAGCCTTATCTCCAATGGGTCCGAAAGAGAGCTATTTAGCTGAAAATGCCTTATCCTCAGCAGAAACCCATGGCTTTAGAGGAGGAACACACAATGATCTTTATGTCTGAAGAGGAGAAGTTAAAGATTGCCTTGAGGAAATCACAACAAACTGAAGTAGCTTGGAAATACAAGTACCAAGTGGCCATGGAAGAGAATGATGAACTCCGTAGACAACTACAGGCGAAGGACGAAGAAATGATTGCTTATAAGAAGAGGAAGACACAGGAAGGTTTATCTTCTTCCAGCTCTCAGCCAACTCCATGGAAGCTAGTCGTGGACAAACTTATTCTTGAGAAGACTCAGATGGAAGAAGAAATCAAGAAGCTCAAAGCAAAAGAGGACTTTTATTTAGAATACAGTCAGCCTTAGGACTTTTGTAAAATGTACTCGATATTTTGTAATACAATCTTGAAAATCAAATGAAATGATGTTTTGATCTGAGTTCCATGAAACCTTTGCATTTGCATTTTCATTAATTAATCATTCAAGGAACTAAAGATTGTTTTGCAGATATTATAGGATGGATTCTGGAAAGAAAGCAGAGGCTGTGTTCCAAAGACCAAAATTGGAGAACTTGAAGAAACTGGTAAGTTTAGTAGAAGACCCCGAGGCATTCAGAGAGAAGCATGGGAATATGTTGTCTCTGCTAGAAGTTCAAGTGTATGAAGAGATGTTATCCGCACTCGTGTAGTTCTATGATTCAACCTATCACTGTTTCACCTTTCCAGACTATCAGTTGCTACCAACCTTGGAAGAATATTCCGCCCTGATGGGAGTAGGCGTCACTCCTAGACCATTTTCTGGAAGAGAAGGGACTCCTAATGAAAGAGCAGTTGCAGAGGCCGCGTATTTGGAGGTGGACGAGGTACGATCTCATATGGTTGCTAAGGGGGGGTTGTATGGATTTCCAGCTATGTTCCTGTATGAAAAAGCTCAGAGCTATGCCTTGTCAAAGAATATTGAAGTATTTGAGGCCATCCTAGTTTTGCTAATTTACGGACTGTTCCTGTTCCCGACTGCTAATGATTTTGTGGACGCAAATGCAATCAACCTTTTCTTAATCAAAAATCTTGTACCTACCTTGCTGGCTAATACGTACTTTACCATCCACCGTAGGAACCGTTATGGAGTTAGACGAATGGAGTGTTGCACCGTTCTCCTACACAAGTGGTTTATTTCGCACTTGCCAACGATTCCAGCCCTCTGGGATAAGCAAAATGGGCTCTCATGGACAGAAAAGCTGCTATTGCTCAAACACTCAGATATTAAGTGGTATGACCCTATGTATGGAGGGATTGCCATGATCCAAAGCTGTGGAGATTTCCCGAATGTACCGCTTATCAACGACAATGGTTGCATCATCTATAATCCTATTCTGGCTCGTCGGCAGTTGGGGCACCCAATGGAGGATGAACCGGACCCAGACTTTTTGAGATGATTTTACATTGAAGAAGGGAAGAATCCCGCTTACAGGGCTCGAATTGTGTATGCTTGGCGTTATGTCCACACGAGGGGAGTAACTGCCCTAGGTTGCCACGACTCTACTGTTTCAGAATCTTACCTATCATGGGTAAAAGAAGCAGCATTGAAGATGTTCTATACTCGTTTTGAGCCTGACTCACCCAAACCTAGTCTCGTAGAAGAATTAAAAGCTGCTTTGGCAAAAGCTGAAAAAGAAGGAAAGACTTGGAGAGATAAGTATTTCAAGGCTATGCAAGAGAAGGAAGAACTTCAAGAATTGATCTGTCAAGGTGGAAAGAGAAGTCAGCCAGAAGACGAAGGGCCATCCAACCAGAAGATTTAAAATCCTTTTGTTTTTTGTTTCATTTCATCATGTATTTTGTATTGAAGACTTGTATTTCAGTTTCAGAATCGTTGTTGTAAAACTCTCAATTATTAATCTATGAGGACTTTTTGCTTATTTCCCCATTGTTATAATTTATGAAAATATTTTTTTGGATTCCTTGAATGATTAATTTTGCATTTGTTGCATTTCCCATTCATAAGCATCGCATGTTCATGTTCTTGTGTTGTGTCTCATCTCGCTGTCTTGTCTCCAGAAAGAATCACACTGAATCCTCAACACCGATACAACACCCGAGCCCAAGCTCGCCTAATAATGGAAGGACAGAATTTGGATGTGGACAGGATTGATAATGAACTCGGAGAGCTACGAGGAGGCATGGGGCAGATCATGGAAGCCCTTCAAGTCATTCGTGCAAAGTTGGACACTCAAGCCACTCTTGTTTCTGAAATCACTGGCATACTTGTAGAGCCGATCCCAACGGCAGTCACTGTTGCAAATGTACCACCATACGAGTTATCGCCGGGTTTTGTACCTCCACCAGTAGTCAATCAACAAACAGTTCCTTTAGGGCCAGAAGTTCCTCAAGCTATTCCTACTTACACTCAGCCTTCTGTTCAGGTTCAAGCGCGCCCTGTTTTTCATAATCCTCCACCAGTGTACGAAGGTCTTGATGGGTATGAAGAAGAGAGCGGACGACATGATAAGTTGAAAGAAAGTGTAGAAACTATCGGCAGGAAAGTCAGAGCAATGGAAGGAAATGACATATTTGGTACTGATGCCAGAGATATGTGCTTAGTGTCTGGATTGGTAATTCCGCCAAAATTCAAGGTTCCCAATTTTGATCAGTATTCTGGGGCTACCTGTTCTCGGACGCATCTGATTATGTATTACCGAAGAATGGCCGCTCATGTGGAAGATGACAAGTTAATGATTCACTGTTTCCAAGATAGTCTGAAAGGAGCTCCCGCTAAATGGTATTTGGGCTTGGATCAGTCTCGTATTCATAGTTTCCAAGACTTGGCTGATGCTTTTGTGAAACATTACAAGTACAACATGGATTTAGCCCCTGATAGAAGACAATTACTGAGTATGTCACAGAAGAGTTCGGAATCTTTCAAAGAGTATGCACAGAGGTGGAGGGAAACTGCCTCTCAGGTAGAACCTCCTTTGAGTGAAAAAGAGCTAACAGATTGGTTCGTTGATACGGTGAGACCAGAGTTTTATGAGAAGATGATCAGTAGCATAACCGCCAGTTTTTCTGATATAGTAGTAGTGGGGGTAAGAGTGGAGTTAGGAATGAAGAATGGGAAGGTGGCTAGTGGTTCCAACAGTTCTGGTAACAACAATGTCAAGAAGCTCAGCAGTAATTTTCATAAAAAGAAGGAAAGGGAGACAAATGTAGTAACGGTGGGAAGAAAGAGTCGCACCTGGAGACCGCCTTACCAACAGTATCAGCAGAATTATGTTCAACAATCTCAGCAAGGCTTTGTTCAGCAGCCTCAAGCAAGTTATGTTCAGCAATCCCAGCAACAACGACCAATGTATTCGTTGCAGTATGCCCAACAACCTTATGTGGCAGCTGTAACTCCGACTTTCAGTCATCCTGTTCCCAGTTATCAGACAGTGCAGCCAGCACCTGTATATCAGCCAAGTCAACAAGGGTATCAACGAGCGTCCCACGCTCCACCTTATCAACAACATCATCAGCCTAAAGCTCAGGCACCTAGACAAAACTACCAGAATCGGAGACCGACAACAAAACCTCCCCTTCCTCAGATATCGATGACGTACACAGAGTTGTACCCCTCCTTAGTGCATCAAGGATTGGTAACAACACGACCATTAAATCCATACACTACGTCTCCTCACTATAATCCAAATGCTCATTGTGCCTTTCACGAAGGTGCTGCCGGTCATGATTTAGAAGGCTGTCTTGCTTTAAAACATCTTGTCAGTGAGTTGATGGAAAAGAAGATCTTGTCTTATGATGATGTACCCTCAAATGTCAAAAGTAATCCATTGCCGAACCATGGAAGGGTCAATGCTGTAGAAGAAGTTTCAGATGAAAGGGTAGCCCAAGGTGTGTCAGAGATCAAAACCCCGTTAAGGTTACTTCACGAGAAACTTCTGAAAGCAGGATTGGCAGAGGATACCCATAATGATTGTAAGGAATGTTCTAGCGATTTTGGAGGGTGTGATAAGGTACGAGGAGATATCCAAAGATTGATTGATGAGGGAATGTTGCAAGTGTGTAGTAAGGTAAGGAAAGAAGAAGTTTCAGTAATTGAGCCTGTTTTTAATTTACCAAAGAAAAGTGAGAAAGTTCCGGTGTTCAAAATGACCAACAAAGGTATGAAGCATGTTTTCAACAAGTCAGCTATCGATCAAACCCGACCGGTTATCATTCAGAAACCGAGACCGTTTCCTTTTGAAAGCACAAAGGTCGTTCCATAGAAGTATGACATGACTGTGATAGACCGAGGATCAGGGAAGGTTAGTCAGAAAGAGACAGTAAGAGACGACCAAGTGGACGTGACAAATATTGTAGGTACAAGCAAAATGACTCGTAGTGGTCGCATCTATCAACCAAAAATGACAGTAGCCGCTCCAAAAGAGGTTACCCCTACTGCGACAAGAGAACAAGAGGTACCAGGTACTGAAGGAGATGGCGAAGAATTCTTAAGGATTATTAGGAAAAGTGATTACAGGATCATTGATCAGCTTCACCAAACCCCATCAAAGATATCGATCTTGTCTCTCTTAATGAATTCTCCAGCTCAGAGAGAAGCTCTGCAAAAATTATTAAAACAGGCACATGTGACAAAAGACATAACTCTCGGACAATTTGATTCAGTAATAGCTAACATTACAGCCTGAACACCCTGAGCTTTAGTGATGCAGAATTGTCGAACGAAGGACGCAATCACAACCGTGCATTGCACATATCTGTCAGGTGCCAAGAAGACACCATGGCACGAGTCTTGGTCGATACTGGGTCCTCACTGAATGTATTGCCCGCAAGGACGCTTGCAAGGTTAGCATATACAGGGGCGGAAATGAGACCGACATCTTTGATTGTAAAAGCTTTTGATGGTTCAAGAAGAACGGTTGTTGGAGTGGTAGAATTGCCAATCATGATCGGACCTCAGGTGTTCGATATTACATTCCAAGTCATGGACATTAACCCAGCTTATAGTTGCTTGTTGGGACGACCATGGATTCACGCCACTGGGGCAGTAACTTCCACCTTACATCAGAGAATGAAATTTGTTGTGAATGATAAATTAGTGATTATACACGGTGAAGAAGACCTAATGGTGAGCAATATGTCATTGTTCAAGTATATCGAAGTAGATGAGGGCGCGTTAGAAACTTCCTTTCAGACACTCGAGATAGCTAATGCGGTGATGTTGGAAGAAACAGCGGCTAAGAGTGGTCCGTCTTTTGCATCCGCTCGGAGCATCAAGTCTACACTGGAAGAAGGCACTCCTGCAGGTTGGGGAGAGGTTATCGAAGTAAAACCAAAGATGGATCGCCAAGGGTTGGGTTACAAACCAACTCATGATGAAGCACCGACACATGACAAAGGACGTCCAAAGACTATACAAGAATTATTCATCAGTGGAGGATTCCAAGTCAGTGTTGTGGAAGAAGATTTTAAAGATGAAGACCTGGAGCAGTTAGTGTATCAGTGCAACACTGCCCTTAGCAACTGGGAAGCTATTGAGATTCCTTTGGTTTTCCCTGAGTCAAAGTAATTTGTTTGTCTTTCTTTTCTTGTTGTTGTTTTGAATCTCCATAGCCATGTGATCGCGACTTTCTATGTCTAACAAATCTAACTGCAAGTGCACAGTCTATCGCGTAGTAATAATAGATATCGATCCCACAGGGACTCGTAATCAATCTAGTATTATCGGGTGTTACGGTGTTTAGCTAGGTCGGTAATGTTTTAAGGGAATAATAATAAAATAAGTGCATAAACTAAAGGGAACTAAAGCTTTTACTTAAGGTATGAATTTATGAATCGATATGCAATAATTTTGTTCTTCGGGGATTCGAAAAATTACTGGCGTATTAAGTGTTTTCAAACTTAGTTTAAGAAGAAAATAGTGATCTGAAGACTTTTGTCTCACGATGGTTGTTGACGCTAGTCGCAACTCTAAGGCGGAACGTATGCTGCCGCTATCCCGTTCGGGGTTAAAGTTACTTTTTGAAAATCTCTAAGTTCTAATCCTTTTTAAAGCGCTTTCGCTGTTTTTAAATCGAATGCCTAGTTTTTACTATCTGGTCTTAGCCGCAGTTGTCGCTTGTTGGTTCGTACCTTAGTTAATTTCCCACTGTCGTGGCAAAACTATTTTTAAATAAGTTCTCGCTGTCGCGACGAACGTTTACTTAGAAATTTTAATTAAAAACTAAAACCATAACTGAGTTTTGAAAAGAGAAAGATTACGCCAATTGTTATCAAATCCCGTCCGAATTATTATTACATATTGATTACGGTAATTTAGCTAGACATGGAAGAAGAAATGATAATGCATAAATAAAAGCAGTAATTTAGAACATACATCATAAAGAAAATTGCAATTACGATTAAAATGGAAACCTGGAAATATCCCAATTGGCTTTTGGGCAGATCCTCCACAATGTTGGTAGGATTCTGGTCTTTGTGCCAATTGATCGTACAAGAAAAGGAGAGTACAAAAATACCAAAGAATACAGAGAAGGAAAAGAGAAACAAATAAGAATATCAGGAAAGTAAAGTTGCTCTGAAGATAAATTGGCAGCACTTCGTTGTCTTGAATGCGACTCCCTTTTTCAGGTCCCAACCTCTTCCTTTTATATATATAGAGAGAGAGTATCTAACGGTTATTCCTTCAGGAAGTAGGTTTGAGGCAGAAAAGTAGGAGTTAGTGGTCACTCTTTTGGTCTTTGAGGGGGAATTATAGCACGTGGCCTCATTCTGCACGTTCTGGGTGCATGACGGTCGTCATGGATGTGTGACGGTCGTCACACGCATGACGAGCGTAACGGCTATGTGACGGTCGTCACATCAGTAGAACTCGTATCTGCTGTTTTTCTCTTGGTTTTTCATCTGGTTTTCACCTGTTTTTGCTCCTTTTCTTCATATTGCTTTGCTTGGACATGTTCTTTGAATACCTGCATAATACTTAGACAAATAGCATGGAATGCCCCGAATACGGAGTGAAACCAGTCAAATATTAGTTAAAACACATGTCATTTTATATATACAATTTCGCGTTATCAAACTCCCCTAAACTTGAATCTTTACTTGTCCTCAAGTAAAAGTTGGAAAAAGTTAAAAATATGGCAAACACGTGGCACACTTCTCCTTTCCGAAAGGTTTTTCAAATCATAAGTTAGGAAGGTCGGGCCTTAAATTGAAACAAAACACATACGGTGGTGACACTGAGTTGTAAGTCTTCGAAGGCCTCCCTTTTATGCAAGCCAGTTCCAATCATGCTACTGCAGCTTGACGTCAAGTTCCTTGCAACAAGTTTTACCCGGTTTGTTCTGGCGCAATCACATTAAGCCCGTTATCCATATACTTTCATGGCAAGTCAACCTGTTAGTGGCTATGATCTCTTTTCTATTTCGATTCTTCTTTGCACATAAGCTTATGCTATTGATTTCCAAAGACTTTCTGTACCGTTGGGCTAAATGCTCGGGTGAGGAGCACCTAACTTAGAAGGAACATGTCTTTATACTCAGGCTATATGGCTTTTCTTCTTCATGATTTTTCATTTTGAACTAGAGATCACACACTTATTTGCATCGGTTTCATTGCTTAGAAGCATTTAGGATGGTGCTGACTGCTTGTATAAACTATTGGGGGCTACGTTTGAGTAGGCGCTTGAAGCTTCAGTACGTGTAGGTAGTGAAACGGACTCGCATAAACTGGAGGTCTAAGGTGTCAGGATGGTAATGGAATTGTTAGAATTTTCTTCTCGGGATTTCCATACTTGATTAAACTTCGGCGTGTCCTCGTGATGCTTTGAGGCAAGGGGTTTAAAAATTTCTTTGTATATGTCATATGAAGCGCGGAGAGTTCACGTCACGGAGATATATATATATATATATATATATATATATATATATATATATATATATATATATATATATATATATATATATATATATATATATATATATATATATATATATATATATATATATATATATATATATATATATATATATATATATATATATATATATATATATATATATATATATATATATATATATATATATATATATATATATATATATATATATATATATATATATATATATATATATATATATATATATATATATATATATATATATATATATATATATATATATATATATATATATATATATATATATATATATATATATATATATATATATATATATATATATATATATATATATATATATATATATATATATATATATAAGAGCTTATTTGCCGAAAATTAAAATTACTTTAAATTGAGAATTCGAAAGAAAGAAAAAGTACAACGGGAAATGGGAAATAACATGAAAAAGGGAATTGAAAAGGGAAATAACGATCCGCTCCCACACTATCTCAATCAGTGTCCTCACTGATTTGAAAGAATGCGGAAGGGAGGAATACAAAGGAAATAAAGAAAAACAACAAAAATGACAAAAAATACTACTATTCCCGTCCTCGTCCTCGATCTCTTCCTCGACCTCTGGCTGGGGCGTCTCGTGCGGTGAGGTTCAGAGCTCCGGTGAGGAATATGTAATCACGGAGGCTGTCGACTCGCACAGTGAGATGTGCCATTTCATCGGCCATGCCGGAATGGATATCGTGCATCATCTGCAAAGATTTCTAAATTTGACCGATTTGCTCTCTCTGCCATGCTTCAAATTCCTCAGCCCTTCGGTTCTGCTGCTCCATCATAAGCATCATCTGGTTCTGTTGCTCGATGCAGCGGAGGAGGGCCTCAGATGTGTCATCAGTAGCAGGACGGGGCGGCGGCGCGTGGAAGGGCCTTCGGCAGCAGCTGCTTGTGATGGCTCAGGCTGGTCGACTCTGTCTAGCTCCTCTTGAACTTCGTCCCTGGGCTCTTGGATATTATCCTGTGTTGGGGCAGCAGGGGTAGTGGTGTCGAAGAGCCAGTTGGCTCTGTCCTCTGGATGCATCCGGGTGCATGACGGCAAGATGATGCTCTGGATAGTGCGGCCTCGCACTACAGGATGATATCTCCCATCACGGCGGGCCTTGATGAGGTGGGAGGTGTGGCAGTGGTCGGTGTCCAGAAAGACAGGGGGCATCTGGCGGAGTGTCTAGAGGAGGTCACCAAGACCGAGGCCTATGGCGATGGATGTGATGATGCCACCGAAATAGAAAGGTTTAGAGCCGCAGTTACAATTGGCTTGAATGTGAGCCAAGAGAAACGGGGCGGCGTTAACCGGTTCCGAAGCGACCACGCAGCGGAGGAAAAACAGCTCCTTCGAGTTGAACTTATGGTTACTGTCACGAGCGAATATTGTGTTGCTCAACACGCGGTGGAAGTAGCGGATAGTTGGGTTGTGGATATGAGTGGCGTTCAGCGTGTCCCAACTGTCTGGAGTGGTTCCGGTCAGTCGGTTCCAGAGAGGGAAGGCCTCTTGGTAGAAATGATCGGAGATGCGGCGGTGAGCATCGTCGCTGTGAGTTAACTGTAGAATGACGGTGATGCGGTCCTGGGAGACCTGATATTCAGTGTCGAACAGACGAAAGCAGGCGGCGCCGTGAAGTTGGTTAGCATCGCCGGATGATGTTGTGTATGCGAAAGAGCTGAGAAACTCCAGAGTGAGTTGCTCGTAGGTGGGTTGGGGATTGGTGCAGAGATTCCAGATGCCGGCTCTCTGCAACATCCAAGTGAGGCCATCGAGAATCCCGAGTTCCGTCAGAGAATCCAAGTGAGCATACCAGGTCGGTTGAAGCGACCGTTGATGAAATGCTAGGAAGTTGGTCTGCTGCCGTTCGCCGGCCTCTCCTTCTCGGAAGGTGATGTTGCTCAAATCGGGGTTTGCACTGGTTTGTCTGGCCATTTTGGTGAGAGAAGTGCAGAGGTTTGAGAGTAGGGAGTTTCTGAGAATGGTGAGGTAAGGGAATGCAGAGGGTAATATATAAGGGTGAATTGGAGGTTGAAAATGGTGGAGGTTTTATGGGGGATTCAGAGGGTTTTGAGTGGGTTTTAATATTGGGATAGTGGGGAATTAGGGGAGAGGAAGTGGAGAGGGGCGCAACTCTGTTTTAGAAAGAATTGGAGTTTTTACTGCGTGACGACCGTCAGGGATGTGTGACGGTCGTAACACGCATGACGACCGTCAGGGGAATGTGACGACCGTCACAGCAGCAAAGTCTGCAGAACTGCAGAATTTTGCTTGTGGGGCATTTTAACAGTGGAGAATATGATATTTTGACTTATGATGGACGAATGACAAAATAAAAATTAACAGGAAACATAATTAAGGGAAATACTGAAATTAAAATAACATTAAATCGAAAAATGAGTTTAAGGTAATACAATATCCAAAAAGAGGAAACAATTGCAAAATGCACTAATGTAAAACAATGTAAAATGCAGTAAACTTAAATTTAAGCGAAAACTAAAATATCACTCCGTTGGTTTCTTCAAATTGTTGACCTGCTGAATGACGTCATTAAATTGATCGCTGACCAAGTCCATGAAGGTAACGAAATCCATGTGAAGCTGCGTTAATTCATCTTTGATAGTGGTCACTTCCAGCTTGAGGTCGTCTACAGTTCTCAGAACAGTGTCTAGCTTGTCTGTGTTTTGTTCAGGCGTGGGGTCAGGAAAGTTATGGTAGTTAGGAGGGGTCTCAGGATCGATCTCCACTTCGGACTCATAATCTTGGTAGTACAAATAGTCATGTGCTTCTAAGATTTGATCACTGTCATACATATAAGCCTGGGGTGTGGAGTGAGGTGATGGAGGTCCCATAGGCTCGTCCAATTCATAAAGCCAATTGTCTTTGCTATGGATACTGGTTACCTAATGGTTGGGCAATGTGAAAAGGTGAACAGGTTGATCAGCTATGAGGTATTCGTAGGCTCCTGGTCCTAAGGTACCTAGAATGCGTCTGTTGAAGCAGAACTGGATGTCCATTGCTCTGAGGTTGCCGAAACGAACGACTTTGTTCAGGTAATACCTCAGGCCAATTTCATGGGCGATCATGGTGACTAGGCCTCCTATTAAAATGGGTGAGTGCGGATCCTAATTGAGGCGTGTAAATGCCCTCATCATAAAAGGGACAGCATTTACAGGGCGGCCTTGTGAAGCACAGAACAGGATGAACAACTCGTCCTTTGAGACTGTTGTAATGTTTTCCTCCTTACCAAAGAGGGTATGGGCTAATATCCTATGGAAATAGCGGAAGGTTGGATTGTGTATCTCGTTGTTGTGCATGTCGTTCGGTTCTGGGTGATAGTTTCCGGTGATGGAACCCCTGAATTGGTCTAATTCGAGATCAATATCCTCTTCAGTGGTGGTAAACACAAAAGGTCCGCTAGGGAAGCCTAGGATGTTAGCTAACGTGGTACGGTGGTGTGTTTGGTCTATTCCAAACATTCTAAAGGTTATCATCTCTTTAGTGGATCCAAAGCCATATTCAGGTGAGTAACTTAGGGAGCTAAGGAACTCGAATGTCAGTTCGCGGAAGGTAGCAAATCGGGTCTTTAGAGCAGTTTGCTCCCAGCCTAATTGGTAAAATAAGTACTGAATGTTATCCTGGATTCCTAGCTTGTCCATGGTGGGTGTATCGTAGTACAGAGTCGAAGCAAAGTTTCTTTGAGTCAGTGCCTCGAATCTGGCCTGATGAGCTCGTCCTCTAAACACAACAGTCGTAACATCGATGTCGGCTGTAATACCCCAAATTTTACCCTTATATTTAGTCAGTCATTTCGCATATCATCTCATCTGTGCATTTGCTAACCACTAACAAGTTATGGAGGTGTTTGTTTTGCAGATTTGGTTCCAGGGGTATTTTGGTCATTTTACGCAAATTCTGCTAATTCCTTGAAGACGGGCTTTTATCAAGTTCTGAGGCGTTTGATACACTATTTTTGAGGCATTTACCTATCACCAGGTCTGATTATATCAAGGTGCCAATTCGACGTGGTCGATATTAAAGTTTGTCGAGCACAACTGGATTTAAGACTTATTTTATTGCTCGTGGCTTATTTCCGGCACACCTCCGTTAATAAGGCACAGTTTTACTGGGGTATTATTGGATTGTTGCTCACAGTCTTTGGTCGATGGAATTCAATTACGGGCAAGGTTATCATTGATATTAAATCGGTGTTGATTACAGCGTGCATCCGGGTTTGGGTTATAAAATGATTGGTTAGAATTTAAAGTTGGAATGCGATTTGAATTTAATCAAGTGCTGAGATTAAGACTACAAATGAACGAACAAGAATGTCGTTCGGGAAATGCTTACAGTTTATGACTATGTTAATGAGTTTAAACATTTGTGGATTTATTCACAAATATTTATAATTTATAACTAGAAATAAAGTAAGTAAATTCAAAACTGAGCAGGTCACGAATATAAAGGAAAGTCTGACATTTTATTTCATAAAAAGATCATCATACAAGAAGGAGGAGATTGTTTCACATTTTCGAAATGCTGTTACAAGGAATTACATTAATTCTAAAAGTTCTAGGTCCTAAATCCTAAAAATTCCTAAGTATCTTCATGATGTCTTTGAGCTTCTCCGCAAAATTTCCGATCAACCTGCACATCAAAAAATAGCAAAACAGAATAGAAAAATGTTAGAGTTTGTTTTCGACACTCTCAGAACAGCGTCATCATCGAGTGCCGGGAGTGGCACAACCGAAGCTGCGTCCTACCCCCGTTACCGATCCGCGCCGTTGGCGTCAGATCAGGTAACACCTGTTCTTATCGTTACGGGACATCCGAGAGATAGAAGTAATAAAAGAAGCGGGACTGATTCGTTTTGCCGCGATTGGATTTCCAAACTGATACGAGAATAAGGCAACATAGGCAAGTTTGGACTCAGACCCGGATGCCGGCAGGTCTGAGTCGCTTTGGTTTCGAAATTTCCAACACCTGAAAAGCCACAAACATCATCAGTACAACAGAACTCAAAGCATAACAAGTTGCATAAACAAAACTAGGCAAAAGGGAGCCCGCGCCAGCACAAGTGTGAAGAGGCACAAAGAAACAAATTTGCCACAAAGGTTCAGAATGAAAGCCAAGTTCAAAACAGAACAGAAAAATACAAACCAAACTGCATTGAATGGCCTCAACAAAGTATCAGAAAAACGAAATGCAAATCAAAACAGCATCATACGCTGTATCAAAGTTCAGAGGCATCGATTAAAGTCAAGCTTCATGTTGGAAATCACAAACACCCACAGCATCAGCACAAAATCATGGCACGAATTGTACCAGCAAGGGTAAGCAAACATAAACATAGCAGTGCACTAAACCATAACAGTCCATATCAGTCGTCGCGGCTCAGGTAATCAGCATCATGGCCCAGCTCACAGGCACAGCCAAGGGATAATGGAAATCATCATGAATTAAACAATCAGAACCAAGTTTGTAAATCAAAGCTGTCATGAACATCAAAGCCATAATAAAAGGCCTGCATCCAAAAAACCAATGTGAATCCAGATAAAAGCAATGTCCAGTTATCAGACAAATCAGAAGCAACAACATAATCAAGAGCCAGGATTGTAGCATCCTGTTCCGACGGTTCAGACAAATGTCATCATTACCGCGTACCCTTCTCGACGGCAAAGACCAAGGCAAAGCATCTATCCTGAAAGAAGAAGAAGAAAAGTAGGTGTTAGTAATCAGATGAAATCAAACAAATCGAAAGTGAATCAGTTCAGATGAACTCAAACAAATCGAAATCCAATCAGTATCAGATAAAATCAGAATCGTATCAAAAATCCCAATCCAATCCTGAAAGAAGAAACAAGATTCAATCAGTACCAAGCAAATCCAATCAGCATGAATCCGAAATTGGAAAGAAGTTCAATCACAAGGACATACGTTCCAAAAATCCCAGATAGAATCAAATCGAATCAAATCTCAGCCAAAAATAGCACAAATCCAACACGGATTAAAGGCCCAAAAGATAAATCAGAGTATATAAAAGGGGAAGATACCACCTGATGAAAAAGGAGAGGAGAGCGAAAACCCTAACGAACGAAATCGCGAAAGCCCCAGAGGAACGGACAGTCGCGAACAAACCCTAGGCGGCGCAAGAAGGAGGCGGCCGAGACTCAGAGGGACCGATACCCTCATCATCGTCTTCGTAAGAAGTAGCAGCGAACATCATCGACGGCGACAACAAACATCACTGAACAATCAATATCATCCGCGAATCACACCGAACTGAGAAGATCGCCATCGCCGTTCGTAGCGCCGGCGGGCAATCAACTCTCAGCCTCAGCTTTACATCATCGGCCAAAGATAAAAGTAAACTCATGCATTAACCCGCTTTTATTCCATTTTTCATGTTTTGTTTCAGGAAATAAGAAGACACGGCCGCGAGAGAGAAAGACGGAGGCGAATACGAGTAGCCGCGAGAGAGAGATGAAGAAGAAAGGTGAAACGGCGCCGCGAATTTTCTTTGGGTGTGAAACCCTAAAAACATTTTGTCTTATGACTAACAACTGGGTTGGGTCTGGGGTTTGATCACTCAGCCCAACCCGGTTTTTCTTTTTTTCTTGTTTTTACTTTTTATTTTTTTTTTATTTATTTAGTTATAGTTTTGTTAAAATTTTTAATTAAAATTGCTCTTTTTCAAAAGATAAATCAAAAAAAAAAATTTCTTTTCATAATAAAAAAAACACTCTTCTAAAATAAATAATATAAAGTTTTTTATATAATATAATAAAATAAAAAAAAAACCTTTTCCAAATAAATAATTTAAAAGTCATTTTAAAAATATGTAGGTTAGTTTTTAGATTAAGTTTAAAATATGTTAAAGGTTAAACATTACCTTTTCTTTTATAATTTTAACTAAATATCTTTTCTTTAAAGACCATACAGACCTTCAATACTACATTTTTCTCCTGATTTGTCCAATTACTGTCTAATTTTGCTTATTAACAGTGTTCATCATTTGCAGCTCTTACGGCGTGTTTGGTTTACTTAAATTTCATAACTATTATTGTAACTGTTCCTCCATTGTAACCTCGCGAACCAATAATCGCGCTTTAATTCCTGCCCTTTTAAATTTTTGCTTGCATAGTCAAATTAGGTCATTATTTTCTGCTCGTATGATTAATCTCTCACACATTCAAACCCTCAAAATTACACCCTTACAAACCCTAATTTTCACAAATGCCTCGCCGCAGGCAAGATTACAATTTTACCCCTAGCATTAGGTCAAAGAGCCGCCGCGCTCAGTTTAGGGTTTCCCGCCGTGGAATCCCTAATTTAACCCTAATTACAACTTAACATTTACAACGTAGATATTGGAGTTTCTACACTCCGCGTAAGCGTGTCCCTAAGATACGTTTATTCCCCATTGAAACCTTGGCCACAGTCAAGACGTTTCTAACCTCCCTTTTGAGGGGAACTACGATTACTCTGATTCCACTCCCGTAAGGATACGTAGGCACAAGATGCGATGTCTTGCCGAGTAAACTTAGAATTAACCCCTTAGGTCTCCTTTCTCACTTTTAATCCTCTGTACATATATCTTAAGCAAATAAATAAAGCAAATAGTAAACATTTGAACAAAAGGTTCATGTAGAGTACTACAGAAGTTTAGGGTGCTAATACCTTCCCTAAATTTAACCAACCCCCGAACCCTAGATCTTTCCCCGCATTGTGTTTACGATGCAAAATAGGTTTTCCCTTTTTGACCTTTTCCTTCGGATAAATCAAAGAGCGGTTGTGAATTGAATTGCGATTCAAACTCATTAATAGTTTGTGATCCTATTTCCACCGCAACAGAAAATGGCGACTTCACTGGGGACTTTCTAAACTTTTGAGGGTTACCCCTAATGTGTTCATATTTATTACTATTTGTTTTACTATTCATTTGCATGTATATATTGTGCTCTGATTTGGGAATGTTCCTTGTGTTGTGAGATAAGTCCTACGCCCGGACTAGTGACATTATTATAGGATGGGGATATATTCGATGAGGCTTATAAGGAGTGAATCCCGACCAAGCTGATTCGAGAATCACCGCTCAGTTGAGACCTTTTCGAAAATGGTTCGGTTGAACGAGTAATCGCGAAAACTTTTTCCATGGTCGATTGGAGTCTGTGATATTGGGAACCGTAGTACCTTTACACCACCTTGGCCTTATTTAGAACGTAGTGCGGGAACTATGTGGGAGTAGTCCTACAATGGTTGCTACGCGATACTACACTCAAAAGAGGTTCTCTTGAGAATATTATTAACCCCCGAATCAATCGGAAGGTTGATAATATCCGAAAGATGGGCTGATGACTTTGGGCACTTTTTAGAACCTTGTTCTGCAGGTACAACTAACCTATAGTACACTCCTTTTGGGGATGGGTAGACCTTAACTCCACGCATGACTGTTAACCTAGGGCTTTGTGTGTTTTCATACGTTGCATCCAGAAAGCATCCCATTGCATTGTATTTCATGGAATTCAAACATCATTTATATCGCAGGATAAAATAAAAATGAAAAAACAAAAAAATTTTGTACCCCACGACATTCGTAAATGTTTGAATTCCATGAAATCTTCATTTGCATTTGCATCATAGCATCATATACTTTCTTGCATTGCATGTGTCTTCCGTTTTCTCATGATCGGTTCTCTCGCCTTCCAGTTTCGTCACCCTGAGTCCTCGGCACCAGTACAACACCAGAGCTCAAACTCGGAAGAGAATGGAGGATCAGACAAAAGAGATTGATCGCCTTAGCAATGAACTTGAAGACCTGCGAGGGGGTATGGGGCGTATGATGGAATTGTTACATGTCATGAATTCTAAGATGGATACCCAGCCCACTGTTGTTTCCGAGATTACCGGCGTTACTGTGGACCCTCCACCAAGTGTGACCGTAGCAAGGGACCCACCTTATGGTCTTGCTCCCGATTTTGTGCCTCCTCAAGCCACTGTTCCGATTAATCAGCCTGTTCAGCAAGCCGTGCCTTTATTTTCTGAAGTTCCTAGGGGGGCTCCTATCTTTGCACCACCTGTTGTACACACCCGTGCGCAACCGTACTTCAATGAGACAGTTTTTGATAATCTTGATGAGAATGTTGAAGGTTATGAGAAACGTGATAAGCTTCGTGAGGAAGTAAACACCATCGTCCAGAGATTGAAAAAAGTAGAGGGCAATCAAATTTTTGGGACTGCTGCAAGGGATGTTTGTTTGGTCTCAGGTTTGGTTATTCCCCCGAAGTTCAAAACTCCAAACTTCGATCGTTATGAAGGTGCCACCTGTCCTAAGAGTCATCTGATCATGTATTATCGCAAAATGGCTGCCCATGTTGAGAATGATAAACTGATGATTCATTGCTTCCAAGATAGTTTGAAGGGTGCTTCTTCCAAGTGGTATTTAACTTTGGACCAGTCTCGCGTTAAGAGTTTCCAAGATTTATCTGACGCTTTCATCAAACACTACAAGTACAATATGGATCTGGCTCTTGACAGAAGACAGTTGTTGAGTATGTCACAAAAGAATTCTGAGTCATTCAAAGAATACGCTCAAAGGTGGAGAGAGATTGCTTCGCAGGTAGAACCTCCTTTGACCGAGAAAGAGTTAGCTGATTGGTTTGTCGACACGGTTCGTCCAGAATTTTACGAGAGAATGGTGGGTAGTGTGACTTCAAATTTCTCTGACATTGTTGTTGTGGGTGTCAAGATTGAATTGGGTATGAAAAGTGGTAAAATGACAAGTAATCATGGTGCTTCTAAGGATCAGCCGAAGAAACCTCCGTATAGCTCCCAGAAAAAGAAAGAGGGCGAGACTAATGCTATATCCTCTGGTAGACTAAGAGACAAATTTTATCAATATCCGCAAGGTTATGCTCAACCTCAAGGGTACCCAATCCAATATGCTCAACAACCCTATATGGCAGCTGTTACACCTTCTTTCAATCAACAGGTTCCTATGTATCAACCTATGCAACAACCTCCTGTTTATCCGCCTCCTATCAACTACCTACAGGCGCCCAACGCTCATGCTCCTCAACAGCCAAGGAGTCCGGCTCCTCGCCAGAATGTTCCGAACAAAAGAACGTATAAGCCTTGTCCTCCGATTCCGATGACTTTCACCGAGTTGTATCCCTCTTTGGTCAAGCAAGGTCTAATCACTACTCGGGCTTTGGGTCCGCCTCCTAATCCTCTACCCGCCAATTACAACACCGCCGCTCATTGTTTATTTCATGAGGGTGCGCCTGGTCATGATCTGGAGAATTGTTATGCTCTCAAAAATCTTGTCAGGGATTTATTGGAAAAGAAGATTTTGTCATTTGAAGATCCTCAACCGAATGTTAAGAAGAACCCTTTCCCTAACCATGAGAGTGTCAATGCCATTAGTGCCGATTCGGAGGAAGGTTATGTCCTTGACGTTGTACAGATTAAGACTCCTCTCAAGATGTTCCATTCGAAACTGTTTGAAGCTGGTCTGGTAGATACTTCCCACGTTGCATGCGTAAGTTGTGAAGCCAGTATTAAGGGTTGTGAGTTGGTTCAGAATGATGTTCAGAGGTTGATTAATGAGGGTGTTTTACAAGTGACCAGCCAACCCAAGAAGGATGAGGTCGCTGTGGTTGAGCCAGTCTTCCATCAGCCTGGATCAAAGGGAAAGGTACCAGTGTTTAATCTATCAGGGGCACGTTCTGCCAATCTCGTGTTCGATATACCAAAGTCGTCTATCCCTGAGGTGAATCAGCATAAGCCAATAGTTATTCGAAGACCAAGTCCGTTTCCTTTCAGTGATCCTAAAGCTGTGCCTTGGAAATACGACGTGACGATGATTGACAAGGAGTCTGGGAAGGTTATTCCAAAAGAAGAGGTTGAGGACACTGTGACCAATATCGCAGAAGCAAGCAGGATGACTCGCAGTGGCCGTGTGTATACTCCCCGTTCCAATGAGGTTCCACCTAAGGAAACCACTAATATCCAAGTGGCCGTCAAAGACAAAGGTAAGGGAGCCGTTACGAATGATGAAGATGCTGAGTTTTTGAGGATCATCAAGAAAAGTGACTATAAAGTTATCGATCAACTTCATCAGACTCCTTCCAAGATTTCGATTTTATCTCTGTTGATGAGTTCACCCGCTCATAGGATGGCCTTGCAGAAAGTTTTGACTCAAGCACATGTGGATCAAGATATCAGCACCAGTCGGTTTGATAGTGTGATTGCCAATTTGACCCCCTGTAACACCCTTAGTTTCAGCAATGAAGAGTTACCAAAAGAGGGTCTGAATCATAATCGTGCTTTACATATATCAGTGAAATGTCAGGGAGATAATTTGGCAAGAGTGTTAGTAGACACCGGTTCTTCTTTAAATGTTCTACCTAAGAGGGTTCTTGATAAGTTGGTTTTCAAAGAAACTGTGTTGAAACCTACTCCTTTGATAGTCAAGGCTTTCGATGGTTCTCGCCGGTCGGTAATGGGGGAGGTTGAGCTTCCTATCCTGATTGGTCCGCAAGTTTTTAATATCACGTTTCAAGTCATGGACATTAATCCCAATTACAGCTGTTTACTTGGAAGGCCGTGGATACACGCCGCTGGGGCAGTAACCTCAACGTTGCACCAAAAGATGAAGTTCGTGGTCGGTGAAAAGTTGGTTATTATACACGGTGAGGAGGATCTGATGGTCAGTAACCTGTCGTCTTTCCGTTACATTGAAGCCGATGAGAATGCTTTGGAAATCTCCTTTCAAGCACTTGAGATCGCCAATGCTGTTCTGTTAGAAGTCGAAGAGACAGTGGGCCAGGGTAATCCATCTTTCGCATCTCTGAAGAGTACCAAATCAACAATTGACAGGGGCATTCCTGAAGGTTGGGGAGAGGTAATTGATGTCAAAACCAAGACTGATCGCTTTGGGTTAGGTTACAAACCAACTCAGAATGGAGCCGCCACAACTGTCGAAGGGCGTCCGAAGGTTATCCAAGAGGTATTTGTCAGCGGAGGTTTCCAAGTCAATGCCGTCAGTGACTGTGAGGAAAATGAAGATTTGAGCAACCTGGTATTTAAGGGTGATGCAGCTTTGAACAACTGGGAGGCCGTAGAGATCCCTGTTATTTTTCCATTGTCAAAGTAATTTTTTTAGCGTTTTCACTTATGTTTTCAAATAAAAAGTCCGCAGCTCCGCCCAGGGCTATAGGGTCGTTTTTGTTGGGCCACTTTTCATTTCTAAGAGGATATTAATAAAGGCATTTTGTTCAATTCCACTTTGGTTCATTTGCGTTTTTCGTTTTCACCTTTAAAAAATGAAATTGGCAACCTTTTTTTCGAAAATAAAACAAAAATAGCATTTCATTTCTTATCTTACATATCTTTGAGCATTTTAATTAAGTAAGCCTTCCATCATGCAGAGACATCGTAAACCTTGTGGGGTCCAATGACTTTACTGACACTCCTGACTGGGATGCACCCATCAATCAAGCTGAGGACGAGGGTGAAGAAGATTTTGAAGTACCCGCTGAACTGACAAGATTGATTGAGTACGAGTACACAGAGCTTCAACCGCATAAAGAGCAGGTGGACTTAATTAATCTTGGTACAGATGAGAACAAGAAAGAGGTCAAGATCGGTGCGATGCTTGGGACAGAGGTTAAGCCGAAGTTGGTCGAGTTGTTAAAAGAATATATTGATGTGTTTGCATGGTCGTATCAAGATATGCCTGGTCTAGACACGGATATTGTTGTTCACAAGTTGCCACTTAAGCCGGATTGTCCGCCTATCAAACAAAAGCTTCGAAGAACGAGACCCGACATGGCTTTGAAAATTCGAGATGAGGTTAAAAAACAGTTAGATGCAGGTTTCTTGGCAGTTGCAAAATATCCAGATTGGGTTGCCAACATTGTGCCAGTGCCCAAGAAAGATGGTAAAGTTAGGATGTGTGTGGATTACAGGGATCTGAATAAAGCAAGTCCGAAAGATGATTTCCCTCTGCCACATATTGATACACTTGTAGACAATACAGCCAGTTTTGCGTTGTTCTCATTTATGGATGGTTTCTCTGGCTATAATCAGATTAAAATGGATCCCGATGATCGCGAGAAGACTACTTTCATTACTCCTTGGGGGACCTTCTGCTACAAAGTCATGCCCTTCGGTTTGAAGAACGCAGGGGCAACTTACCAACGCGCTATGACCACTCTTTTTAATGATATGATGCACAAGGAGATCGAGGTGTACGTGGACGATATGATAGCCAAGTCTCAGAGTAAAGAGGAGCATCTAGACCATTTGGTGAAGCTGTTTGAACGACTCAGGAAATATCAGTTGAAATTGAATCCTGCTAAATGTACCTTCGGTGTCAGATCTGGAAAATTGCTTGGTTTCATTGTTAGCCAGCGAGGGATTGAGGTGGATCCTGACAAAGTCCGAGCCATTCAAGATATGCCAGCTCCGCAAACCGAGACGCAAGTTAGAGGTTTTCTGGGACGTTTGAATTATATTTCCAGGTTTATCTCCAACATGACCGCTACTTGTGAGCCGATATTCAAGTTACTTTGCAAGGGGCAGACGGTTGAGTGGAACCCTGATTGTCAGAAAGCATTTGAGAGGATTAAGGGTTATTTGCAAGACCCCCCTATTCTGATTCCTCCCGTACCTGGAAGACCGTTGTTCATGTACCTTACTGTTCTTGAGAAGTCTATGGGTTGTGTGCTTGGACAACATGATGAGACTGGAAGAAAGGAGCATGCGATTTATTACCTGAGCAAGAAGTTTACCGATTGTGAAAACAGATACTCACCATTGGAGAAAACTTGTTGTGCATTGGCATGGGCCGCTAGGCGCCTTCGGCAATATATGGTCTGTCATACCACATTGTTGATTTCCAAAATGGATCCGATCAAGTATATTTTTGAAAAACCTGCTCAAACCGGGAGGCTAGCCCGCTGGCACATGTTGTTATCCGAATATGACATCCAGTATGTACCCCAGAAGGCGATTAAGGGTAGTATTTTATCTGATTATCTTGCGGACCAGCCAGTTGAAGATTATGAACCTCTTAAGTTTGATTTTCCTGATGAGGATATTTTGTTGATTAAAAGAGATTGTGAAGAGCCAGATCCGAGCGAAGGTCCAGAACCAGGTCTTTGGTGGAGGATGATGTTTGATGGTTCCTCGAATTTCAATGGGCATGGTATAGGCGCCGTTTTGATGAACCCAAAGGGTGGATTCACTCCATTTACAGCAAGGTTGGACTTTGAGTGTACTAATAACGTCGCAGAATATGAAGCATGTATTCTTGGCCTCGAAGCAGCAATTCACCTCCGAATCAAACTTCTTAAAGTAAGTGGTGACTCAGCCTTGGTTATTTACCAGGTACGAGGCAAATGGGAAACGAAGAATGAGAAGTTAATCCCTTATAAGGACTACATTGTTGAGCTGATCAAGTATTTCGACGAGATAGAGTTCGAGCATGTTCCTAGATCTGAGAACCACGTTGCTGATGCTTTAGCCATGTTAGCATCCATGTGGAAAGTTAAATTTGTTAATGAAGCACCTCTTATCCATATTGAACGCAAAGTTGAGCCCGCTTATTGTCAAGTAGTCGAAGAGGATGAGGTGGATGAAAGGCCTTGGTTTCATGACATCAAGAACTATCTCGTCAAGCAAGAGTATCCCGATGGTGCTACTGGTCTGGATAAGAAAACGTTGAGAAGACTGGCTTCGAAATTCTTTATCAGTAATGGTGTGTTATACAAAAGAAATCACGATATGGTTTTGCTCAGATGTGTTGATAAACGGGAAGCGGACGTGTTACTGCAAGAGATTCATGAGGGGACCTTCGACACCCATGTCAATGGTTATGCTATGTCCAAAAAGATGTTAAGGGCTGGATATTATTGGTTAACTATGGAAGCTGACTGCATCCAATACGCTAGAAAATGCCATAAGTGCCAAATTTATGCTGATAAAATGCATGTACCTCCATCACCGTTGAATGTTTTGTCTTCACCATGGCCGTTCTCTATGTGGGGCATTGACATGATTGGGGCAATCGAGCCGAAGGCTTCTAATGGTCATCGTTTTATCCTTGTTGCTATTGATTATTTCACCAAGTGGGTAGAGGCTGCCTCCTACACCAACGTGACCAAGCAAGTGGTTACCCGCTTCATCAGGAAAGAAATCATCTGCCGTTATGGAATCCCAAGCCGGATAATAACTGACAATGGCACCAATCTGAATAACAAGACTATGAAAGATCTGTGTGACAGTTTCAAGATCACTCATCACAATTCTTCTCTGTACCGTCCTAAGATGAATGGGGCCGTTGAAGCTGCGAATAAGAATATCAAGAAAATCCTGCAAAAGATGATTGTGACTTACAAAGATTGGCATGAGATGTTACCGTTTGCTTTGCATGGATACAGAACCTCAGTGAGAACTTCGACAGGGGCAACACCTTTCTCATTGGTGTATGGAATGGACGCCGTGCTCCCCATCGAAGTAGAGATACCTTCTTTAAGAGTGTTATGGAAGCTGAACTAGAGGAAGCTGAGTGGGTTCAAGACAGACTGGATCAGTTGAATCTCATTGACGAGAAGCGCATGACAGCCATGTGCCATGGGCAATTATATCAGAAACGGATGAAAAGAGCGTTTGATAAGAAGATTCTTATCCGTGAGTTCCGTCAAGGAGAACTCGTACTCAAAAAGATCTTGCCAATGCATAAAGATATGCGTGGAAAGTGGATGCCCAATTATGAAGGCCCATTCGTTGTAAAGACCGTTTTCTCCGGAGGGTCTCTGATACTTACAACAATGGACGGTGAAGAACTAGCACACCCCGTGAATTCTGATGCAGTCCGAAAATATTATGCCTAAAAACCCGCTAAGTCGAAAACCTGCAAAAGGCGACTTAGGCAAAAGTAAGGGTTGAAAAAAGAAATAATAATAAAAAGCTCGCTAAGTTGAAAACCCGAAAGGGCGGATTAGGCAAAAAGGAGCGTCCCGGTGGATTGAAAACCCGAGAGGGCGGTCCAGGCAAAAGTTAGGGACAAAGGCATTTCATTGCATCAGAGGACACTGATCATCGCGAACACACCTTCCGCATGAGAGCCATGTTTCAGTTCTTTCATCCTTGCCCAAAGCAGGATTCTGGATTAATCTTAGTTATTAGTGTCAGTATGTGTCGTTGGATTCAATGTAACCTTTTCCCATGTTGCCAATTTCAAAACATAATCATCTGTGGAGCTATGCCTTCAGCGAGCTGCCACCCTTTAATAAAAGATACCATTTTGTTACTTACATTCCTTGGTGCATTGCTTTTTGTTTTCTATTGTTATGCAAAATGCGTTTATTCTTAAAATTTGAAAATGAAAGGTGCATTGTAGATTTTTTCAAAACTGTTCTTCAAAAAACAAAATTGAAATATAAGAAATTACTTTGACTAGTGGAAATTTCGGAAGGATCTCTTCACTCCCCGAAAATATCATTATTGCAGAAACACTTTCAAATCATTGCTCTAACACAGTCCCCAGCGAGACTATAAGCTGACAACCTTTTCTTGGGTAACTCGAAAGTGCCCTTCAGGTTTTCCTCTCCCCATGAGAAGACGTGATACTGTGCACCCAAGCAATTTACTTTCTCCCCAGAGAATTCAGAATTTTGAAACCAGATTTGGTCCTACCATTCCCTCCCATGATTGACGTATTGGTTGCAGAGAACGCAGGGTATTTCCGTCGAGATGTTTATTTCATCTCTCGTCCCGTCTCTAGTCTGTTTCATCAGCATACACAAGGGCATAAGCATCACATGCCTATTTCATTACATATTCATTACATACTCATTACATATCCAGTGCATATTCATTACATATTCATTACATACTCATTACATATCCAGTGCATATTCATTACATATTCATTACATACTCATTACATACTCATTTCATAACATCTTGCATACATAAACATTAACATACATAGACATTAACATACATTCACATTGACGTACGCAGTAACATATGCGTTAGCATTCACAGGTTCATTGTGTTTCACCATAATTGGTTGTTACCGCCGAGTAACTGGGTTGGTCCATTCTCTCCAAATAGGTTGTCAGCCCTAAGCATAAAATACATATGTGTTTCCAAGTTTCCCTACGGAGCTCGATCCTCGTGGATGACGGTTATTTCAGCTATCTTTCCTCGCCAGGATAAGATATTTACCCTTCGATATCATTCCCTCGATGGAGTTTTGATTACCAGTCTTCTTTCTAGCTCGATCCTAGATTGAATCTCAGTCTTGTCGGTCGTCAAATCCCAACCGGACGTGCATTTATTTTGCACAATCTAAAGGTTTTCACCATACCATGACAGATACGCGACTATCTCGCTTGAGAAGTTTATCACTGTACCCGGATGTGCATTTATTTCGCACTATCTTTCAAGAAAATCAACTACAATCCTTTACAGATACATGCCAGTTCATGCCTGGATAATTTATTATTACAATCCTACATCTTACAGCATCGATATACAACATTTCTCACCTAAGAAGCCGATCCTATCTTCGTTATGACTCGCAGCAAATGGCCATCTCCATGGAGCAGTTGGGCTTCCATTTACCTGTCGTCTTGAAGTATGGGGGGTTTTTGAACCGAATCGTATTCAGGAGAGCACGATCTTGAAGTACGGGGAGGTTTGAGCGGAATCATATTCAGGAGAGCACGATTCTGAATTATGAAGAAGTTCATTTACCCTTTAGTAAAAGAAGAAACCAAATCGTATTCAGGAGAGCACGATCTTGAAATACGGGGAGGTTTGAGCGGAATCATATTCAGGAGAGCACGATTCTGAATTATGAAGAAGTTCATTTACCCTTTAGTAAAAGAAGGAGCAGAATCATATTCAGGAGAGCACGATTCTGAAGTATGAGGAAGTTCAATTAGCCCTTTTCATATTCAGGAGAGCATGATTCTGAACTATGAAGAATTTCATTTACCCGAAAGAGCAGAATCATATTCAGGAGAGCACGATTCTGAAGTATGAGGAAGTTCAGTTCACCCTTTTCATATTCAGGAGAGCACGATTCTGAAGTATGAAGAATTTCATTTACCCAAAAGAGCCGAATCATATTCAGGAGAGCACGATTCTGAAGTATGAGGAAGTTCAATTTACCCTTTTTCATATTCAGGAGAGCACGATTCTGAAGTATGAGGAAGTTCAGTTTACCCTTTTCATGTTCAGGAGAGCACGATCTTGAAGCATGAAGAAGTTTATCCTTCAGTAAGAGAAGAATCAGAATCGTATTCCAGGCGCCGACCTTAAATGCGAGAAGAGTTATCAGATAAGCAGCAGCCTCTTTATTTGAGTGCTTATCCATTTTGGCACATAAGTCCCTTCCAACGATAAGTGACAGTTCTCCCTCGAGAAGCTTATCAGGGTATTTCCCATTAAAGTCCATTTATTTTGGCATACAGCCGGTCTTTACCCTGTATATTTGATACGGATTTCCGAAAAGTCCATTCGATCCCATCACGAACGATAGTTTATAGAAGCTTGGATGTTATTCTTTGCTCAATGCTCCAGCAGTCTGTAATCGATCTTGCAAGCCGTGTAGATCCTGTTATTATTAAACATTCCCAAATGGAGGTCATCTCATAAGTGCCCTCTCCATTTAAGAACCTTATTCCTAAAGTCCATTTATTTTGGCATACAGTCGGTTTTCACCCTGTATATTTGCTACGGATCCCCGAACAGTCCGTTTGATCTTGTCACGAGGGATAGTTTACAGAAGCTTGGATGTTATTCTTTGCTCAATGCTCCAGCATTCTGTAATCGATCTTGCAGTCGTACATGATCCAGTTTTACTTTTAGATTCCCCAGTGGAGGCCGTCTCATAGGTGCCATCTCCATTTGAGAATCTCGTTCCAGTTCTAAAAATGACAATTGGTCGTGTTCGCACCAGTTGACCATCATTTTAGAATTCCCCAGTGTTGTACTGTGTCCCAGCGCGTCGTTTTCCCCAGTGTGTTCTTCTCGTAGCGTCTATCCCTGTGTCGTCGTATTCGTCAGCATTTTCGCATGCAATCCATCATTCCATCATACGCATCATGTTATCTGCATTAAGCTGTTCTCGCTTTGTCCATAGCATTGCATATCGTCGCATATAAGGGCAAAATTTTCGGTTATCTATATTTAAATCTCTCCACCGCGATTCCTCGAGTCTCTGTCACTCAAATCGTCTGGTGTAGCCATTTAAATAGGGGCAACTGTAATACCCCAAATTTTACCCTTATATTTAGTCAGTCATTTCGCATATCATCTCATCTGTGCATTTGCTAACCACTAACAAGTTATGGAGGTGTTTGTTTTGCAGATTTGGTTCCAGGGGTATTTTGGTCATTTTACGCAAATTCTGCTAATTCCTTGAAGACGGGCTTTTATCAAGTTCTGAGGCGTTTGATACACTATTTTTGAGGCATTTACCTATCACCAGGTCTGATTATATCAAGGTGCCAATTCGACGTGGTCGATATTAAAGTTTGTCGAGCACAACTGGATTTAAGACTTATTTTATTGCTCGTGGCTTATTTCCGGCACACCTCCGTTAATAAGGCACAGTTTTACTGGGGTATTATTGGATTGTTGCTCACAGTCTTTGGTCGATGGAATTCAATTACGGGCAAGGTTATCATTGATATTAAATCGGTGTTGATTACAGCGTGCATTCGGGTTTGGGTTATAAAATGATTGGTTAGAATTTAAAGTTGGAATGCGATTTGAATTTAATCAAGTGCTGAGATTAAGACTACAAATGAACGAACAAGAATGTCGTTCGGGAAATGCTTACAGTTTATGACTATGTTAATGAGTTTAAACATTTGTGGATTTATTCACAAATATTTATAATTTATAACTAGAAATAAAGTAAGTAAATTCAAAACTGAGCAGGTCACGAATATAAAGGAAAGTCTGACATTTTATTTCATAAAAAGATCATCATACAAGAAGGAGGAGATTGTTTCACATTTTCGAAATGCTGTTACAAGGAATTACATTAATTCTAAAAGTTCTAGGTCCTAAATCCTAAAAATTCCTAAGTATCTTCATGATGTCTTTGAGCTTCTCCGCAAAATTTCCGATCAACCTGCACATCAAAAAATAGCAAAACAGAATAGAAAAATGTTAGAGTTTGTTTTCGACACTCTCAGAACAGCGTCATCATCGAGTGCCGGGAGTGGCACAACCGAAGCTGCGTCCTACCCCCGTTACCGATCTGCGCCGTTGGCGTCAGATCAGGTAACACCTGTTCTTATCGTTACGGGACATCCGAGAGATAGAAGTAATAAAAGAAGCGGGACTGATTCGTTTTGCCGCGATTGGATTTCCAAACTGATACGAGAATAAGGCAACATAGGCAAGTTTGGACTCAGACCCGGATGCCGGCAGGTCTGAGTCGCTTTGGTTTCGAAATTTCCAACACCTGAAAAGCCACAAACATCATCAGTACAACAGAACTCAAAGCATAACAAGCTGCATAAACAAAACTAGGCAAAAGGGAGCCCGCGCCAGCACAAGTGTGAAGAGGCACAAAGAAACAAATTTGCCACAAAGGTTCAGAATGAAAGTCAAGTTCAAAACAGAACAGAAAAATACAAACCAAACTGCATTGAATGGCCTCAACAAAGTATCAGAAAAACGAAATGCAAATCAAAACAGCATCATACGCTGTATCAAAGTTCAGAGGCATCGATTAAAGTCAAGCTTCATGTTGGAAATCACAAACACCCACAGCATCAGCACAAAATCATGGCACGAATTGTACCAGCAAGGGTAAGCAAACATAAACATAGCAGTGCACTAAACCATAACAGTCCATATCAGTCGTCGCGGCTCAGGTAATCAGCATCATCGCCCAGCTCACAGGCACAGCCAAGGGATAATGGAAATCATCATGAATTAAACAATCAGAACCAAGTTTGTAAATCAAAGCTGTCATGAACATCAAAGCCATAATAAAAGGCCTGCATCCAAAAAACCAATGTGAATCCAGATAAAAGCAATGTCCAGTTATCAGACAAATCAGAAGCAACAACATAATCAAGAGCCAGGATTGTAGCATCCTGTTCCGACGGTTCAGACAAATGTCATCATTACCGCGTACCCTTCTCGACGGCAAAGACCAAGGCAAAGCATCTATCCTGAAAGAAGAAGAAGAAAAGTAGGTGTTAGTAATCAGATGAAATCAAACAAATCGAAAGTGAATCAGTTCAGATGAACTCAAACAAATCGAAATCCAATCAGTATCAGATAAAATCAGAATCGTATCAAAAATCCCAATCCAATCCTGAAAGAAGAAACAAGATTCAATCAGTACCAAGCAAATCCAATCAGCATGAATCCGAAATTGGAAAGAAGTTCAATCACAAGGACATACGTTCCAAAAATCCCAGATAGAATCAAATTGAATCAAATCTCAGCCAAAAATAGCACAAATCCAACACGGATTAAAGGCCCAAAAGATAAATCAGAGTATATAAAAGGGGAAGATACCACCTGATGAAAAAGGAGAGGAGAGCGAAAACCCTAACGAACGAAATCGCGAAAGCCCCAGAGGAACGGACAGTCGCGAACAAACCCTAGGCGGCGCAAGAAGGAGGCGGCCGAGACTCAGAGGGACCGATACCCTCATCATCGTCTTCGTAAGAAGTAGCAGCGAACATCATCGACGGCGACAACAAACATCACTGAACAATCAATATCATCCGCGAATCACACCGAACTGAGAAGATCGCCATCGCCGTTCGTAGCGCCGGTGGGCAATCAACTCTCAGCCTCAGCTTTACATCATCGGCCAAAGATAAAAGTAAACTCATGCATTAACCCGCTTTTATTCCATTTTTCATGTTTTGTTTCAGGAAATAAGAAGACACGGCCGCGAGAGAGAAAGACGGAGGCGAATACGAGTAGCCGCGAGAGAGAGATGAAGAAGAAAGGTGAAACGGCGCTGCGAATGTTCTTTGGGTGTGAAACCCTAAAAACATTTTGTCTTATGACTAACAACTGGGTTGGGTCTGGGGTTTGATCACTCAGCCCAACCCGGTTTTTCTTTTTTTCTTGTTTTTACTTTTTATTTTTTTTTTATTTATTTAGTTATAGTTTTGTTAAAATTTTTAATTAAAATTGCTCTTTTTCAAAAGATAAATAAAAAAAAAATTTTCTTTTCATAATAAAAAAAACACTCTTCTAAAATAAATAATATAAAGTTTTTTATATAATATAATAAAATAAAATAAAAACCTTTTCCAAATAAATAATTTAAAAGTCATTTTAAAAATATGTAGGTTAGTTTTTAGATTAAGTTTAAAATATGTTAAAGGTTAAACATTACCTTTTCTTTTATAATTTTAACTAAATATGTTTTCTTTAAAGACCATAGAGACCTTCAATACTACATTTTTCTCCTGATTTGTCCAATTACTGTCTAATTTTGCTTATTAACAGTGTTCATCATTTGCAGCTCTTACGGCGTGTTTGGTTTACTTAAATTTCATAACTATTATTGTAACTGTTCCTCCATTGTAACCTCGCGAACCAATAATCGCGCTTTAATTCCTGCCCTTTTAAATTTTTGCTTGCATAGTCAAATTAGGTCATTATTTTCTGCTCGTATGATTAATCTCTCACACATTCAAACCCTCAAAATTACACCCTTACAAACCCTAATTTTCACAAATACCTCGCCGCAGGCAAGATTACAATTTTACCCCTAGCATTAGGTCAAAGAGCCGCCGCGCTCAGTTTAGGGTTTCCCGCCGTGGAATCCCTAATTTAACCCTAATTACAACTTAACATTTACAACGTAGATATTGGAGTTTCTACACTCCGCGTAAGCGTGTCCCTAAGATACGTTTATTCCCCATTGAAACCTTGGCCACAGTCAAGACGTTTCTAACCTCCCTTTTGAGGGGAACTACGATTACTCTGATTCCACTCCCGTAAGGATACGTAGGCACAAGATGCGATGTCTTGCCGAGTAAACTTAGAATTAACCCCTTAGGTCTTCTTTCTCACTTTTAATCCTCTGTACATATATCTTAAGCAAATAAATAAAGCAAATAGTAAACATTTGAACAAAAGGTTCCTGTAGAGTACTACAGAAGTTTAGGGTGCTAATACCTTCCCTAAATTTAACCAACCCCCGAACCCTAGATCTTTCCCCGCATTGTGTTTACGATGCAAAATAGGTTTTCCCTTTTTGACCTTTTCCTTCGGATAAATCAAAGAGCGGTTGTGAATTGAATTGCGATTCAAACTCATTAATAGTTTGTGATCCTATTTCCACCGCAACATCGGCCATACTCGTTAGTTGGATAAAACGGAAGAAAAGTAGAATGACTTTTAAAATCCTGGAAAAAATCACATTCACTCAGATCATATTTTTAAGAAATAAAGAGTGATAAAAGAGAAGAATATAAAATAAATATAAATATTGGAAAATAAGATAATAGAAATTTATAGAAATCATAAGTTAACAAAAAGAATAGTTTTAATAAATTTAGAAGGAAAATATGGAAAAATTTAGGTTGCCTCCCAATCAGCGTTGTCTTTAACGTCAGAAGCCTGACGATAGCTTGGGTATAAGCTATTCGGGAATCTCGAGCAATTTCATATTGCTCACGTGGTTGATGTGTTCACTTTGATTATAATGTTTCAAACGCTGTCCGTTTACTATAAACGGTGCGTTGATTTGATTCTTGATTTCAACAGCTCCACTCTTAAGGACTTTGGTGACCTCAAAAGGTCCAGACCATCTAGATTTTAATTTTCCAGGGAATAGTTTCAATCTGGAGTTGAATAGGAGCACGATGTCTCCCACTCTAAATTGCTTCCGGATTGAACGGTTATCATGCCATTTCTTGGTCCTTTCTTTGTAGATGCGTGCATTCTCGTACGCGTCTAATCTTAGCTCTTCCAATTCATGAAGGTTCAAGATTCGCTTTTCGCCTGCCGCAGTGTAGTTGAAGTTTAGTGTCTTAATAGCCCAAAAGGCTTTATGCTCTAACTCTACCGGCAGGTGGCATGATTTTCCGTAGACTAGTTTGAATGGTGTGGTGCCTATCGGTGTCTTAAAGGTGGTCCTATAAGCCCATAAAGCTTCGTTCAGCTTTGAGGACCAATCTTTCCTGGAGGTTGCGATAGTCTTTTCTAAAATTTGCTTTATTTCCCTGTTCGAAACCTCCACTTGTCCACTAGTTTGTGGATGATACGGTGTGGCTACGCGGTGTTTGACTCCGTATTTGGAGAGGAGTTTGTCAAAGATTCGCGATATGAAATGCGAACCACCGTCGCTAATGACGAGTATGAGCACACTGAATCTTGGAAAGATTACGTTTTTAAAGAGTTTAACGACTACTCGGGTGTCGTTTGTTGGTGCGGCAATGGCCTCTATCCATTTCGATACATAGTCGACAGCGACGAGTATATATTTATTTCCAAAAGAAGATGGGAAAGGTCCCATGAATTCGATTCCCCAGACGTCAAAGATTTCTACTTCCAAAATTCCTCTCTGAGGCATTTCATCGCATCGTGAGATGTTGGCAGTGCGTTGGCACCGGTCGCATTTTAGTACAGCGATATGGACGTCCTTCTAGAGACTGGGCCAAAATAGGCCAGATTGTAGAATTTTAGGGCACGTCTTCGAGGTGCTAGCATGACCACCATATGGTGCTGAATTGCATTGGGTGATGATGTCTTCTATTTCTTCCTCTGGGACACAACGACGGTATAAGTTGTCGGTGCGTCGTTTGAAGAGTAGAGGTTCGTCCCAGTAGTAGTGCTTTAAGTCATGGAAGAATTTCTTCTTTTGTTGATAAGTCAGGTCTGGTGGAAGCACGCCTGCGGCCAGGTAATTAACGATGTCGGAAAACCACAGCAAAGTGGCTTGGGCATAGACAGCTTCCACGGCTTTTTCCAGTTCCGGTTCTTCCGAAGTAGAGTTAGACATATCGCTTTCCAATTTGGGTATCAGACGTTCGTAGGGAAAATCGTCGTTGATATGCACTAGTTCTTGTTTTATGCCCACTATACGGGATAAGTGATCTGCAACTACGTTTTCGGTCCCCTTCTTATCTTTAATTTCTAAGTTGAACTCTTGTAATAATAGGATCCATCTCAATAATCTGGGTTTGGCGTCCTTTTTGCTTATTAGGTACCTAATGGCAGCGTGGTCTGTGTATATGATTATTTTGGCTCCTACCAAGTAGGAACGGAATTTGTCAAGAGAGAACACGACTGCTAAGAGTTCCTTTTCTGTTGTGGCGTAGTTCATTTAGGCAGGGTCTAATGTTCTACTAGCGTAGTAGATAGCGTGAAGCTTCTTGTCCTAGAACTGCGCCTACGGCGTAATCACTCACATCGCACATGATTTCGAATGGTAGTCGCCAATCTGGGGGTTATATAATTGGTGCGGTGATAAGTGCTGACTTTAGAGTTTCGAATGCCTCTAAGCATTCTTGGTCGAAGATGAACTCAGCATCTTTCATTAAGAAACCTGTAAGAGGTTTCGTGATTTTCGAGAAATCCTTTATGAATCTTCAGTAGAATCCAGCGTGTCCTAAGAAGCTTTGTATTTCTCGTACGGTTTTCGGAGGTTGGAGATCCTTTATGATCTCTATTTTGGCTTTGTCAACTTCGATCCCCTTTTCAGAGATGACGTGTCCTAAAACAATGCCTTGTCGGACCATGAAATGGCATTTTTCCCAATTAAGGACAAGGTTCACTTTGGCGCATCTTTTGAGTACCATTTCTAAATTCGACAGGCAGCTTTCGAAGCTTTGTCCGCATACAGTGAAGTCATCCATGAACACTTCCATGATGTCATCTATGAAATCTGCGAAGATTGCCATCATGCATCTTTGAAAGGTTGCTGGAGCATTGCATAGTCCGAACGGCATTCGGCGGTAGGCAAAAGTACCATAAGGACAGGTGAATGTTGTCTTTTCCTGGTCATCGGAGTGAATAGGGATTTGAAATAATCCCGAATAACCATCTAGATAGCAGAAGTACGAATGTTTCGCTAGTCTTTCCAACATTTGGTCTATGAATGGTAAAGGGAAGTGATCTTTCCGAGTCGCCTTGTTTAGTTTTCTGTAGTCGATACACATCCTGTTTCCGGTCACAACTCTTTGGGTTATCGATTCACCTTTTGCATTCTTCACTACAGTAACGCCTCCTTTCTTGGGTACTACGTGTACTGGGCTGACCCATTGGCTATCGGAGATTGGGTATATTATTCCTGCGTCTAGTAGCTTTTACACCTCGTCTTTGACTACAGTGCTTAGGATCAGGTTTATCCTTCTCTGATGTTCCCTTGAAGTTTTGCAGTCTTCCTCCAGCATGATACGGTGCATACAGATGGAGGGACTTATGCCTTTTAGATCGCTTATATTATAGCCTAGCGCAGTTGGGTATCTCCTTAGGACTTCTAATAATCGCTCAGTTTCTGATTGTCCTAAATTAGTGTTTACTATTACTGGTCTTTTGAATTATGTATCTAGGAATTCATACCTGAGAGTTTTGGGTAGCTCTTTGAGTTCTAAAGCTGTGTTTTTCGGACCTGGCATGTGATTTGGAGTGAGTGCTAAGATCTCGCTCAGACTATCATCTTTGTATGGTGCACGCCAGTTGTCGTCTTCATGAATAGCAGGGATCTGGATTTTCATGATTTCAGAATATGTAGTTTCCTCCTTTTCTAATTCTCGTATGCATTCATCAATGACATCTAATATATAGCAAGTGTCATCGATGGCTGGTGCCTTCAAGAATTTAGTAAGGATGAACTCTATCTTTTCTTCTCCTACTTCGAATGTTAGCCTTCCTTTCTTTACGTCTATAATAGCTCCGGCTGTAGCTAGGAACGGTCTCCCTAGGATAATTGGGGTAATAGAGTCCTCATTGATGTCCATGATTATGAAGTCGGTTGGGATATAGAATTGGGCTATGCGTACTGGAACATTTTCCAGTATACCGACGGGGTATTTGACTGATCCGTCAGCCAATTGTACGGACATTTTAGTTGGTCTTAGTTCTCCCATATTCAGCTTTTTGCATATGGATAAAGGCATGACGCTTATACTGGCTCCTAGATCGCATAGAGCTTTGTCTATAACGAACTTTCCTATGACGCAGGTTATGGAGAAACTACCTGGGTCTTTTAGTTTAGGAGGCATGTGGTTTTGAATGATTGCGCTACATTCGGCGGTAAGTGTCACTGTCTCGTTATCCTCTATTTTCCTTTTATTAGACAAGATTTCTTTAAGAAACTTAGCGTATGACGGCATTTGAGTTATCGCTTCTGTGAAAGGAATAGTGATGTTTAGTTGTTTCAGAAGTTCAATAAATTTCTTAAATTGTCCTGAAGTTTTGGAATTTATTAATCTTTGAGGATAAGGGATAAGTGGTTTATATGGCGCTGGAGGCACATATGAGTTTTCATCTTTGGCGGCCTTTTGCTCGTCACATTCCTTCTTTTCTGTTTCAGACTCCTTTTCGGTTGGCTTATCGGATTTCTGTTGCATTACTAAATCTTCGTTCCTAGGATATGTTTGGCCTTCCAATTCTTTTCCACTTCTCAATATAACAGCGTTTGCATGACCTTTCGGATTAGGTTCGGGCTGGCCTGGAAATGTTCCAGCTGGGGCAGCTGCAGAGGCTTGTTGTTGAGCCACTTGTGATATCTGCGTTTCGAGCATTTTGTTGTGGGTGGCTAAAGCGTCTACTTTTCCGGCCAGTTGTTTAATTTTCTCGCTAGTGTGTATGTTTTGATTCAGGAATTCTTTGTCTGTTTGAGCTTGAGTAGCTATGAATTTTTCCATCATCAACTCGAGGTTTGATTTCCTAGGGGTAGTCTGGGCAGCAGCGGCTGGTTTCTGATATCCTGGCGGAGCACCTGGTGCTTGCAAGGCATTATCGTTCTTGTAGGAAAAGTTTGGGTGGTTCCTCCATCCTGGGTTGTAAGTATTTGCGTAAGGATTTCCTTGAGCGTAATTTACTTGGTCTGGTGGGATTCCGGCCAACAATGGGCACTCGGGCGCATTATGAGTGGCAATTCCGCATAACTCACAGTTTGGAGTTACAGCAGCGACGGTTGCAGTTGGGTTAACGGTCAGACTGTCGATTTTCTATGATAGAGCATCTACTTTAGCGTTTAACTTTTCAAGGCTGCTGATCTCGTACATCCCACCTTTCGCTGCAGGTTTCTCTGCTGGAATGTGTTCACCTCCGTATTGGCAGTGGTTCTGAGACATGTTTTCGATTAGTTGATAGGCTTCATCGTATGGCTTATCCATAAGTGCACCGCCCGCGGCGGCGTCTACCGTTAATCTGGTGTTATACAGAAGCCCATTATAGAAAGTATGGATCATCACCCAGTCTTCTAAACCATGGTGAGGACATGTTCTCATCATATCTTTGAACCTTTCCCACGCTTCGTAGAGAGATTCAGTGTCTTTTTGTCGAAATCCGTTGATTTGGGCTCTAAGCATAGCAAATTTGCTTGGCGGAAAGTATCTTGCTAAGAAAACGTTCTTCAACTGTTCCCACGTCGTAACGGAGTTGGATGGTAAGGATTGTAACCATGTCCATGCTCTATCTCTAAGAGAGAAAGGGAAAAGACGAAGTCTTATTGCGTTTGGAGTTACTCCATTTGCCTTCACTGTGTCCGCGTATTGTACAAACTTCGTTAAGTGTTCGTTTGGATCCTCAATTGCATTTCCTGAGAATTGATTTTGTTGTACAGCTGACAGCAATGACGGTTTTAGTTTGAAATCGGTTCGATTGATAGCTGGGGCAGCTATGCTACTTCGAGGCTCCATCTGAGAGGGTGTAGCGTAGGCCTTCAGCGGTTTGTTTTGAGGTCCTTCAGCCATCTTTGCTTCTTCAACAGGTGGATGAGTTAGAAGATCAGGAATGTTGTGTCTTCGTTGATATTCGACGATGCGCCTTCTTAGATGTAAGAAGCGCTCTAGTTCGGCAATTGTATGTTGTAAGATTTCGCCTTGTGAGCGAGTACTTGGCATACAATCGAAGAACGAGTAGAGGGAGAGAGAATTGTTAACCTAGTCTATACTGTGTAACAAAATATTACACTATTGACTAAACGGGTCCCCTGCAACGGCGCCAAAAACTTGATCGCGACTTTCTATGTCTAACAAATCTAACTGCAAGTGCACAGTCTATCGCGTAGTAATAATAGATATCGATCCCACAGGGACTCGTAATCAATCTAGTATTATCGGGTGTTACGGTGTTTAGCTAGGTTGGTAATGTTTTAAGAGAATAATAATAAAATAAGTGCGTAAACTAAAGGGAACTAAAGCTTTTACTTAAGGTATGAATTTATGAATCGATATGCAATAATTTTGTTCTTCGGGGATTCGACAAATTACTGGCGTATTAAGTGTTTTCAAACTTAGTTTAAGAAGAAAATAGTGATCTAAAGACTTTTGTCTCACGATGGTTGTTGACGCTAGTCGCAACTCTAAGGCGGAACGTATGTTGTCGCTATCCCGTTCGGGGTTAAAGTTACTTTTTGAAAATCTTTAAGTTCTAATCTTTTTAAATCGAATGCCTAGTTTTTACTATCTGGTCTTAGCCGCAGCTGTCGCTTGTTGGTTCGTACCTTAGTTAATTTCCCACTGTCGTGGCAAAACTATTTTTAAATAAGTTCTCGCTGTCGCGACAAACGTTTACTTAGAAATTTTAATTAAAAACTAAAACCATAACTGAGTTTTGAAAAGAGAAAGATTACGCCAATTGTTATCAAATCCCGTCCGAATTATTATTACATATCGATTATGGTAATTTAGCTAGACATGGAAGAAGAAATGATAATGCATAAATAAAAGCAGTAATTTAGAACATACATCATAATGAAAATTGCAATTACGATTAAAATGGAAACCTGGAAATATCCCAATTGGCTTTTGGGCAGATCCTCCACAATGTTGGTAGGATTCTGGTCTTTGTGCCAATTGATCGTACAAGAAAAGGAGAGTACAAAAATACCAAAGAATACAGAGAAGGAAAAGAGAAACAAATAAGAATATCAGGAAAGTAAAGTTGCTCTGAAGATAAATTGGCAGCACTTCGTTGTCTTGAATGCGACTCCCTTTTTCAGGTCCCAACCTCTTCCTTTTATAGAGAGAGAGAGTATCTAACGGTTATTCCTTCAGGAAGTGGGTTTAAGGAAGAAAAGTAGGAGTTAGTGGTCACTCTTTTGGTCTTTGAGGGGGAATTATAGCACGTGACCTCATTCTGCACGTTCTGGGTGCATGACGGTCATCATGGATGTGTGACGGTCGTCACACGCATGACGAGCGTAACGGCTATGTGACAGTCGTCACATCAGTAGAACTCGTATCTGCTATTTTTCTCTTGGTTTTTCATCTGGTTTTCACCTGTTTTTGCTCCTTTTCTTCATATTGCTTTGCTTGGACATGTTCTTTGAATACCTGCATAATACTTAGACAAATAGCATGGAATGCCCCGAATTCGGAGTGAAACCAGTCAAATATTAGTTAAAACACATGTCATTTTATATATACAATTTTGCGTTATCACCATGCCCCAGGCTATAGGAATGTTTTGTAAGGGCCCCGAGCTTTCAAAGAAAATCAATGAAAAATGAACTATTTTGTTAATTTCCTTGTGTTATTTCCTTTACTGCTTTTGCTTTCATTTTAAAAAAAATGAAAAATGAAAATCTTAAAAAACCAAACCAAATTTCTCTTTTGTGTGCTGCATTTGTCTTTGTGTGTTTTAATAAATTAAGGCATTCCAACGTGCAGTGATGTCCTAAAACCCATTGAATCCCATGACTTTGCATTCCCTCCTGACTTTGATTCACCAATATACCAAGCTGAAGATGAGGATGAAGATTTTGAAATCCCTGATGAACTGGTAAAATTGACACAACATGAGTATGCAGAGCTTCAACCCTACAAAGAATAGGTAGAAGTCATTAATCTTGGCACCGAAGAAAACAAGAAAGAAGTCAAGATTGGGGCAGCTCTAGAGGCAGAAGTCAAGCAGCAACTAGAAAAGCTTCTGAAAGAGTATGTGGATGTATTTGCTTGGTCGTACCAAGATATGCCGGGTCTAGACACTGACATAGTGGTTCACAAGTTACCGCTTCGACCAGAATGCCCACCGGTTAAGCAAAAGCTCCGAAGAACAAAACCTGACATGGCTCTCAAGATTCGAGATGAGGTGAAGAAACAGATTGACACCGGGTTCTTAGCAGTGTCCAAATACCCCGAATGGGTAGCCAATATTGTACCTGTGCCGAAAAAGGATGGGAAAGTCAGAATGTGTGTGGATTACAGGGAACTAAACAAGGCCAGTCCGAAGGATGATTTCCCTTTACCGCATATCGACACGTTGGTGGATAATACGACTCGTTTTGCAGTTTTCTCATTTATAGATGGGTTCTCCGGTTACAATCAGATTAAGATGGATCCCGACGACATGGAAAAAACTACTTTCATTACTCTGTGGGGGACTTACTGTTACAAAGTTATGCCTTTCGGTCTGAAGAACGCAGGTGCTACTTATCAAAGGGCCATGGTAACTTTATTTCATGATATGATGCACAAAGAGATAGAGGTATATGTTGATGACATGATAGCCAAATCTCAAAGCGAGGAGGACCATTTGGAACATCTTGTGAAGCTATTTAAGAGACTCAGAAAATATCAGTTGAGACTGAATCCAACCAAGTGTACCTTTGGAGTAAGATCTGGGAAGTTCCTCGGTTTCATTGTTAGTCGCCGAGGGATTGAAGTGGATCCAGACAAAGTCCGAGCCATTCAAGACATGCCAGCTCCACAAATAGAAAAGCAAGTCAGAGGTTTTCTTGGAAGACTGAACTACATATCCAGATTTATTTCCAATATGACTCCTAGTTGCAAGCCCATCTTCAAATTGTTACGCAAAGACCAGACGGTTGTTTGGAATGCAGACTGTCAGCAGGCATTTGATAAGATCAAGGGTTATCTTCAAGAGCCTCCGATCCTGATACCTCCGGTGCCGGGAAGACCCCTCTTCATGTATTTGAAATTGCTTGAGAATTCAATGGGTTGTGTGTTAGGTCAGCAGGACGAATCTGGACGAAAAGAACATGCTATCTATTATTTGAGTAAGAAGTTTACTGATTGTGAAAGCCGATATTCACTTCTGGAGAAAACTTGTTGTACTTTGGCATGGGCAGCCAAACGTTTGAGGCAGTACATGATTTGTCATACCACTTTGTTGATTTCAAAAATGGATCCAATAAAGTATATTTTTTAGAAGCCTGCTCAGACTGGAAGACTCGCCCATTGGCATATGTTATTATCAGAATACGACATCCAGTATGTAGCTCAGAAGTCTATCAAGGGTAGTGTTTTGTCAGAATATCTTGCAGATCAGCCAGTGGAAGATTATAAGCCTCTCAAATTTGACTTCCTAGATGAGGACATCATGTTGGTAAAAGATTGTGAAGAGCCAAGTCTTGATGAGGGTCTGCAGGAAGGTCTTTGGTGTAAAATGATGTTCGATGGTTCCTACAACTACAGTGGGCATGGTGTAGGCGCCGTTTTAATGAATCCGGAAGGTGGTTACACTCCATTCACAGCCAGGTTAGATTTTGACTGCACAAACAATATCGCCGAATATGAAGCCTGCATTCTCGGCCTCGAGGCAGCTATTGACCTCAAAATCAAACTTCTTGAAGTCAGTGGGGATTCAAATTTGGTTATTTATCAGGTTACTGGAGAATGGGAAACTAGACATGAGATTTGATCCCTTATAGAGCCTATATTGTCAAGATGATGGAGTGTTTCGATGAAATCACTTTCAAGCATGTTCCGAGATCTGAGAATCACATCGCCGATGCCCTAGCCATGTTAGCCTCAATGTGGAAAATCATGGATGTCAATGATGCCACTCTCATTTGAATCGAACACAAGACTGAGCCCGCCTACTGTCAGATGGTTGAAGAAGAAACTGATGACAAACCATGGTTCTATGACATAAAGAATTATCTGTTAAAACAAGAGTATCCAGCAGATGCTACGTCACTTGACAGGAAAACTCTGAGACAATTAGCATCCAAGTTCCTCCTTAGTAATGATGTGCTCTACAAAAGGAATCATGATATGGTCCTGCTTAGATGTGTCGACAGACGAGAAGCAGAGTTGTTAATGCAAGATGTTCATGAAGGAATGTTCGGTACTCATGCAAATGGATATACTATGTCTAAAAAGATTTTGAGGGTTGGTTATTACTGGTTGACCCTGGAAACTGATTGTATTCGATATGCCAGAAAGTGTCACAAGTGTTGTCATCACCGTGGCCTTTCTCTATGTGGGGCATCGATACGATTGGGGCAATTGAACCAAAACCTTCTAACGGACACCGATTTATTCTGGTTGCTATTGACTATTTCACAAAGTAGGTTGAAGCCGCATCCTACACTAATGTTACTCGGCAGGTGGTGGCCCGTTTCATAAAAAAGGAGATTACCTGTCGTTACGGAATTCCGAGCCGAATCATAACGGACAATGGTACTAATTTGAACAACAAAGTCATGAAAGAGTTGTGCGATGACTTCAAAATTGAACATCACAATTCTTCTCCTTATCGTCCCAAGATGAATGGAGCTGTAGAAGCCGCAAATAAAAACATCAAAAAGATTTTGCAAAAGATGGTGAAGACTTAAAAAGATTGGCATGAGATGCTGCCATTCGCCTTGCATGGATAAAGAACGTTCGTCCGCACTTCAACAGGGGCAACCCCTTTTTCTTTGGTATATGGAATGGATGCGGTACTTCCTATTGAGGTCGAGATACCTTCTTTGAGAGTCATAATGGAAACCAAGCTTGAAGAAGCAGAATGGGTGAGACAAAGGTTTGATCAGTTGAATTTTATCGACGAAAAGCGCATGTCTACAATGTGTCATGGTCAGTTATATCAGAAGAGGATCAAGAGAGCTTTTGACACGAAAGTTTGTGTCCGAGAATTCACGAAGGGGAACTTGTACTCAAAAAGATTTTACCAGTTCATAAAGACTCACGGGGAAAATGGATGCCTAACTATGATGGCCCGTTTATTGTGAAAACCGTCTTCTCAGGAGGCTCATTAATTCTCACCACCATGGATGGAGAGCAACTTACTCATCCAGTGAATTTTGATGCAGTACAAAAATATTACGCCCAAAAAGAACCCGATAAGTCGAAAACTCAAAGGAACGGCTTATGCAAAAGTTAGGGTTGAAGAAAAAGAAAAGAAAAGAGAAAAAAGGAGAAAAAGAAAAATAAGAGCTCGCTAAGTTGAAAACCCGAAAGGGCGGCTTAGGCAAAAATGAGCGTCCCGGTGGATTGAAAACCCGAAAGGGCGGTCCAGGAAAAAGTTAGGGACAAAGGCGTTTCACTGTATCGGATGAGTCGTCACTAACGCAGAAGGTCCTACAAGAATTCACTCCAACCGCTCTCGTCAGAAGCAAGGATTTTGGGGATTTTTAGTCTTTAGGGATAGTTTGGTCATGGGATTCAATGTAACCTTGTCCACTTTGCCATTTTTCACCTGTAAAATTTCTATGGAGTCTTGTCATTTGCAAGATTTCATCCTTGAATAAAATCAGTTTTGAACCATTATTTCCTTTGCAAATTTACCATTTCCTTTATTTTCTTTGTTATGCAAAATATTGTTCGTTGATCAACGATAGTTTTGAAAGCATTAGGGTCAAATTATTTGAATAAAACTTGAAAAGATTAACAAACATAAAAACTTGAACTCATGGAAAGTCGAGGAAAATCATACTTCCCCGAAACCTCAGGGTAGCGGAAGCTTTGAGATGCAATCCAATTACATTCCCCATTAAAGTGTAAGCAAGTCGAACTGCTGATTTTCCTTCGATCATGTGCGGGTATCAAACCTTGAAGACTGTTTTCTCAAGGAACTTCTTATGATGATGTGAGGACTCACCCTAGTAAAAGATGTCTGAGCATTTGTCTGATTTTACTTTGACATCTCTGAATATCTTGTCTAAAGATCCGTTCCCCTATTGAGAATGGATCTATTTTTCAAGACTACATACACCTTTTTCAGCCAGGATTCAGTGTGATTCGTTTTGCCTCTCGAGTTCGGTGTGCTATCTGTCGATTCCCCGTGAATGACTGATCACTGCTAGTGAACTTCCGCCTAAATGTCCAGTCGTAACCGGCATTGTTTTAGAAGCCAATCGTTATTGGTAGTTCTTTGGTCGTCACCATATTTCTTGTTAAGACCAGTCGTAACTGGCATTGCCTTAAAATCCACTCGTTGGTATCTTTTGATTCGATTGTCACCACCTTCTCTTTTGAAGCCCAGTCGTAACTGGTAGTGTTCGAAATCCAATCGTTATTGGTTTTCTTTTGGTCGTCACCATATTTTCCTTTGAGGCCGAGTCGTAACTAGCATTGTCTTAGCTTTACTCATTATTATCTTCTGGTTTGGTAGTCACCAACTTTTGTCCTTCTGAAGTCTAGTCGTCACTAGAAAATCCCCTGTGAAATCCTATCGGCATTGATATCGTGTTGGTTGTTACCAACTGTCCCCATGAAAGTCCAGTCGTAACTGGCGTCACTTGGAATCCAATCGTTATTGGTATCTTTTGGTTTGGTCGTTACCAACTTCCCCAGCTAAAGCCTAGTAGCTTATTAGCATTCTCGTAACCACATGTGTTGGTATACCCTGATTTGGTCGTCACCATGTTTTCTTCCAAAGTCCATTCGTAACTGGCATTACTTGAAACCCAATCGTCATTGGTACCCGGACTTGGTCGTTATTAATCCCCTTTAAAGTCCAGTAGTTACTGGTACTGCTTGAAATTTGGTCATCACCAATTTCCCCAGTCGAAACCTTACGTGTTATCGACTGGATTTGAGAAATATCATTTGTTATTACCCCCGGTTGGTCGTCACCATTACCTACGGAAAGTCTAGTGGTTGCTAGCACTGTTTGAGCCACTTGTTAAAACTGGGTGACATCATTATCCCTAGCGAGACCTTTTTCCAGACAAGTCTCGGAGATCTAGTCGTCACTAGTATCCCCAATATGTTTTGTCTTGGTTTCTAGTCCATTTCTGAAGATCCCGTTTGAACTCTTCACTATAGGAAGCTCGTCATCTGATCATCCCCAGTGAGGTTCGTGTTTTAATTTTCCCAGTAAAAAGTCGCTCTTATCCCCGGTGGAAATCTACCTCTTTCCCAGGTGAAGTGTTTGCTTTTCCCCAGTAAGATTGTCATCTTCATTAGACTTTGCGCATCCTCATGTGAAGTTTTTCTCTCAGTTACCACCAGTCATGTTTTGAACTATTGTTTGTAATATCTCGGTTTTCCCCAGTGTCGGATCCACAATACCAGGTCCCTGCGAGTAGTTACTCATTGTTTTGTTTTTCTGTCTTCTGCATATGTCTTGCATCCAAGCATCATGAAGCATCATTTAGAATTCATGGTATACCATGACCTGTCCTTTTGCATATCATCGGATCTAAGGGACAAAATTTTCGATTTTCTATATTTAAATACCTTTCATTGCGATTCTACGAGGATTGTCATCTCTCAGTTCCATCTAGTGAAGATATTTAAATAGGGGCAACTGTTGCACCCCAAATTTTGGCCCCTTAGATTCTCATTATCATTTTAGGAGCATACTCATGAATTATCTAACCTTAACCCAGTGCAAGTTTGTCTTTGTCATGTTACAGATGAATCATGGTTTTGTACAGTCAAATCGAAGCTTCAGGGTTTGTGATTAGTCAATGTTTTGGGCTAATTCAATCATGAAATGAAATCAAGGATATCATATGAAGACAAATGAGAATCCAATTTGAATTGGCCATTCCAGAATCAAGAACAGTGCAGTCCAGGGGCCACGATTAGGGTTTTTGACTAGTAAAAGTCAACTGTAGTTTGACTTTGATGTTGGAAGATGTTTAATGGTGGGATTATGATTCATGAAGTTCATATATCTCAATAAAGTTCATATAAGAAGTTTCAAAGTCTTAGAAGGTCCAGAGTATCAATAGACGACTCGGTAGTCACCAATCGATCGTACGGTTGACCGAAAAGTCAACTCTTCAAATTTTAGGAATTTGACTTCAAGTTGTGAAACAAAATTGTTCCTTATGTCATATTGGACTTTCATATCAATTTTCATGACCATTGGATCAAGGATGAATGAGTAATCGAAAAATTGGGAAATTAGGGTTTTGAAAGGGGCTAAACCATAACTCCTTAACCACACATCCAATTGAGTTGGTTCAAAGCTAATTTGGAAGCTCTTGACAAATCCTACAAAAGTCCCTATATGGTCCATGATCTGAAAATGCATAGATTTGGAGTTATGATCAAATTCATTTCTAGAAGGGAAAAAGACTTTGAGAAATTTCACTTTTTAGTTCATTTTTTAGCAACTTTGGGAGACTTTTTGGCCAAGTTCCTTTGGGAAATTGAAACTCATGAAAGCATGAATGTTTTAGAGCTATTTGAGGGCTTTCTAAAAAGTACTAGCACATCTCAAAAGAATTTGTGAGCTGAAAGTTATGGTCATGGCAAGTTGATGGTTTTTCACTTTAGTCCCACATTGTCAAAATTCAAGAATTCATTCTTTCATCAAAATTGACCTAACTCAGCTGGTGAATCATGTTGTATCTGATATGTGAGGAGTTTGTAGCATGAAAAACAAAGGAAATATGCAGAAGATAAGAAAAGCCAAGCTTACAAGTTGCCTTGCAAGTGGCTTTGCAACTTGCATCCAAAAGTGAAAAAGTAAGCATGAGGTGTAAAACAATTCTGCCATAGCCATCAAGATACACCCTCTAGCCTGCATTTAGCCCTTTCAAAGCCATCATGAAGCTTGACTTTGAGCTTGCCTTGCTGTAACGCCCGTTTTAATTCGATTAAATTCAATTATGACTTTGCTATGTCTCGTTGCGTCGTAGTTGTAGTTGAGTATGTGTTTGGATCGAAGGAAGGAATTGAATCGGTCGAATTGTCGGAAAAATTCTGGTTTTGTCAGAAAACTTCGAAAATTCATATCTCTTGATCCGTAAGTCAGATTTGACCCCCGTTCGAAGCGTTGGAAACCTAAAAAGATGTTCTATCTGGAAAAAATGAAATTTTGCTGCTATGACGACCGTCATAGGAGTGGGACGACCGTCACACGAGCAAAAACTGCAGTTATGCAGAATTTGAACGTGTTCTGGTGGAATGAGATTTTGTAACAAAAATATATTCCCGTAGACTCTTTTACCCTCAATTACATCATTTTTGGGAAAGGAAAGACGGAAAAGAGAAGTTACACATTGAGAGAAGTGGAGAGCGAAGAATAATCCATCGGCGAATTCAGAAGATTTCTACAAAAAAATCACCGTAGAGCAGAAGCGGAATCGGAAAGCGTGGAATTGGCCTCAATTCTAAGGTAAGGGTGGGGTTCAATTCTATAACCGGGAGTATGATCGAATTCATGTAGGTAATCGAGTCATGGGTATAGTTTTCGTTAATCGATAAATATTAAGGAAAAGGTTTCCCTAATGGGACAAGATTTCTACGTTGGAATGAATGTGTTATGTAGTTATTAGTGTGATGCTCTAAGGTTTTCCTTATGGGCAAATACATAGAACGAATATGCTATACGGTTATTCGTACAACGCTCTAATGGCTTTCCCTAATGGGCCAAAAAGGGCAGTTACCTGGTTGTGATTGATTTGTAATTAATTGTGTGAGAAAACGCCGTAATGTTGTTATTACGATAATATGCTGAATTCTTAATTGTTGATACAATGTTGTAATGTTCCTTTACATGAATAGTTGGGATGATGAACATATGATGCATATGAAATAGCAATGTTCTGTTATGGACGTTTTGTTGTAGGCTTGATGCCTTGTTGCATAGCCGGTGATGTTGTGGTCCATAATAGAGGTATTTCATGGCATAGCATATTAGCGATGGCCTGTATTGGCGGCCCTTAGTGGCAAATTCTGCGATGGCCTGTATTGGCGGCCCTTAGTGGCAAATTCTGTGATGGCCTGTATTGGCGGCCCTTAGTGGCAAATTCTGCGATGGCCTGTATTGGCGGCCTTGATGGCAAATTGGTACCACATGCATATGCACAGTTGAGTCGCATTGTTGAGTCACATGAAGTTGCATAATTATGTTAGTTGTATATTAATGTTGTTTTACGTGAGGTATGGATTGTTGCAGTTGTTGTCGATGATGTTTATGATTTCGAAACTTAAAATGCTGTGATGAGTTTCTGGCATGTTTTCTATCATGCTCTATGTTATATTATTGATATCTCACCCTTTTCTATTGTATGTTACCTCCTCTGGTGGTAATTTGCAGGTAGTCAGGAATAGAGCGTAGTTCCCATTAAGGTGTCGTTGGTCGCTCTGATACGTAGCACTCTTGGGGAGATGGACGATTGCTGTTATTATTTTAGTCGATGTTATTGTTGATTGAACTTGTTACGATGTTTTTATTAAATTGTTTTAAGAGAACATGTTGTATACTTTATCGAACTTACACCGGAAGTAATGACGAGTTGTTTTATGATTAAATGGTTAAGTAATACATTGGTGATTGTTCATCTAATTTCGTGCTACGTATGATAATTGCAAGTTGTTGCATAATGATTGTTGTCTGCCAGGTTGAAGCGTAACATCTCTGATGTGAGGAATTTTACCCGTGTGACGACCATCACAGGCTCATGACGACCGTCATGCAGTCAATGTTTGCGCTGTTGCGCTTTGTTTGCTATATGAATTGTTGTTTTTCCTGTTATCCGCAAGTTTAGATTTGGGGTGTTACATTAGTGGTATCAGAGCAGGTCGGTCCGTCCGGCCAAGTTGTCTAGTGTCGTCGCGTCAGTCGTCGTGCCTAGCACTAGAGTCTCGTTAATTGTGAAATCTGACTGTTGGTCGTTGCAGCTTAAGTGAAATGGCTGGTAGGAATGATGCTGCAATCGCTGCTGCTCTGCAAGCTTTAGCTAATGGTATGGAACATCAGCCAAATCCTGCTGGGGATGCTGGGTCTCGCAGTTTGGCAACGTTTCAACGGGAGAATCCGCCTACCTTCAAGGGTAAGCATGATCCTGATGGTGCATTGGAGTGGTTAAAGGAAATGGAGCGAATATTTCGTGTGATGGATTGTACTCCAGCACAGAAGGTCCGTTATGGGACTCATATGCTAGCAGTAGATGCTGATGACTGGTGGTTAGAGACCCGTCCAGTGTTGGAAGCTGCAGGTGAAGAAGTTACTTGGACTGTATTCCGTAGGGAATTTCTGAAGAAGTATTACCCGGAAGATGTTCGTGGTAAGAAAGAGATTGAATTTCTTGAACTGAAGCAAGGAGACAAATCTGTTACTGAGTATGCGGCGAAGTTTAAGGAGTTAGCTAAGTTTTATCCGCACTACAGCGCAGAGACTGCTGAATTCTCTAAATGTATCAAGTTTGAGAACGGATTGAAGTCTGAAATCAAGAAAGCAATCGGGTATCAAAAGATCTGTGTCTTTGATTCATTGGTCGAAAGCTGTAGGATTTATGAAGAAGATAGCAACGCTCATTACAAGTTGATGTGTGAGAGGAGAGGCAAATCACAACAGAGTCGTGGTAAACCTTATGACCCTCCAGCTGGCAAAGGGAAACAGAAAGTAACTGACGGCAAGAAAACAAGTAGGGGAGATGCTCCTACTGGTATTGTTTGCTATAAGTGTGGAAAGCCAGGTCACAAGAGTAATGTGTGTGCTGCTAGATCATTGAGATGTCACCGTTGCGGAGAGTTGGGACACGCTATTGCTGAGTGCAAACGCAAGGGAATAGTTTGTTTCAACTGTGGTGAGGAGGGACACATCAGTGGCAAGTGTCAGAAGCCTAAGAAGGAATAGACTGGCGGAAGAGTGTTCGCGCTATCTGGGACTCAGACATCCAGTGATGACAAATTGATTGAGTACTTGTTTCATTAATAGTATTCCTTTACTTGTTATTATTGACACTGGTGCGTCTCATTGCTTTATTGCTGCGGATTGTGTCGAACGTTTGGGTCTTATGCTGTCACACATGAGTGGAGAGATGGTAGTTGAGACTCCAGCTAAGGGATCGGTAACTACATCTCTTGTGTGTGTGAAATGTCCTCTGTCAATGTTTGATAGAGATTTCCTGGTTGACTTAGTTTGTTTGCCACTAAGTGGGATAGACATAATTTTGGGCATGAACTGGTTAGAGTATAACTGCGTTCACATTAATTGCTTTAATAAGTCGGTGAGATTCTCTACTCCTGAGGAGGAAGGAGCGCGTTTGGTAACTACAAAACAGATGAAGCAGATGTTGTTAGAAGATGCTCAGGTGTTTGCGTTGGTGGCATCGTTATCCATTGAGAATCAAGCGATAATCGATGAATTGGAAGTTGTTTGTGATTTCCCTGAGGTGTTTCCAGATGAAATTCCTGAAATTCCTCCGGAACGGGAAATTGAATTTTCTATTGATCTTGTACCCGGTACCAGACCTGTGTCTATGACACCGTATAGGATGTCTGCATCTGAATTGGTAGAGTTAAAGAAACAGTTGGAAGACTTACTTGAGAAGAAGTTCGTTAGACCAAGTGTATCACCGTGGGGAGCTCCGGTATTGTTAGTGAAGAAGAAGGATGGCAGTATGAGGTTGTGTATTAACTACCGGCAACTGAACAAAGTTACGATTAAGAACAAATACCCGCTTCCGAGGATTGATGACTTGATGGATCAATTGGTTGGAGCACGAGTGTTTAGTAAAATTGATTTGAGGTCGGGGTATCACCAGATTAAGGTAAAAGATGACGATGTTCAGAAAACTGCGTTCAGAACCAGGTATGGACACTATGAGTTTACGGTAATGCCTTTTGGCGTTACTAATGCGTCGGGAGTTTTCATGGAATACATGAACCGTATCTTCCATGAGTATTTGGATCGGTTCGTGGTAGTATTCATTAACGATATCCTAATTTATTCGAAGTCGAAGGAGGAGCATGTTGAGCACTTGAGATTAGTTCTGCAAGTGTTGAAAGAAAGGAAGTTGTTTGCGAAACTGTCGAAATGTGACTTTTGGTTGGAGGAAGTTAGATTTTTGGGTCATGTTATATTAGGTGATGGAATTGCCGTAGATCCATCTAAGGTTGATGCCGTGTTGAAATGGGAAACTCTGAAGTCGGCAACGAAGATTAGAAGCTTTCTGGGACTTGCTGGTTATTATAGAAGGTTTATTGAAGGTTTTTCTAAGTTGGCCCTTCCGTTAACTAAGTTGACTTGTAAAGGTAAGACTTTTGTATGGGATGCTCAATGCGAAGCAGGTTTTACAGAGTTAAAGAAGAGGTTGACGTCTGCGCCGGTGTTGGTCTTGCCTAACGCAGAAGAACCGTTTGTTGTATACTGTGATGCTTCTAAGTTTGGTTTAGGAGGAGTACTCATGCAGAATAATAAAGTAGTTGCTTATGCCTCAAGACAGCTGAGAATCCATGAGAAGAATGATCCTACACACGATTTAGAACTTGCTGCCGTTGTTTTCGTGCTGAAGATTTGGAGACATTATCTGTATGGCTCAAGATTCAAAGTGTTCAGTGACCATAAGAGTTTGAAGTACTTGTTTGACCAAAAAGAACTGAACATGAGGCAATGAAGGTGGCTAGAGTTGTTAAAAGATTATGATTTTGGATTACATTACCATCCGGGGAAAGCTAATGTTGTAGCTGATGCCTTGAGCCGCAAGACTTTGCATATGTCAACAATGATGGCTAAAGAATTAGAGTTGATTGAGCAATTCAGAGATCTGAGTTTAGTTGTGAAGTAACACCGAAGAGTGTAAAGTTGGGCATGTTAAAGATTAATAATGATTTTTTGGACAGCATTAGAGAAGCTCAGAAATTAGATGTGAAATTGGTAGATTTAATGCTTGGAGTAGATTATTCGGAAGATAATGATTATCAGTTGGATGCGCAAGGTGTGTTGAGATTTCGTGGTCGTATTTGCATTCCTAATGATGCAGATATGAAGGAAGTGATCCTGGAAGAAAGTCACAGAAGTAAGTTGAGTATTCATCCGGGAGCGACAAAAATGTATAATGATTTGAAGAACCTGTTTTGGTGGCCTAGTATGAAGCGTGATGTAGCACGTTTTGTGTATGCATGTTTAACTTGTCAGAAGTCGAAAGTTGAGCATCAAAAACCTGCTGGGTTGATGCAACCGTTAGAAATTCCAGAATGGAAATGGGACAACATTTTGATGGACTTTGTAACGGGTTTTCCGAACACTTTGAGAGGATGTGATTCTATTTGGGTGATTGTTGATAGGCTTACAAAGTCAGCTCACTTTATTCCTATTAACATCACTTTTCAAGTATCGAAGTTGGCAGAGATTTATGTTAGAGTGGTTGTTAAGTTGCATGGTGTTCCGTTGTGTATTGTGTCGGATAGAGATCCGCGGTTTACTTTTGAGTTTTGGAAGAGTCTGCAAGAGGCTTTGGGTTCTAAGTTGAGGTTGAGTTCGGCATACCATCCTCAGACAGATGGTCAGACTGAACGGACCATCCAGTCTTTAGAAGATTTGCTGAGAGCGTGTGTCCTTGAGGAAGGTGGTTCGTGGGATACATACCTTCCCTTGATGGAGTTTACTTATAATAACAGTTATCACTCTAGTATCGGAATGGCACCGTTCGAAGTTTTGTATGGTCGGCGGTGTAGGACTCCGTTGTATTGGTATGAATCGGGAGAGAGTGTGGTACTCGGACCAGAGATTGTTCGAGAGACTACCGAGAAGGTGAAGTTAATTCGAAAAAAGATGAAAGCTTTACAGAGTAGTGTCGCTACTGCGAAAATCGGCGCCGACAATACAGAAGAGTCGCCACCGTGCGTTATTTATCCCAAGGAGGGAAAGGAAACGCTCGAAGTAAACCTAACGCAAAGACGAGAAAAGGTATGGTCATTGCAACCAAAACCTGGATTCGGGAGTCGATTACGCAAGGGGAAGGTATTAGCACCCCTCACGTCCATCGTACTCGATGGGATCCACACTTGTTTGTTTGTACGGATTACACTTCTATCTAGACTAAAGGATGAGGTCTGAAAAGAAAAGAAAACACGACTCGGTAAAGCATCGCACTTTATGCCTACGTATTCCCGTCTGGAACGAGAAATCAGAGTCAACGTAGTTCGCCTAACTACGGGTGAAGGTGGGGAAGGTTGCTCGCTAGGATATCGCATCTTATGCCTACGTACTTCCACACAGCATGGAAGATCAGAGCAAACGTAGTTCGGGCTACGCACGACACAAGCTGTTCAAATGTCTTTTATAAAAAATATCACCTTAAACAAGGGTTTTCTTATTGCAAAAAGGTTTGTGTTTGTTCAAATCTTTTGACGGAAGAAGTGAATTGATTGTTGTTATAACCTTTATTAATGTTTTTCTGTCGTTTTGAAGAAAGAAGAGATGACACTCTAAAATCCTAGGGTTAAAAAGGGAATAAAATCTACCCTAATGTTATCATACATGGGTTAGCTCCTAATTTCTATCACATCCTCCCTTGAACAAGGAAGAATGGAAGTCCTACGGGAAAGGAAAACGAAAGGAAGAAACGGAAATACAAGTAATAACCGCATACAAGTGAACATGAATATAGCAATGGTAAATGCAATGCAAAGGAGGGAGGAAGGTTCATCTCAACCTCAAGCCCATTCATGGATGGAATAAGAAAATACCAAGTGATCATATGCAAAGAATCGAGTGAAAACTCCGAATGAAACGCGTAATCCACTATTTGGAATCGCAACGTGCTATCATGCAAACAAGTCGATAATTGGGCAAGATACACATACAAATAACAGCCACCTAAGGGGTCTTCAAATACCTCTAACCTATCTATAATAAGAAATATAAACCACGGCGTTCACCATGCAAACACAAATCGGCCGTTGGAGCCTTAACAAAAATAAAGTCCGTTCGGAAGTCCAAATTACAAGTTCGAATGCAAAACATAAGAAAAATAGCAAAAGGTGCTAAAAAAGATCAAATAAAAATCTCCCATTACCTACATCAATCCACAAACCAAGGGTGAGAGATACCATAAAAATATCCACAATGAAATGGTTAAACAAGATGAAAACAATGCAAGATATCTCATGTATACCAAAGGAAAGATTAAAGTGGAGCATGTTAAAGAAAGCATCCAAAACCAATTAAAATGGTACAATAAAATTCCTACAAAAATATATCACAATACCTCAACGTGTGTATGAGATCCCTGCAAAAGGATTGACATTTAAATTGTGTTTTGATAGGTCAAAGAAATTCAACAAAATGATAGCACCAGCATTGGCCTTTTTATGACGACCCAAATGTAAAAAATCCAAAGAAAATGTCACAAAATGTTAAAATTATAATTCCAGTTTTATTAAATCCTAAACATCTTAAAGATTCAGCACAAAGAAATGGGGATCAAAAAGACTAATTTTCCTATTTTTTATGATTATTTGAAGTCAGCATATAAAACAGAAAAAATAAAAGAAACATGACAATAGGAAAATAAAAGAAAATAACATGAATAAATAAAAGTGGCATGAGGCTTATGTGGCCGATTGCGTGGCGCAGTGAGAGGCGTTGGATGAATGGAAGAAACCTTGACTTGGAAATGCATCCGACGGTGTTAACACCTTCTTCTCCAAATCAAATTTTTCAACTTTGTGAATAGTAACCCGCAGCTCCATGAACATGAGTTTTTTGCTACTTTGAAGCACCATAACTCCATCAATAATTATCCGTTTCGCACAAAATTTTAGTCAAACTTGAAGGAAAAAATCAAGGAATCCAAATATGGTCTTAGATTTTCTTGAAACTCTCTCTAACTCCCAAAACTTAGCACCTCAAGAAAAACTCAAGAACCAAAAATTGTCATAAAACCCATCTTTTTTTGTACTATAATCCATGTAGGAGATGAGAACAATGTAATGCAACAACAATAATGCAAGAAAGACTCATAAATCATGAGTTATGTCGAATTCTTTATACCTCTGAAAAATGGCTTATGGGGCTTCACTCGATCACCAATTCTTTGAGAAAATGATGTGGACACGTCCTATAATTGATGAGGAAGGTGTTTGGATGGAAAGAAAGGAGTGAATTGATGGAAAACAAAAAATCAATTTTTCACTTGGAGCTCACTTTAATGGAGTTGTGTAGCTTGGTTCGTGCATCAATTATGGCCAAAAAAGTGTTGAATCAATTGTAAGAATGATAAGGAATGTATTTGCAATGGTGGAATGAACCAAAAGTGGGAGAAAAATGGAATTGAAAATTTGAGTTTTCAAGTGTAGAAAAATGTGGGGAAAATGGAAAAATGGTGAAGAGAAAAATGAAAAAATGAAGATTCAATATGATTTGCAAATGGAGAAAATGGATTCAACATCAACTATCACCAATCTTTTCTCTTAATGATCTCAATCCAATATATAGGAGAGCATGGAAAGATCTAGAGTCTTCTAGATCAATCTAGGATGATTCTAGAAACTTCATGAATTTCTCATGATATGGTATTTTGATGTCTCATGATATCTCACTTCAATCCACTAACAGCCCCTTAACCTCCTTTTAAAATCTCTTTTCATGACAAATTGGAGTGATATGAGTGAAAAACAAGGGATTCCTTTGCCTTATGTTGAGTTTCTCACATGTACCTTATTATGCAAGTAATGGAATTACAAAGCAAGTCCATTTTTTAATCCTCAAATCAAAATTGTGGCTGAACCAAAGTCTTTAAAATGTTGTTTGGACTCAATTTGATATATCATATGCCCAATTTTGGATTTGTAGATTGCCCATACCAATTTTCAATTTGAACTTTTTCAACTTATGTCCATTTTTTAAGTCATTTTCACCAACTTTTGTCAATTCTTGCTACAAGATTTTCCAACATGCCATGACCTCTTTTCTAGGCTTAAAATGCCATTTTGAGCAACTTTGATGTTGTGAAGTTTTTCATTTGAAGCTTCCTTGTATGAGTTTTAGGCATAGGCTAAGAATGACCTATAATTTCACTTTCCCAAAATACCCCTGACTTGCACAAACTATAACTTGAGCTTCACATATCATATGAAGGCATACAATACCTTTTTGGAAAGGGAAGATCATGAGGAACAACCCAAGAATTCATTTGAAAACTTCTTGAAGGTCAAAAGTTGCTTGGATGACAGACAACTTTCACAGACAAATTTTAGTGTCCTCAGATGACCTGTAACTTGCAAGAGCCATAACTTGAGTTCTATAAATCATCTTGATGACTTCCACCACTCAAATTAAATCTATGAAGACACTCTCCAAGTCTCATGTGGACCAGAAAATCATATGAAGCTTACATTTTGAATTACACTGCTTGGAAATATGACCTAAATCAGGGGATTTTACACTGAAACCCTAATTTGGTAACTCCTCTTCTCCTTGACTCCTGTTGATTTTTCTTTGGCACAACACCATATCCATATCCATATAGCAAATAATGAACCCCACATTCTTCAAATGAGCCTTGATTCCTTTCAAAACAAGTTTTTGACCTAGGGTTGACCTAGTGTTGACCCAGATAAAACCCTAGTTGATTGACTTCAACTGAGGCTCTTGCAATCATTCCAATGACCTGGCTCTTCTTCAAAATGATCATCTAGATTCTTCATAACATCCATACACACCTCATGCTCTTGGCTCATAGCTCACACTTCCTCTGATGATCCCTAAATAACCTCAAGATAGGAGAGAATCCAATGATTGATCTGTCAACACTTCAAGGTTCAAATTCTTCCCTGATGACCTGAGTAGTCTTGAATATGAATGAAACCCCTTGAATATGCCTCTTGAGACAAGAATGGTACTTGATCCCCTGATTAATATAACCTGCTTATGCTATGCTATGCAGATGAATATCCTATGTACATGATGACAATGCAAATGATAATGCAATTGAAACATAAGCCGAGGTTAGAAAAGGTTGGGAAAATTTTGGGGTGCAACAGCTGCCCCTATTCAAGCGGCTTGGACCCGACTGGATGAAGAGCGCGCAGCCTTCAAACATTCGAGGTGCGAGACGGTTGAATACTAAGAACCCGGAAATTTGCCAACCGCAGAAATAAACTGCACAACTGCTTAGGGAACGTTATCTCCAAATCTGATTTCATCATTATCTTGTCAATACTTGAATGACCTGGATGACTTCACTGGGGAAGTACTTCTGTCAACACAACATAACCCTGCCAACGATACAGGAAAATCACTCTATCACCATTTCAGAAAAATAACACCGTCATCACTCCGCCACCACTGCGGGAAGATAATCTTGAAAAAATAACAACACCGCCATCGCTACGGGTACTACTTTATCATTACTAAAGGAAATGACTCCGTCACCACTGCGGGAAATAACTCCGTCACCACTACGGGAAAATAACTCCGCCACCACTACGGGAAAATAACTCCGTCACCCGGGGTATACCTCCTTCAACCGGGGTATAACTCCTTCAACCGGGGTATAACTCCTTCAACCAGGGTATAATTCCTTCAACCAGGGTAATAACTCCTTCAACCAGGGCAATAACTCCTTCAACTAGGGTATAACTCCTTCAACCAGGGTAATAACTCCTTCAACCAGGGTAATAACTCCTTCAACCAGGGTAATAACTCCTTCAACCAGGGCAACAACTCCTTCAACCAGGGTATAACTCCTTCAACCAGGGTAATAACTCCTTCAACCAGGGTAATAACTCCTTCAACCGGGGTATAACTCCTTCAACCAGGGTAATAACTCCTTCAACCAGGGTAATAACTCCTTCAACCGGGGTATAACTCCTTCAACCAGGGTAATAACTCCTTCAACCATGGTATAACTCCTTCAACCGGGGTATAACTCCTTCAACCAGGGTATAACTCCTTCAACCAGGGTATAACTCCTTCAACCAGGGTATAACTCCTTCAACCGGGGTATAACTCCTTCAACCGGGGTATAACTCCTTCAACCGGGGTATAACTCCTTCAACCAGGGTATAACTCCTTCAACCAGGGTATAACTCCTTCAACCAGGGTATAACTCCTTCAACCGGGGTATAACTCCTTCAACCGGGGTATTACTCCTTCAACCAGGGTAATAACTCCTTCAACCAGGGTAATAACTCCTTCAACCAGGGTAATAACTCCTTCAACCAGGGTAATAACTCCTTCAACCAGGGTAATAACTCCTTCGACCAGGGTATAACTCCTTCAACCAGGGTAATAACTCCTTCAACCAGGGTATAACTCCTTCAACCAGGGTATAACTCCTTCAACCAGGGTAATAACTCCGAAGGTTTAATCCACAAGATTCTTGTAACAACAATCCGAAGAAAAACTCTACTGGGGTAATTCTGACGACAGCCGTCAAACACCTACTTCGACGGCAGGTTGTAATTTCAAGATTTTCAATACTGACGTGACAACAGTCTGAAGAAAACTTCGCTGGGGAAGAAGAGAAACTCAACCAAGCAACTCTGATGGGGAAGAAAACTCTACTGGGAAAATCACGGCGATAACTCCAAAAAATCTGAACTATAAAATCTTGTAATGCCGACATAGCAGCGACCTGAGAAGGACTCAGCTGGGGAAAAGAGAAACTCAACCAAGCAACTCTGCTAGGGGTCCACATGATAGGACGAACACGATCACTGCTCGCCTTGCGCCCCAAATCCGACTATCCGAACATCTTCCTGAATCATAATCTCAATTATCTGCAGGGGAAAACAAACATCTGAAACCAACGAGGTAACCAACCTGGTTTATGTTTCTGAATACGTATGTTCGATAATGACGTAATGTTTCCATATAGCATGGAAATGCTACGTATTTTGAAACTAAAATGCAAGTATGATGCAAATATGATGCTGCATGCAATATGCTAATACAGGCTCGGGCTGCTGGAGAAAGTCGGGTACAGAAAACCATTTCAGCAAAATAAATGCTGAAGACGAAGCCAACTCCGCTGGGGATAAACCGGATATCACAGAATTATTCCAGCAAAATAAATGCTGGAAGAGTAGCATCAACTCCGCTGGGGAATTTGGGAACTTAACCAAACACCTCGTTGAAGTAACACCCTGCTGGGGAATATAACTCTGCTGGGGAATAGCAGATGTGCCAAGTATGATTGGACTTCTCTGGGGATAGCTCACCCGTGCCACTGAAAAACTGGACTTTTGTTGGAGAAAATAGACGGAGTCTTCCTGCGTACTGATGACGATTGGATTTGAAACTGACGCGCCAACACGGACGAGCCTTACAGTGATTGCCAATACATTTTTCTGGTTGAAGAATCGGAAGACAGTAACATGACTTCCCGACATTCGTCTTACACTTTAAGATTGACTGAATCTGCTCGAATAGCTCTGAGTAGCTCTGATGATACGGAGAAGAACAATTCCTTCGCTTCTGATATGCCCCGGCCTGTGGGACCTCTGTGGGGATAGTCCTTAAAAGGGAATCTGAACATTTGTACCCCGTTGGTCTGATATGAACTGCCCCAGCATTCTGAACTTCGAAGAAATTCTTCACACCAAATGCCCCCCGAGTAAAGAATAACTTCTGCGCTCTTAAGATGGCCTGCCCCTGATTGCAATGACTTTGCCCCTGATTAGCTGATCCAGAGCAGTACCTCCAACTACGAGAGATTTACCGAATCTCGACCTGATTTCCCCAGAGTAACTGACTTTGAATGGCTGACCTGATTGGGGAGCACTTAATGGCTTGCCCCGGCTTGCGGAGCATTCGGGCGCTCTGCATTCTATCCTAACCATACTTTCCACTATAGGAAACTTTTCTGCTGTCAAGCGCTTACTCGCAAGTAAAACAAGTTGTTCTGCGTAAAAGACGTATTAATGCAACACATATGATAGTTTTGACATCCAATCTATTCACTGGGAAAAGGGAACAACAATTTATAGCATATAATGCACAAAACATTTATCAACATCAGTACCACATGGTAAGAGGAACCCTTTCAGGAGTCAGAATTGACGCGACCTTTACCGAAGTATGCTTTCGAAACAACCTGCTTCAATTAGGACTTTTGAAGGTTATAACGTGGTCAGGTTCACGGTTTTGAAGGAAAGGATAAACACTCAAAGTTTATTTTAACCCACCCATTCTCCTTGATGTTCTCCGATCCTATGTCCAGCTAATTCGACCTTAGCACTCACCTCTCAGAGGCTGAAAGATAGGAGTGATAGTTCGAGAAATTGTGATTGTTGGGAGTGACAGCCACTCACCTTTCGTCTTTGACACTTGAGGTCACACGACTCGTATTTCATTTGAGGATTTTTCCATCCTTTCATTTTTCATATCCCTAACTTTTGCCTGGACTGACTCTTTTGAGTTCTTTTGGTTTTTTGAGTCCAGCGGGATGCCCTCATTTTTGCCTAAGTCAATTGTTTTATTTTCTTGACTTAGCGGGCTTTTGATTTCTTTTTTCTCTTTTTTCTTTCGAACAAGTCGTGTGACGCTGGTTGTCTGACTCTTTGGGGAATGATGTGACTGTTTCACTCCTGATGCTTAACCACCACAGTTTCTTAGGCACGACCTCTAGAGGTGTGACTGATCCTCGAACGGACACTCCTTTTGCAACTTGAACGCTCGGTCAAATTAGCTAACACCTACCCTGCCCCAGGTTAAGATTGAGGGTTTTTCGTTTTCAGAAAGAACTCCTACTACTAGGCTCAAAGGGGTTGACAAGGGATTATCTTCCTTATATCACCGGTGTTTAGGGATTTGAAACAATGCTTGTACATCATCAGCAGGTTTTGTTTCAAAAAGCATACAATCGGAATTTTGCATGTCGTTCATTTTCGTCATCCTCCCCGGGTTCCTCTTAACCAGGCGTTGGACATTTGTAAAAACAATTGGTGAACACGACTGGATTTAATCAAAATATGCATATTTATTTCATTATCATCAATTGAAATGAAAACAACAAGTTTTACGAACAAGATTGCAATTTAAACAGGAAATAAACTACAAATGTAAAGAAATGACAAGATAAAACACAGAAAAATGCCAGCTTCCTAGAACCGGGCTTTCACATTTGTCCTGCTGCTGAACCAGCTATCTTCACAATCAGTTATTAGAGGCAGCCTGCCACTGTTCTGATCTACTTTTAACGGCCCACCCGAACTATAGAACTCCTCTTTGTCCACCATACTCCAGCCTATTCATGGTTTGGCATTGGTTGTTGTGTAATATTGGGCCCTTCCGTACCAAAATTAATAGCAGTGCTATCAAGCAAATCTTGCACTTTATGCTTGAAAGCGTGGCAGTTTTCGATATTATGGTCGGGTGCCCCAGAGTGGAATTCACAATGCTCATTAGCGTTATAACTGGGTGGGGGTATCCCTGTCGGAGGAGCCATCGTTCTTTTCTCGACCAACTGTAACCGTAACAAATTATGAAGAAGCTCAGCGTACGATACTGGCGGCGAATCAAATACCCTTTTCGGCTTCCCGTTCTGAATTCTTCGCTGAGCCGGATGTTGTTGCCCCTGCTGCTGCGGCTGTTGCTGATGTTGCGCGGGGATTGTCACACTTGCAACTTGTTGCGGTTGGTATTGCCTCCATCCCCTATTTCTTCCCCAAGAGCTACATACCGAATTGGCATCTTCCTGTTTTCTACCCCCGAAAGCTTTCTTATTGCTTCCAGCTGAAGCAGACTCTCCCACTTGAATCTTACCGATTTTTATCCCGTTTTCTATACGCTCCCCCATCAGGATCAACTCGGAGAAGGTACTCATTGAGAAGTTGAGCAGCCGGTCATAGTACATTCCTGAGAATGTCCCTACGAACAAGTCCATCATTTCACGCTCCACCATAGGAGGTTGTACTCTGGCAGCCAAATCACGCCATCTCTGGGCGTATTCTTTGAAGCTTTCACTGGGCTTCTGAGAGAGGCTTTACAGCTGAACCCGGTTAGGGGCGAGATCGCTGTTGTATTGGTAATGCTTCACGAAAGCTTCCGCTAGCTCTTTCCAGCTTTTTATCTGTGTTGGCTCTAGGCTCATATACCATTCCAGCGACGGCCCTGACAAGCTGTCCTGGAAGAAATGCATGAGCATCTTTTCGTCGTCTGAATACGCGGACATCCTCCTGTAAAATGAACGAACATGTACCCTCGGGCACGTGTCCCCTTTATATTTATCAAAAGATGGCGCTTTGAATTTCAGAGGTACCCTCATCCCTAGTACCAATCCCATATTGGACATATCCAGCCCAAGAGCATTCTGGCTGGCTAACCCGTTCACTTTCTCTTCTAGCAATCTCATCCGATGGTTGTCTCCTGCGGGTCTCCCATAGCCTTCGTTCTGACCAGAGAAGACGTCTTCTTGACGATCCTCCCAGCGAGGTATTGCATCGTATCCAACATAATCTGCATCACGACCCGGACCCGTTTGGAAGTACCTGGGGTCATACCTCAGATTTCCCATCTCTTGAGCGTTGTATGCACCAGTTCCATATCCAAGATTACCATAACCATAGCCACCAAACCCAGCCTTGGCGCCAGCAATGCTGCCATACCCCACGTTCACACCATCTAAGCCCTGGTTACCATTATTACCATTCATTTCGACATTCTCAACGCCCCCATTGAAACCCTGGTTGACATTACCCACAAATACCCCAGCAGTATCTGCATTGGCATTCATATTACCGGCGTTCCCCCCTCCACCTACAGGACCGGTTTCTCCAGCATTCAAACCGTTTACGGGAATAACATCAGCACTTTGACGATTCTCAACTCGGGGAGAAGCAGCAATATTTTCACCATGCGGTGTCCCGTTGTTTTCAGCCCGTGCGACTATCGGTTGAACCAGATTCTGCAGCTGCTCTTGTCCTTTGGCGATGGTCTCCATGGTTTGCATGAGCAAGGCCATCCTGTCACGCATCTCTTGCATTTCACTCTGCACGTTGTCCATGATCTTCTTGTGATTAGTTCTGGTAGAGTAACGGTGGACTCTTTGATCTGCAATCCTGAAAGTACCTGTAATGGATGCAGGAGAAAAGATACACGGATCACAAACCTGTAATGCAAATATGAGTATGTATGCAAAATGCAATATGTGCCTGTGCTTTGGGGAATATTACTCCCCCCGTTCTAGTGCTAATACATTTGATATAGGGCAGCACCGTGACAGTGCGGTGACGAAAGTTGCAAGAAGTTGAAATTCAATCACAAAAGAGAAAACAACTCATATATTGAACAGGCCTTCAAAGGCAAAAGTATAACTCTTCTTGAAGCTAGCCCTAACCTCATCATCCGCAAGGGCAATCAAACTCAATATAGAATTCACATCCGGAGTGGGCAGCTTATACGCAACTGTCTTCCGCACACTGCCCATATCAACAATCAGAAGTCCGGAGCACTAGAACAGGGAAGTATGTAATGCACCTGCAGCACAGACACACGTTAGTGAAATGCAATGATAAATAGGTATGCAAACAATGCAATGCAAACAGCTGCAATAGGGGATCAGGTGCCCTGAATAAGAAGCCCAAGTCACACCAAGAACAGGTCTCAGACAGACCCTCCAATACTCATCAAACCCTGGTCTCAGACAGACCTCACAAAGAACTCCAGCCTGGTCTCGGATAGACCCAATAATATAACCCACACCTGGTCTCTGACAGACCTAGTAACAGTCCACAAAATATCCACAATCATGTATCTCATAAGAAATGATCGGTAGTCTGAAGGTCAAGTTACCTGCATGCCCCAGCAGAGTTGATTGAGCAATTCAGAGATCTGAGTTTAGTTTGTGAAGTAACACCGAAGAGTGTAAAGCTGGGCATGTTAAAGATTAATAATGATTTTTTGGACAGCATTAGAGAAGCTCAGAAATTAGATGTGAAATTGGTAGATTTAATGCTTGGAGTAGATTATTCGGAAGATAATGATTATCAGTTGGATGCGCAAGGTGTGTTGAGATTTTGTGGTCGTATTTGCATTCCTAATGATGCAGATATGAAGGAAGCGATCCTGGAAGAAAGTCACAGAAGTAAGTTGAGTATTCATCCGGGAGCGACAAAAATGTATAATGATTTGAAGAACCTGTTTTGGTGGCCTAGTATGAAGCGTGATGTAGCACGTTTTGTGTATGCATGTTTGACTTGTCAGAAGTCGAAAGTTGAGCATCAAAAACCTGCTGGGTTGATGCAACCGTTAGAAATTCCAGAATGGAAATGGGACAACATTTTGATGGACTTTGTAACGGATTTTCCGAACACTTTGAGAGGATGTGATTCTATTTGGGTGATTGTTGATAGGCTTACAAAGTCAGCTCACTTTATTCCTATTAACATCACTTTTCCAGTATCGAAGTTGGCAGAGATTTATGTTAGAGTGGTTGTTAAGTTGCATGGTGTTCCGTTGTGTACTGTGTCGGATAGAGATCCGCGGTTTACTTTTGAGTTTTGGAAGAGTCTGCAAGAGGCTTTGGGTTCTAAGTTGAGGTTGAGTTCGGCATACCATACTCAGACAGATGGTCAGACTGAACGGACCATCCAGTCTTTAGAAGATTTGCTGAGAGCGTGTGTCTTTGAGGAAGGTGGTTCGTGGGATACATACCTTCCATTGATGGAGTTTACTTATAATAACAGTTATCACTCTAGTATCGGAATGGCACCGTTCGAAGCTTTGTATGGTCGGCGGTGTAGGACTCCGTTGTATTGGTATGAATCGGGAGAGAGTGTGGTACTCGGACCGGAGATTGTTCGAGAGACTACCGAGAAGGTGAAGTTAATTCGAAAAAATATGAAAGCTTTACAGAGTAGTGTCGCTACTGTGAAAATCGGCGCCGGCAATACAGAAGAGTCGCCACTGTGCGTTATTTATCCCAAGGAGGGAAAGGAAACGCTCGAAGTAAACCTAACGCAAAGACGAGAAAAGGTATGGTCATCGCAACCAAAACCTGGATTCGGGAGTCAGTTACGCAAGGGGAAGGTATTAGCACCCCTCACGTCCATCGTACTCGATGGGATCCACGCTTGTTTGTTTGTACGGATTACACTTCTATCTAGACTAAAGGATGAGGTCTGAAAAGAAAAGAAAACACGACTCGGTAAAGCATCGCACTTTATGCCTACGTATTCCCGTCTGGAACGAGAAATCAGAGTCAACGTAGTTCGCCTAACTACGGGTGAAGATGGGGAAGGTTGCTCGCTAGGATATCGCATCCTATGCCTACGTACTTCCACACAGCATGGAAGATCAGAGCAAACGTAGTTCGGGCTACGCACGACACAAGCTGTTCAAATGTCTTTTATAAAAAATATCACCTTAAACAAGGGTTTTCTTATTGCAAAAAGGTTTGTGTTCGTTCAAATCTTTTGACGGAAGAAGTGAATTGATTGTTGTTATAACCTTTATTAATGTTTTTCTGTCGTTTTGAAGAAAGAAGAGATGACACTCTAAAATCCTAGGGTTAAAAAGGGAATAAAATCTACCCTAATGTTATCATACATGGGTTAGCTCCTAATGTCTATCACATCCTCCCTTGAACAAGGAAGAATGGAAGTCCTACGGGAAAGGAAAACGAAAGGAAGAAACAGAAATACAAGTAATAACCGCATACAAGTGAACATGAATATAGCAATGGTAAATGCAATTCAAAGGAGGGAGGAAGGTTCATCTCAACCTCAAACCCATTCATGGATGGAATAAGAAAATACCAAGTGATCATATGCAAAGAATCGAGTGAAAACTCCGAATGAAACGCGTAATCCACTATTTGGAATCGCAACGTGCTATTATGCAAACAAGTCGATAATTGGGCAAGCTACACATACAAATAACAGACACCTAAGGGGTCTTCAAATACCTCTAACCTATCTATAATAAGAAATATAAACCACGGCGTTCACCACGCAAACACAAATCGGCCGTTGGAGCCTTAACAAAAATAAAGTCCGTTCGGAAGTCCAAATTACAAGTTCGAATGCAAAACATAAGAAAAATAGCAAAAGGTGCTAAAAAAAATCAAATAAAAATCTCCCATTACCTACATCAATCCACAAACCAAGGGTGAGAGATACCATAAAAATATCCACAATGAAATGGTCAAACAAGATGAAAACATTGCAAGATATCTCATGTATACCAAAGGAAAGATTAAAGTGGAGCATGTTAAAGAAAGCATCCAAAACCAATTAAAATGGTACAATAAAATTCCCACAAAAATATATCACAATACCTCAACGTGTATATGAGATCCCTACAAAAGGATTGACATTTAAATTGTGTTTTGATAGGTCAAAGAAATTCAACAAAATGATAGCACCAGCATTGGCCTTTTTATGACGACCCAAATGTAAAAAATCCAAAGAAAATGTCAAAAAATGATAAAATTATAATTCCAGTTTTATTAAATCCTAGACATCTTAAAGATTCAGAACAAAAAAATGGGGATCAAAAAGACTAATTTTCCTATTTTTTATGATTATTTGAAGTCAGCATATAAAACAGAAAAAATAAAAGAAACATGGCAATAGGAAAATAAAAGAAAATAACATGAATAAATAAAAGTGGCATGAGGCTTATGTGGCCGATTGCGTGGCGCAGTGAGAGGCGTTGGATGAATGGAAGAAACCTTGACTTGGAAATGTATCTGACGGTGTTAACACCTTCTTCTCCAAATCAAAATTTTCAACTTTGTGAATAGTAACCCGCAGCTCCATGAACATGAGTTTTTTGCTACTTTGAAGCACCATAACTCCATCAATAATTATCCGTTTCGCACAAAATTTTGGTCAAACTTGAAAGAAAAAAATCAAGGAATCCAAATATGGTCTTAGATTTTCTTGAAACTCTCTCTAACTCCCAAAACGTGGCACCTCAAGAAAAACTCAAGAACCAAAAATTTTCATAAAACCCATCTTTTTTTGTACTAGAATCCATGTAGGAGATGAGAGCAATGTAATGCAACAACAATAATGCAAGAAAGACTCATAAATCATGAGTTATGTCGAATTCTTTATACCTCCGAAAAATGGCTTATGGAGCTTCACTCGATCACCAATTCTTTGAGAAAATGATGTGGACACGTCCTATAATTGATGAGGAAGGTGTTTGGATGGAAAGAAAGGAGTGAATTGATGGAAAACAAAAAATCAATTTCTCACTTGGAGCTCACTTTAATGGAGTTGTGTAGCTTGGTTCATGCATCAATTATGGCCAAAAAAGTGTTGAATCAATTGTAAGAATGATAAGGAATGTATTTGCAATGGTGGAATGAACCAAAAGTGGGAGAAAAATGGAATTGAAAATTTGAGTTTTCAAGTGTAGAAAAATGTGGGAAAAATGGAAAAATGGTGAAGAGAAAAATGAAAAAATGAAGATTCAATATGATTTGCAAATGGAGAAAATTGATTCAACATCAACTATCACCAATCTTTTCTCTTAATAATCTCAATCCAATATATAGGAGAGCATGGAAAGATCTAGAGTCTTCTAGATCAATCTAGGATGATTCTAGAAACTTCATGAATTTCTCATGATATGGTATTTTGATGTCTCATGATATCTCACTTCAATCCACTAACAGCCCCTTAACCACCTTTTAAAATCTCTTTTCATGACAAATTGGAGTGATATGAGTGAAAAACAAGGGATTCCTTTGCCTTATGTTGAGTTTCTCACATGTACCTTATTATGCAAGTAATGGAATTACAAAGCAAGTCCATTTTTTAACCCTCAAATCAAAATTGTGGCTGAACCAAAATCTTTAAAATGTTGTTTGGACTCAATTTGATATATCATATGCCCCATTTTGGATTTGTAGATTGCTCATACCAATTTTCAATTTGAACTTTTTCAACTTATGTCCATTTTTTAAGTCATTTTCACCAACTTTTGTCAATTCTTGCTACAAGCTTTTCCAACATGCCATGACCTCTTTTATAGGCTTAAAATGCCATTTTGAGAAACTTTGATGTTGTGAAGTTTTTCATTTGAAGCTTCCTTGTATGAGTTTTAGGCATAGGCTAAGAATGACCTATAATTTCACTTTCCCAAAATACCCCTGACTTGCACAAACTATAACTTGAGCTTCACATATCAGATGAAGGCATACCATACCTTTTTGGAAAGGGAAGATCATGAGGAACAACCCAAGAATTCATTTGAAAACTCCTTGAAGGTCAAAAGTTGCTTGGATGACAGACAACTTTCACAGACAAATTTTAGTGTCCTCAGATGACCTGTAACTTGCAAGAGCCATAACTTGAGTTCTATAAATCATATTGATGACTTCCACCACTAAAATTAAATCTATGAAGACACTCTACAAGTCTCATGTGGACCAGAAAATCATATGAAGCTTTCATTTTGAATTACACTGCTTGGAAATTTGACCTAAATCAAGGGATTTTACACTGAAACCCTAATTTGGTAACTCCTCTTCTCCTTGACTCTTGTTGATTTTTCTTTGGCACAACACCACATCCATATCCATATAGCAAATAATGAACCCCACATTCTTCAAATGAGCCTTGATGCCTTTCAAAACAAGTCTTTGACCTAGGGTTGACCTAGTGTTGACCCAGATAAAACCCTAGTTGACTGACTTCAACTGAGGCTCTTGCAATCATTCCAATGACCTGGCTCTTCTTCAAAATGATCATCTAGGTTCTTCATAACATCCATACACACCTCATGCTCTTGGCTCATAGCTCACACTTCCTCTGATGATCCCCAACTAACCTCAAGATAGGAGAGAATCCAATGATTGATCTGTCAACACTTCAAGGTTCAAATTCTTCCCTGATGACCTGAGTAGTCTTGAATATGAATGAAACCCCTTGAATATGCCTCTTGAGACAAGAATGGTACTTGATCCCCTGATTAATATAACCTGCTTATGCTATGCTATGCAGATGAATATCCTATGTACATGATGACAATGCAAATGATAATGCAATTGAAACATAAGCCGAGGTTAGAAAAGGTTGGGCAAATTTTGGGGTGCAACAAGTAGGCAGAAAAGTTATCATGATAAGCGCATGAAGGATTTAGAATTCGAAGCAGGAGATCATGTATTTTTGAGAGTCACGCCTGTGGCCGGTGTTGGTAGAGCTTTGAAATCTAAGAAGCTTACTCCTCGTTTCATTAGTCCGTACCAGATATCGGATAGGGTTGGGAAGGTGGCATATCGAGTGGCGTTACCGACAAATTTGTCGAATTTACACGATGTATTTCATGTGTCACAGCTCCGCAAGTATATTTCAGACCCGTCGCATGTCATCTCCATGGACGATGTGCAAGTACGTGACAATCTTACTGTGGAGACGAAGCCTTTGAGAATTGATGATCGGGAAGTGAAGACGTTATGAGGTAAAGAGATTGCTTTGGTGAAAGTATTCTGGTTGGGAGCTGCTGGCGAAAGCTTGACGTGGGAACTAGAGAGCAAGATGCGGGAGTCTTATCCCGAGCTGTTTGATTAAGGTAATTTCGAGGACGAAATTCTTGTAAGTAGGGGAGAGTTATAACGCCTGTTTTACTTCGATTAAATTCAATTATGAATTTTCTATGTCTCATTGCGTCGTAGTCGTAGTTGAGTATGTGTTTGGATCGAAGGAAGGAATTGAATCGGTCGAATTGTCGGAAAAATTCTGGTTTTGTCAGAAAACTTAGAAAATTCATATCTCTTGATCCGTAAGTCGGATTTGATCCCCGTTCGAAGCGTTGGAAAGCAAAAGAGATGTTCTGTCTGGAAAAAAAATGAAATTTTGCTGCTATGACGACCGTCATAGGAGTGTGACGACCGTCACACGAGCAAAAACTGCAGTTATGCAGAATTTAAACGTGTTCTGGTGGAATGAGATTTTGTAGCAAAAATATATTCCCGTAGACTCTTTTACCCTCAATTACATCATTTTTGGGAAAGGAAATACGTAAAAGAGAAGTTACGCATTGAGAGAAGTGGAGAGCGAAGAATCATCCATCGGCGAATTCGGAAGATTTCTGCAAAAAAATCACTGTAGAGCAGAAGCGGAATCGGAAAACGTGGAATTGGCCTCAATTCTAAGGTAAGGGTGGGGTTCAATTCTATAACCGGGAGTATGATCGAATTCATGTAGGGAATCGAGTCATGGGTATAGTTTTCGTTAATCGATAAATATTAAGGAAAAGGTTTCCCTAATGGGACAAGATTTCTATGTAGGAATGAATGTGCTATGTAGTTATTAGTGCGATGCTCTAAGGTTTTCCTTATGGGAAAATACGTAGAACGAATATGCTATACGGTTATTCGTACAACGCTCTAATGGCTTTCCCTAATGGGCCAAAAAGGGCAGTTACCTGGTTGTGATTGATTTATAATTAATTGTGTGAGAAAACGACGTAATGTTGTTATTACGATAATATGTTGAATTCTTAATTGTTGATACGATGCTGTAATGTTCCTTACATGAATAGTTGGGATGATGAACATATGATGCATATGAAATAGCAGTGTTCTGTAATGGACGTTTTATTGTAGGTTTGATGCCTTGTTGCATAGTCGGTGATGTTGTGGTCCATAATAGAGGTATTTCATGGCATAGCATATTAGCGATGGCTTGTATTGGCGGCCCTTAGTGGCAAATTCTGCGATGGCCTGTATTGGCAGCCCTTAGTGGCAAATTCTCTGATGGCCTGTATTGGCGGCCCTTAGTGGCAAATTCTGCGATGGCCTGTATTGGCGGCCTTGATGGCAAATTGGTACCACATGCATATGCACAGTTGAGTCGCATTGTTGAGTCACATGAAGTTGCATAATTATGTTAGTTTTATATTAATGTTGTTTTACGTGAGGTATGGATTGTTGCAGTTGTTGTCGATGATGTTTATGATTTCGAAACTTATAATGCTGTGATGAGTTTCTGGCATGTTTTCTATCATGCTCTATGTTATATTATTGATATCTCACCCTTTTCCGTTGTATGTTACCTCCTCTGGTGGTAATTTGCAGGTAGTCAGGAATAGAGCGTAGTTCCCATTAAGGTGTCGTTGGCCGCTCTGATACGTAGCACTCTTGGGGGGATGGACGGTTGCTGTTATTATTTTAGTCGATGTTATTGTTGATTGAACTTGTTACGATGTTTTTATTAAATTGTTTTAAGAGAACATGTTGTATACTTTATCGAACTTACACCGGAAGTAATGACGAGTTGTTTTATGATTAAATGGTTAAGTAATACATTGGTGATTGTTCATCTAATTTCGTGCTACGTATGATAATTGCAAGTTGTTGCATAATGATTGTTGTCTGCCAGGTTGAAGTGTAACATCTCTGATGTGAGGAATTTTGCCCGTGTGACGACCGTCATAGGCTCATGACGACCGTCATGCAGTCAATGTTTGCGCTGCTGCGCTTTGTTTGCTATATGAATTGTTGTTTTTCCTGTTATCCGCAAGTTTAGATTTGGGGTGTTACACTTGCAGCCAAGGAAACCCTCTTGTGTAGGTTTGATCTAAAAAGTGAAAAACCTTTCTTCAAAGTGAAGAAATCTTCAAATATGCCCCAAGCCACTTCCTTGCCTATAAATAGAACCCTCACCACTTCATTTCCTACACAACATCCATTCTAAAAACCAGAAAAAATCTCAAGCTTCCATCGTTGTGCACTTTGCCTCAAAATCTCATTTTCACAAAAAACCTTCAAAATCTGCCTTGGGAGATTTACTGCCAAATTCATTTCTCTACATTCAAACTCCTCAACAACCATCCCCATAATCTCTAAATATGATATAGAAGGTGTCCAAGACCTTAGACCACTCAGAAACATCACCATTCAAAAAGTCAACTTCATCACCAAGTTACTTTGACCAAAAGCCACAAAATCAGCCATATTTTGTTCCATACATTTCCTTGGTGTTCTAATCATCCTAACACCTCTCATATATCATTTCTCAACTGTCCAAAGCATTGAGGATCATTGGTGGAGTTTATTTCTCCAATTGTCTTGAAATTTGCTCTCTTACTTCACAATGAAGAAACCTCTCAAAGGTTAGGAGCACTTGAAGTTCCTCTGGGTTTCTTGGTGTTTAAACTTGCTCAATACAGGCTACTAGAGGTATGTGAACAATCCTTTCTTGCTTTGCACTATAATTCCATGTTTTGGCATTTTTTAGCTCATTAAGTGAAAACATGTTATGTGTGGTTTTGTGCACAAATTCTGTCATGACATAAAGATAGCTGTTTGATTTAATGAAGAGACCTTTAAAATCATGAATGTATTGGATGTATATGTGTGGTTTGAGCTGATTGCAATTGGTCTATGTTTTCATGTCCAAAGTGCCATGTTTTGCATCTTTATGCCATAGCCATATCAGTTTGGATTCTAGGCCAAAATATGCTTAGGTTTGGATTTAGAATCATCCTTTATGCATTTAACACTTGTATGTGCAACTGTTTTGAAGTAAACATGACAGAAATTGATTTAGAACCTCTTCATGCTTTCTCCAAAATGCCAAATAGCAGCCTAAACCCTTTTTTTTGCCACAGACCCTTTTGAATTCATTTTGGTGATTGAATACATGTAATGATGTATGTGTGAATTGTATGTATGATTGGTTTGGTCAGAATATGCTTGGAACATGAATTAAGTCTTCTCATGCATGATCAAAACATTATTTTGCAATTTAAACACCACATTCTGTCACAGTTTGTTTTTAATCTCAAATGATGTTCAAACTCACTCAAAATCATGTATATATGTTGTGTGTGTGGTTAATTGGATCAGAATATGCATAGAACTAGAACTTCATCTCATCATGCCTCATGTCTTGACAATTTGCATTTTGGGAGTCATTTTTCATATCAGCCTTCTGCCAACTCATTTTGATGTTCAAATTCACTTAATGTCATGTATATATGGTGTGTGTATACTTGGTTTGATCTACAACTGTCTTGAGCTGAATTGGCACATGGTCATGCATCTCACAAAACACAAGCCTACACTTGACATGTCGTTTTTCATAACAGTTTGCCTTGAGTTTGTTTTAGGTGTTAGGATCCCTCATAAGCATTTATATGAGATGTGTGTATGTTTAGTTTGATGAAAAACCAATTGTAACATGAATTGCACATTTCCATGCCTTTCACACATACACATTTGCATATTGATCACCACTTTTCACACCAGTCCATTTTGAACCTTATCTTTTGATTGAAATCATCCAATACCATATGTGGGAGCTGTGTGTGTGATTTATTTGAGTTGAAATGCATTAAAACATAAATTGGACTTCATCATGCCTCTTACTTGCTAATCTTGCAACTCACATGTCATTTTAGATCACAGCCTGTTTAGGATCTATCTTTTTGCCCACAACCATTCATCAGTGCATTTGTAATAAGTGTATATGGTTTGTTGAATTTGAAACTGGCTGGTATGAGAGATTCACATCAAATTGCATTTTCAAACAATCAAAAGCAACTGCTATCGAGTTTTTAATTGGAGGATGAATTTCAAAAAACTGAAACCACCATCATATTCCTCATGAAAAATCCTTCAAGTTACACTAAAATTTTGTCAAAAAAGATGAAGATTTGAGAAAGTTATGCCCAAAATGCAAATCATGATTCTTGCCTTGTTTTTATGCCCAACTGGTTTTGAAACACACCCTATGTATTTATGGGGTGGCTTCCATCAATGGATGTATAGCCACCCCAGTGGTAAGACCATATGCCAAAACACGCCTACCACCTTGCAAGCCTGAGTTCGACCCCTGAGCAGGGCAACTCTTTTATTAAATTTTGTCATTTTTTTACCAATCTTTGAAAAATCATATCTCTCTCAATTTTAATCATTTTCACCCACTCTTTTTTCATTGTGTTCATCTTGATGTCTACTTTCATGTCATATTTTTTATTTTCATGTTTGCATAATTTTTCATCTCTTTTGACTATGTGCAAGTTGTGTACTTTCTGTGATCGTTTTGACAGATGCAGATGAATTTTCTCTTGATGTACTTGTGATTATTTGTGATACTTGTTTGCATTCATACCCTTAAATTTTAGACAACATGTTAAAACTTCATCTTTTATTAATACCATGTTCATATTACTTCATCTGTTAATTGCACCTGAACTTGATCTGTCGTCACAGTTCCTGTTCTACTTACCTGCTTTGATTGTCATCAATGCATTTTTCATCCTTATCAATATTATATACTCATTTATTGGTTGTCACCATGAATGTATCCTTATTATGTTGTTAATTTTCTTGTTGTTTTCTTTCCCCAAGTGATGAAGCTTGTTAGCTCTCATCCAGTTGCCTCTCCTGTCTACTTCCAAAGGAAAAGTCTGTCCACTTGACCCTCATGTCATGGATACATCCCTCATCCCTCTCTTGACTTTTTTAAGTCACTTTAACCCTAGATTAGAAGCCATTAGACTTTGCTTCAAGTCTAAGAAACCCACCTATACTAGGAGTGTTCTTCAACTAGAACCCTAGGAAAAGAGTTAGTCAACTCTGAGTAAGAATCATTGTCATGATATCTTACTATCCCCCTTTTTTACAACTTAGATTAGGGAGTTTTGTCAAACTCCACACAAACATTGTCATGTTTGTTCCCCTTTGAACCTTGATCATAATCAAGTGTTCTTCATCCCGTATGAGGCGAACTACGATTGCTCTGATTCTATCCTAGTTAGGATACGTAGGCAGAAGATGCGACGTCTTTGCGAGCAAACTTAGTGTATATAACTTTAGGTTTTAAACTTATACCTTTTCCCAATTCATAGAACATTTTCACAAACTTAGCAAGCAATCAAACAAAAGGTTCCTGTAGAGTACTACAGATGCTTAGGGTTCTAACAACTTCCCTAGGTATAACCAACCCCCAACCCCCGAATCTCTTAAGCGTTGTCGTTACATCGCGAAAAAGGTTTTTCTTTCTTTAGACCTTTCCTTTGGATAAAATAAAGTTCGGTTGTAAAAGAATTAAGATTCAAGTTAATTTAATAGCTTGATATCCAATTTTCACCGCAACAACAAGCAAAGGGAGAAATTCAACCTTTAGGATGCTATTAGGCCTAGAATCATCTACACGAGGCCTAGTCTAATGCAACATACCAAGCAGTCACACAAGCAACAGTCAAGCAATCAACAAATACACCAGACAAAATAGCAGACAAATAGCTCAACAGCAAAGCAGATAAACAACAAAACAAACAACAGTCTGCAACCAGCTTCAAGTCTAAGCCATCTTCAAGAGAAGGAAATCTCCATCTTCAAGCTCCAACAAGCTCCCAAAAAAGAGAAGAGAGGTAACATCAAGATTATTGATTGATGATGGGAAGCATGATGGAAACCAAGGGAATCCATCATGGCACTCAACCATACATCTGAGATAGGTATCCTCAAAGGTTCTACCTCTTGTAAAATGCCACATATCCTTCCAAAGGAAAGATGAGGCTTTCACATAGGGACCTTGAATCATAGGATGAGGATGGAAATCAATCAAAGCAATCCATGTTTATTTGAAGAAAGAGAAATCAAACTAAGCTCCTCCTAAACCCTAATTGATCAAGCTCAACGAAAGCCACCAAAAGGAGGTCAAAACACCAATTCAAGCCTAGGTATTCAAGCTAAAGAAACCTCAAGATGTCTAATGAACCACCACAAGAGATTTAGAAGCTTATTTGCACTAAAATCCATCTTTGAGATTCAACTAAGGGAAAAGCTACACTAGAAGCAACCTAATCAACACCTTAAATGTTAAATCTACTTAAAATCCTAAAACACCTTCTAAAATTCTACCAAATTTTTTAAGGGATCCTAAGCATGTTATTGATATGTGGGTAAAGGATCAGAGCCTTAATCTAAAGGGAAGGCACCTAAAGAAATCCTAAAACCCAAAGAGGTAAAAAAAACCCTAAAAATGGGAGGTCAAGGGAACTAGTCCTAAACAGAACCTATTGTTATCTAAAAAATCTGAATTAAACCCTTGGGGATCATGCATCTCTAATCTACCAGCAAGCCAAAATTCAGCCCTATATTCTATACCAAACAGCCAATCAAAATTCAGCAAAAACATGAAGAATTAAACCAAAATTAAGGAATTAATGAAAATGCAAAAAAAAACACATTAAATTGAAAATTGCATGAAAATAATATCTAAAAGCATCAGAAAATAAAGAATAAAATCTAGATCATGCTCATATTTTTATTTTATTTTTCTGACCAATAATGGATTTAATATGAATCTAGAAATGAAACAAGCAATTAAAATAAAAGAAAATGAATTAAAAAACAATAAAAGCCATAATTAAATTAGAGGCGTAGGATCAAGTGACTTGGTATGCACATCTAAGGGACCACACGCTGCCAGCTAATAAATGAAACAATGCGTTTCATTCAGTCCAAGGTCAATTCTCAGGTTAAAACGTGAGCATTGGATTGGGAGACTTAGTCTTCGTTTTCCATTGATCCAAGGGTGGGGAGATCATCTTCTCCATTTGAATTTCCAGATGGAGGGAGAAACTCAGGTGATTTAGACGGTGGCTCCGGTGGCTGAGCCACCGTATTCTCCGGCGAGCCATCAGTTACAGGTCAAAGAACCTTAACAAAATCTACATCATTCCACTCCAATTTTCACGTAGATCTCAAATATCACATCCATTTCTCCTAATTCCTCATAGGTTTTAAAACACGATAGCAACCAGAAAATACTCCAAGTTCTTGATCATCACCAAACCTCAATCCAAAGCCATGGATCAATTTCTCATGCTTCATAGGTCATCATAAGCTATCTAGATCATGTTACAACCTCAAGAACAGGCCAATTCGAATCCAAACAAAAATCATGTTGCATCTTAATTTGTCTCTAAACCTCCAAATTTTGATCTAAAATCCATCTAATCATCTTCCTAAACGTTAACCTCATGCTAAAACATGCTAGATCATCATGAATCTACAACAATTTTGAAAGTTGCATACCTGAGTTGCAGCTTCAAATTGGAGCAGTTAGGGCACGATCCTTGGCTTCAAACTGTGAAGATACACTCTGTCGCTACTGCGAAAATTGGCGCCGGCTGAACAGAAGAGTCACCACTGTGCGTTATTTATCCCAAAGGAGGGAAAGGAAACGCTCAAAGTAAACCTCACGCAAAGACGGGAGAGGAATGGTCATCGCAACCAAATCCTGGATTCGGGAATCGGTTATACAAGGGGAAGGTATTAGCACCCCTCACGTCCGTCGTACTCGACGGGATCCATGCTTGTTTTCTAGTACGGATTGTTATTCTATCTATGCTAAAGGTCTGGGTTAAAAAGAAAATAAAATGACTCGGCAAAGTATCGCACTTTATGCCTACGTATTCCCGTCTGGAACGAGAAATCAGAGTCAACGTAGTTCGCCTACCTAAGGGAAAGGAGGGGAAGGTTGCTCGCTAGGATATCGCATCCTATACCTACGTACTTTTATACAGCATGAAAGATCAGAGCAAACGTAGTTCGGGCTACGGAAGACACAAGCTTGTCTGACTGTTTTTTATCTCCTTATGAAAGGGTTTTTCCTGATTAACCGTCCAAGCGGACAAAAATGACGCTTTTGATTGGTTTTGAATCTTTTACGAAAGAAGTGTTTTTTATGACATTCGCAATCTCTGACGCACTAGAGACTACGATTTGAGAGTGACTACGTCGTATGTCACCCTAAGGGTAACACACTAAGCAATCAGATTACTGAAGAGTGACCCTCCAACAATCTTTCTCAAATAGCTTAAGGCTCGTAGCGTACGACATCGATTATCCTTATTACTGTGTTTTGAATTGTTTTAAGGTAGAAGAGAAATCTAAAAATCCTAGAGTTAGAAATGGGAATCAAAACTACCCTAATGTTGTCATGCATGGATTAACACCTAATGTCTGTCATAATTCCCTCCTGCACAGAGGAAATCAGATATCCTAGGGGATAAACGGAAAAGAAACAGCAGATAAACAGTAAGCAATAAAATGCATGAGATGCAGCAATAAACAATAGGCAAAGTGAAACAGGTTCACTTCAAACCTAAGGGACAATCAACAAGCAATACAGCAAAGAAAATCACACCCAACACTAGCTCCTGCAGCAGATAGTCCAAACAGCACTAGCTTTGGCAACTACACTTGATAAACAGCACAAGGTTGACAGTAGCACCTTTAGGCAAGATCCCATTTTCTTGTTCAAACTTCAGATAAGCTCTTATCTTCCCAATACTCTTCAGCTTCAACAAGCACTGAATTCCAACCAGTAAACAATCTTCATTGGGCAGCAAAACCATAGCCTTCAACAGATATCCAGCTTTGACAGGCAAAAGCTTCATCTTATCTAGTCTCAATGAACTTCTTATCCTCAACAGGCCTTCAACTTCAATGCAAACAAAACCTCAGGAGAGAATCAAGTAAATAGAGGGAGTTGAAGTGTTAAAATGCTTAATGATAACCTAGGGAAATCACTAAGATCTTAACACAGTTAGTGAAAGTTATCCTCAAGATTCTACCCAATGAAAGTATGCTCTACATCCCTCCTAAGGAGGGATGGAACTCTTTTTATGGGATCTTGTGTCATAGGATGGAATAGAGGCACCAGAAGCTCTCTATGTTTGACAGAAGAAATCAGTCTACTCTAGAGCTCTCCCTATATCTCCTATCTCCTAAGTCTTCATCAAGCAACTTCAAGCCAAGCAATCTTCATGTACCAAGCATTGATCATTATCTTCAATCTTCTCCTTTGATTCTTCATGCTCCCCAAGCCCAATCCAAGCCCCATACCCCATAGCAAAGCCCAACCCCAAGCAAACAATACAAAAGCCCACAATGGCCACACCAAACAAACACACTATTTACAAAAATCAATTAAAATAGTAGTGTATTATTTAAAATCCTAAAATTAATTCTAAGGGGATTTATACATCTACCCTACATACCCTATATTTCCCAGTTCCTAATTCAAGCAAAAAACCCAAAATTCAAGTGTTATGATGCACCTATGTCAAGTTTAACCCTAATTCTAATCACCCTAATGTTCTTTATTCAAAACTAATCAAGATTAAATCACAAAAATGTGAGATAAATCTCTAAGGGAACCTAATACTATACTCTAATCATAGAAAAAAGAATCACATCAAAGTTTGAAAGGAAATGCCTAAACCAAATTCAACAAAATGGATGTACAAACTAAAATGCAATAAAAGCAACTAAATGTAAAAATTCACTAGAAATAGAAAAATGACTAAAATGCTAATTTTATTTTTCTATAATTTTCTTGAGACATTAAAGAAAATGGAGCAAAAACTCCCATGCAAAAAAGCCCTATTTTTGAATTTATTATGAATTTTTAAAGAATTAAAAGAAATAGGTGAAAATAAAGAAAAAAAATGGAAATTCTATGTGATGAATAGCAATGCATGATAGTGTAATATATGGATGGGCCCAGAATGGGGGTGGCAATAAGAAGCGCGTATAAAGCCCAGTTACACATCAGAAATCAAAAGAAAAATAGAAAAAAATATGTAAAAAACGCGGTGCAAAAAGAAACCAAATTCAGCTCATAAACCAGATGGGCCATTAGAGGGGGTGTGGGTATCAATTCACCACTTAAGCCCACCATCCCACGTTTAATGAAACGGGGCGTTTAGCTCCCACTCTCAGATTTCTCCATAAATCATGGCCGCTAGATTAGGTCTTGAGTTAAAGGTCTTGGCATGATCCAAGGGTCTTGGAGTTATCTTCTCCAATTCAAATTCTGGAGGGAGAGGGAGGGCATGAATGCAGAGCTCAAGAACACCAATTCCTCAAATCGTATCCCCCTCAATACCTCATCAAACGCGAAAGTTAAAAGCCCTAACATGCTTGAAATTTCACCAGGAACTCATCTATGGCATTTAAACACACTGAAACTCATCCTATCTCCAAACACGCATCAATCCTCAGAAATCACTCCATGATCAAAACTCACCATTCTTAAAACTAATAGGTTCGACCTCTTCATCACCTTTCCCTGAGCATTTTCTACCATCATACTAGTGTTCTACCTTAATATTCACCGAGTTATCACTCAAAACAGAAATTGTGTCCATTACTTAATTGTCTTTAAACTCCACAACTCAATACCTAAAAGCTCCCTCTAATCACCTATGATCATTTTAACCTAACAAAACATGTTAATTCTACCTAAATCAAGCTGTGAATGAAAAAAGTACCAACCTGAGAATTTGAGAAGAACAGATGAACAAAACCTTCAAATCAGGTGCTGAGGTGCTTCAGATACGATCAATGGAAGGTGTTATAGCTTCTGTATGCAAAAGAATCACTTGAAATGGCCTAGATTGTAGAAACCGATCTTGAGTTGCAGATGAGAATTTTCAATGGCAAGAACACGATTCAGCCACCAAATTGCTTGGATCTTGACCTGGAAACACTTGCTAGCATCAATGGAAGTGAATGGGATCAAGAAATTGGATGAACAATGAAGAAACTGTTGTAACCGATTTCAAGTTGTAACAAGAAATTTTCAATCTCAATCTCTCTTCTCCCCTTCAATTATCACCAACCAACAATCTGACCCAACTCTAATAATATATAGGCCATGTTAGAACTCTCTAGCACCTTCTGGATCCTTCTTATGAGAAGTTGAATTTCTCATGTCATGAATTTCTCTCTTGATGGTATGCACATATCAATTCTGCTAGCAGCTGGTGCAGCACCTGGTTCTGATCCCAATTTGTCATTAGAGGAGATATTGGATGTGTTGAAATGCCTTGGAGCCTTACATTTGCATTGCCAAGTGGTTTTGCAATGGTGCCTTATGATTCAAGTAAGCCATTTACAAAGCAAGTCCTTGAAATAACCATCAGCTCAAAATTGTGTCAATTTCAATGTTCTTAAAATGCCTTTTACATTCAAATTGGTATGTCATATGCCCTGGTTTGGTTGTGTAAGTCAAAAACCCTAATTTCCAACTTTGGTTCATTTAAAATATACCTTCATTTTAGGCCATTTTGGTGATTTTGTGAAGCAAGCCATTCCAAGTTCTCATGACCTCTTACCTATCCTAAAAACATCATTTTGAACACCTCTCATGTTGAACATTTTTTCATTTGAGGAGTGGAAGATGGAGATTTGGACCTATGTTGAAAAATGACCTATAATTCAACTTTCCCAAAATACCCCTGAGTTGGCAAGACCATAACTTGAGTTCTACAACTCCTCTTGAGGACTTCTAGTACTAAAATTAAAGCTAAGATCAAGATCTACAACTTTCATGTTGGCCAAGAATCCATTTGAAAACTCCTTCATGGGAAAACGTTGCTTGGAAGTCAAGTGACTTTCATAGATAAATTTCAGTATCCTCTAGGGACCCATAACTTGCAAGAACCATAACTTGAGTTCTATAAATCTCCTTGAAGACTTCTAGTACTCAAATTAAAGGTATTGAGAAGATATACAAGTTTCATGTTGACCGAGAATTCATTTGAAATTTGCATTTTGACTTATCTGGCTTGGAAGTTAGGCCTAAATTAGGGTTTTTACACTGAAACCCTAATTTAGTAACTCCTCTTCTTCTTGATTCCTCTTGATTTCTCCTTGGTACAGCACCACACATATATCCACATATAAATTTATGAATTCCACAACCTCCAAGCTAGCCTTGATACTCTTCAATCACTCAGTTGACCTAGGGTTGACCCAGATGAAACCCTAGTTGACTACATTCAACTGTAGCTCTTGTAATCACACCAAAGACTTGACTCATCTTCAAAATGACCCTCTAGGTCCTCCATGATTGTTTATACCCATTCCATACCCTCACTCCATAGCCTATACCCCACTGATGATCTTCAAACACACCTCAAGTTAGGAGAGAAATCCACTGGTTGACCCTTAAACTTTTCAAAGCTTCCATTCATTCCTTGATGACTTGGATGTTCTTGAGCTTGAATAAAAAACCCTTTGATGTAATTATTTAGATAAGATTGGCACTTAATCCCTTGTTGGATGACCTGCTATGCTATGCTATGCAAATGATTAGACTATGTACATGATGCAAATGACAATGCAGTTAAAACATAAACCAGGTGAAATAGGTTAAGCAAATTTTAGGGTGCAACACACTCTATGGTTGGTGCTGAAGATGATTCAATCCTTAATTTGCCTTGAATTCCTCTAGAACTGAAAACACTCTATGTATTGAACACACATGAACTAATTTTGAATTTTTCACTTAAATGCCTTTAAATTCCCCTTTTGTCAATCTCCTTCAAACCAAGTCTCACCCTAAGTCAAATCAATACATCCTTGATACATGGTTGACCTAAAAATTCCATTTTGAACAAGTTTCATGTTGGACAAAACCTCATTTGAAGCTTGCAAGATAGTGAAAATGACCTATAATGCCAAATGACCTATAATCTCACTTTCCCAAAATACCCCTAACTTGTAAACCTCATAACTTGAGTTCTATAAATCAGATGGAAGACTTCTAGTACAATTTGGAAAGCTAAGATCAATACCTACGACGTTCATGTTGGCCAAAAGTTGATATGAAACACCCTCCTAGGCCAAATGTTCCTCGGAAGTTGGTTGACTTTTGCAGACAAATTTCACATTCATTTGATGACCTGTAACTTATCTGGACCATAACTTGAGTTCTATACATCCAATGAAGGACTTCTAGTACTCAAATTAAATCTAATAGCATGCTCTACAAGTTTCATGTTGGCCAAAAGTTGAGATTAAACTTGTATCTTGTGATACGTGGTCTTGAAATTAGGCACTAAATAAGGGATTTTAACCTGAGAACCCTAGTTTAGCAACTCCTCACACTTTGAACTTTTCTTGGATTGATCTTGGAATATCACCTCATGCATATCAACAAAACTCTACATGATCCCAAATACCTAGAAATAGGTTTTGATCCTCTTCAATTGCACAGTTGACTTAGGGTTACTGAGATGAAAACCTTAATTGCAACACCCTAAACTGTGGCTCTTCACCCTTAGCATAAACACTTGACTGAGTTCCACCATGACCCTCAAGGCACCCCATGAGCTCTATCCACACTATATTCATGATCAAGGCTCCACAATCCACTAATTGTCTTCAATTGGTCCTCAGGTTAGTAGATGAACCCTATACCACCAACTGAACTTCTCAAGAACCCAACCCTCTTCCTGATGACTTTGGTGACTTCTCAAGCTTGAATAAGAACTCTAGATAGGCTCCTCTTGATATAAACCACACTTGATCCCCTGCCAAATGAATAATGCTATGTTATGCAAATGCTAGGACAATGCAATGCTAATGCAATGAAACATAAACCAAGTAAGAAAGGGTTAGGCAGATTTTGGGGTGCAACAGCTGCCCCTATTCAAATGGCTTGGACCTGACTGGATGAAAAGCGAACGGCTTTCAGGCAATCAAGGTAAAAGACGGTTGAATACCAAAGACCCAGAAATTTGCCAACCAAAGAAATAAACTGCACAAACTGCTTGGGGAACAAAATCCAGATAATTGAATCTGATTGTCACGACAACAACTGATCAATCACCTGATACAGAACCTGACTTTGACAGCAACCACCTGTGTGACACCACAGGCGTTGAATCCAGATACTAGATCAACAAAAATCAATCTCCAAATATATGCTACAATGAGCAGGCACCGAGCCACAGGATCATATCAAAATATCATCCTTGACCTTCCATTTTCGAAGAAACGAGCATACACTACGTAAAGTGCAGATTGTCAATATACTATCATTGACCTTCCATTTCTGAAGAAACGAGCATACACTGCATAAAGTGCGTCATCCATGTACTATCCTGGATCTTCCATTTCCAAAGAAACGAGCCTCACACTAAATAAAAGCGCGGATTGTCAATATACTATCCTTGACCTTCCATTTCCGAAGAAACGAGCATACACTGCGTAAAGTGCGTCATCCATGTACTATCCTGGATCTTCCATTTCCGAAGAAACGAGCATCACACTAAATAAAAGCGCGGATTGTCAATATAATATCCTTGACCTTCCATTTCTGAAGAAACGAGCATACACTGCGTAAAGTGCGTCATCCATGTACTATCCTAGATCTTCCATTTCCGAAGAAACGAGCATCGAACTAAATAAAAGCGCGGATTGTCAATATACTACCCTTGACCTTCCATTTCTGAAGAAACGAGCATACACTACGTCAAGTGCGTCATCCATGTACTATCCTGGATCTTCCATTTCCAAAGAAACGAGCATCGCACTAAATAAAAGCGCGGATTGTCAATATACTATCCTTGACCTTCCATTTCCGAAGAAACGAGCATACACTACGTAAAGTGCATCATCCATGTACTATCCTGGATCTTCCATTTCCGAAGAAACGAGCATCGCACTAAATAAAAGCGCGGATTGTCAATATATTATCCTTGACCTTCCATTTCCGAAGAAACGATGATACACTACGTAAAGTGCGTCATGCATGTACTATCCTGGATCTTCCATTTCCAAAGAAACGAGCATCACACTAAATAAAAGCGCGGTATTGGGCATCCGAAGACTTGAACAAGCAACTCTGCGGGGAAAATCTGGCTACAACTTCAAAGTCTAATTATGAAGCCTTTTAATGCTGACGTAACAACCATTCGAGTGGAACTATGCCGAGGAAACTCTGACGTCAACTGCCAGACGTTTACCTTGACAACCAGCAACGACTTCAACGGTTTAATCCTTGAAATCTTTCTTTAGAATGTTGACGTAACAGCAACCTGAGGAAAACTCCGCTTGGGAAGAAGAGGAACTTAACCAAGCAACTCCGATGAGGGAACACATGATATGACGAACGTTATCATCACATACCTCATGCCAAAAAATTTTGAATATCCGAAAACCATCCTGAACAAGAATTCAAATCACCTGCAGGGAATAACTCCTGAAAACAAAGAAGTAATCAACCTCGCTTATATTTCAAAATGCATATGTTGGGAAATGGCGTAATGCTCCATACGGCATGGAAATGCTACGCGTTTGGGTAGATGCTATGTACGATGCAAATGCAATGAGGGCGTTCCCGCAAAATAAATGCTGGAGGAACGAAGCCAAACTTCCGCTGGCGGAAGAAACAATCCTGCTGGGGATAGCTTAACATATCCGGAGTTACAAACTCTGCAGAGGATGATCAACCTACTAGAGGAAAGACAACCTGCTGGAAAACAGAAAGAATAATCTGGCGCGGGGATGATCCTTACAAACCACCGACAACTTAGTTGTACCCTGTGGAGACTTCACTGGGGATTAAGTGTACACACGTAACGAACTGCTGGGAATGCACATCACTGCCTGACTGCTAGCTCGCATCCAACTCTTCTGGGGATGAACATGCGACTTCCATCTGCTGGGGAGGAATAAGATCACCTAGAGCCTGCTCCTACGTTAAGGAACTCCGACTGGGGAAACACGATCCCTTAGCTGTTTGCTGCGAAGGTAATGACCCTGTAAAATATGAGCAACAATAAGATATCATATACAAAAGGAAATATCCAGGTCAATAGCCGTGACAATTGTTCAGTCAATTCAAAGTTTTAACAATTATTGGCCGAGGCCTGCAAGTTTATGCACGTGCAAGTTTATCAAAAAACATCGGCGTTTTCCACAAACAAAACAGTAAAAGTTAAAACAAACACCGAGTACTGAATAATATGCGTTTATTGATAACGGGCCTGTAAATAGGCAAAGTTTTTTACAATGGTTGCAACTCCTGAAAAGAAGAAGCTACAAAAATAAATATAAATACGTACAGAGGTACAAAGAAATTTGCATACATGTCGGCAACGCGGTACAGACGAACACCATGAGCTGATCCTCCTATGACTTGCCTGACTCCGACGCTTTCCTGATACTCCATCCTCGGAAGAGATTGACTTGGATAATCGACCCTCAGGTACTCCCAAACCACTAAGCAATGCGGTATCAAACTCGGACCGCAATCATTTGCTTTTTCAATCCCTAACTTTTGCCTGAATCGCCCTTTGTGGGTTTTCAATTCATCGGGATACCCTTTTTTTCCGAAGTCGCCTTTTAAGGTTTTCGACTTCGCGGGTGTACATCTTTTCAATCTTTATCCCTAATTTTTGCCCGAACCTTTTCTTTTCCTTTTTTGGTTCGCCGGGATGCCCCATTTTTGCCTGGATTTTCTTTTTTTTGTCCAGCGGGTCTCTTTAAGCAAAGTATTTTTTAACTGCGTCCGAGTTCACAGGGGATGTAAAATCCTCGCCATCCATGGTGGACAACAATAAGGCTCCTTCTGAGAAGACCTTTCGAACGATATATGGACCTTCGTAGTTGGGAGTCCATTTTCCCCTTTGATCTGATTGTGGCGGGAGGATCTTCTTCAGCACAAGATCGCCCGTCTGAAAGCTTCGAGGGCGCAACTTCTTGTCAAAAGCTTTCTTCATCCGGCTCTGGTATAACCACCCATATGCGATAGATGCAAGTCTCTTCTCATCCATCAAACTGAGCTAATTCAGTCTATTCTTTATCCACTCTGCCTCATCAAGCTGGACGTCAAGCAAAACCCTCATGGAAAGAATCTCAACTTCTAATGGTAGGACAACTTCCATACCATACACCAGTGAGAAAGGTGTTGCCCCGGTCGATGTGCGTACCGTCGTACGATAACCGTGCAAAGCGAAGGGCAACATCTCGTGTTAGTCTTTGTATGTTACAACCATCTTCTGAACTATCTTCTTGATGTTCTTATTGGCCGCTTCGACAACGCCATTCATTTTGGGCCGATAGGGAGATGAGTTGTGATGCTCAATCTTGAAATTCTGGCACAATTCCTTCATCATCTTATTATTCAAGTTTGAACCATTGTCAGTAATGATTCTTTCGGGAATGCCGTAACGACAGATGATGTCTTTTTTGATAAATCGGGCTACTACTTGCTTGGTAACATGGGCGTAAGATGCTGCTTCGACCCATTTGGTGAAGTAATCGATAGCTACCAAGATGAACCGGTGTCCATTAGATGCGGTGGGCTCAATTTTGCCAATCATATCAATGTGCCACATGAAGAAAGGCCATGGGGACGCCATAACATTCAAAGGGCTTGGCGGCACATGAATCTTGTCGGCATAAATCTCGCATTTATGGCATTTCTTTGCAAACTTGAAACAATCTCTTTCCATCGTCAGCTAATAATACCCTGCTCGCAATAACTTTCGAGACATGGCATGTCCGTCGGCATGCGTGCCAAAGGTACCTTTGTGGACCTCCTCCATAAGCAGATTAGCTTCTTTCTGATCCACACATCACAATAGCACAAAATCATGGTTTCTCCTGTACAAAACACCATTTGGATTCAAGTAGAATTTGCCAGCCAATCTCCTAAAAGTCTTCTTATCGCGGCTGGATGTCCCAGACAGATACTCATGGTTCTTTAGGAAATTCTAGATATCGAAATACCACGGCTTGAAATCGGAAGCTTCCTCAATGGCGAATATGAAAGCGGGCCTATCAAGGCAAGAGATAACTATCCTGGGAGCCTCATTCCAGAAGTTAACTTTGTACGTTGAAGACAACGTCGCAAGAGCGTCGGCCATCTGATTTTCTTCCCGTGGCACATGGTGAAACTCTACTCTGTCAAAGAAGGGCAACAACCTCCTTGCATAATTCATGTATGGTATCAGATTAGGCTGACGAGTCTCCCATTCTCCCTTGTTCTGGTTCACGACTAGCGCAGAGTCTCCATACACATCAAGATTTTTAATCCTCAAATCAATAGCCTCCTCGAGACCCATGATACACGCCTCATATTCAGCCTCATTGTTGGTAACTGGAAATGTCAATCTGGCAGTGAACGGGATGTGCGCCCCATGGGGAGTAGTAATGATTGCCTCAATTCCATTTCCATATGAATTAACAGCCCCGTCAAAAATCAATTGCCATTGGGAACTCCGCTCAGGACCTTCACCATGCAATGGCTCTTCGCAATCTTTCATCTTTAAGTACATGATATCCTCGTCAGGAAAATCAAACTTCATCGGCAGGTAATCATCTATTGGCTGCTCGGCCAGGTACTCTGACAGCACGCTACCCTTGATAGCCTTTTGCGAGACATACTGTATATCGTACTCTGTCGATACCATCTGCCATCGGGCAATCTGTCCTGAAAGCTCCTGCTTCTCGAAGACATATTTGATCAGATCCATCTTCGAAATCAACATGGTTGTATGATTTAGCATGTATCGTCTCAGACGTTTGGCAGCCCAAGCAAGTGCACAACACGTCTTTTCGAGCATAGAGTAACGGGATTCACAATCTGTGAACTTTTTACTCAAGTAATAGATCGCATGCTCTTTTCGTCCAGTCTCGTCATGTTGACCGAGAACACAACCCATGGTGTTCTCAAGGACCGTCAAGTACATTATCAGCGGTCTTCCGGCTACTGGAGGTATCAATATCGGAGGTTCCTGCAAGTATTCTTTTATTCTTTCAAACGCCTTTTGACAGTTTTCATTCCAGAAAATTGCCTGATCCTTTTTCAACAGTTTAAACATCGACTCACACGTGGCTGTAAGGTGAGATATGAACCGGGCAATATAGTTCAACCTCCCCAAAAAGCCACGAACCTCTTTCTCTATTTTTGGCGCTGGCATTTCTTGTATCGCTTTTATTTTTGCAGGATCAAACTCAATTCCTTTTTCACTGACAATGAACCCCAGTAGCTTTCCAGATCTCACCCCAAAGGTGCACTCATTAGGTTTCAGCCTCAGCCTGAACTTCCTAAGTCTCTCAAACAATTTCAGAAGATTCACCAGATGCTCTTCCTCCGTCTGGGATTTGGCAATCATATCGTCAACATAGACCTCGATCTCTTTATGCATCATGTAATGAAAGAGTGTTGTCATAGCACGCTGATATGTTGCCCCAACGTTCTTCATACCAAAGGGCATCACTTTATAGCAGAACGTTCCCCACGGGGTAATAAAAGTTGTTTTCTCCATATCCTCCGGCGCCATTTTGATCTGATTATAGCCTGAAAAGCCGTCCATGAAGGAAAACACAGAGAATTGAGCAGTGTTGTCGACCAACACGTCAATATGAGGAAGCGGGAAGTCATCCTTAGGGCTCGCCTTGTTCAGATCCCGATAGTCAACGCACATCCGCACCTTACCATCTTTCTTTGGTACAGGTACTATATTGGTGACCCAGGGAGGGTAAGTTGTAACAGCTAGAAAACCAGTGTCCCACTGTTTCTGTACTTCCTCTTTAATCTTTACGGCCATATCTGGTTTCGTTCTTCTAAGCTTCTGCTTGACCGGCGGACAGTCTTCACGCAATGGCAAGCGGTGGACCACAATATCAGTGTCTAACCCAGACATATCTTCATAAGACCAAGCAAAGATGTCACTATACTCTCGCAGCATCTCGACGAGTCTCTGCTTGATATCGCTTTGCAGCGCAGCCCGTATCTGGACGTTCCTGACAACTTCTTCCGAACCCAAATTGACAACCTCAATATCCTCCTAATGAGGCAGAATGATTCTCTCTTCTTGTTTCAAAAGACGAGTCAGCTCTTCTGGTAAGTCGTCGTCCTCAATAATCTCTTATTCGGCTTGAAGTATCGGATGCTCAAAGTTGAAGCGAGTCATAGGGAGTTCTTGGTCGGTGTCATCTGAAATATGGATCCTGCAAGAGAAAGGGTTAAATGCTTCAAATGATATGCAAACGAAGCATACAACCACGTTGCCATTTTATTGATAAAGATAAAAATAGAAAAACAAGGATCAAAAAATTTGCATGAGGAAAACACCTTTATTTTATGATTAAAGCAAAGCACACACATAAACAAGTAGACCCTGAAATAAAATCACTATGCCCTGGGTAGGACATAGGATTGTACAATAATCGAAAAAACAAGGCATTGTTGTTTCGTCGTCACTTGAATAAAGTCCTGAATACACCAGTTGCATAGGCTTTGTCCTGGCTCTCTGGGCTTGATCCATGAATCCATGTCACAGTCGCTATCTCCATCTTCACTGTCAGACACAACATTAATTCTTTCAAAACTGACTCCTCCTAGAGTAAACACAATTGACCCTTTGAACATTGGCGCGCTCTGTGATGAAGAGACGACGACGGGCGATATCCTAAGCCAAACTTGTCATGCTTAACAGGAATATCCAGAACTTGACCCCAACCTTTAGTCTCCCCGGCCTGAACTACCGCTTGGGCTTCTCTGTACGACGACATAGCCACCCCTGGCCCACTGCTTATGATAGGAGATTGGTCTTTGATCTGCACCCCCTCAAAGGCTTGGCACAATGTCTCATGGATCTCCCCATCCACTTCGACATATTTGAATGATGACAGGTGACTTACCAGGATGTCTTCCTCCCCACACACGGTGACAATGCTACCACCGACCATATATTTAAGCTTTTGGTGCAACGTAGACGTTACAGCCCCTGCAGAGTGAATCCAAGGTCGCCCAAGCAAACATCTATAAGCTGGTTGTATGTCCATGATATAAAACACAGTGTCGAACACCTCTAGACCGACCTGGATTGGCAAAGTCAATTCTCCAAACATGGATCTTCTAGTTCCGTCAAAAGCTCTCACTACCAAGTCGCTTGGCGTGCATATTATACCTCGGGTATCTAGCTTTAACAACGCCTTCTTGGGAAAAAAATTCAAGGACGAACCAGTGTCAACGAGGACATGAGACATAACAGTGCCCCTACACTCGACTGAAACATGCAACGCACTGTTGTGGTTGCGGACCCTGGGTGTCAAATCAAAATCTGTAAAGCCAAGGCCATGCCCCGCATTCACGTGCGCAATCACTCCTTCGAGCTGATTAACGGATATCTCATGGGGTACATAGGCCGCATCAAGAGCTTTTAGCAAAGCATTCCAGTGAGCCTCGGAACAAAGCAACAATGACAAAATCGAGATTTCGGAAGGCGTCTGCTACAGATGATCGACAATTTTATAATCGCTCTTCCGAATCAATCTCATGAATTCTTCCACATCCTTAGTCAATGTATCTTTTTCCTTCTCTTGATAAGGTCCTCTTTCATCGACTTTACCCTTCCCTCTGGCAACTCTCTCAGCTTCTACTTCGGGCAACGCAAATATTCTACCGCTGCAGGTTATGCCCCCTACCCCCACAAGGTTATCAACGGACCCAACCGGCGGGCATTCCAGGTTAATCTTTTCTCTATTGCAGTAAACTTCTGCCCCATAGTTCCAAGGGATGGCTTTAGTACTTTCATATGGAATGGGTCCAACTTTGGTTATGGTGATGGTCGGCCTCTTGGGAGGCGCCGATATCGTGACAGTCTTAAACGGGATCGTAACTGTTGCAACTTCGTCCTGCCTTTCAGCTATCGCCTCAATAGGCTTCTCTTCAGCAGTATGGTCGAATTACAGCGTCCCTTCATCAATCAGCCCTTGAAGACCTCTTCTCAAGCTACCACAACCCTCGGGCCGGGCTAAACAGTCAACACAATCTGTAGCGCACCCAGGGAAAACTCCCCCTTTCAGCAATCTGCTCTTTACACAATTCAGAGGTGTCTTCAATTCATCTACCTTCATAACTAGATTTAGACAAGTATCTTCCAAGATTGCACCCACCTATGCAGATCCGTGAGACGGCATCATATTTTTCTCAATATTGGGTGTCTCATTACCGAAGTTTATAGCCTTGCTATCTATTAAATCCTGGACCTTGTGCTTGAATGCATGGCAATTTTCTATGCTGTGACCGGGTGCCCCGGAGTGGAATTCACAATGTGCATTGGCGTCATAACAAAAAGGAGGTGTGCCCTTCAGCGGAGCTAGCGTCCTTTTCTCAACAAGCTGCAATTGTAACAAAGTCGGAAGAAGCTGAGCATACGGTAGTGGAGGCACATCAAATACTCTTTTCACGACCCTATCCCGACCTTGGAACCTTTGCGGAGCAGAATTCTGTTGTCCCTGTTGCTGTTGTGGCTGTTGTTGTTGCTATTGAGGTACAGGAATTGTCACACTGACGACCTGCTGCCTGCGCCAATTCTGATTTCTATCCCTTCTCCGGGAGCTGTATACTAAATTAGTGTCTTCTTGCTTTTTATTTCCAAAGACCCTTTTACCACCTCCAGCTGAGGTTGATTCTCCTGCTTGAATCTTACCAATCTTGACACCGTTCTCTATACGTTCCCCTAAGAGTATCAACTCAGAAAAATTAGCTGTCGTACAATTGATAAGCCTGTCATAATACAATCCAGAGAAAGTGCCCACAAACATATCCACCAACTCACGCTCTACCACGGGTGGGTGCACCCTGGCTGCAAGCTCACGCCACCTCTGGGCGTATTCTTTAAAACTCTCTCCATTCTTCTGAGAAAGATTTTGGAGTTGGACCCTGTTCGGCGCAAGGTCGCTATTATATTCGTAATGCTTGACAAAGGCTTCCGCCAACTCTTTCCAGCTACCAATCCGAGTAGGTTCTAACCCCATATACCACTCCAATGACGGTCCCGACAAGCTATCCTGGAAAAAATGCATCAGCATCTTTTTCTCATCAAAATAAGCGGACATTCTCCAATAATAAGACCGTACATGAACTCTTGGGCAAGTATCCCCCTTATACTTGTCGAAAGTGGGCGCTTTGAACTTGAGTGGCACCCTCAAGCCAGGAACCAACCCCATATTAGCCACGTCCAACCCCGTGGAATTCTGATTAGCAAGATTTCTCATTTGTTCCTCCAACATCTTGAACCTTCAGTCATTGTCAGCGAGCATCCCAAGATCCCTGCCCGACGGAGGGAAAGAATCTTCTTGACGATCCTCTCCCCAGTAAGAATCCCCATTATCATACCTAGCGTAGCCTTCATTAGGACCGAACCCGTTCTGATTAAACCTGAGACCATACCCCATATTACCAAAACCCTTATTGCCAGCACCTGGACCAAAACCACCGTTTTAGGCGCCCACCCCAACACCATTGTTGCTTGCATTGCCAAAACCTGTATTGCCAAAGCCCTGATTGCCATAACCCAGGTTGCCAAAACCCTGGTTGCCAGCACCAATGCCTATACCGGTGTTGCCAGCACCAACACCAAACCCAGCATTCCCGGTTCCAACATTAAAACCCACATTTCCAGCTCCAACATTTCCGTTGGTTTCCATATGTCCGTTACCATTACGAGTCACGTTCCCATTTCCAGCCCCATTACCGTTCTCAGTAGTATTGAGGGCGACCACCAGTACATCATCACCCACTCGGGGAGTCTCGCCATGAGGAGCATCAATAGTAACCCCACCATGTAGCACACTGTTACCATCGACTCGTGCAATTAGAGGCTGCACGAGAGTCTGAAGCTGCTCCTGGCCCTTGTCCACAGTTTCCATGACTTGGATGAACTGCGCCATCCTGTCGCGCATCTCCTGCATGTCAACTTGTGATTGATCCATAACTCTCTTGCAATTACCTCTGGTAGAGTAGCGATGAATTCGCTGATCGACAATCCTGAAACCTGCGTCAACTAAGGGTTATGAGACAGTTCAAGGTACCTGTCATGCAAATGATTTATGCAAATGCAAACATGTGTCTATGCTTTAGGGAGATTTCTCCCCCAATTCGAGTGCCAGAGTGCCAGTGCTGATAAAAAGAAGTCCGGATCCAGTCATTGAAATAACATCTCGTATATATATGTGGCCCAACAAGGCAGCAATACAATGTCAATGAATACATGGAGAATCAATAGCATGACCTCGACCAACAAGCCTGGTGATGGTTAGCCTAGAGTAAAGATCAAAAAATAAAACAAAGGGTTACAAAGATAGTCAAGTGCGACAACGGGCACGAAACTCTTCTAGCAACTCTTTTGTCTTGGGGTGATCGGGCTGAGAGAGTAACCCTTCAACAAGCAACTCTCTCTGCATAATAGTGCACTGGAGACCTTCAACAGAATCTTCCCATGCGCCTTGGACAAAACAGTCTTCTAACCTTCGCTTCTTAGATTCGAACATCTGCTTACGATCTTTCAGGTTAGCGATAGCCTTGTTTAGCAAGTCCTCAGTGCCATATCTGCGAGCAGTTTCCTCATCAAACTTCTTCTCACTAGCCTTCACTTGAGCCTTTAATTTGGAGATCTACTGTTTCAATTTGTCTTCCCTCTCTTTGTTGCTGGCTAAAGTGGCGTTCCACTGTTGATTGAATTTGGAGATTCTCCGGTATGCTTCATCCAAGTTCTGCTTCTTGGTGGCAAGTAAATCATTGACAGATTTGAAGTCCAAACCCAAACGTTCACGGTCAGCTATCTGCTTAGTCAAGTTCATGCCTAACCGGTTTACCAACTCTGTCTGCTTTTTGAAGGAGTGGACAACTTCATTTCTCTCGCTTCTGAGCTGTACTAGCTCTTTCTCCAACTCTTCATTGGCCTTTTTCAGTTCTTCCCTCTCAGCTAACACCTGATTATACTGCTGAATAGACACGGTAGTAGGCTCTTCAACCACTGGAGGGCACTCTTGCATAACAGGTGGGAAGGGCATCCTTATTGTCTCTGCTCTGGTCTTAATCCAAGTCACATAAGGAGCATAAGCTTGGCTATTGCTCTTGCCCAACAATGATTTTCCTCGTCTACTGATATCATTCCAAGCATGCTGAAGCTTAGCTAACATATCCCCCTCTAGAAGACCTGTGAGGTACAAAGATTCCTACACCTCTTCATCTCTTGGTAGACCTCTCAAAGCATATGCAAACTGTCTGACGAGTAGAGAGGGGTTGTAGTTGATACAACCCTTTCTTCCAATCAAAGGAACATTCGGAAAACCACTGCAGCTGAAGATGATTTCAGTACCCAACATATCTCGATCAAACCAAACAACACTCTCTGCTGACAAACCCATCAAGCGCTCATACCACTCAGTTGTGGCTGCAGATGAAGCAAAGAGACCCTTCTTGGGTACGTGACTATCAAACCATCTGTAGAGTAAGGGCACATAGCATGATAAATTCTTACCCCTTCAATTTTCGTTCTTGTAGTGGACGGAATGATATACATCTCCAATCAAGGTAGGGACTGGATCCCCTGATGCAAAGATGTGGAAGGAATCCAAGTCTACAAAATCAGGCATGTTGGGAAACAAGATGATACCATATATGCAGAGGGCAAGAATGGCATTGAATACTATCCAACAACCGTCTTTGGCACACTATTGAGCTTTCCCAACCAGGAACTACAGAGAAAATCCGGGAACCCCATTCCAACTGGACAGAAGCAACTCAGAGGCCTCCAGATGAAGAGCAAGAGCTAGATTAGCCAGATTAGGCATAACATCCATGTGAACAAATGGCATCTGACTCTTAATAGGTACACCCAGCAACTCAGCATACTCCTCTAAAGTAGGTGCAAGGATGAAGTCCAGAAAGGTGAAGCATCTCAATGGAGGGTCATAGAACTGCAACAAGGCATACAACCCATTCAACTCATATACCGAAGGTTTACGCACCAGACTGATCAGCTTCCCATAAAATTTCCTGAATTCCCCTTTCACTGTATCATCTGCCAAGGCGATCAAACTGGACAGTAGAGAAACATCTGGGGTAGGGAGCTTGTAGGCCACATTCTTCTTCAGAGATCCTATACTAGCACAACAGAAGGCAAGAATTACCGGAACCGGGGGATAATGTACCTGTAACACAGACACACGTTAATGATATGAAAATGAGTATGAAAAATGCAAAATGCAATCATGCAACAGGGGATCAAGATTGTGCCGTTGAGGAGACCGAGGCTCTGATCCAACACAATCACAACACTGCTCTGATAATACAACCCTGAAGAGGACCAATAATTATGCACTATCGAGAATAACCATATCTCTGATGATAAGAACCCTCTGAACCCAACAACACTGATTCACTGTCAAGAAAACCAGGTAGTCTGAAGGTTAAGGTTTCCTGCAATAACCCGACCCTGCTCACAGGTATGGACCTAGTCACAGATAGGGTATGGCATCCTATGTGTTTCCCAGCGTCACAGACTTTCAAGAAACGATGATACGATACCCAGAAGGTGTGGCATCATCATCTCTTGAAGTGCCTCACTCGGCTGAGTCACAAATGATCGGTCCCTAGAGTCGACAATCCTCCAAACCAACAACCCCTCAAGCCTAAAGGGCCGGAAAAGAAGTCAACCAGGAGAATCTCGTCTGAGCGTGGATTTCGCGAGACACTAGTACCTGCAAAGCAAGCACGCGCCCACTACTTTCCACAACTAATGCTAGGTACACTCAAGCCTAGGTCTGGCTTCTCACTCATCAAAGCCCCTTCCCACAACAGCACAACAATGATACCATACTAAAAATAAATGTGGAAAGTAAAATGCGATAAATAAAACCCAACAGGTAAACACACAAGCACAAGGATTGACTCGCATAGGGGATGGGAAACGGTCCCAACATAGAGGTTGGGAAAAGTCCCCAACAGCTATAAGTCCCCAGCAGAGTCGCCAGCTGTCGCTACTGCAAAAATAAGGTGCCGGCAAAACAGAATAGTCGCCACCTTTCGTTATTTATCCCATAAAAAGGGAAAGGAAACGATCGGAAAAACTTGACGAAAAGGGTATAAGACGAGGTCATCGCAACCAAAGTCTGGATTCGGGAGTCAGTTACGCAAGGGGAAGGTATTAGCACCCCTCACGTCCATCGTACTCGATGGGATCCATGCTTGTTGTGTTTATTTGACGGGTTGATTTATCTATCTATGCTAAAAGTCTGGTCTGAAAACAAAAGAAAATGACTCGGCGGAACACTGCAGTTCTATGCCTACGTATTCCCGTCTGAAACGAGAAATCAGAGTCAACGTAGTTCGCCTAACTACGGGTTACGGGGGAAGGTTGCTCGCCGAGATATCGCATCTCGTGCCTACGTACTTTCACACGGCGTGAAAGATCAGAGTAAACGTAGTTCGCGACAACACGAGACACAAGTTTGTCTTTTTTATCCGAGTAGGGTTAACAGACGGTTCCAGCAGTTTGGTGTATGTAGCTCGCTCGACGGAGACTTAGGCGTTTACCGTTTGCGGTAGAACCGGGAGTTAACAAAACTCTCCTTATGAAAATGGTTTCCAGGGATTAAAGGTCCAAGAGGACAAAAAGATGTTTGATCTTTGTTTTCTGTTTTTTAAAAGAAGTATCTTTTTATGGATGTTTGCAACTGATATCGCACTAGAGACTATGACCTGAGAGTGAATGCGTCGCATGTCACCCAAAGGGTGCCATACTAAACATCCAAGTTGTTGAAAAGAAACTCTCCAACAACCCTTTGTCAAGTAGCTTAAGGCTCGTAGCGTACGACATCAATTAACCTTTATTACTGTATCTTGATTTGTTTGAAGATGAGAAGAGAAAGGACGCACTAAAGGGGAACTGATCCAATCCTAAAGTTGTCATGCAAAATTGATCCTATGGTTGAGGTTAGGAGGGAACTACCTAATGTTATCATGCATGGTTAGAACCCTAATGTCTGTCATAACTTCTCTTGAACAAGAGAAGTCAGATTTCCTAGGGGAACATGGCAAAGGAAAGCAACAACAAAAGAAACAACTGTAAAGAAGTTACTGTAAATAAAATGCATGCAATGCAACAAACAAGCAGAAGGAGTCAAGCTCAAACTTCTAGAGCAAACAAGCCAGAGGCATCACACAAAGCACAGGCAAGGGAGACAACACTCAACCTTAAACCAGCAAGCAAAGCCAAGCAATAACAGTCAAGCAGAGGGAGAAAGACTCAACCTCTAATGCAGACAAGCAAAGGGATAAACTCAACCTTTAGGATGCTATTAGGCCTAGAATCATCTACAAGAGGCCTAGTATAATGCAACATACCAAGCAGTCACACAAGCAACAATCAATCAATCAACAAATACAACAAACAAAATAGCAGACAAACAACTCAACAGCAAAGCAGATAAACAGCAAAACAAACAACAGTCTGCAACCAGCTTCAAGTCTAAGCCATCTTCAATAGAAGGAAATCTCCATCTTCAAGCTCCAACAAGCTCCCACAAAAGAGAAGAGAGGTAACATCAAGATTATTGATTGATGATGGGAAGCATGATGGAAACCAAGGGAATCCATCATGGCACTCAACCATACATCTGAGATAGGTATCCTCAAAGGTTCTACCTCTTGTAAAATGCCACACATCCTTCCAAAGGAAAGATGAGGCCTTCACATAGGGACCTTGAATCATAGGATGAGGATGGAAAGCAATCAAAGCAATCCATGTTTATTTGAAGAAAGAGAAATCAAACTAAGCTCCTCCTAAACCCTAATTGATCAAGCTCAAAGAAAGCCACCAAAAGGAGGTCAAAACACCAATTCAAGCTAAAGAAACCTCAAGATGTCTAATGAACCACCACAAGAGATTTAGAAGCTTATTTGCACTAAAATCCATCTTTGAGATTCAACTAAGGGAAAAGCTACACTAGAAGCAACCTAATCAACACCTTAAATGTTAAATCTGCTTAAAATCCTAAAACACCTTCTAAAATTCTACCAAATTTTCTAAGGGATCCTAAGCATGTTATTGATCTGTGGGTAAAGGATCAGAGCCTTAATCTAAAGGGAAGGCACCTAAAGAAATCCTAAAACCCAAAGAGGTCAAAAGGAACCCTACAAATGGGAGGTTAAGGGAACTAGTCCTAAATAGAACCTATTGTTATCTAAAAAATCTGAATTAAATCCTAGGGGATCATGCATCTCTAATCTACCAGCAAGCCAAAATTCAGCCCTAAATTCTATACCAAACAGCCACTCAAAATTCAGCAAAAACATGAAAAATTAAACCAAAATTAAGGAATTAATGAAAATGCAAAAAAACACATTAAATTGAAAATTGCATGAAAATAATATCTAAAAGCATCAGAAAATCAAGAATAAAATCTAGATCATCCTCATATTTTTATTTTATTTTTCTGACCAATAATGGATTTAATATGAATTTAGAAATTAAACAAGCAATTAAAATAAAAGAAAATGAATTAAAAACAATAAAAGTCAGAATTAAATCAGAGGCGTAGGATCAAGTGACTTGGTATGCACATCTAAGGGACCATACACTGCCAGCTAATAAATGAAACAATGTGTTTCATTCAGTCAAAGGTCAATTCTCATGTTAAAACGTGAGCGTTGGATTGGGAGATTTAGTCTTCGTTTTCCATTGATCCAAGGGTGGGGATATCATCTTCTCCATTTGAATTTCCAGATGGAGGGAGAAACTCAGGTGAACCAGACGGTGGCTCCGGTGGCTGAGCCACCGTCTTTTTCGGCGAGCCATCAGTTACAGGTCAAGGAACCTTAACAAAATCTACATCATTCCACTCCAATTTTCACTTAGATCTCAAATATCAAATCCATTTCTCCTAATTCCTCATAGGTTTTAAAATACGATAGCAACCAGAAAATACTTCAAGTTCTTGATCATCACCAAACCTCAATCCAAAGCCATGGATCAATTCCTCATGCTTCATAGGTCATCATAAGCTATCTAGATCATGTTACAACCTCAAGAATAGGCCAATTCGAATCCAAACAGAAATCATGTTGCATCTTAATTTGTCTCTAAACCTCCAAATTTTGATCTAAAATCCATCTAATCATCTTCCTAAACCTTAACCTCATGCTAAAACATGCTAGATCATCATGAATCTACAGCAATTTTGAAAGTTGCATACCTGAGTTGCAGCTTCAAATTGGAGCAGTTAGGGCACGATCCTTGGCTTCAAACAGTGCATATACACTCTATGGTTGATGCTGAAGATGATTCAATCCTTAATTTCCCTTGAATTCCTCTAGAATTGAAAACACGATTTCTCACTTGAAGCTTGAAGTTCACTCTGCAATCTCTGGCTCTGGCACGAAACAATCACCAACCTTGATCCAAGTCACTTTCTGAGCTTAAATATAATGAGTTTGGGTGATTTGGAGGCCCATTGGAGGCCCAATTAGTGAGATCCAATTTTCACTTTTGCTTGAAATTTCCAACTATGGTGTATACGAATCTGAGCTCAAAACTTCTCCAAGAAGCTTCAATTCCCTTGCTTATGGACTATGGAGAGAGTATGGATCAATTTGAGTCCTTAATTCCATCATAAGGCCAACCTTTAATGTGTTACTTATTTAAGAAGTAACAAAGTGAAACACTGTGAAATATGCCTCAAATGAAATTTCTAATATTGACATCATGTTCAAAATGATTTTTCTGATTAAAATGAGCACACATTTGGTTTGGTTTGAACACACATGAATTAATTTTGAATTTTTCACTTAAATGCCTTTAAATTCCCCTTTTGTCAATCTCCTTCAAACCAAGTCTCGCCCTAAGCCAAATCAATACATCCTTGATACATGGTTGATCTAAAAATTCCATTTTGAATAAGTTTCATGTTGGACAAAACCTCATTTGAAGCATGCAAGATACTGAAAATGACCTATAATGCCAAATGACCTATAATCTCACTTTCCCAAAATACCCCTAACTTGTAAACCTCATAACTTGAGTTCTACAAATCAGATGGAAGACTTCTAGTACAATTTGGAAAGCTAAGATCAATACCTACAACTTTCATTTTGGCCAAAAGTTGATATGAAATACCTTCCTAGGTCAAACGTTCCTTGGAACTTGGTTGACTTTTGCAGACAAATTTCACATTCATCTAATGACCTGTAACTTGTCTGGACCATAACTTGAGTTCTATAAATCCAATGGAGGACTTCTAGTACTCAAATTAAAGTTAAGAGAATGCTCTACAATTTTTAAGTTGGCCAAAAGTTGAGATGAAACTTGTATCTTGAGATAAGTGGTCTTTAAGTTAGGCAATAAATAGGGGATTTTACCCTGAGAACCCCAGTTTAGCAACTCCTCACACTTTGAACTTTTCTTGGATTGATCTTGGAATATCACCTCATGTATCTCATCACAACTCTCCATGATCCCAAAGACTTAGAAATAGGTTTTGATCCTCTTCAATTGCACAGTTGACTTAGGGTTACTCAGATGAAAACCCTAATTGCAACACCCTAAACTGTGGCTCTTCACCCTTAGCATAAAAACTTGATTGAGCTCTACCATGACCCTCAAGGCACTCCATGAGCTCTATCCACACTATATCCATGATCAAGGCTCCACAATCCACTGATAGTCTTCAATTGGTCCTCAGGTTAGGAGATGAACCCTATACCATCAATTGAACTTCTCAAGAACCCAACCCTCTTCCTGATGACTTTGGTGACTTCTCAAGCTTGAATAAGACCTCTAGATAGGCTCCTCTTGATATAAACCATACTTGATCCCCTGCCAAATAAATATTTCTATGCTATGCAAATGCTAGGACAATTCAATACTAATGCAATGAAACATAAACCAAGTAAGAAAGGGTTAGGCAAATTTTGGGGTGCAACAATTGGATCTAGATCTGGAAGTGATTTTGGAAGTGATTATTTGGCTTATTTTGGATTAATCTTGAAGGATCTCCATTGCTAATACAAGAATTGGTGTGGATCTTGAAGTATTCCGTACCTCTAGCATCGGATCTGTTCAATTACAATTGAATCAAAATTAACCAGAGCAAATCTCCGCTCCGAAGGTTGGATCCGAATCTGTTTTAGCTTATTTGCTTTAATCATGTGGATTTTCATCTTTGATTGAATGTTGGTTAATTTGATCCGTTTGATTCATGATTTGGTTGTGTTGATCTGTTTACATGCTGTTTGAATCATGATTTTTGCTGGTTTAATTTCGTGCACAATTGATTGTGAGATCATGTGGAAGTTTGCCTAAGTGATAAGTTGTTGTTAAGTGTTTTTCTGCTGCTGTTTACTGTTGTTGGAGCAGTGTTAATCGGTTAACCCATATGGTTAATAGATTAACCAACTCAAACTTTCAAACTTTCAAACATTTTCAGGTGGTTAATCGGTTAACGCATATGGTTTACCGATTAACATTGTTCCAGCAGGCCTGTTTTGTTGTTTTGCTTGCTTGTTTGAGTACCGCTTCACTTCGAATCATCGTAGTTTGATATGATGCATTAATAGTGAAATGTTTTGGGATATATGTCGATATTTTTATTGTTTAATTGAGACTTCACCGACTCGTGTTTGTTTTCCACTCGGATGCACACTTATGTGTTTTTGTTCGAAGTGATTGTGTGCTTGCATGTTCATGTTTGCTTGCTGTCCCGCATTGTTTCTCTTTGTGCGCATTCTTTTATAGCATTAGTAAAGGTCGATATGTGCTTGTGGAGGTATTTACGCCTCACTTTTTCCTCCCTTTGCTTGTGTGTTGCATTGCATTTGTATTCTTGCATTTCCATGTTGCAATGCATACTTTGCTTGCTTCAAAGAGGTCGAGACGCGCTTGTAGCGACTGCTGTCCCGCACTTCTTTTCCTCCCACTTTGCTTGTTTATTTTCCATGTTTGCATCTCTTACTTGCGATTGAATTTATCTTGTGCTTTCTTGTGCTTTTTTCCATGATCCCCATAAGGTTCCTAGTCCCTCCGTTTAGGATGGGAGTAAGAGAGATATTAGGTGTTCAATCCATGTATGCTAACATTAGGGTAGGTGTTTCCCCTTTCAATCCTAACCTTAAGTCCACTATGCATGACAACGTTAGGGCCGAGTTTCCCTTAGACCTTCTGTGCGTCTCTCTTCTCATCTCCGAACAATTCTAACTCATCTAATAAATACGATGAATGTTGTGCGCTACGAGCCTTAAGCTACATGGGGAATGATGAGTGAGGGGTCTCCTCTCGCTCGTCTAGAGTTTTTAGTGTACGTTCCGTTTGGGGGCGATACGAGAGGCATTCACTCCTATGTCATAGTCTTTAGTGATACGTGAATCACAAACCAAATTAATTCACTTCACTAAAAAACACAAAACAAAACTTCAAACCTTTTTCCTTCGGGATTAATCAAACATTCATTTTCAGAATGAGTGTTGTTATGCTTTGGTTCTACCACAAACAGGCATTGTCCCTACTGCTAGAACGAAGGTTTAAGCCTACTCGGTTAAAACACTTAATCAACATGTGGTTTCGTGTCAGCTCGAACTATGTTTGCTCTGATTTCTAATACCAGATGAGGATAAGTAAGCACAAGACACGATATTTTGGCAAGCAATCCTCCCCCCTTTCACCCGTAGTTAGTCAAACTACGTTAACTCTGACTTTCCCATTGCACGAGGGAATACGTAGGCACAGAGCGACAATACGCTGCCGAGTCTCCTTTCTTTTCTTTTCGTCCTATGAGCCTGTAGCGTAGATAGTTTAAACACACCCTTAGATAGACAACAAGTGTGGATCCCGTCGAGTACGACAGACGTGAGAGGTGCTAATACCTTCCCCTTGCATAATCGACTCCCGAATCCAGGACTTGGTTGCGAGGACCTCGTCTTTTCCCTTTTTCGTTAGGTTTTTCCGATCGTTTCCTTTCCCTCTCTTTGGGATAAATAATGAAAGGTGGCAACTCTTTTGTTTTCTGCCGGGTGTTTTTCACAGTTGCGACACAACCATTTATAAGTCATTTCCCACACTTGAATTACCAGTATGCAATCCACAAGAAGATGAGTTGTAGCTTCAGTAGACAACACCAAAGTCAAGAAACTCAAATCAGATATATATAGACAATTTTATATAACTTACCAGATAAAGCTTAAATTTATATAACTCAAAGAAACATTTTGCCCAACGGAGTCGCAAATCATACAAGTCATCTTGTGCTAATTCTGTTGGATCATCATACACCTACAATACGTAAATAACAATATAAAGTTATTCTTTGAAAATTTATATTAAGTTGCAAAACACAAAGTAAATAATAAAGTAAAGTTATTTTTATTACCTGCAACCAAGACTCGGTTATATTGGTAGAGACAATACCCAACATATTTTTTATAACATAGTACCCACAATCAATAGACTTATGTTGCCGCCTTGTCTACAAATAAATGACACAATTAATGAATACATATGATAAAATTTAATTTAGAATTATAATTTACATCGCAGTTACTTTGGGTTGAAGTCATGTAGCCTTTTTTCTATTGCCATTTGCCATTTGATAAACCCCAAAAGCACTAATTTTATAACAAAAGTCACATAAAAGATAAAATTACTTTGTGCAATTATGTATATAGGATATATATAATATATTATAACAAAAGTCACATAAAAGATAAACTTACTTTGTAACAATTTTCCTCATGGTTTGATTAAGTTCTAGATGAAGTGAACAAAAGAAGACCACAATATTGTCTCTTGGACAAATGACTATTAATTGCCAATGATCTCTGTACGTGTGTGTGGAAACACAAAAGTCACATAAAATAACTATGTTATCAAAATTAAAAAATAGAAAACACAATTTCATACAAACTTACCCATGAATAAATGGTATTAAGCTACACACTCTCTTTACGTCACGTAACTTATCTTGTATTTATTGTTTAACATCAGTTTCAATTTTTTGGCACATTATCAACATACAGACACCTAGAAGGGTCCATAAATCCATATACTTCTGATGTGGAATTATCAATACATACACGATAAATATACCTTAATAATTTTAAAATAAACATTAGAATAAAAGTGATGAGAGATATAACATATTAATACATATCGACAATAATAAAAAAAGAAAATGTACTTACGTGCACCAAACTTGCAGAGTAGACACGTCAAGCCAATGAAAATCCACCAACAACTCTCTGATACACTTAGCTAACATATAAATATTAGTGAAACTTACACAACGACTTAATTTTATTTCCAAATGTGTGTCATCCATTTTTAGAACCATGAGTAACAATCTCTAAACATCGTCTTCCACTTCTTTTGTGCTTCCTTTTGATGCTGAACAACTTCCTTTTCTACTTCCATCGATAACTTCCATTTGTTCAATGAATTTATTATTCTCTGTACTTTGCGAGAAACCCATAGACCTAAGTATCTCCATAAAAGATTGTTGCAACACCTTACACCCTTCAACCAACTTTTGATCAAAATCAGCTTTAAGTTTTCCTTCCAATTCAGATGAAAATTGTGCAACTTGTTCTTGTACATCTATATGTTGTCGTTAACGTGAAGATGATCTTCCAATGAAAGTGCTAATTTTATGGTGTTTTCCAACACCATGAACACGACCACCATGCTTAGATGTTCCAATGGCTGCTATTAAGATATTGTTACGTCCGTCCAGAACAAAGGCACCCTTTTCAGCTTCTTCAACTCGAGAATCCTACAAAATGCAAAAACCAAAACTAATTTCAATAGTTTTTATCAATCACAACTATAATGATACTTGAAGTATTTTCTCAATTTTAGTTACAATTTTCTCAGCAACAACTTGTGTAGACTTTGATATGTATACTCCCCTTTTATGGTGTGACAGTGGAGATGGACTACCATTATCATGTAATGTGGAATCATATCTCGATGATCTCCTTTTATTTTTCGTTTCTCTTCAAGTAAGTGATACCCTCCACAAGATAATATGTGTGGGTATACATTCCTAGCCACACATATACCCTTTTGACTTTTTTCCTATTACAAACTCAAAAAGTTATTAATCACTAAACATGATAAAAATGTTACGCACAACAAATAAAAATATAACTCCTACTAACCTTAAATTCAAGGGTATCTCGAGACTTCAGAAACTCTTTTCATGTTTCTTCTTTAATATAATTATACTTGACATGTGTAGGATGACGACCTTCTTTGGGATTTTTAATATATTCTTTTGTTAGTTATGTCTTAAAACCTCTTCATTGCACTCCCTCATATTTAATCCATTCATCCTTCAACGGATTCTTCTTTGGATCTTCACATTCTGAAATAGTGAAATGAGCCTACATATACACATAAAGAATTTGTTGTTAGTATATTGCATATGTTATTATATGATTATAAAATATAATAAAGTGTTGAATTTAAAATACCTTAACATCAACCCAAATATAATTTTTTATGTCTTTACGTATGTCTTTCCACTCATCTATCAAAATATTACATCTCTTCCAAGCAAGAGATGCTACATAACTCCTAAAAGTTGAAGCATTTTTACCAACACCAGTACATTCATAGGTTCTTGGATCAAACATGACCTTTATCTTTTCACCCATTTGATGAAATTTGTCAATTTGTGCCACCATAGTGGGGCCTATAAATCTTCTTTTATTAGGGTTACTAGATGAAGAAGGGTTATCGGTTGAATCAGCCATGCATATGTTTACACAAAATAAAGATAATCAGAAATCAAATCAAGCACAAAATAAAAACAATTAGACATCAAATTAAGAACAAAATAAAAAAAATTAGAAATCAAAATAATATCAAATTAACTTATAAAAAAACCTTACTAGTTCTCCCATATCCATTTTTCATGATCTATGCGAATAGCATGCACATCATCCTCTCATTTTCTTCAATGAAGGTAGGCACATTTATTGAAAAAGGAGGAGTTTCTGAAATGTCAAGATTCGCATCTTGATTTTCATCACTATCATGCACATTTCCTGGTATAACCAATGACCATCTTTTATTAGAAGGATCTGAGAAATAAAACACTTGTTTTTCTTGAGATGCCATGACGAAAGGTTCGTTCACATAAGCTAACTTGCTAAGATCAACCAGTGTAAATCCAAATTCATTGATTCTTAAACCACTATTGATATCAATCCATTTTCATTTAAATACAGGAAATTTAAACACAACATAATCAACATCCCAAATCTATTCAATCACCTCAAAGAAGGGTATAGATACCATAACCGAGTTTTTATCTTTAGAACTAGAGAAGTGCATGGACTCGGCCACAATCATAACCCCACTATTTTGTGTGGTACTACGGTCATCCTTTGACTTTATTTAAAAGTAATTTTTATTAATATCATATCCGCTCCAAGTTATTATGTTACATTTAGGCTCATAGGACAACCACTTAATTGTATTAGAAGCACTATCATCATTAGAAATGTTTTCTTTAAACCACTCAGAGAAACTCTTATTATACTCTTTTAACAACCCTTTTTCATTCATCTTGGGGTACTTTTTCTTTATGATGCTTTTGTGAGCAGATAAGTAAGATTGAAATTCATTCGTGTTATTCAATATATACAAATACACTTGAACAATCACCTCAATACTTAAGCTCTTAAACTTTAAACCTTGTGTACCCACACCCTCACATCTTCCATCATGACGAGACTTAAAAAACCCCTACAGCATCCACTTCTGAAAAATAGTTTGTACAAAACTCAAATTCTTCTTCTGCAATGTACCTCTTAATAATCGATGGTCCTGGACGGTGTGGGTTTTTTGTATACCCTTTTAGGATATTCATGTATCGCTCTGTTGGATACATCCATCGTAAACAAATTAGACCATATAATCTAATCTCCCTTACTAGATGAACAATTAAGTGAACCATACTGTCAAAAAACGAAGGAGGAAAATACATCTCTAATTGGCACAAGATAACTGCAGCCTCATTTTCCAAATCGTCTAACTTTAATGGATCAATGGCTTTACAACAAATTGCATTAAAAAATAAGCACAACCTAGTTATAGTCTTCTTAACATTGTTAGGCAATATCCCATGAATAGCCACTAGTAGTAGCTGTTGCATTAAGACATGATATTCATGAGATTTTAAGCCAATTAGTTTGAGGTCTTTAACTGATACAAGCCTCTTGATAAATAATTAGTAACCATGCGGCACTTTAATACTTTATAAACACTCAAAAAAACTTGATTTCTCTTTTTTAGACAAAGTGTAGCAGGCAGGAGGCAAATATATCTTGTTACCTATATGTTGTGGAGTTAACTCTTCTCGTATACCCATCAAACCCAAATCTAGAAGAGCATTATAACCATCTTTTGTCTTGTCTTGAATGTTGATAAGTGCTTCGATTAAACTATCACATACATTTTTCTCCACGTGCATCACATCAATACAATGTCTTACATCAAGACTAGACCAATATTGAAGATCGAAGAAAATCGACCTCTTATTCCATAGATTTTTCACAGTAGATTGCTTTTGGTAATTTCGAAAGACAACATTAATGCCCTGTTGTCATTGATAAACTTCGTCTCCAGTTAAGGGCATTGGAGCAACACCATGCTCTTCTTCCCCATTGAAAGCTTTCCGCAATATACGATATGGATGATAACGATTTAGAAAGTTTGATGCCCGAGATAAACAGTCTTCTTTCCTTTTTCAAGTTGATGGTAACATGTGCCTTTTTCACATATAGGACACACTTTATGCCCTTTAACTTTATACCCAGACAAATTGCCATATGCCGAAAAATCGTTGATGATGCAAAACAACATGGCACGCATATTGAAATGTTCACCAGAATACGCATAAAAAACATCCACCCCTTCTTGCCACAACACTATTAAATCATCAAACAGTGGACTTGGATAAACGTATATGTCACTTTCTGGTTGTTTTATCCCCGAAATCATCATTGATAACATAATATATTTACGCTTCATGCACAACCTAGGAGATAGGTTGTAAATCATCAGGAGAACAGGCCAAGAAGTATTGTTAGTACTTAGATTACCAAACAAATTCATTCCATTAGTAGAAAGTACAAGTTTAAGGTTTCTCGACTCTTTGCCGAAATTTGGAAACAAAGAATATATTTTCTTCCATTGCAAAGAATCAGCTACATGGCGAATTTGTCCATCACATTTTCTCTCTTCTGCGTGCCATCTAATATTCTCTATGTCATTTGCAGTAGTGGATAATCTCTTGAACATTGAAATTATTTGTAGGTACCATACTACTTTCGCGGAAGGACCTTTTTTGACCACCTCATCATCACTAGAATCGCCGTCTTTCTTTTTGTAGCGTGACGCCTTGCACTTCGGACAATGATTATAGTTTACATATTACTTTCTATATAATATGCAAGCATTAGTGCATGCATGTATCTTTTCATACGTTATGTTACCTTCTGGAAGCATTTCTGTCAATAGTTCAAGCAATTCGGTAAAACTTTTGTCAATCCACCTATTATTTGCCTTCAAATTAAACAATTTTTATACGGCTGACAAACGTGTAAAATTTGTGCATCCCAGGTACAAAGGTTTATCCTCATCACGACATAAAGTGTCATACGCATGTACCGTCTTAAACGAATCTTGTCCAATATCACACATCATGTCTTCAGACGATCATACATTTCTACACTAATGTTATCTCTTTGGGACAAATTTGACTTTTCTACTTCATCACCGTGCCATGTCTATTGTGTGTAACTTTGACAAATCCCTTCATAAATTAGATGATCTATAAGTTTTTCTTATTATGTTTTGGTTCTTGATTTTCACAACAAACACATAGATAGAGAAAAAGCACATGATGACTTTTTTCAGCATTACTTTAAGGAGGAGGAAGATTTTTTTAAGCATTACTTTTAGCAAACTGTAGAAATTACATCACTTCAAGTTCGTACTCAACACTTAATCGATTAGCTCTTATCCAACTACGATCCATACATATATTCCGAAATTAACACATACATAGTTATATCATTGGGACGACTACAATAGTCGCTCTTTTGGATACATTAGAGAGAATAAAAGTCTCTACGTGTAAACACGTGAAATTAAATTAAATCATAAAAATTATTCATAACAAAATGGTATTATCATAAAAATTCTATTACTCAAGAATAATAAATTTATTCCTAACAAAATGGTATTATCATAAAAGTTATTCCAACATTATTATTCCTAACAAAATGGTATTATCATAAAAATTATTCCTAACAAAATGGTATTATCATAAAAATTAACAAAAAAAAAATGTTTAGAAACTATCCATCAAATGAATAAATGTCTAAGAATATCTAGTTCATTGCTTTGAAGGAAAAAGCAGAAGGGTCATTGTACTCCTTGCCTACTTGATGCTAAGAAAGTAATTAAACCTATGAATACAATATTGCCAAAAGTTGAAACTAATGTTTTTGGGGAGTCAAATTAATCTCCATAACCAAATCAATGTTGCAATACTTATAACTAAATGGTTCAATCTTAACGACAAATTATGCTATCAGATAAGTTATTTTTATTGTTACGTACCATAATGCAAGCTAGATTTGCACAGTAATGCATGAATTTCACACTATTAGAAGCATGGAATCCTATGAAAAAATTATTAATGAACATTTTTTACATTACCGCGATATTCAAGAAAACGAAAGCGTTACGGTGGCGCAGAAAACGTATGGGTCATGGAGGTGAGAAAAAAACTGTCGCGGTAGCGGTGAGAATATGCTATGGAGAAAGAAGAATCAAAATCAAAATCAAAATCAAAAATTCTTTTTTTTTTCTTCAGTTGAAGCATCAAAATCAAAATTCAATCAAACATTAACATCAATAACTTTTAACCAAATACAAACACCAGTAAAACTCAAAACAAGAGATTCATAAAAACCTAATTGTTGAGGAATTTGACTGCGGCAAGATTCAGAACGGCGAGACTAAAAATTCTGGCAAGCATACGATGGATGTTATTCTCAAAGTTATAACATCCACTGTGACATCTGCTACTTAACAGCTAATACTCAGCAATGATTAAAGCAGTAAATAACACAACAATTATTTACCCAGCTCAGTGTCAACAACACTTACATCTGGGGGCTACCAAGCCAGGGAGGAAATTCACTATCAGTAGTATCAATTCAGAGTTAAACCTTCAGTTTACACTCCTCACTTAATCCCTACCAATGACACTTCAACCTAAAGACACTCTAGACCTAAGTATACCCAATCACTCCCCCTCAATCACACAACCGTGATATCAAACAATTACAAAAATCAATATGAAGAGGCACTTCATACAAACCTTGATCTTGCTTGACAGCTTTGATCAAGGAACTCACACACTCTTGCTTCAAAACATCGAGTGAGACACAACCTAGAATCTACATATCCAATGCAAATCATCCACCAGACAATTCCTTGGATTACAAGTATTCCTAGACAGAATTCACACGTGAAAACTAGCCTTCTTCACTTACACAGGACTTTGGACTTTGCAATTTGCACTCTTTCTCCTTCTGTTGTCAAGTGCTCCTGTTCAAGATTGCATCTTCTGATCTTTATAGCAGTTATCAGTCCTTTTGGGCCTTGGCGCATTAATTAGGTTTTATCCATATCAAAACCTATTCTAAACGAGCTGCCCACTTGCCACTTAATTCAGAGATCTTCTAGTTCGCCTAGGGCTTCTAGAAATTCTCCTGATATCCAGCTTGAGCATTTATTCTATTTCCTAGTTTATAGATACCAGAAAAACAACCTTGCCCGCTGGATGTCATACGCTCAATGTTATGACATTATGTATGACATTCAGCTTAACTTATAGTTAACTTACCCTGCACACACATCATTAAGTATGTCCTAACAATCAGTATGACATACATGCACACTCTCAAGTTTTGCCATAAAATGTAGCCAATCAATAGCACTTAAAAACTCCCCCTTTGGCAAATTTTTGGCTAAAACAACCTGTTAACATATCAGGGTTTACACACAGCAGAAGACTTATGATGTGTCATGTCATGCAGCTATTTCCTAGCTCAAGCCACTCAGAGTCCTCACAGTTAGCTCTCACTGTTAGCTTATTCTGTTAATCATCTGGTAGTTATCACTCCAGATGTCACATATCTTTGAGTAACCCTCTGGTGTTCTCCCCCTCAACTAATCAGGCTTTATCATTTGAACACATCACCTGCACACCCTGCAGTCACACACACCTATGTTACTCCCCCTGAAGAGTTGCATAAGACTTTCTGCTCATATTCATCCAGTCTTCTCTGGATGTTATGACCTTCAGGATAACATCCTGAAGTACACACACAAGGTTTATTCCTACACACAAGGTTTATTCCTAGTTCTAGCATACATACATTCCTGGATACATTCCTATCCAGGCTAGACATGCACATCACTTTATTGCTAACATCACTATCAGCTGTTTTCACTCATTTCATCAACTGCACCTGTGGTTATACCTGCAAGCATGCATGTAAGCTAGTTCTCCTTGTTCTTCCACCTGTTGTTGCTTGTTATCTACCTGATGTACTCTATTACTCTCTCTCCCCCTTTTAGCCACAAATTAGGATCCAACTAATGCATTAACATAGATCAAAAGTGTAACATAAAAAATTTTGAAGTACACATTAAACTAACTGCTCATAGGTCTGCCCAAAATAACTCAAAAAAAAACATCAACACACCAGTTCACAAAACCAACTCAGCAACAATCAGCTTGAGCTTCACAGCACTTTATCAGCACATGTCATTCTTCTTCTTCAGATGTAGAACTGGACCTACCTTTGTCAGATTCTCCATCACTAGTCTCCTCAGCCCCAGTGGATTCATCTTCATCACTATTCTCCCTCTCTTTCTCAAAACCAGCTGCATGGTTATCACTCTCTTCAGCACCATCGTTTTGCATGTCCTCATCAGTGAACTCAGCATTGTCATTTTGCTCAAGGGTCTTGATTAGTGCTTCAAGAGTTCTTTTCCTCGCATCCAACTCCTGACATGTTTCCTTTAGCTTGGCAATCACTTCTGCTTTTGTTGATGTAGACTGGGATGTCTCAGCTGATGTTGCAACAATGTCAGGAACATGAGTTCCAAGAAATAGTTTGGGATGAAATGACAAGGAGGTTTCTCGTTTGCTCACAGCATCACTCTTTTTGAGAATGTTGGCATACTGTTTCAAAATGATACCACATATGAGTGAAGTGAATGCAATGGGGCCCTTGATGCTATAGTTTCCTGCATGTTTCATAGTTTGATAAAAAACATATGTTCCAAAATCAAATTTGGCCTTGGTCCCAATAACATAGATGATTTTTCCAAGACCAGTTGCCACAGTAGATTTATGGTTTGTGGGCATCTGTAATACCCCAAATTTTACCCTTTCTTTTTTATTTTTATTTTAAATTCTGATTAACTTAACAAATTAACCTTTTTTTTTTAAATCTTGTTTTTTTAACTAATAATAATTTAATTAATATTTTTTTTATAACTTTACTAATGTTTTTTTATTAACTTTTTTTTTCTATTTAGTTTATTTATTTAAATCATTTAAAGTTCTTCTTACTAACTTTTAGGATTTAGATTAAAATTTAACTTTTTTTTTTTTTTTCTTTTCTTCAAGAGTAAATTTTTTATAACCTTTTTTAAATTAATTTCTAACACATTTTTTTAATCAAATTCTATTACTATTTTAAAATTAAATCTCTTTTTTCTAACTTTTTTTAAATCTTTTTTCTAACTCCTCTTTAAAGTTAAATCTTTTTCTATCTTTTTTAAAGCTAAATCTTTTTTTCTAACTTTTTTAAAGCTAAATCTTTTTTTTAACTTTTTTAAAGCTAAATCTTTTTTTCTAACTTTTTTAAAGTTAAATAGTTTTTTCTAATTTCTTTTTAAAATTAAATCTTTTTTCTAACTCCCTTTTAAAGTTAAATCTTTTTTCTAACTTTTATAAAGTTAAATCTTTTTTTCTAACTTTTTTTAAAAAAATTAAATCTTTTTTTTCTCTAACTTCTTTTTAAAATTAAATCTTTTTTTCTAACTATTTTAAAAAATTAAATCTAACCTTTTTTTTATATTAAATCTATCCTTTTTTTTAAAATTAAATCTAAATCTTTTTTTGACACCTTTATTTTTCAAATTAAAATTCTAAATTCTTTTTAAAATTAAATTCTAACGCCCTTTTCTTTTTCTTTTTTTTTTTAAATTCTAAATTCCTTTTAAAATGAAATTCTAACAGTTTTAAAATAATTCTAACACTTTTTAAAATCAACATTCAAATGTTTTTTATTTTAAAATTCTAACTCATTTTTTTAAACTTAAAATTCTAATTTTTATTTAACTTGAAACTCTTATTTTCTTTGCTAACATTTTTAAATTTAAATCCCAATATTTTTTTTATCAAATCCAATCACAATGAATCACATATGGAGCTAAATCAAATCAATCAGATCATATCATCATCATAAGAAAATCAGATCTAAATATCAACATCACCATCATTGAATCAAATCTGAAATCATCATAAAAATTCATTCAAATCAAATCAGAGATTGAAAAAGATTGAGATATTCAAATCAAATCTGAGATTGAAAAAGATTTAAAAAAATCAAGTATAAAAGGACCCTCAGGAGCAACAAAACAGGGGATGGACAAGCATCAAAAACTCTTACAGTCTTCATCAAAACTGACTAAGTTCAATTGATTTTATTTTCAGTTTAAATATTCAATTATCATATTTGTAACTGCTTATGGGGTGTAATTTTGCGAGACAATTGTCGCATTTATCTTTCCGCACTTTATGTTCTGCCATTGTATGTTTATCGCGTCTTTACCAATAATTTCACTCCTCCGAAGGAATTAGGTCTAGCCGTTTGACCGCCGTGTCAATAGTCCTCAACTTCGAACCCTTACAACCCTTACAAACCCTAATTTTCACAAATGCCTCGCCGCAGGCAAAATTACCATTTTACCCCTAGCATTAGGTCAAAGAGCCGCCACGCTCATTTTAGGGTTTCCCGCCGTGGAATCCCTAACCTAACCTAATTTAACCCTAATTACAACTTAACAATTCAACGTAGAGATTTGGAGTTTCTACACTCCACGTAAGCGTGTCCTTAAGACATGTTTATTCCCCTTGAGACCTTGACCACAGTCAAGAAGTCTCTAACCTTCCTTTTGAGGGGAACTACGATTACTCTGATTCCACTCCCGTAAGGATACGTAGGCACAAGATGCGATGTCTTGCCGAGTAAACTTAGAATTAACCCCTTAGGTCTCTTTTTTAACTTTTAATCCTTTGTACATATACTTTAAGCAAATAAATAAAGCAAATAGTAAGCATTTGGACAAAAGGTTCCTATAGAGTACTACAGAAGTTTAGGGTGCTAATACCTTCCCTAAATTTAACCAACCCCCGAACCCTAGATCTCTCCCCGCATTGTGTTTACGATGCAAAAATAGGTTTTCCCTTTTTAACCTTTTCCTTCGGATAAATCAAAGAGCGGTTGTAAATTGAATTGCGATTCAAACTCATTAATAGTTTGTGATCCTATTTCCACCGCAACAGCATCCAATTTGCTACTCCAATCTTATGAAACATAGCATATTTGACACTCAATTTGCTGGCAACTAGCTTTCTTTTGGATGGCCATCTTTGTACCTGGTTGCCTGTTATCACTTGGCATATTTTGTTTTCTGAAACATGTACATCAAGACGAGCTCTATCTGATCTTCCCAGATATTTATTGATTGTTGTTGGAGTAAAAGTAACACACTCCCCTCTTACATGTATCTTGCCAAACTCTTTAGATTTCCTTTCAGCATATTCCTCTGAGAGATTAACTATGAATTCGTTGACAAGTAACTCATAGCATGAAGAGAATTCACTAACTGTTTTCATTAATCCTGCATCATTAATGAGTTTCATGATTTCTTTACTCTCAAGAGCATTCTGTCCTAGCTCCCTTTCCACAACCAGCCTTTTCTGAACAACATACTTCCACCTATTAACACACGAGGGGTAATGAAATGAAATGTTGTCCATTGGCACTTTAGGAACTTGTTCAGCCAGTTTGCTCTTGGAGGGTTTCTTCTTGTTTTGGATGTCAGTGACATCTTCAGCAACATCAGACTCAGTCTCTGATTCAGTACCCGATTCAGCCTTTCTCTTCTTGGTGACTACTTTGCTCCAGGCTTTGGGAGGTCCAACTGGTCTTCTTTTAGTTCTAGCCTTCCTTGAGGCAGTGTCATGATCAGCTATCTTCTTCTTTGTGAGGTTGTCTTGCTCAACAACCTGTTCAACTGCCTTTTTCTTTGGAGAACCTTGTTCAGCCACCTGTTTATCTTTCCTTGTCATGAGCTTTTTGGCTATGCCAGGATTGATGTTTTCTATTAAATCATTATCATAATATTCATCAAGGTCCACCAACTCCGCATTCTTGGTGCCTTGCACATCATCAACTCCACCATCAGAGACTACTCCCTTGTTCTTCTCTTTTGATGTACGATCTTTCAAGGTTCCAACATTGGGCATAACATCACTTTGATCATGCACAGTTGGGCCAGACCCCTCATTGCTGGGTGGAATGGGGATGTTCAGAGCCCTAGCCACCATGCCAGCAATGATGTTGTGCGTTTTCTTGGCTCCATCATCATTAACATCAGAAGTTGCAGGAGTAGGAGTTTTACCTGAGACAATGTCTTTGGACCTTCTTGCATGTTGGCTCCTTGGATTTTTTTACCAGAACCCCTTCTGGGGGTCATCATGCACAGGGATGCTATTTCAAGCACTGAATTAGGGTTGCATGACTCAGTTCCTATCTCAGACTCGTTGGCGGGTATGTTCTTGGAGGGAGAGGATTTTGGTGAATGTTGAGACATTGTACAGGACGTTGATCATGTGAACATGGGTTTCTGTTTGTTGGTGACTGTAGGGAAGATGAACAATTTGATAGTGAACTAAGTGGTGAGGGAGTTTGATATGGAGAGGCTTACTAGGTGATATGGCAAATGAGGAGGGAACTTAATGTTTTGACCAATCAGTAAATGATTGAATTTTAAATTATAATTCCCTATTCCCATTAATTGCTATAACTCACCATTACTTAAAGGCCTCAATTTTTGTAAATCACTTTTATGGGCCTTGACATTCCATGCACCAATTTCAGTCCTATTTATTGTATCCTCATCAAGTATTGCACCAATCCCTTTCCATTTACACGAGTGACCCCTGAGCATGCCTCCTTTGAACTCACCTGGACTTGTTTGAATGGTGCGCTGGATGTCACAGAACAAGGTCATGACATCAGGTGTGATATTTCTTCTTTTAGGCAGAGTAGCATCCATGGACTCCATTAGGTTCCAGTATAGCCTATCCCTGATGACTAATGTATGGGTATCCCTTCTTGGCTTGCTTCCCTCCATGAGGTTTTTTGCATCCTGTCCTTCTTTCTGAGGCATACTTTGAAGATCTTCTTGCTGGTGTGTTGGATCTTCTCTATTGTCTATCATTCACTAGCAATACTTTTTCCCTAGTTTCCTTTTTCTCCAGGTTATAGAGGATACTTCTGGGCTCCCATAGGTAGCAATTGTTCATTGCTCTAGATCCCCTCATTTCTTCCCCACCTTCTTCATTTACAACCACACACTTATCCTTTGAAAACTGAACTTTTAAGCCTTGATCACATAGTTGACTTATGCTTATTAGGTTAACTGCCAGTCCTTTAACCAGCAAGACATCCTTCAATTTTGGGGCTTTTAGACTTTCTAGTTGTCCCACACCTGTGATTTTTCCTCTAGCTCCACCACCAAAGATTACATGATTGAATATATGAGAGTTGAGTTTTGTCAAGAGGTCTTTAATTCCAGTCATATGTCTGGAACAACCACTGTCAAAGTACCAATCCTCCTGGGTTGGTTTCCTTAGAGCAGTGTGATCTGCTAATGCCATATTCTTGGTAACCCAATGTCTTTGCCTGTTAGGAGCACCTTTCTTAGTTCTTGCTTGATGTTGCCTTTTGACATGAGCTCTTTGTTCTTGATGAGGATGACTAGGAAATCCATGCAACCAGAAACACACAGATTTGATATGACCAAGTTTTCAACAATGGTAACACTTATACCCTTGGAATCTACTCTTGACTTGGTTCCAGTTTCTGTTGGTTGGATGTTGTGACATTGGTCGTGACATCCTCGTTGGCTTCTGGACATCAGGTTGTAATATCTTGAGTTTTAGCACAGGATTTTGGTTATCAACATATCCTAGTCCAGATCTATCTCCTGAGGTCTATCCACTCCGAAGGATTTCCTCTAGGGTATCAGTCCCAGAATTCAGCATCCTTATGGATTTTTCCATTTGATCCTTCTTACTTTTCAACTCCTGTACTTCACTTCTGAGTGTGTCAATTTTAGCTAGATGCTCTCTCTTTTCAGCTTCTAACTCCTTGATGATTCTCTTTTGTTGCTCTCCTTGTTGAACCAGTTCTGTGCTCCTGATGTGAAGCTTTTTGTATGAGGCTGCAAGCTCCTCAAAAGACAACTCTTCATCACTTGAATAATCATCAGAGATGCACACACTATTAAGAGCAGTGACATGTTTAGCTGATTCCTCTTCTGATCCACTGTCTGAATCTTCATCAGACCAAGTGACTGTCAAGCCCTTTCCTTTCTTTTTGAGGTATGTGGGACATTCCCTCCTAACATGTCCATATCCCTCACATTCATGACATTGGACTCCTCTGCCTTGGCTGACTTTATCTTCAGAACTATCTTTATCAGAAACCATACTTTTGATATAAGGTTTAGACCTAGCATCTATCCTTTTGGCCAGTTTGTTGAACTGTCTTCCAAGCAAGGTAATTGCTTTAGACAGATTCTCTTCCTTTTCACCATCTGAATCAGCAGTGTTTGAGACAAGAGCTATGCTTTTGTTCCTTTTCTCCACAGCCTGATCACTCATTCCCATTTCAAAGGTTTGAAGGGAACCAATGAGTTCATCCACTTTCATGTGGCATATGTCTTGGGCTTCTTCAATGGCAGTTACTTTCATGGCAAACCTTGTAGGTAGTGACCTTAGAATCTTTCTTACAAGCTTCTCTTCAGTCATCTTTTCTCCTAGAGCCCCTGAGGTGTTTGCAAGTTCAAGAGCATTCATGTAAAACTCATGAATGGTTTCATCTTCCTTCATTCTTAGACCTTCAAATTTGGTGGTCAGCATTTGAAGTCTTGAGATTTTTACCTTGGAAGTTCCTTCATGAGTAGTTCTGAGAGTGTCCCAAACATCATTTGCTAGTTCACAGTGGTGTACTAGCCTGAAGATGTTTTTATCTATGCCATTGAAAAAAGTATTCAATGCTTCAGAGTTTCCAAGAGCTAAGGCCTCTTGCTCATTGTTCCATTCCTCTTCAGGAATCAACACTTTAACTCCATCCTTGTCAGTCTTCACAGGATGTTTCTAGCCTAACTTCATAGCTCTCAAAGCCTTGTAGTCTATAGATTTCAAGAACGCAATCATCCTTGGTTTCCAATAGTCATAATTAGATCCATCCAGAATTGAAGGTCTATTAGTGAAGCCTATATCTTTATCCATAGTACCAGAATTTGTTTTCCCAAGATCTCACCCAGATTTAAACAGGAAGGGTACCTGCTCTGATACCAATTGAAAATTCTGGCAAGCATACGATGAATGTTATTCCCAAAGTTATAACATCCACTGTGACATCTGTTACTTAACAGCTAATACTCAGCAATGATTAAAGCAGTAAATAACACAGCAATTGTTTACCCAGTTCAGTGTCAACAACACTTACATTTGGGGGCTACCAAGCCAGGGAGGAAATTCACTATCAGTAGTATCAATTCAGAGTTAAACCTTCAGTTTACACTCCTCACTTAATCCCTACCCAATGACATTTCAACCTAGAGACACTCTAGACCTGAGTATACCCACTCACTCCTTCTCAATCACACAAAAATGATATCAAACAATTACAAAAATCAATATGAAGAGGCACTTCATACACACCTTGATCTTGCTTCACAGCTTTGATCAAGGAACTCACACACTCTTGCTTCAAAGCTTCGAGTGAGACACAACCTAGAATCTACCTATCCAATGCAAATCATCCATCAGACAATTGCTTGGATTACAAGTATTCCTAGACAGAATTCACACGTGAAGACTAGCCTTCTTCACTTACACAGGACTTTGGACTTTGCAATCTGCACTCTTTCTCCTTCTGTTGTCAAGTGCTCCTGTTCAGGATTGCATCTTTTGATCTTTATAGTAGCTCCTAGTCCTTTTAGGCCTTGGCACATTAATTAGGTTTTATCCATATCAAAACCTATTCTCAACGAGCTGCCCACTTGCCACTTAATTCAGGGATCTTCTAGTTCATCTAGGGCTTCTAGAAATTCTCCTGATATCCAGCTTGAGCATTTATTCTGTTTCCTAGTTTATAGATACCAGAAAAACAACCTTGCCCGCTGATGTCAGACGTTCAATGTTATGACATTCTGTATGACATTCAGTTTAACTTATAGTTAACTTTCCCTGCACACACATCATTAAGTATGTCCTAACAATCAGTATGACATACATGCACACTCTCAAGTTTTGCCATAAAATGTAGCCAATCAAAAGCACTTACAGAGACAGTGAGGATGTTGGAAGATTTGTGCAGTTGGAGAGGAAAGGTCAAATGGTGCTGCAGAGAGAGAGGTTGTTGAGAGAGAATTTGTAGATTTGGCCAGTGAAATGTTGCAGATTACACCGTTGGAGAGAGAGGTTTGTTCGTTTCAGTTGTTGAGGGAGAGTAAGATTCGGCCAAGTAATGATATGCTTAATTTTTGTAATAGGGTTTTTGTTTTAAAGTAGTTTTTACATCTGTTGGCATGTGGGCCGATGTAAAATTCTTTCACGGAGACCATTTTACCTCGGTTGCAATTTATGGACCGATGTGAAATGTGAAATCCATTATTAATTATTTTTTCATCGAGAACTTTTCACATCGATTGCTATTGCAAACTCGATGTGAAATCCTTTATAACAAATCTTCACATTATTTACGAAACTGTCACCTTGTTTTCTTTTTCATCAGTGAACTTTTCACATCGGGTGCAAATCCAGACCCGATGTGAAATCCTTTATAACAAAATTTCTTATTATTTACGAAACTGTCACCTTTTTATTTTTCACATCTGTGGAAATATATGTCTGATGTAAAATCTTTAAATCAAATATTTTTCACTTCATATTATTATCAAATCTGATGTAAAAATCTTTTGACAAATATTTTTCACATCATATATCTTAAAACCTGAAGTAAAATCATTTAACCAAATGTCTTATTTTTAGTAGTGGTGTATGATTGCAAGACGCATTCTATATTTGGTTTATTGAAATTATTGGATCTTTATTCCAATCTCAGGCCATAAATATTTATCATATGATTCATAGGTCATATAGTAAGGAGGGATATGTGTCTTGTTCGGGTGGCTTAGGGTGACATCCACCCGTTTATTACTTTCCTTTTAGGGGTGTCTCTCTTCAGGCGCTTTGGACTGCTTTTTGCTAGGCCTAGGAAATTATTCTAATCCATAGTCCCATAATTACGAAGTCTCTGAAGAGTGATGTGATTGACTTAAAATAGGTAGTGGTCATATTGTCGTCTTTGGTAATGAAGTTTTAAAGAATTGTTAGTGATGAGCCCCTCATGCGTTGCATGGGGAAAGTCCCTCAAGTGTTGCTTGTTACGAATCACTAATACAAATAATATATTTTACCTCAACAAATTAAAAATAGAGGTTAAATGACCTGAAACACGCCATTTTAATTTTTTAAGCTTTGATTTCAAACTTTTACAATTTTGTGCTTTATTTGGACCAAAATGACACCTTTATTTTATAAATCGTTTTTTCTTTGTTTTTCTTGACAAATGACATTGAATGTTGATTAATATTTTATTTTTAAAAATTGAACCCATCTTATACCTCAGTTGTTTTTCATTAAATTTTCACCAACCAAGATATAAACACTAAACAATATTTTATTCTGACATCAGAATGTTAAGTTTCATTTACTTTTTATTATTTCTTGCGTAGTTTGAATTCTTTTTTCTGCGATTTCAAGAAATAAAATCACTTCATTATCATACTCTTTACTTAATCTATTGACTTTCATCCAACTATGATCTATAATCACATACAACTTATGAAAATAAAACAAAAGTCATACACAATAAACAACAATGAACATTCCATCTCAAAAAAAAAAAAAAAACAGCAACAACAACTACAAATACTCGAAAACAACACAATATTATATCCTATTGTAAGAAATGTCAAAATACGCAAAAACATTTAAAGGATGATATATTTAATCATTTAGATTGTGATAGAATTATTCAAAATTACACTAAATGAGTATGACATAGTGAAGTGACAAAAAAACATGTGTCACATATAGTTGAAGTTGATGAGTATATGAATGATACTCTAGAAGATATGATCTGTGATATTAGATGCTTTTAAGAAAGCCCATGTGAAAGATACTTGAGAAGTGATATGGAAGTGTCGCTATTTCCAGATGCAATATTTGCAAAGTGTTAAGACTATTTAATCTTAAGAAAATATTTGGGTGGACGGATTAAAGTTTCACTTAATTGCTTCAACTATTGCCAGAAATGCTTCCAGAAGGTAACATGTTGTCAAATCATAGTTGTGAGGCCAAAAAGATTTTGTGTCCAATCGATTAGGACTACGTCAAAATACTTGCATGCTGTAATGATTGTATATTATACATGAAAGAGTATGAAAACTTGAAGAAGTTCTCGGTGTGTAGGGAGTCACACTACAAGCAAAAGGACAATAATGTTAAAGATGATAATAGAACATAACTAGAAATGGTGTTCCTGCAAGGGTGATGTGGTACCTACCAATAATTCAAAGGTTTGAAATACTGTTTTCTAGAATAATTGAGCAAAGAATACAAGATGGAATGAAAATGAAGTATTATGTGATAGAAAAATACGCCATGTAGCTTATTCATTGCAATTGTAGAAGACTAGTTTATTGTTTCTAGATTTTCCCTTGAGCCGCTGTCGCAAACGAGTCAAAAACGAGTTTAAAAGGTTCATATATGGAAGCGACACTCAATTCGTATCACAAGGATTCTTGAATGATTTAACTTGAAATTCTAGGTAGCCAACATTGGATATTATCACGGATGTTATGACATCCACTGTAACACAAGCTACAAAACTTAATGACAAACTGTAAATGAAAATAGTAAATAACACAAGTAATTGCTTACCCAGTTTAGTGTAAACCACACCTACTTCTGGGGGCTACCAAGCCAGGGAGGAAATTCACTATTAGTAGAATTAATTCAGAGTCAAACAACCAGTTTGCACTCTTCACTTAAGACCTACCCAATGACACTTCAGCCTAACACTAGACCATAGTTACCAACTCACTCCCCCTCAATCACAACAGTGATATCAACCAATTCAAAGTTACAAATGGCAATGAAGTCACACTTCAAACACCCCTTGATCTTTCTTCACAACTTTGATCAAGTTACACAACACTCTTTCTTAAAAGCTTGAGAATGACACACTTAACAAACAACTTATGAACTCTAGACCAATGCAATCATACAACAGATAATTGTTTGGTTTACAAGTATTCCTAAGACACACAAATACACGTGAAGAACAAAACTCTTCACTCACAAATTCACGTTCTCTAAAACACTGTTAAGAACTGCTAGAATTAGGATTGCTACTTTTGTATATATAGGCAGCATACAGTCCTTGGGCCTTCTTACTGAAGTTAGGTTTACCCAAGACAAACCTCTCTTCATGAAAATGCGCATGTCTAATTGAGTCAGGGGCATTCCATGTTATCCTTAGCAATGCCTGATATGTCGCCTTAGATAACTAAGCTTCCTAAAATGTTTCCTGAAGTATAGCCTGAGCTAATACCAGAAACTAAAACCTGCGTGCCCTGATGTCATACGCTTGATGTCATAACATTCAACATGACATCCAACATACTTGACTCTTAGCTATTCAAACTTACCCTGCTGAATCCTCATTATGTATGTCATAACATCAGTCATGACATTCATACATCCATCAATGTTTTGCCACAAAATGCAGCCAATCAAAAGCATCTACAAACTCCCCCTTTGGCAAATTTTTGGCTAAAACACTCTGTTACCATATCAGAGATCACAAGCAGCAGAAATCATACCATATATGTAGGAAAGCTACTAGCTAATAACACACACAGCTACATTACCATATTAGAGTCATCTTCACACCCTAAGAACTACCTGGTATTCCATACTACAGGTATCACAATAATTTATGAAACATCTTGTAATACTCCCACTCAATTGATTCACAGCACATTAGTGCACACACAACCTGCAGTCATACAAATTTATCCAGACTGCTCTAGATTCCGGATGTTAGGACATTCAGGATGACATCCTGAAGAACAAAAATCACCTGTCAGCCTAGACTACAGATGTCACAACCTCCTGTGAAACATAACATCCTGTGCTACTCCCCCTAAAAGGATGCACATCCACACACATTCTGCAAACACCCTGCAGACACACACAAATCTAGCAGCTATACTACTACTAGGTTCCATCAAGGAACACACACACATCTTAGCAGCTTCAGCCAAAAAACTCACACATCTATCATACATTCCTACACATATTAGGAACTCACACAACATCAACAAAACCTGTTATCACACCTGCAGGCATGTTCAGTTTAAACATGCATATTAGCAGCAACACATGTAGCATACTTAGAGCAGTAACAATAACCAAGTCTTCCACCTGTGAGAGACACATCTAGCCCTGTTGTTACTACCACTTCTCCCCCTTTTGGGCCACAAATTTAGATCAAAATTAACTAAATAGTATAGATCAAAATATGTATGGAAGTGCAACTGGTAGGGGTCATTACAACATAAAGCTCATGATGAGCAACACAAATATTTCAGCTGTCAAATAAATATCAAAATCTAAGCAAGGAAACAAAAAAAAACTAGGCACACCAACAGCAGCTCATCATCAGCCCCAACAAACCATCAGCACCAACACATCCATATTAATCTTCCTCCTCAGAAGAGCTGGAGTCACTGTCATCACTGTCTGTTGAGGCATCCTCATCATTGTCATCAGAATCTTCCTTTTGTCTAGCTGCACTGCTGGAGCCATGTGCATTCTCAGAGTTGTGAGGAGGATCAATGCGAGCAAGAGGAATGGTTATGCCCCGCACAGGTAGCCCTCTCTAGAGAATTTTGTCGATAATTTTCCTATTGGATTTGTCCATGTATGTTGAGCTTTCCCAGTTGCTGATTCGCCTAAGTTCGTCAGCAGTGGGATGAGCATCTGCTGAGGATTTGGGAGGAGTCTTGGATGAAGAGGCACCATGATGGAAAGACATTTTGATGTTGAGCGGAGACTGAGAAAGAAGGTTGAGAGAGATTTTGGAGAGTAGGGAAACTGAGTGAATTGGATGAGGAATAAGAAAATTGGTGTGGAATGCTGAGCTTTACTGGTCAAGGGTGGAGAATGCATTAAATACACAGGTTGGACCAAGTGTTTTCCAATAAAACATTGTTTATCCTGAACACTCCTTCTGACCAGTAATTGCTATAGGTCCTCATACATGCAAATTCCTAATTTTCCTCTTAGATTCTCAAATTGAGCAGCACCTAAAGCCTTTGTAAAAATGTCAGCTAGCTATAATTCAGTGGACACGTGTTCTAGGGTGATCGCTTTGTCTTCCACAAGGTCTCTTATGAAGTGATGCCTGATATCAATATGCTTGGTTCTACTATGCTACATTGGATTCTTGGAAATATTGATAGCAATTAGATTGTCACAGTAGAATGTCATGACATCCTGAGTGACATTGTATTTAGTCAACATTTGCTTCATCCAGACCAGTTGAGAACAACTGCTACTAGCTGCTATGTATTCAGCTTCAGGAGTGGATAATGAGACACAATTTTACTTTTTGCTGAACCATGATATAAGGTTAAGAAGCATCCACCAGAGGTGCTCTTTCTATCATCAGCACTTCCAGCCCAGTCAGCATCACAATACCCAGATAAAGTAGGATCACACCCATGAGAGTACAGTATACCATAATCACAAGTTCCATTCACATATTTGAGAATCTTTTTGACTTGATTTATGTGACTCACTTTAGGATCTACTTGATATCTAGCACACACACCAACTGCAAAGGCATTATCAGGTCTGCTAGCTGTTAGATACAGCAAGCTGCCAATCATGCTTTTGTACAACCTTTGATCGGCACTAGTACCACTTTCATTTTTTGATAACTTCAGATGAGTGGGTGCAGGTGTTCTTTTGTGGCCAGCATTGTCCATCCCAAACTTTTTGACTATGTTTTTGGTATATTTACTTTGGGAGATGAATATAGAATCTTCCATTTGATTGACTTGCAATCCAAGGAAGTAAGTTAATTCTCCACACATGCTCATTTCAAACTCAGATTGCATGTGGTTGACAAATTGTTTTACCATTTTGTCTGACATCCCTCCAAACACTATGTCATCCACATAAATTTGTGGAATCATGATTTTTCCACCTTCATCCTTTACAAACAGGGTCTTGTCTATCCATCCTTTTCTGTATCCATTGGTGGTAAGGAATTCAGTCAGTCTCTCATACCATGCTCTAGGAGCTAGTTTCAATCCATACAGTGCCTTCCTCAACTTGTATATGTGGTATGTCAAGTTAGGATCTTCAAATTCCTTGGGTTGTGCCACAAATACTTCCTCATTCAGATATCCATCCAGAAAAGCACTTTTTACATCCATCTGGAATAGTTTAAATTTTAGGATGCAGGCAATTCCTAACAACAACCTGATTGACTCAAGTCTTGAAACTGGTGCAAAAGTTTCATCAAAATCAATTCTTCAACTTGAGTATAATCATGTGCCAATAATCTAGCCTTGTTTCTGGTTACAACTTTTTGTTCATCACACTTGTTCTTGTAAATCCACTTGGTTCTAATGATGTTTGTTCCTTCAGGTCTTGGAACTAATTCCCACACTTCATTCTTTTTAAATTGTTCCAATTCATCTTGCATGGCCTTGATCCAATATTCATCAATTAAAGCCTCCTTCACATTTTTTTGTTCAATCTTGGACACGAAACATGAGTTTGAGATGATTTCTCTAGCTCGGGTCCTTACACCACTGTTGGGGTTTCCAATGATAAGATCTTTGGGATGATCTTTCAGAATCTTTATAGAAGGTTCTTTGTTGGGAGTTTCTGATTCAGAATTAGGGGTTAAGGCTTGAGTATCTTCAACATTGACCATGCCCTCAGCAGGTGTCTCAAGGAATTTTCCAACATCATCTATGACATTGGTTTCTTCATGTTGATCATCAATAATGACATTAATGGACTCCATCAGGACTTTTGTTCTGGATTTGTATACTCTATAAGCTCTGATGTTGATAGAGTATCCCAGAAAAATACCTTCATCACTTTTGGGATCCATTTTCCTCCTTTGTTCACGATTTGTCAAGATGTAACACTTGCTCCCAAATACATGAAAACACTTCACAGTTGGCTTCCTTCCTTTCCATATTTCATACAGAGTGGTGGTAGTTCCTTTTATCTAGGTAACTTTGTTGTGAACATAGTAGGCTGTGTTCATTGCTTCAGCCCAAAAATGCATAGGCAACTTTTTTGCATGAATCATGGCTCTAGCAGATTCTTGGATAGTCCTATTTTTCCTTTCCACTACTCCATTTTGCTGAGGAGTAATAGAGGAGGAGAATATATGACTGATTCCTTCAGATGAGCAAAATTCAGAAAACTTAAAGTTCTCAAACTCCTTACCATGATCACTTCTGATCCTGACCACACCACATTCTTTTTCTCTTTGAAGTCTAATACACAGTTCTCTGATGACTTCAAATACATCTGATTTTTCTCTGGTGAAACTTATCCAGGTGTATCTGGAGTAATCATAAACAACTACATAAGCATACCTTTTTCCACCAAGACTCCCTACCTGCATTGGTCCCATCAAGTCCATGTGCAACAGTTCAAGAAATTTGGATGTTGCAAGATGACCAATTCTTGGATGTGACATCTTGGTTTGCTTGCCAACCTGACATTCACCATACACCTTACCTTCATCAATATTCATCTTTGGAATTACTCTCGCAGCTTCCTTAGAAATGAACTTTTTCATCCCTCTTAGATGAAGATGTCCATGTTTTTGATGCCACAGTTTGACTTCTTTTTCTTCTTTGGCCATAGAACAGATAGGGGAGTTACTTGAGATTTGAGTCTCCCACAAGTAGCAGTTGTCTTTAGACCTAGCTCCCCTCATGACTTCCTTTATATCTCTATTTGTGACAACACATTCTTCTTTTATGAAGTTGACATTGAGTCCTTGGTCATAGAGCTGACTGATACTGATCAAGTTGGCAGTTACTCCTTTCACTAGTAATACATTGTCTAGGTTAGGAACTCCAGGACAATCTAGTTTCCCAACACCTTTGATTTCCCCTTTTGCTCCATCACCAAAGGTCACATACCTAGTGGAATATGGTTTGATTTCCACCAATAGATTCTTTATTCCAGTCATGTGCTTAGAACAACCACTATCAAAATACCAGTCTTCTTTAGCTGACACTCTTAGAGAAGTATGAGCTATCAGACCAACCTCCTTTGCCACCCATTGTTGCCTCTTGACAGGAGCATCTTGAGGAGAGTGACTAGGAAATCCATGCAGACTGAAGCAAAATGGTTTTGTGTGTCCAAATTTACCACAGTAGTGACACCTCCACCTTTGGGATTCATTCTTGGTCAGGTTCATGCGTCTGTTTCCCTGATGTTGTGACATTGGTCGTGACATCCGGTTTAACCTCTGGTTCTCAACCTTTGGCTTCTTGGACCCCAAGATGGGTTTCTGTTCACCAACAAATCCCAGTCCAGACTTGTTTCTTGCTTTTTGACCACTCTGTAGATTTTTTTTCTAGAGTGTCAGTCCCAGGGTTTAGCATCCTGACAGATTTTGTCATATGATCAAGTTTGGAGTTTAACATTTTGACCTCACTGTTGAATGAGTCGATGGTTGCAAGATTCTCCTTCTTCTCAACTACCAACTTCTTGATGATTTTCTTATGCTTCTCCCCTAGTTGACATACTTCAACACTTCTGATGTATAGCTGTTTATATGAGGTTGCAAGTTCATCAAAGGTCAACTCATATTCACTTGAGTCACCATCAGATATGCATACGCTGTTCAGAACAGTGACATGTTTGGCTAATTCTTCTTCTGATCCACTCTCAGAATCTCCATCAGACCAAGTGACTGCTAGGCCCTTCTTTTGCTTCTTGAGATAGGTTGGACATTCAGCTCTAAGGTGCCCATATCCCTCACATTCATAACACTGAGCTCATTTGCCTTGGTTGGCCTTTTCTTCAGACTTAGCTCTTTTGTTAATGTCATATGAGATGTTCATGACATTAAGTCTACCATTCTTATCTACCTTTTTCATGAGTCCGTTGAATTGTCTTCCAAGCATAGCTACAGCTTCTGAGAGATTCTCCTTGCTTCCATCATTATCTTCATCTGGGTCCTCTGCAGTGTTTGATACAAAAGTTATGCTTTTGTTCTTTTTCTTAGCTTGACCACACATTCCCATCTCAAAAGTTTGGAGAGAACCAATGAGTTCATCCACTTTCATGTTGCTTATATCCTTCAATAGCAGTGACTTTCATGGCAAAACTCTTAGGCAAATATCTTAAAATCTTCCTCACAAGCTTTTCTTCAGACATCTTTTCTCCTAAAGCTCCTGAGGTATTGGCAATCTCAAGAATATTCATGTAGAATTCATGAATAGTCTCATCCTCAATCATTCTCAGATTTTCAAATTTAGTGGTCAGCATCTGCAATCTTGACATCTTGACCTTTGAGGTGCCTTCATGAGTTGTTTTCAGGGTATCCCAAACCTCTTTGGCCATTTCACAGTGATGCACCAGTCTGAAAATGTTCTTGTTTATTCCATTGAATAAAGCACTCAAGGCCTTAGAATTCCCAAGAGCCAAGTGTTGCACCCTAAAATTTGCCCAACCTTATTCACTTGGTTTATTTTTCAATATCATTAGCATTTGCATATAGAGTCATGTACATAGACTAACCATCTGCATAGCATAAGCATACCAAGTCATTCAACAGGGGACCAATCATTATTCTCATCTCTAGAGGCCTATCAAGAGGTTATTATCCTGATTCAATCTCATTCAAGTCATCAGAAAAGAATTTGAAAGCTATCAAGTCAATGGGTCAAGCAGTTCATCTATCTCCTGGCTGAGGGTATCTGGGGATCATCAAGGAAAGTATAAGCTGTGAATTGAAGGCATGGGGAGTATCTAGACATCTTGGAGGACTTAGAAAGTCATTTGGAGAAGGAGACAAGTCATTGGTGTGATCACAAGTATTGCAGTTGAAGGCAGTCAATTAGGGTTTCATCTGGGTCAACCCTAGGCCAATTGACTGATTGAAAGGCATTAAGGGCTATTGGAGAGATGTGGGGTTCATCATTTGACATGGAGAATAAGGATATGTTGTTATGCTAAGAAGAAATCAAGAGAAATCAAGGAGAAGAGGAGTTTCTAAATTAGGGTTTCTATGTAAAATCCCCTAGTTTAGGTCAAATTTCCAAGCAAGATAAGTCAAAATGCAAGCTTCAAATGGATTCTTGGCCAACATGGAACTTGTAGAGGATCTCAATACCTTTAATTTGAGTGGTGGAAGACATTGAGGAGATTTATAGAACTCAAGTTATGGTCCTTGCAAGTTACAGGTCATCTGAGGTATCTGAAATTTTGTCTGTGAAAGTGACTTGACTTCCAAGCAACTTTTACCCCTCAAGGAGATTTCAAATGAATTTCTGGTCAACATAATAATTGTTCCTCATTGTCTTAGATTTCTAGAATGGTATAGTATGCCTTCATATGATGTGTGGAACTCAACTTATGGTCTTGGCAAGCAAAGGGTATTTTGGTCATTTGTGAATTACAGGTCATTTTAACCTATGTCCAAACCTCCTACAAGGAGGCCTCAAATGGAAAAACTTACAACATCAAACTTGCTCCAAATGACATTTTGAGTCTAGAAAAGTGACCATGAGAGATTGGAAAGAATCATATCACAAGGTTTCAAAATTGTTGAATTTAATGAAGGAAAATGGCTTAAAAAATGATATTTTTCATATCTTGGCCAAATGATGCAATATTATAGGTCATTTTGAATGGAAAAGGTATTTTAAAGACATTGGCTAAAGTGGAATTTTGAGTTTAGGTCATAATTTGTGAGTTATCCATGGTTGCTTGGATTGAAAGTAACATAATCCAAATTGAAAAGGAAAAATGTAAGGGAAACTTCTCCAAGTTTCTAGGAGGTTCTAATGCAACCTATATATTCATGCAAGCTGATTCATGCAAGGGTTGGTGCTCCCATTTGTTAAAAGCTTCAATTTTCATCCATTTTCTCATTCTTGCATAAGCTACTCAAACTCTCACAAATCTCTCAAAACTCTCACATCTTTGGATTGAATCTTCATCATCATCATTCAAACCCTAGGATTCACATCAAGAAGTGGTTGAATTGATCAAGAATTATACCAATTATCTTCTTCACTCCAATTTGCATTTTCATCAAAAATCCATTAAAACTTCCTCCATCATTCTGATTTCTGTCACCATCATCATCAACTATCCTCATGGAGTAATTGGCACAAGAAATTGGAGAGAATTCGTGGATGTGTGAAGAGATTCAAGTTGAAACTCCAACTTGCATGAAGGATGGAATAGAGTGATTCACAAGGATTAAGCACAAATCACTGCAAACAGAAGCATACTCATTCATTGGAGATCATTTTCAGCAAGTATCAAAGGTTGAATTGGAGTCTAACCACCATCACCATCACCAAGTGCAAGGTATGTAAACTTCTTCGAATCTCATTATTCAGGCTGTTATAGATCATGTGGTTAGGATAGGATTGTTTAGAGACCCTAGGGGAATGATTCTTGAAGTTTAGGGATAGTTTCGTGGAGATCCATGACAGGTTACCATTTCTGTTAGCTTCAAGAATAAGCTGTGTACTGGACCATAATCAATATAATGATGCATAGAATAATGAGGGATGTATGTAGATTATCTGTGGATCATCAGGTTGGAATTCTGGCAAAGTTGACAACAGGCAAGCATGGTATACCCTGAGTTTCGTGCCCTCTGTTTGGAGTCTACAACGAGAGTTAGCGAAAACTAGGATTAGACATGGATTCCTTGGGTTTTATAGAGTATTTTAGGGCTTGGAATTTTTCATTTTCATCAAGAAAGCATGGAGAAAGATTGAATGTAATTTTCGTGCATGGAGTTCATGACTGAAACCCTAGACGGATGGAGGAAGAAGATGACTCATAGGCCCTTGGATCTGGTGGGGAAGATTGACTTGACCACGAATCGAACGGCCCACGTTTAGTCTGAGTTTTGGTGGGAAGTTTCAGAAATTGAAACGCAGCGTTTCATTAATTAGGGGGATTGGGCTCAGACAGCTATTCACCCCCCCCAATTTAGTAAGCCCAACGCGCTGAACATGAATATCCTGCTATTCTCACCCCCTGGCTATTTCTTTCCATTTTCTTTTTATTTTCTTTATATTTTTCATGCATCTTATAAAATTCATAATAAATAGAAAAATCATTATTTTTGATTCATTCTTTTTGCATATTTTTCTTTAGGATGTCTAGAAAATTATAAAAAATAAAAATGGCATTTTATTTTTTATTTGATATTTTTCCCATATTTTCTAAATAAATAACATTTTACATAATTTCATTTCATACATAATTTTGTTAATTTTTGTTCTATTATTTGCTTCAATATTTTTCATCCATTCTTTTTAGGTTGTTTAGGTTAGACATTGAACATGTAGATTCAATTTAGTTCCCATTTTTAGAAATTAAATTTAGGTGCTTAGTGTAAGTGTGAATAACATGGATAAAACTAGGGTTTTAGGTGATGACTTAGGAGATTTGATTCTTTTCCCTTAGGACTTAGGGTTTGACTAGTCTAGTTATGGGACTATAGGGACTATGGGTAGTTATTAGATCCCTTAGAAAAAGTCAGGATTCCCCTACTGCTATTCATGTACTGTATATCTGATTGACTGGTGTGGTGTGCCCTCTGGGGATTATTGCTTGATTGATTGGGTATTGGGATTGTCTGGGGACTTGGGAGAGCTGAAGACTTGAGGAGAGGAAGACCATTGGAGATACAGAGGTTGAAGATCAACTGCCAGAGTTGGAGAGGAGGTTCTTGCTAGCAGCTGCTGAGGAGACTAGGGTTTAGGAGCTAGGCAGAGCTCTAGAGTAGAAAGCTTGCTTCTCAAACATGGAATGCCTTGTCTGCATCCATCCTTTCTCTATGATTCAAAGTCTCTTTCAAATATCCACCTCCTTCCTTTGGAAGGATCAGTGAATGTATTTGAAAGATAGAACTTTTGAGAGAAAACTTTCTGTTTAATGTTAACAGTTGATGAACCACCCTTGGTAGGTAATTAACTGTCTAACATTCATTCACTCCATCTGGTTGGCTGATGTTCATCCTGGAGCCTGAGACTTGAAGAAAAGCCATTGCAGATAGAAGACTGATGATCAAAGCCCTTACCTGAAGATCATGAAGATGGAGATTGATGCTTGTTGAAGCCCATAAATGATTGGATATTACTTGAAGCCAGATGTTGATTCAGAGCTGCTGATGCTGTTTCTTTTGCTGTTATATTTCACTGCTGATGTATTGATTGGTTTTCTGGACTGTATTGTGTGTTGTTTACCCTGTTGGGTTGAAAGTGAAGCCTGTTCACTTTTGCCTATTGTTTTCTAGGTTCGAGGTTGAGTGGGACTCCCTTGCCTCGCTTGTACTGTTGCATCCATGCATTTTAATGTTTTACTGTATATATCTGATATTGTTTCTGTTGCTGTCTATTCCCTTAGGATCTCTGTTTCTCTCTGCGCAAGAGAGGAGCATGATAGACACTAGGTCTTAAACCATGCATGATAACATTAGGATAGTTTGATTCCCTTCGCAACCGTAGGTTAGAGCTCTGTCTCTTTCTTTCTCAAAACAAACAGAAAAAACACATAAAGATTTCAAACACAATAAAAGACACTTCTTTCGTAAAAGAATGTGAACTCATCAAAACGTCATTTTTGTCCGTCGGGACTGCTAATCAAGAAAACCTTTTTCAGAAGGAATAAAATCAACCAAGACAAGCTTGTGTCGTATGTGGCCCGAACTACGTTTGCTCTGATCTTTCATGTTGTATGAAAGTACGTAGGCATAGGATGCGATATCCTAGCGAGCAACCTTCCCCTCCTTTCCCGTAAGTAGGCGAACTACGTTGACTCTGATTTCTCGTTCCAGACGGGAATACGTAGGCATAAAGTGCGATACTTTGCCGAGTCATTTTATTTTCATTCTCTTTTCTTTTAACCCCTGACCTTTAGAGTAGATAGAATAATAATCCATACCCGAAAACAAGCGTGGATCCCGTCGAGTACGACGGACGTGAGGGGTGCTAATACCTTCCCCTTGCGTAACCGACTCCCGAATCCAGGTTTTGGTTGCGACGACCATACCTTTCCCGTGTTGTGCGAGGTTTACTCTGAGCATTTCCTTTCCCTCCCGTGGGATAAATAACGCACGGTGGCGACTCTTCTGTTCAGCCGGCGCCGATTTTCGCAGTAGCGACAGCTGGCGACTCTGCTGGGGATCCAACGTCCCCCGGCTGCTAAGGACTGCGATGGTTCTTATGCATTTGGGATCCAACGTCCCTTAAGAGAGTCAATCCTAACGCTTGCTTTCCCGTCGAGGATTTTGTATGGATTTATATTTCTGACCTTTATTTTCAGCATTATATATTATTTATTATTGCTGTATTGGGGTGTGACGGGTGTTCTGATATTGAGTGAGAAGCCGGACCTGGGCTTGAGTGCACCTAGAATTAGAGTAGAAAGTAGTGGGCGCGTGCCGGCTTTGCTTGCATTAGTGTCTCATGAAATCTACACTCGGACGAGGTTCTTCTGGTTGGCTTCTTTTTCTACCCTTTGGGTCGAAGGGGTTGTTGGTCAGCTGAATTGTCGACTCCGGGAACCGATCATTTGGAAGTTGGCTAAGTGAGGCCTCTTCAGGATTTGATGATGCCACTCCTTTTGGGAATCGTATCATCAACCCTGAAAGTCTGTGACGCCGACGACCGCATAGGATGCCATACCTTTGTCAGTTACTAGGACATCCACCTGTGAGAGGGTTTGGGGTTATGCAGGTAACTAGACCTTCAGATACCGATTATTTCTTGATCAGAGATCCTGGGTATTTATGGAGAGTTAGGAGGTCTGTCAGAGACCATTTGGAGATGTGTTCTGAGGTCTGTCAGAGACCAGTTGGAGTGTTCTGAGGTCTGTCAGAGACCAATTGGAGATGTGATTTGAGGTCTACCAGAGACCAGTTGGAGTTATGGTTTGAGGTCTGTCTGAGACCAGTGTTGGAGCTTTGTTTTAGGTCTATCTGAGACCAGGGTTTGATGACTTCTGGATGGTCTATCTGAGACCTTTCTTGATTGGGTTCAGGCTATTCAGCTACAGCTTTGGTCCCTGTTGCATGTTACTTGCATTGCATTGTCTGCATATCCATTACCACTTGCATTTCACTAACGTGTGTCTGTGCTGCAGGTGCATTTGCATATTCCCCGGTTCTAGTGCCCAGACTTCTGAGTATTGATTATGGCTGGTTTGAGGAAAACAGTTGCGTATAAGCTGCCTTCACCTGATATTACTTCTTTACTTGGTTTGATATCTCTTGCCGATGAGGAGGTTAGGAGAAGCTTCAGAATGAGTCATGGGAGGTTACTGAGATTAGTCTGCAAGCCCACTGCCGATGAGATGAACGGGCTATACACCTTGATGCAGTTCTATGACCCCGCATTGAGATGTTTTACATTTGCTGACTTCATTCTAGGGCCTACCATTGAAGAGTATGTGGAGTTTACTGAGCTTCCCGTGCAGAGCAAGGTTCCCTTTATTCACTCTGCTGCTGAGCCCAAGTTGGAGGATTTAGCCAAAGCCTTGCATGTGAATGCTGCTGAGCTGTTGGTGACTTCTTGGCTTGGGGTTCCCGGTTTCTCTCTAGATTTTCTGGTTGGCAAGGCTCAAGAGTACGCCAAGAACGGTTGTTGGGTGGTTTTCAATGCTATTTTGGCTTTATGCATTTATGGAATCGTGCTGTTTCCTAACTTGCCCAACTTTGTAGATCTGGATGCTTTCTATCTGTTTGCTGCAGGCAACCCAGTGCCAACGTTGATCGGAGACTTCTACCACTCATTACACTATAAGAACGAAAACCGAAGGGGAAAAGTTGTTTACTGTTGTGCTCCTCTATTAAATATATGGTTCAAAAGTCATCTCCCCATGAAGGGACCATTTGTGGACAGTGCAACCTCAGCCAGTTGGTCAGAGCGCCTGATGAGGCTATATTCCGAAGACGTTGTGTGGTTTGATCGAGACCTGTTGGGATCTGAGCTCATCTCCAGCTGTTCTGGGTACCCTAATGTGCCGCTGATAAGAAGAAAAGGGTGTATCAATTACAACCCTTCTCTATTCATTCGTCAGTTCGGATATGCACTGAAGAATCCACCTCAGGAGGAAGAAGTACAGGAATCTCTGTACTTCACAGGTGACGTGAAGGGGGAGTTATTAGCCAAGTTACAACATGCCTGGACACGTATTAACCGCAAAGGGAAGCCACTGTTAGGTAAGAGCGATTGCCAGGCTTATGAACCTTACAGGGTTTGGATTCAGGAGAGAGCCAGTCAGTTATTAATGCCATTTCCTGCTGCACCCGTCACTGTTCCTGTCCCGGCAGAAGAGCCAACTACTGTTTCTAGGGAGGCCTACGAGCAAGTTGTGAAGGAAAAGGAAGCCTTGATGAAGATCAACGAAGGGTTAGAGCAAGAGCTAGCTCAAGCACGCAGTGAGAAAAACAAGGTCGTATATGCTTTCCAACAACAAATCGAGCTGTTAAACAGGTTAGGGGCTGAGTTGACTGAGGAAAAGAAAAAGCGTGAACGTTTGGGGCACGAGTTCAGAAGCTCCCATGACATGCTGGAAGCCAAAAAGAAAGCGCTTGACGCAGCACACCGAGAAATCTCCTCTTGCAATAAGACTTGGAATGCTACACTCACCAACAATAAGAAGAGGGAAGATAAGCTGAAGCAGCAAATCTCCGACCTCGAAGAAAAGTTGAAGTCCAGCATCAGGAAGTGTGAGGAAGAAGTGATGACCCGGTATAGTGTCCAGCATGCACTGAACAAGGCAATCAAATGCAGAGATGAAGCGGTGTCTCAGAAGCGAAAGCTAGAAGATTGCTTCGGAGAAGCAACATGGGAAGAAACTGCTGAAGACGTGCGCCGTGTTCTTAAGAAAAGAAACCAACTTGTTGAAGGGCTGCTTGATCGACCAAGTCATCCAGAGACCAAGAAGTTGGTAGAAGAGTACCAGACTTTCGGGAGGATTTGATTATTTCATGTAGTAACTTGTAGTAACTTGTATGCTTTATTTGCATAAGTGCTGACCATCACCAGGATTGTTGGTTGAGGTCAGGCCTTCTTATCGTACTCTCAGCGACATTGTATTCTAGTTTTCTCAGCAATATATGAGGCTTTCTATGATTCAGCTCCGATATTTCTATTGTCAACACTGTCACTGCACTGGCACCTTCACACTAGAACTGGGGGAATGAATTTCCCTAATGCACAGACACATTGCATTGCATTCATATTCATATTGCATTACAGGTAATCTTTGAATAAGTGTCTTATTTCCTGCTCTGAATCAGGTACTTTCCAGGATTGCAGATCAACACCCGCACCGCTATTCTACCCGCACCAACTGTCGAAGAATCATGGATCAAATGCAGAACGAGATGCAAGATGTGCGCGAGAAGCTCGCCCTCTTCATGCAGACCATGGAAGCTATTGCAAAAGGGCAGGAGAATTTGCAGGCCATGGTCCAGCCTCTGTTGGCTCGAAATGCTGGTCACGGTAATGAAGATCATCAGTCCGTACGGGTCGATACTGTTCATGGAGACGGCACTCCCACGCCAGTAGCTCCACCCGTAGTCAATATACCTGCTGCTAATGTCAACAACGCTACCGCTGCTGTGAATGGTAACGTCGGAGTTGGGAATGAGACTGTTGTCCATAACGTTGGGCTGGGTGATGTCAACATGGGAGATAATACGGGAGGCAATGGCTTCGTCAATGCTGGATTCGGATTCAATGATCAGGGATTCGATAATGCTGGGAAATATGGTTTCAATGCTCAAGGCTTTGGGCAAGACGGTTATGGCGCAACCAACCAGGGTTACGGAGGCTTTGGAAATGGAAACGGCGCTGGATTTATGGCTTTTGGTCCTGCTGGAGGTGTTCAAGGGTACGACAACAGAGGCCGAGGTCCGGGAATGAACCAGGTCAGAGCTGGACGTAATAATGGATATGATGGGTATGGGGCTGGAAATGGTATGTGGCAAGAAGATCAGCAGAAGGATGCTTTCTCCGGAGGAGGATTCGAAGGGCCGATGGATGACTCCCAGAAGATCAGAATGTTGGAAGAGCAGATGAGGGGAGTCCTAAACCAAAGTGCCGTGGGTTTGGACATGGCAACAATGGGCTTGGTACCTGGCTTAAGGGTGCCAATCAAATTCAAAGCTCCTGCGTTCGATAAGTATAAAGGGGACACATGTCCGAAAGTGCATGTACGAGCTTATTACAGAAAGATGTCTGCATACTCAACTGATGAAAGAATGCTAATGCATTTCTTTCAAGATAGTCTGTCGGGTCCTTCCCTAGAGTGGTACATGGGGGTTGGAGCCAACCGATATCAAGACGTGGAAGCAATTAGCAGAAGCATTTGTAGCTCACTACAAGTATAATAGCGATTTGGCGCCCAATCGGGTCCAATTGGCAGGGCTGTCGCAAAAGAAGGGGGAGAGCTTTAAAGAGTACGCGCAAAGGTGGCGCGATATGGCTGCCAGGGTCCGTCCTCCGGTAGAAGATAAGGAAATGAATGACATGTTTGTCGGCACATTCATCGGTCTGTTTCATGATATGCTGTTTCACACGTCTCTGGCCAGTTTTTCAGACCTAATTCTGATGGGAGAAAAGATTGAACGTAACATTAAGCAAGGACAGTTCCAAGCCGAGGAATCAACTGCATCTGGCAGTAATAGGAAAGCTTATGGTGGGCGCCGTCAGGGCGAGGCAAGCGCAGTATTTGGAGGCCGAGGCCGAGGCCGAGGCAGGGGACGAGGTCAATATCGTCAGCCGCAGCAGGTGGCGAGTGTTACTATCCCGTATCAACAGCAGCCACTCCAGCAACAACAACCGGTTCAGCAACAGCCAATGCAGCAGCAGCAGCCTCAGCAGGGGGCACAACAGGCTCAGCGAAGATTCCAGGGTAGTAAACCGAGAAGAGTGTTTGAGAAGCCTCCCTCGACCTACGCAGATTTGTTGCAGACATTGTTAGGGTTAAACCTGGTAGAGAAAAGAACTCTGGCACCGATAACGGCAGCTCCCCCGTTTGGCTATGACGCAAGCAGGCACTGTGAGTTTCATTCTGGGGCCCCGGGCCACGATATAGAGGGTTGCCATGCTTTTAAGCACGTTGTGCAGGATCTTTTGGACAATAAGACTATCAATTTCGGAACGGCAGGTCCGAATATAGTGCAGAAACCCATGCCTAATCACGGGGCTAACGCCATTCTGACTGAGGAAGGGTTGAATCTGATTATGAATGTTGAAGATTTGAAGACGCCGCTGAGCGAGATAAAAAGCCGACTATTACAAGGGGGTGTTTACCTAGGATGTAACGAGTATTGCTTAGACTGTTGGACCCTAGCTGGGGGGTGTGATGATTTGAAGAAGGGCATTCAGGCTCTAATTGATGAAGGCATATTGCAGTTTGACCAAGCAGCAACTGAAGAGCCCGCAGGGGCAGTAGCAGATGATCAGAATGATGTGGCCACTGTGACGATTCCTCGGAAGACAATCACTATAGCAGCACCGGTCCAGCGACCACCGATCACCATAACTAAGGCCGGGCCAATCCCGTACGAGAGCACAAAGGCAGTCCCATGGTCATATGGGTTGGAGGTGTATTGTGACGGGATAAAAATTGATGTTAATAAGCAGCCAGCCGAGACTGTGGATAATGTTGTTGGGTCGGGAGGTATGACAAGGAGTGGTAGGATCTTTATATCCCCTGAAGTGGAGGCTGAAAGATTAGCAAAGGGAAAAGGGAAAGTGGTTGAGAACGTTCCGGTGCAAGCAAGTGACAAAGAATCGGCGTCGAAAGACGTAGAAGAGTTCATGCGCTTGATTCGAAAAAGTGATTACAAGATTGTGGAGCATCTGCAGCAGACACCGTCCAAAATTTCTATCCTGTCATTGCTGTTGTGTTCGGAAGCCCACAGAAATGCGTTGCTGAAAGTCCTGGATACTTCTTTTGTACCCCAAGACGTCTCCGTGAATCAACTAGAAGGAGTGTTGGCACATGTGAATGCAGGCCACAGCCTGGGATTTACTGATTTCGACTTGACTCCGAAAGGGAGAGATCATAATATGGCGCTGCACGTATCTGTCGAGTGTAGAGGATCAGTAATGTCGCACGTATTGGTTGACACCGGATCGTCTTTGAATGTGCTACCCAAGAAGGCAATGATGAAGCTGGATGTTAGAGGAATCTTGTGTACGCCCAGTGATTTGGTAGTCAGAGCGTTTGACGGCACGCGGAGAACAGTCTTTGGATCGATTACATTGCCTCTGCAGGTGGGGCCGGAGGTGTTTGCAACTGAGTTTTATATCATGGATATACAGCCTGCGTACAGCTGCTTGCTTGGAAGACCCTGGATTCATGGGGCGGGGGCAGTCACGTCCACCCTGCATCAAAAGTTAAAATATATGGTCGGAGACAGCGTAGTCACCGTGTGCGGAGAAGAGGACATCCTGGTCAGCCATCTATCATCATTTAAATATGTGGAAGTCGACGGAGAGATCCACGAAACACCCTGCCAGGCATTTGAAGGGTTGTGCATCAAGAACAAAGGTCCCAGGCCGAGCAAAGCGTCGGAGATAGCCGTCTCATCGTATAAAGAAGCTCAAGCTCTAGTAGAAGCAGGAGAAGCAAAGGGCTGGGGCAAAGTGTTGGACATTCCTGTGAAGATGGACCGGTTCGGGCTGGGTTACCAACCGTCATCATCAACTCCTTCCGTGGGGGCACCCCGTTTCAGAAAGCCAATCACCATCTCTGCCAGTGGGGTGTGTCATGAAACCGTCAATGCTGCTTCGGAGTCTGACGAAGGAGACAGCGACTGTGATATGGATGCCTGGATTCAGCCAAGCACGCCAGGACAAGGACTGTGCAACTGGTCTATTCAGGAGCTTGTTCCTGTGACTTTTAAACAGTAATGCTTTGCTTTATCAATTGTTGAATAATCTGATGTCTTGCCCGGGGCATCAGGATTTGCTTAGGGCTGTGTTGTTATGAACATTGCGTGTCAATCATTAAATAAATGGCGTTTTTCATGTGCAAATACTGTAATCCCTGTCTTTCTTGTTTTATATTTTTCAATAAAATGGCAACGTGGTTGTTCGCTTTATACGCATTTTGAAGCACTTAACCGTTCCTTTTGCAGGATAACATTTTCAGATGACATCCTTGAACCACCTATGACTCGTCCCGACTTTGAGCATCCGGTATTCCAGGCCGAAGAAGAGGTTGTCGAAGATAGCGACGTTCCTGAAGAACTGTCTTGGTTAGTAAAGCAAGAGGAAAGAGCCATTCTGCCTCACGATGAGGTCATAGAAATTATCAACTTGGGGTCGGAAGGGGTTGAGAAGAATATTCGTATCGGAGCCGCACTACAGAGCGATATCAAGCGGAGACTGGTTGAAATGCTCCGAGAGTATAGTGATGTATTCGCTTGGTCGTATGAAGATATGCCAGGGCTCGATACAGACATGGTTGTGCATCGCCTGCCACTGAAAGAAGATTGCCCGCCAGTCAAACAAAAGCTTCGTAGAACTCGACCAGATATGGCAGTAAAGATCAAAGAGGAAGTACAAAAACAGTGGGACGCTGGTTTCCTGGCTGTGACAAAGTATCCTTCATGGGTTGCCAACATCGTACCAGTGCCAAAGAAAGATGGCAAGGTTCGAATGTGCGTGGATTATCGAGATTTGAATAAAGCAAGCCCAAAAGACGATTTTCCACTTCCTCACATTGACGTGTTAGTTGATAATACTGCTCAATACTCCATATTCTCCTTTATGGATGGCTTTTCAGGCTATAATCAGATTAAAATGGCGCCAGAGGATATGGAGAAGACCACTTTCATAACGCCTTGGGGAACATTTTGCTATAAAGTGATGCCCTTCGGCTTGAAAAATGCTGGGGCAACATATCAGCGTGCGATGACGACTCTTTTTCATGACATGATGCATAAAGAGATCGAAGTTTATGTTGACGATATGATTGCCAAATCCCAGACGGAGGAAGAGCATCTGGTGAATCTGTTGAAGTTATTTAAAAGGCTTAGGAAGTTCAGGCTGAGGCTGAACCCTAATAAATGCACCTTCGGGGTGAGATCGGGTAAGCTCCTGGGGTTTATCGTAAGCGAAAGAGGAATAGAGGTCGACCCTGCCAAAATAAAAGCAATACAAGAAATGCCGACGCCTAAAACAGAAAAAGAGGTGCGCGGGTTTTTAGGGAGGTTGAACTACATTGCTCGGTTCATATCTCACCTAACTGCTACGTGCGAACCATTATTCAAGCTGTTGAAGAAAGACCAGGCGGTAACGTGGAACGAAAATTGTCAAAAGGCGTTCGACAAAATAAAGCAGTATTTGCAGGAACCTCCCATTCTGATACCCCCAGTGGCAGGTAGACCCTTGATAATGTATTTGACGGCTCTTGAGGGAAGCATGGGTTGTGTTCTCGGTCAACACGACGAGACAGGGAGAAAAGAGCATGCAATCTATTACCTGAGTAAGAAATTTACGGATTGTGAATCTCGGTATTCAATGCTGGAAAAAACTTGTTGCGCGCTAGCCTGGGCCGCCAAGCGTTTGAGGCAGTACATGCTGAATCATACAACCATGCTCATCTCGAAGATGGTTACTATCAAATACGTATTTGAAAAGCAGGCGTTGTCAGGGAGAATTGCCCGTTGGCAGATGGTCTTGACTGAATATGATATTCAATACGTCTCGCAGAAGGCTATAAAGGGGAGTGTGTTGTCTGAGTATCTGGCGGAGCAGCCTATTGAAGAGTACCAATCGATGAGATTTGATTTTCCTGACGAGGATATCATGTATCTAAAGATGAAAGATTGTGAAGAGTCGTTGCCAGACGAAGGACCGGAGTTGGGTTCCAAGTGGAAGATGATATTTGACGGAGCTGTGAATGCTTACAGTAACGGAATAGGGGCAATCATCACCACGCCACACGGGTCGCACATCCCGTTTACTGCTCGACTGACTTTTGTCGTTACCAATAATGAGGCCGAATACGAAGCTTGTATAATGGGGCTTGAAGAAGCCATTAATTTGCGAATCAAACATCTGGACGTATACGGAGACTCAGCTCTGGTGGTGAATCAGATCAAAGGGGAATGGGAGACACGTCAGCCCAATTTGATACATTACATGAATTATGCAAGGAGATTGTTGCCTTTCTTCGACAAGGTCAAATTGCATCACGTACCACGGGCAGAGAATCAAATGGCTGACGCCCTGGCCACTTTGTCTTCCATGTACAAAGTCAACTTATGGAATGAGGCTCCCCGAATCATTATCTCTCGGCTTGACAGGCCAGCTTATGTATTTGCTATTGATGAAGCATCGGATGACAAACCATGGTATTTCGATATCCTTAATTTCCTGAAGAATAAAGAGTATCCGGCTGGGGCATCCAGTCAAGATCAGAAGACTCTCAGGAGGTTAGCAGGCAATTTCTATCTGAATCCGGATGGCGTCTTATACAGAAGAAATCACGATTTGGTGCTGTTGCGGTGTGTAGACGAAAAAGAGGCAAAGCTTCTCATGGAGGAAATACACGAAGGTACCTTTGGTACGCATGCTGGCGGACATGCTATGACGAGAAAACTGCTGCGGGCAGGTTATTTTTGGCTGACCATGGAAACTGATTGTTTCAAGTTTGCAAGGAAGTGTCACAAGTGCCAAATCTATGCTGATAAGATCCATGTGCCCCCAAGTCCTCTAAATGTGATGTCATCACCTTGGCCATTCTCGATGTGGGGAATCGATATGATTGGAAAGATCGAGCCGACAGCTTCTAACGGGCATCGGTTCATCCTAGTAGCAATCGATTATTTCACCAAGTGGGTAGAAGCGGCGTCTTACGCAAACGTAACTAAGCAGGTGGTGGCCAGATTCATCAAGAGAGATATCATTTGCCGATATGGGATTCCCGAGCGGATAATCACGGATAATGGTTCAAACCTGAACAACAAAATGATGAAGGAGCTCTGTCAGAATTTCAAGATCGAACATCACAACTCCTCACCTTACCAACCCAAAATGAATGGCGCTGTAGAGGCGGCTAATAAGAATATCAAGAAGATCGTTCAGAAAATGGTGGTGACCTATAAGGATTGGCATGAGATGCTACCTTTCGCTTTGCACGGTTATCGTATGACGGTACGCACATCAACCGGGGCAACTCCGTTCTCGTTGGTATATGGAATGGAGGCGGTGCTACCGTTAGAAGTCGAAATCCCTTCTCTGAGGGTATTGCGAGACGTTCAGCTGGACGAGGCAGAATGGGTGAAAGACAGGTTGAATCAATTGAGTTTGATGGATGAGAAGAGGCTGGCTTCTCTAGCATACGGTCGTTTGTACCAGAGCCGAATGAAGAAAGCGTACGACAAGAAGATACATCCGCGAAGCTTTCAGACGGGCGACCTTGTGCTGAAAAGGATTCTCCCGCCGCAAGAAGATCACAGGGGCAAGTGGACCCCCAACTACGAAGGGCCATACGTTGTCAGGAAAGTCTTTTCAGGAGGAGCGTTGTTGTTGTCCACTATGGACGGAGAAGACTTCACGTCACCTGTGAATTCGGACGCAGTTAAAAAATACTTTGCTTGAAATAGACCCGCTGGACAGAAAAAGAGAGTCCAGGCAAAAATGGGGCATCCTGGCGAACCAAAAACAGAATGAAAGGTTCGGGCAAAAATTAGGGATAAAATTGAAAAAATGTACACCCGCGAAGTTGAAAACCTACACTGGGCGACTTCGGCAAAAAGGGGTATCCCGGTGAACTGAAAACCTGTAAAGGGCGGTTCACGCAAAAGTTAGGGATTTGAAAAGCAAATGACTGCGGTCCGAATTTGATAATTGCAATGAGCATCAATGCGGGAGAATACATTTGAGGAGTCGGTTATCTGATACAATCTCTTCAGAAGGGGGGATACCGGGAAAGCATTAGAGTCGGGCGAGTCATGGGAGGATCAGTTCGTGGTGTTCATCTGCATCCCGTTGCCGACATGTGTACAAATTTAAGTTGTCAATATTTATGCTTCTTGTGCATACTTGTATACTTGTATATTTGCTTTGTGTAGCTTCCTCATTTCAGGAGTTACATCCTGTGTACAAAACTCCGCCCATCCAGGGGTCAATCAATAAAATACATTATTCAGTACTTGACACTGTTCTTTACTGTTTTGTGCATGATTAACGCCTAAGTTTGATGAAACTAGCATGTGCATAACGTCACTGGCCCTTGCCAACAGTTGCTAAAGCTTTGAATTAACTGAAAATAACGTCACTAACCTGAATTGATTTGATTGCATAGGACTGCCTTGTCTTGTTTGTGTTGTTGCAGGCTTCATAACCGTACGAGGAAGATGATCAAAAGATTGCAATAACGAAAGACTCAGCCCTCACGCAGGTCATGCAGTTTCTTCCTGAAGAAGGATCAAACTCTCCAGCTAGTCGTAGCTTGTGCAAAAAGGATTATCCAGCAAAGTCGTTCATCCTCAACAGAATTGGCGATTCCGAGATTGTAGGCTGTATTCAGACATTGTATCTCAAGCAGAGTTGGTTTAGCCTTATAAGATTAATATCTGTGAGCTGTATTCAGACAGGTTCATCTTCCCCCGCAGGGTCATTCACTCTCTCCCAGCGGAGTCAGTTGATTTCCCCCGAGAGAATAGTCCCATCCCCAGCGGAATTCTCTTCTCAGCAAGTGTTTTCATTCCTCCCGGTGGAACTCGAAGATTAAGACTCTTCCAGCAGAGTTGGTTGTGGGTCTTGGCATTTATTTTGTCAGGGATACTGTGTAATATCAGTTCACTCTCCAGCAGAAATCCAATCGTACTGTGCACATCTGCTATTCCCCAGCAGAATTATATTCCCCAGCAGGATGCTACTTCAACAAGGTGTTTGGTTTAAGTTCCTAATTTCCCAGCTGAGTCGACTTCACCCTTCCAGCATTTATTTTACTGGAATAATTCTGTAGCACCTGGCTATCCCCAGCGGAGTCGGCATTATCTTCAGCATTTATTTTGCTGAAGCAGTTTCTGTACTCTAGCAGTTCAGGTGGAGAGAGCTCTTGCTCAAATGAACTACCAAGCATTCAAGATCTCGGCACGGGACATTCAATGATAATGTCAGTTTCGGCAGTATTCCCCACAGAGTTATCAGGATAAGTTTCTCTTTATTCCCAGGCAGAATTAGTTGTCGTCAGGGGTTCCATGAATCAGAATTTCAGAGGCCACCTCCGGGCATCAGAGCAGGCGTCCGATAGTTTGGTTTCCAGATATCCCCAGTAGAGTCTGCCCCAAGGTCGCTGTCACGTCAGTGCTAAAGAAGTTTGTGGGTTGGGATCAATGGAGAACTAAGTCCTGACGTGGACAATTTATTCCTATATTGACGGGATTTCTTCAGAAGTGGGCGTTCTAACGTGGACAGATTTATTTCCCCGGGTTGACGAGATGTGTTAGCCTTAACGTGGACAGATTCGGATTCTCGGAATGGGTGGAATGTGAAGTCATGACGTTGACAAAACTGATTACTCTTTGTGTTGGTGTCCTGACGAGGACCATTTACTCTCAGCAGTTATCTTTCTTCGTGTTGGCGAAGCATGGGTCCTGACGTGGACAGATCAGAGGAGATGTGAGTCCTGACGTGGACGAGTTTTATTTCCCCAGCGGGTCGAAGAGGCCTGAGTCCTGACGTGGACAAATCAAGACAAAAGATGGGTCCTGACGTGGACGAGTTTATTCCTTACGTGGGAAAAAAGGTTTCAGTTCCTTATGTGGAAAGACGAGTTTATTCCTAACGTGGAAAGATGAGATTCCTTACGTGGAAAAATGGGTTTCCTTACGTGGAAAGACTGAGTCCTCACGCGGACATATCGAGATCGATTCCTGACGTGGAAAGAAAGAAGTTATTCCTAACGTGGAAGAAGAAGGTAGATTCCTTACGTGGAAGATTTAGTCCTGACGTGGACAGATTCAGAAGAAGAAGTATGCCTAACGTGGAAAGAAGGCGTGTTCCTTACGTGGAAGAGAAAGAGGAACTTCAAGTCCTTACGTGGACAAATCAGAAAAATGGTTCCTTACAGGGAAAGGAGATCGTGTCCCTTACGTGGAAAAGATTGAGTCCTTACGCGGACACATACGAAGAGGATTCCTTATATGGAAAGAGCGGAGTCCTTACATGGACAAATTAAGATGGCATTCCTTACGTGGAAAAATGTAGTCATGACGCGGACAAATCGGAAAGAGTTGGTTTCCTTACGTGGAGAGATTGGGGTCCTTACGTGGACGGATTCAAGAAAAGCTGATTCCTGACATGGAAGAATGATGTACTCCTTACGTGGAAGGGGGAGTCCTAACGTGGACAGGTTCCGAACCAAAGGTGTATTCCTTGCGCGGAAAGATTGGAGTCTTGACATGGACATGTCGAGTAGTATTGGGGTCCTTACGTGGACAGATTGATATAGTTCTCCTTATGTGGAAAGAAGATTGCTTCCTGGCGTGGAAAGATGAAAGGTTTAGTCCTGACGTGGACAGATACAGAAAAGATGGTTCCTAACATGGACGGGTGTTACTCTTAACGTGGGAGAGTCCATTCCTAACGTGGACGATTCTATTGGAATATCCCCCAGCGGAGTTGCCGAGATTTTTCTGGGTTAACAGCAAGTGGAGTCCTAACGTGGACAGGTTCTAGTTGAGATTTCTTTGTAATGATGACAGACGGAGTCCTAATGTGGACAAGCAAGCAATTTGTTATGACAGCATCTTTTTCAGAACGGAGAAGACATTCCTCAGCATGGTCGTTACGGGATCAGTGGGCGGTTGCAAACAGTCAGATTCAGCTGATGAATGTCGTTCCCCAAGCAGGAGCGCAGTTTATTTCTGCGGTTGGCAAATTTCTGGTTTCACTAGTATTCAACCATCTCGTACCTCGAATGTTTGAAGGCCGTTCGCTCTTCACCCAATCGGGCCCAAGTCGCTTGAATAGGGGCAGCTGTTGCACCCTAAAATTTTCCCAACCTTATTCACTTGGTTTATTTTTCAATATCATTAGCATTTGCATATAGAGTCATGTACATAGACTAACCATCTGCATAGCATAAGCATAGCAAGTCATTCAACAGGGGACCAATCATTATTCTCATCTCTAGAGGCCTATCAAGAGGTTATTATCCTGATTCAATCTCATTCAAGTCATCAGAAAAGAATTTGAAAGCTATCAAGTCAATGGGTGAAGCAGTTCATCTATCTCCTGGCTGAGGGTATCTGGGGATCATCAAGGAAAGTATAAGCTGTGAATTGAAGGCATGGGGAGTATCTAGACATCTTGGAGGACTTAGAAAGTCATTTGGAGAAGGAGACAAGTCATTGGTGTGATCACAAGTATTGCAGTTGAAGACAATCAACTAGGGTTTCATCTGGGTCAACCCTAGGTCAACCCTAGGCCAATTGACTGATTGAAAGGCATTAAGGGCTATTGGAGAGATGTGGGGTTCATCATTTGACATGGAGAATAAGGATATGTTGTTATGCTAAGAAGAAATCAAGAGAAATCAAGGAGAAGAGGAGTTTCTAAATTAGGGTTTCTATGTAAAATCCCCTAGTTTAGGTCAAATTTCCAAGCAAGATAAGTCAAAATGCAAGCTTCAAATGGATTCTTGGCCAACATGGAACTTGTATAGGATCTCAAGACCTTTAATTTGAGTGGTGGAAGACATTGAGGAGATTTATAGAACTCAAGTTATGGTCCTTGCAAGTTACAGGTCATCTGAGGTATCTGAAATTTTGTCTGTGAAAGTGACTTGACTTCCAAGCAACTTTTACCCCTCAAGGAGATTTCAAATGAATTTCTGGTCAACATAAGAATTGTTCCTCATTGTCTTAGCTTTCTAGAATGGTATAGTATGCCTTCATATGATGTGTGGAACTCAACTTATGGTCTTGTCAAGCAAAGGGTATTTTGGTCATTTGTGAATTACAGGTCATTTTAACCTATGTCCAAAACTCATACAAGGAGGCCTCAAATGGAAAAACTTACAACATAAAACTTGCTCCAAATGACATTTTGAGTCTAGAAAAGTGACCATGAGAGATTGGAAAGAATCATATCACAAGGTTTCAAAATTGTTGAATTTAATGAAGGAAAATGGCTTAAAAAATGATATTTTTCATATCTTGGCCAAATGATGCAAAATTATAGGTCATTTTGAATGGAAAAGGTATTTTAAAGACATTGGCTAAAGTGGAATTTTGAGTTTAGGTCATAATTTGTGAGTTATCCATGGTTGCTTGGATTGAAAGTAACATAATCCAAATTGAAAAGGAAAAATGTAAGGGAAACTTCTCCAAGTTTCTAGGAGGTTCTAATGCAACCTATATATTCATGCAAGCTGATTCATGCAAGGGTTGGTGCTCCCATTTGTTAAAAGCTTCAATTTTCATCCATTTTCTCATTCTTGCATAAGCTACTCAAACTCTCACAAATCTCTCAAAACTCTCACATCTTTGGATTGAATCTTCATCATCATCATTCAAACCCTAGGATTCACATCAAGAAGTGGTTGAATTGATCAAGAATTATACCAATTATCTTCTTCACTCCAAGTTGCATTTTCATCAAAAATCCATTAAAACTTCCTCCATCATTCTGATTTCTGTCACCATCATCATCCACTATCCTCATGGAGTAATTGGCACAAGAAATTGGAGAGAATTCGTGGCTGTGTGAAGAGATTCAAGTTGAAACTCCAACTTGCATGAAGGATGGAATAGAGTGATTCACAAGGATTAAGCACAAATCACTGCAAACAGAAGCATACTCATTCATTGGAGATCATTTTCAGCAAGTATCAAAGGTTGAATTGGAGTCTAACCACCATCACCATCACCAAGTGCAAGGTATGTAAACTTCTTCGAATCTCATTATTCAGGCTGTTATAGATCATGTGGTTAGGATAGGATTATTTAGAGACCCTAGGGAAATGATTCTTGAAGTTTAGGGTTAGTTTCGTGGAGATCCATGACAGGTTACCATTTCTGTTAGCTTCAAGAATAAGTTGTGTACTGGACCATAATCAATATAATGATGCATAGAATAATGAGGGAAGTATGTAGATTATCTGTGGATCATCAGGTTGGAATTCTGGCAAAGTTGACAACAGGCAAGCATGGTATACCCTGAGTTTCGTGCCCTCTGTTTGGAGTCTACAACGAGAGTTAGCGAAAACTAGGATTAGACATGGATTCCTTGGGTTTTATAGAGTATTTTAGGGCTTGGAATTTTTCATTTTCATCAAGAAAGCATGGAGAAAGATTGAATGGAATTTTCGTGCATGGAGTTCATGACTGAAACCCTAGACGGATGGAGGAAGAAGACGACTCATAGGCCCTTGGATCTGGTGGGGAAGATTGACTTGACCACGAATCGAACGGCCCACGTTTAGTCTGAGTTTTGGTGGGAAGTTTCAAAAATTGAAACGCAGCGTTTCATTAATTGGGGGGATTGGGCTCAGACAGCTATTCACACCCCCCAATTTAGTAAGCCCAACGCGCTGAACATGAATATCCTGCTATTCTCACCCCCTGGCTATTTCTTTCCATTTTCTTTTTATTTTCTTTATATTTTTCATGCATCTTATAAAATTCATAATAAATAGAAAAATCATTATTTTTAATTCATTCTTTTTGCATATTTTTCTTTAGGATGTCTAGAAAATTATAAAAAATAAAAATGGAATTTTATTTTTTATTTGATATTTTTCCCATATTTTCTAAATAAATAACATTTTACATAATTTCATTTCATACATAATTTTGTTAATTTTTGTTCTATTATTTGCTTCAATAGTTTTCATCCATTCTTTTTAGGTTGTTTAGGTTAGACATTGAACATGTAGATTCAATTTAGTTCCCATTTTTAGAAATTAAATTTAGGTGCTTAGTGTAAGTGTGAATAACATGGATAAAACTAGGGTTTTAGGTGATGACTTAGGAGATTTGATTCTTTTCCCTTAGGACTTAGGGTTTGACTAGTCTAGTTATGGGACTATAGGGACTATGGGTAGTTATTAGATCCCTTAGAAAAAGTCAGGATTCCCCTACTGCTATTCATGTACTGTATATCTGATTGACTGGTGTGGTGTGCCCTCTGGGGATTATTGCTTGATTGATTGGGTATTGGGATTGTCTGGGGACTTGGGAGAGCTGAAGACTTGAGGAGAGGAAGACCATTGGAGATACAGAGGTTGAAGATCAACTGCCAGAGTTGGAGAGGAGGTTCTTGCTAGCAGCTGCTGAGGAGACTAGGGTTTAGGAGCTAGGCAGAGCTCTAGAGTAGAAAGCTTGCTTCTCAAACATGGAATGCCTTGTCTGCATCCATCCTTTCTCTATGATTCAAAGTCTCTTTCAAATATCCACCTCCTTCCTTTGGAAGGATCAGTGAATGTATTTGAAAGATAGAACTTTTGAGAGAAAACTTTCTGTTTAATGTTAACAGTTGATGAACCACCCTTGGTAGGTAATTAACTGTCTAACATTCATTCACTCCATCTGGTTGGCTGATGTTCATCCTGGAGCCTGAGACTTGAAGAAAAGCCATTGCAGATAGAAGACTGATGATCAAAGCCCTTACCTGAAGATCATGAAGATGGAGATTGATGCTTGTTGAAGCCCATAAATGATTGGATATTACTTGAAGCCAGATGTTGATTCAGAGCTGCTGATGCTGTTTCTTTTGCTGTTATATTTCACTGCTGATGTATTGATTGGTTTTCTGGACTGTATTGTGTGCTGTTTACCCTGTTGGGTTGAAAGTGAAGCCTGTTCACTTTTGCCTATTGTTTTCTAGGTTCGAGGTTGAGTGGGACTCCCTTGCCTCGCTTGTACTGTTGCATCCATGCATTTTACTGTTTTACTGTATATATCTGATATTGTTTCTGTTGCTGTCTATTCCCTTAGGATCTTTGTTTCTCTCTGCGCAAGAGAGGAGCATGATAGACACTAGGTCTTAAACCATGCATGATAACATTAGGATAGTTTGATTCCCTTCGCAACCGTAGGTTAGAGCTCTGTCTCTTTCTTTCTCAAAACAAACAGAAAAAACACATAAAGATTTCAAACACAATAAAAGACACTTCTTTCGTAAAAGAATGTGAACTCATCAAAACGTCATTTTTGTCCGTCGGGACTGCTAATCAAGAAAACCTTTTTCAGAAGGAATAAAATCAACCAAGACAAGCTTGTGTCGTACGTGGCCCGAACTACGTTTGCTCTGATCTTTCATGCTGTATGAAAGTACGTAGGCATAGGATGCGATATCCTAGCGAGCAACCTTCCCCTCCTTTCCCGTAAGTAGGCGAACTACGTTGACTCTGATTTCTCGTTCCAGACGGGAATACGTAGGCATAAAGTGCGATACTTTGCCGAGTCATTTTATTTTCATTCTCTTTTCTTTTAACCCCTGACCTTTAGAGTAGATAGAATAATAATCCATACCCGAAAACAAGCGTGGATCCCGTCGAGTACGACGGACGTGAGGGGTGCTAATACCTTCCCCTTGCGTAACCGACTCCCGAATCCAGGTTTTGGTTGCGACGACCATACCTTTCCCGTGTTGTGCGAGGTTTACTCTGAGCGTTTCCTTTCCCTCCCGTGGGATAAATAACGCACGGTGGCGACTCTTCTGTTCAGCCGGCGCCGATTTTCGCAGTAGCGACACCAAGGCCTCTTGTTCTTTGGTCCATTCTTCCTCAGGTATTAACACAAATAATCCATCTTTATTAGTCTTCACTAGATGTTCCCATCCTGAGTTTGCAGCTATCCATTCCTTGTTGTCTAAAGACTTCAAGAAGGCTATCATCCTAGGTTTCCAGTAGTCATAATTTGAGCCATCCAGAATTGGTGGTCTATTTGTGAATCCTATATCCTTGTCCATAGTACCAGAATTTATCTTCCCTAGATCTCACCCAGAAAATAACAGGCAGGGTGCCTGCTCTGATGCCAATTGAAATTCTAGGTACCCAACAATGGATGTTATCACGGAGGTTATGGCATCCACTATAACACATGCTAAAAAAATTAATGACAAACTGTAAATGAAAAGAGTAAATAACACAAGTAATTGTTTACCCAGTTCAGTGCAAACCACACCTACATCTGGGGGCTACCAAGCCAGGGAGGAAATTCACTATTAATAGAATTAATTCAGAGTCAAATAACCAAATTGCACTCTTCACTTAAGACCTACCCAATGACACTTCAGCCTAACATTATACCAGAGTTACCAACTCAATCCCCCTCAATCATAATAGTGATATCAACCAATTCAAAGTTACAAATGGCAATGAAGTCACACTTCAAACACACCTTGATCTTGCTTCACAACTTTGATAAAGTTACACAACACTCTTGCTTAAAATCTTGAGAGTGACACACTTAACAGACAACTTAATAACTCTAGACCAATGCAATCATACATCAGTAATTGCTTGGTTTATAAGTATTCCTAAGACACCCAAATACACGTGAAGAACAAAACTCTTCACTCACAAATTCACGTTCTCTAAAACACTATCAAGAACTGCTAGAATTAGGATTGCTACTTCTGTATATATAGGCAGCATACAGTCCTTGGGCCTTCGTACTGAAGTAAGGTTTACCCAAGACAAACCACTCTTCATGAAAATGCGCACATCCAATTAAGTCAGGGGCATTCCATGTTATCCTTAGCAATGCATAATATGCCGCCTTAGATAACTAGGCTTCCTAAAATGTTTCTTGAAGTATAGCTTAAGCTAATACCAGAAACTAAAACCTGCGCGCCCTGATGTCATACACTTGATGTCATAACATTCAGCATGACATCCAACATACTTGACTCTTAGCTATTCAAAGTTACCCTGCTGAATCCTCATTATGTATGTCATAACATCAGTCATGACATTCATACATCCATTAATGTTTTGCCCAAAAATGCAGCCAATCAAAATCATGTACATAACTAACGATCGAAATAATAAAGGGGGTTTGAGGTTTCAATAAAGATTATGATTAATAGAACTTTATTACGAATAATATTAACAAATTAATCTACTATTCGGTTTCCAACTTATCATTGATTAATATAATTCCGAAGTCCTAAACGGTTTTAATCCCCTTTTGATTACAATAATAATAACAAGTGCAAGTGTTACTAATATATGATATGTGTTCCTAATTCCCGAATTAATCCAATGAATTAAGCACACGTGAATCAAGCAAACGCGATTGTGGCACGAAACATACATCAATAGAAATAAATCAATTATATTCTATAAAAATAAATTGAATTATTCAAACAATGGAAACTGAATTAAGCAATCATATTTATATAAATAATTGAAAAGGGGTTAAAATTGATTTGGAATATTTCAAATACCTCAAAGTGGATGGAGACATGGTTGCGACAGATCAATCCCTAGGGCGTTATTTCTTCATAGAATTTGTAATATCTCTTTTAATTTTGTGATTAATTAGTACTCTAGCCGTCGCATTGCATTTTATTTTAAATTTACAAGAGAAATCAGACCCTAATAGCAACCGACCAAAAAAAAACATAAAAACGGCCCAAAACTAATTATTTTATTAAGTATGGAGATAAAAAATATTATTCGACCCTTTTGCACTCCAAATCAGTTCCACTCAAAATTTGTAGCTTATCCTCTCAAATTTCTAACGCATGTTAGAACACGTCAAACTGCATCCTGTAGCTCAAGTTATGATCTGCACAGTGAGAAAGTGTCAAATTACCGCTTATTCATAAAATAATTAAACAAATTAAAATAAAAGCATAAATAAGATAAACTTGGGAAAGACACTAAAAGCGATAAAATAATAGTAACAAGTCATAAAAATCTATTAGCACAAAGTAAATTATGGTGCATTAAAATACAGTGATCGAATTCCCCACACTTAAACCCTTGCACTCTGAGCAAAATTCTAAAGTCAAAATTTAAAACAGAGTAAAAACAAGAAAAAGAGGAACAAAATAGATCATGCAATTTTAAATACTTTCGGGATCACATATGGGTAAGTGAAATCCTCATTTTAAGCTTCAAGTAATATGGTGTCAGTGAGTAACTTTTTGTGACAATCAAAGCAAGTAAGAAAGCAATTAACCAAATAATACATCATAAGCAGTAAGATTCTCACAAGTTCTTATGTTATTGTTTACACTCAAAACACATCATGAAAATTATAAATACCATTAGCTTAAAAAGAATCTAACATCCACACTTAAAATATATGCACACAAATATCAAAAGAGTTTTATTTAGGTTTTAACTGGGTCAAGGTAAGGGTAGGATAATTCCTAAGGGGTACTAGGTTAAAATTTAAATGGGAAAAAGAAAATTGAAAGTAGTTCTGGGAGTTGAACAAAAATTTCATTCACTTTTCAAACAACAACTTTGCAATCATTTTTCTATTTTTCTAACTTTTTTTTTCTTTTTCAGAAGGAACGATAACATAAAAGTAATATGAATTGTCATCCTTTTTTTCTCTTTTTTTTTTCAATGTTTTCTTTTCTGCCATATTTTAAAATATCATATCTATATTACTTCAACCCCACACAACTTCAAACAAGACTTTTTCAACCCTTTAAATAGGATAGTAACATTATTTTTCACTTTTTGGCTTGTAATGAGTTTCAAACAAAGAATGTGATAAATAGGCTGAATGAGAATTCAAACAAGAGATGCTATTTTTAAGGTTGAATTTTTGGCTAAGTGACTAATAAAATAAAACAGAAACAACTTATCTTTATCATATCAGTGTGTACAAGTAATCAAACAATTTTAAAGAAAAAGTTAGATCAAATTCTAGAGACTAACATACATGAGAGAAACCACACATGAATGAAAGAGATGGATTTTTTTTGTATTATCCATTATTAGCTTCAAAATTCACATATGTTAATGATTTACCACAAATAATGCACAATTCAGAATTTAGTCATGTTTATTATACTAAGAATGAATAAAAAAGTACTCACGTCACACTACAAGTCTTTAGTCAAGAGAACAAAAATTACTCACACTTGCAATCCCAAAAACCAACGAAAAAACATGCATATTTTTTTAAGAAAACAAAAGAATAAAACAAGAAAAGTAAATGAAGAAAACAAAAGAAGAGAAGTAAATGACATCTCTCTCCCACACTTAAAACACACATTGTCCTCAATGAAAGAAACAAACATAAAATAAGAAAGACGAGAGAGAGGAAATAACATACCAAAGGATTCAAGGCGGATATATGAGTGAATAAGTAGCCTTTTCCAATGAGAGTTTTTCTACAGTTTCTTTTTCTAATGTGGGGCTCTTATGGAATACTTTAGGTAGTGTCCATTGACTTTGAAACTTTTATCAGTACATTCACTTTTAATTCTTTGATCAAACAAATTTCTTCTAAAGTTAAAAGTGTCGAATGGAAAAGTGAAAGAGAACTTCTCTTTGTCCTCTGGTGCAATATAGATCTCATTTTTCACAATATCCAAAATACAGGGGTTAAGCCACCTTTGGGGTTGTCTCACTGTTTTTGCTCAATATTCAAGTAACTTTTTATGCATACACATGGATGAGCTAATACCATAAATACCAGCCAACGTCCATCCAATTGCATTCTTATGTTTCCTCAATACTTGTAACAACTTTTCATTAAATTCTAAAATCGCAGGGAGTTGATTTAGCTTTAAAGCGGGTGTTTGTTCATTAGATGGAAATTTTTTGACAGCAAGAGCTACATTTACGTATGTAACATCATCTTCGTCAGTAGAAATCTCATAAGAAATATCAGACAAAATATCGCCTTGTAAAACATCTTTAATTTTAGTACAAACTGAATATAATTGAGTATCAATACAAACGTCACAACCATTAGTGTCATCAAAATAAGACAAATAAGAGAAATCAGCAAAAAGTGAATTAGGTGCAATAAATTCTCTTAAAGTTCGTTAAGCTTCACTCATATTAGAATTTCATTATGCAACTAAAAAACACAACAATACTAATAATTCTAATAAAATAAAGTATGAAAATAAAATATAATAAAATATAACTGAAAATCTAATAAAACAATTAAAATCTCATAAAATATAATGAAAAATCGACAAAAGTAAAATCTAAAAATTATGAAAACATGACTAAAAATCATATTAAATAAAATAAATAATCTACAATTTTTTTTGAATGTTTTTAAAAATATGAAAATAGAAAAAATATTCAAATAAAATAGAAAAAAAAAAGGTATTTGCGATTTTTAGGGTCGAAATCTCTTAGAAGTGTCTCCTAAAGGGAGTACTGTTTGTTGATTTTTTCCTGATTTTCAGGAAATTTTTTGGAGCAATTTAGATTAGTATGAGGCTAAATTACACACACACACACACACACACACACACACACACACACACACTAAACCCTTTTCAAAATACTTTGAAAAAGATTTGGAAGTTATCTCCGATGAAATGGGAGTTTTTAAATTAGCTACAAGTAGTTTTTGATTTAGCTAATCGATTAGAGCATTTGTTTAATTGATTAGAAATGTTCAAACTTAAGGCCCAAGCTATCTTGAAGGCACCTTGTTTTTGGGCAACGACTAGAAATATTTTCCAACATGTACTTCTAATTGATTTAGAATAAGTGTTAATCGATTAGATAACGATAAAATGCATTTATTTGAAATTCCCTTTTAAGCCAATCACTGACCTATAAATAGATGTTTCATTTCTCGTTTCAAATTATCCACAATTGTGTTTTTACACTTTCATCTCTCTCTCTCTCTCTCTAAACATTTCTTTAAGTTTCTCTCACTATGTTTTTAGACTAAGTGCTATTGTGAGTGAGATTGTTTTGTAATTTTGGAATAGGTAGAATTGTAAAATTCACCAAGGGAACTTTTTGTGTATACCTTGGTTGAATACTGTCTAATTAGGGATTTGATTGGGTTAAAACTAAACCCATGAAAAGCTTTTGTTTATGATTAGACATATCAGTCCTAGTTTAGGTTAGAGATTAGCGTGTGATAAAATCTTTTAGGTGCTTTGTCATGTCGATGTTAAAACTAATATAGGTTGAAGCTCAGGCCGATACTTGAAAGCTTCACATGTTCGAGATCAGCCTAGTGTTATAATCTCACATTTTTTTGGTTAGCCTGGTTAAAACCAAGGTATAGCACAAAGGTTATGGAACTTGAAGATTCTTCGATCAAAGGTCTATATTTATGGAGAGAAGACTAACTGCTTCAATCCATCATTTGGGAAGGAATATTGGACCATTCTCTCTCAAGATCACCATGAAGAAAAGTCACAAACGCACACATCCATCGTCTTGTCCAAGTCTTTGATCTCCCGAAAGAACTAAAAAATCCAAATTTTTGTCTTTAGATTTTGACTGCAACGATATTTATTCGATCCTACCGAAATTCATTCGATCCTATTGAAATTCCCTCAATCCTACCAAAATTTTGTCATCTGATTTTGTCAGTGTCATTTTCTTCAGATTTTGTCTACAACGGTATTCATTTGATCCTACTGAAATTCCCTTACCCAAGTCTTTGAACTCTCAAAAGAACTAAAAACTCTAAAAAAAAATTTGTAGCAATCATAACCTGATCCTACCGAAAATTCCCTTTGGAAAAGAACCTCTTGTATTTGTTCACTAGATATCAGTTTCCAAAACAACCAAATACAAAACCAAATCCTCAATCTAAAAGAAAATATTCACAAGACATTAGAACACTAATAAATCTCCTTACACTAGATCCTTACACTCTCTCTTAGAGTTTAAACTATAATACACACAATGGAGTTTTGGCGAGAGTTAGAGGATGATGATTTTTTAGAAAAAATCTCACACGCACTAATTCAAAACCTCGCGAATTTATCACTCTAAAAAAATTCAAGTTTTAATTATGCAAAAAGTTGTGTTATAGAAAATTGTGAATGAGCATGCAAAAGTCTATTTTCAATCTAAGCACAAAATTTTGCATGTTGTGAGCTACAGAAAGAAAATCTAGATTTACATTTTTGCTTGAGAAATACACTAAAAATGAGTAAAGATAGTCATTTGGTTTGAGTTAAGAGAAAGGAAACATGATTTGAGTCTAGCATAGGAATGACTTGACTCATGACTTGCTAATGACCAACCCATGATTCGAATCAAGTACTTTTCTGACTTAAATCAAAAACATAATTCGAGACAAGAGAATATGTAACTCGAGTCAAGGTTCCATAGACAAAATTCATTCCTCACATCATGCTCCTGATTTGAGTCATGTATTTCTCTAACGCGGATCATGAATCCATAATCGAAATTCTTAGAAATAAAAAATTTCATGACATGTCAAGATTATGTCTGACTTGACTCATGCCGGCGTGAGTTTCTAGATTTAAGTCGCAACCTTCCTAACATAAATTATTTTGTGTTGACTTTTGGTCAAATACTCTATTTATGCATGCAAAGTATATTTTAATTAGAACCACTCAATTCTAAAAGGTGTGCACTACCTTGATATACGGCTACTATAGTTATTGCACTAAAAGGAAGTTATAAAACAAATTATGAAAAAAGTTTACAAAAATGAGACACTAAAGAAGAGAAAAAAGAACCGTGGAGAATTGATATACGGCTACTATAGTCATTATCGTCAAATCATTAAATAAAAACATACGATAGCGATACAAGTGTCCATACATCATTAATTCAACCCACAACTACCACCGAATTTTGATGCACATTCCCCAAAGATTCATCCCTCTACTGATCTTCACACCTTATCTTATTTTCTATATAAACCCTCACGCATAAGAACAATACAGACACCAATCAAACAAACCAAGAAAAAGAATTGAAAAGAAAGAAAAAAATGGCAAGAAGCATGAAGTTAGCATGTGTTGTTTTGGTGATGTGCATGGTAGTGATTGCGCCTATGGCAGAAGGTGCTTTGACATGTGGAACTGTAACCAGTGATATGAGTCCATGCCTTGGTTATCTTCAAGCTCCTAATAATGCTAGTCCTTCACCATCATGCTGTGCAGGAGTGAAGAGGCTTCTTAGTGCCGCCACCACCACGCCTGATCGTCAGGCTGCCTGTAACTGCTTGAAAGCAGCTGCCGGTGCTATGTCAAAATTGAATGCTAACAATGCTGCTGCTCTCCCTGGAAAATGCGGTGTTAGCATTCCTTACAAGATCAGTACCTCCACCAACTGCAATGCGTATGTCTTACTATAACTTTCACTATCACTCTTATTTTGAAACATGAGAAAATATGAAATTAATTACTAACTGGTTTTCTTTATTTGTTTATATTTACAGCGTTAAGTTTTGAAGATGGTGGTGTGGTTTTAAGGGTTATCATATGGAAACTTGTCATTAGTATATGACAGTTTAATATTAAGAATAAAATCCAAATGAGAGGGATATCCATAGGATCATGTTACATGTGGTCCCATCCTAGATCTATAATGTATCCACTGTCTCTTACTATGTTGTTGAATCAATATACATAATAATGACATATCTTTAATTTGAGTTTCTGATTTTAAATTTCCCAATATATATAACGGTAATGCCAATCAATCATCCACGTTAATTGGAAATTTTGAAGAACATCAATTAAATACATACAAAATGATAGATCCGACAAATTTGTTATTGCTCAATCATGCATGTCAAGATCTCATCAAATTTCTTAGTACTCTGATTAAGGTGACATCTACTCAATCAATTTATTAGTACTATACTAATCAAATATCCAGAATATAATTCTCACTTCACCGTGGTTTTGAAGTTTAAAGTCCATCATCGATGGTTGAGACAGTGATTCTTATCGTATTTAACTACAACAAAGTTATAATTCATAAACGCAAATGGCGATTAATTTTCTTATCGTATTTAACTACAACAAGGTTATATAATTCATTTTATGATTGGATATGAATAAAAAAAGTTGTTTTATATAATTTTAAATGAACCAACCACATCATTTTGTAAAAACTCCTCTCTATTAAACCCACATAAAATATTGATTCAATCTAAGTTACACAAAAGAATCTAATGACATATTTTAGATTATAGAATTTAAACCTTATCAAACCCCTCAACATGGATTCAAATTATATAATTGAATTCAAATGAGATCTCTCAGTATGGTTTTGAATTCTATAATTAAAAGTGGAAATAAGACACGCCAAATAACAAGGGCCTAAGGCCTACCATACACATACTCGGGTCAGTCTATGGTTTTCTAATGTGTAAAAGATTTAGATTTTTTATAAATTTATTTAGCTAAAAAGGTTAGTCTCATGTCATAAAAAAATATTTTAAATCTATCAAGTCGACCGATTTAAATAAATAACAATAATTTTATTATTATTACCACATCTATTATATAGGATAATGCTAACTTGTGTCTTTGGGGCACAAGTTAAGAACTAAATGTAAAAATATTTTTTTTGAAAATTGTGTATTGGTATTATCCAAAGCTTGTAATTAATTATTTTATTACTTTTTCCAATACAAATTTTCTATTTGTAAATTTCTTAACTTGTGCCTTAACTTGTGCCTTTGGGGCACAAGTTAGCATTACCCTATTATATATTGTACTTTAAATTAAAATACAAAACTAAAACTTAGTTATTTTGAAAAACTTATAAAAATAGGTTGAAAACACCTTATGAATGAATAATATCATGAGTTGTTTTCATATGTTTTCCTAAATAAATAGTTTCACAAAACTTATGTTACCAAATAAGTTAAGATAAGTCGATGCAAACAAACTTTTATCGTTGATCTTGTTTTTTAGTCTATATAAACATTAGTTGAATTGTTTATTTACACATATTAAAATAAAATAGGCCAGGCCTATCCCGATCGATCTTATTTCCACCTGTATCTATAGTTTAAAATTGTCTATTATAACACCAGTATGCATTTACTTGATAATAATACCTTCATATTTATTTCAACAAAAACAAGAACCTAAAAATATATAAAAACTAATAAAATCACATATTGTACTTGTAAAATATAATAAAAAATGGAGACTTTGTTTGGGTGCATTAGTGCAGGAAAGGCTTTTTACGTCGGGCAAAAAACACATTTTACATTGGGTCTAGGTTCAATGTAAAGCCAAACGATGTAGTAAATCAAAGACATTTTAAATCGGTCCATAGTCCGATGTAAAAAATACATCTACTACATCGGTTGACAGTTAAGTCTGATGTGAAATATGGGCTTAATTATTTTTAAAAAAAATATTTTCACTTTTTACATCGGTTGGCTTCCAGAACCAATGTAAAATGTATGTTTTTACATCGGTTGGCTTCCAGAACCGATGTAAAATGTATGTTTTTACATCGGTTGCCTTTTTGGTGCGATGTAAAATGTATGTTATCTTTCTTAAAAAAAGTATCTTTTTACATTGGTTGCAAGGCGCGCTCGATGTAATTTGTATGCTATCTTTCTTAAATAATTGGACTATTTTTTATCGGAATCGATGTGGAATTCCTATAACTTTTTTGGTACCTAATTTTTCATATTTTTCCAACATCACACAAACCATATTTTAGTCGCTATTTGGTATGTAATTTTTCATATTTTTTCAACCAACCTATTAATTTCATTGTAGCAAATAGCTAGGATGCGCATATTCTTCAAAATGAGCAATTGATTTGCAAAAATACTAATCTAGTATACACACAAGTGTACAAAATTATAAGTATGTTTACATGGTGGACTAAGACAACAAAAAAACCAGTGAAAACATACAAAAATACCCAACCATTTATAAGTCATTTCCCACACTTGAATTACCAACATGCAATCCACAAGAAGATGAGTTGTAGCTTCAGTAGACAACACCAAAGTCAAGAAACTCAAATCAGATATATATAGAGAGTTTTATATAACTTACCAGATAAAGCTTAAACTTTATATAACTCAAAGAAACATTTTTCCCAACGGAGTCGCAAATTATACAAATCATCTTGTGCTAATTCGGTTGGGTCATCAAACACCTACAATGCGTAAATAACAATATAAAGTTATTCTTTGAAATTTTATATTAAGTTGCAAAACGCAAAGTAAATAACAAAGTAAAGTTATTTTTATTACCTGCAACCAAGACTTGATTATATTGGTAGAGACAATATCCAACATATTTTTCATAACATAGTATCCACAATTAATAGAGTTATGTTGTCGCCTTGTCTACAAATAAATGACACAATTACTGGATACATATGATAAAATTTAATATAGAATTATAATTTACACCACAGTTACTTTGGGTTGAAGCCATGTAGCCTTTTTTCTATTGTCATTTGCCATTTGATAAACCTCAAAAGCACTCATTTTATAACAAAAGTCACATAAAAGATAAAATTACTTTGTACAATTATGTATATAGGATATATATAATATATTATAACAAAAGTCAAATAAAAGATTAACTTACTTTGTAACAATTTTCCTCATGGTTTGATTAAGTTCTAGATGAAGTGAACAAAAGACGACCACAATATTGTCTCTTGGACAAATGACTATTAATTGCCAATGATCTTTGTACGTGTGTGTGGAAACACAAAAATCACATAAAATAACTATGTTATTAAAATTAAAAAATAGAAAACACAATTTCATACAAACTTACCCATGAATAAATGGTAGTAAGTTACACACTCTCTTTATGTCACGTAACTTATCTTGTATTTATTTTTTAACATCAGTTTCAGTTTTTGACACATTATCAACATACACATACCTAGAATGGTCCATAAATCCATATACTTCTGATGTGGAATTATCAATACATACACGATAAATATACCTGAATACTTTTAAAATAAACATTAAAATCAAAGTGATGAGAGATATAACATATTAATACATATTGACAGTAATAAAAAAGAAAATGTACTTACGTGCACCAAACTTGTAGAGTAGACATGTCAAGCCAATGAAAACCCACCAACAACTCTCTGATACACTTAGCTGACATATAAAAATTAGTGAAACTCACACAATGACTTAATTTTATTTCCAAATGTGTGTCATCCATTTTCAGAACCATCAGTAACAATCTCTAAACATCGTCTTCCACTTCTTATCTGCTTCCTTTTGTAGCTGAACAACTTCCTTTTCTACTTCCATCGATAACTTCCATTTGTTCAATAAATTTCTTATTTTCTGTGCTTTGCGAGAAACTCATAGACCTAAGTGTCTTCCATACTTCATGGCATGATGGTGGAGATGGACTACCATTATCATCTAATGTGCAATCATCTCTCAATGATCTCCTTTTATTTTTCATTTTCTCTTCAGCCAAGCGATACCCTCCACAAGATAATATGTGTGGGTATACATTCCTAGCCACACATATACCCTTTTGACTTTTTTCCTATTATAAACTCAAAAAGTTATTAATTATTAAACATGATAAAAATGTTACGCAGAACAAAAAAAGTATAACTCCTACTAACCTTAAATTCAAGGGTATCTCGAGACTTCAGAAATTCTTTCCATGTTTCTTCTTTAATATAAGTATACATGACAAGTCTAGGATGACGACCTTCTTTGGGATTTCTAATATATTCTTTTGTTAGTTGTGTCTTAAAACCTCTTCATTGCACTCCCATATATTTAACCCATTCATCCTTCAACGAATCCTTCTTTGGATCTTCACATTCTGGAACAGTGAAATGAGCCTACATATACACATAAAGAATTTGTTGTTAGTATATTGCATATGTTATTATATGATTATAAAATATAATAAAGTGTTGAATTTAAAATAACTTAACATCAACCCAAATAGAATTTCTTATGTTTTTACGTATGTCTTTCCACTCATCTATCAAAATACTACATCTCTTCCAAGCAAGAGATGCTACATAACTCCTAAAAGTTGAAGCATTTTTGCCAACACCAGTACATTCATAGAATCTTGAATCAAACTTGACCTTTATCTTTTCACCCATTTGATTAACTTTGTCAATTTGTGCCACCATAGTGGAACCTCTAAATCTTCTTTTATTAGGGTTACTAGATGAAGAAGGTTTATCGGTTGAATCAGCCATGTATATGTTTACACAAAATAAAAATAATTAGAAATCAAATCAATCAAAAAATAAAAACAATTAGACATTAAATTAAGCATAAAATAAAAACAATTAGAAATCAAAGTAATATCGAATTAACTTATAAAAAAAACCTTACTAGTTCTCCCATATCCCTTCTTCATGATCTATGCGAATAGCTTGCACATTATCCTCTCATTTTCTTCAATGAAGGTAGGCACAATTGTTGAGAAATGAGGAGTTTCAGAAATATCAAGATTCACATCTTGATTTTCATCACTACCATGAAAATTTCCTTGTAGAACCAATGACCATCATTTATTAGAAGGATCTGAGAAATAAAACACTTGTTTTCTTTGAGATGCCATGACGAGAGGTTCGTCCGCATAAGCTAACTTGCTAAGATCAACTAGTGTAAATCCAAATTCGTTGATTCTTAAACCACTATTGATATCAATCCATTTGCATTTAAATACATGAAATTTAAACACAACATAATCAATTTCCCAAATCTCTTCAATCACACCAAAGAAGGGTATAGATACCATAACCGAGTTTTTATCTTTAGAACTAGAGAAGTGCATGGACTCGGCCACAATCATAACCCCACTATTTTGTGTGGTACTACGGTCATCCTTTGACTTTATATAAAAGGAATTTTTATTAATATCATATTCGTTACAAGTTATTATGTTACATATAGGCTCATAGGACAACCACTTAATTGTATTAGAAGCACTGTCATCATTAGAAATGTTTTCTTTAAACCACTCAGAGAAACTCTTGTTATACTCTTTTAACAACCCTCTTTCATTCATCTTGGGGTACTTTTTCTTTATGATGCTTTTGTGAGCAGATAAGTAAGGTTGAACTTCATCCGTGTTATTCAATATATACAAATGCGCTTGAACAATCACCTCAATACTTAAGCTCTTGACCTTTAAACCTTGTGTACCCACACCCTCACATCTTCCATCATGACGAGACCTGGGAACTCCTACAACATCCATTTTTGACAAATAGTTTAAGCAAAACTCAAATTCTTCTTTTGCAATTAACCTCTCAATAACCGATGCTTCCGGACGGTGTGGGTTTTTTGTATATCCTTTTAGGATATTCATGTATCGCTCTGTTGGATACGTCCACTGTAGATAAATTAGACCATATAATATAATCTCCCTTACTAGATGAACAATTAAGTGAACCATAATGTCAAAAAATGAAGGAGGAAAATACATCTCTAATTGGCACAAGGTAATTACAACCTCATTTTCCAAATCGTCTAACATTAATGGATCAATGGCTTTACAACAAATTGCATTAAAAAATAAGCACAATCTAGTTATAGCCTTCCTAACATTGTTAGGTAATATCCCACGAATAGCCACTGTTAGTAGTTGTTGCATTAATACATGATAGTCATGAGATTTTAAGCCAATTAATTTGAGATCTTTAACTAATACAAGCCTCTTGATAATTAATTAGTAACCATGCAACACTTTAATACTTTGTAAACACTCACAAAAAACTTGATTTCTCTTTTTTAGACAAAGTGTAGCAGGTAGGAGGCAAATATATCTTGTTACCTATATATTGTGGAGTTAACTCTTCTCGTATACCCATCAAACCCAAATCCAGAAGAGCATTATAATCATCTTTTGTCTTATCTTGAATGTTGAGAAGTTCTCCGATTAAACTATCACAAACATTTTTCTACACGTGCATCACATCAATACAATGTCTTACATCAAGACCAGACCAATATGGAAGATCAAAGAAAACCGACCTCTTATTCCATAGATTTTTCATAGTAGATTGCTTTTAGTACTTTCCAAAGACAACATTAATGCCATGTTGTCGTTGATAAACTTCCTCTCCAGTTAAGGGCATTGGAGCAACACCGTGTTCTTCTTCCCCATTGAAAGTTTTTTGCAATATACGATATGGATGATAAAAATTTAGAAAATTTTGATGTCCGAGATAAACAGTCTTCTTTCCTTTGTCAAGTTGATGGTAACATGTTCCTTTTTCACATATAGGACACACTTTATGCCCTTTAAATTTATACCCAGACAAATTTCCATATGCTAGAAAATCGTTGATGATGCAAAACAACATGGCACGCATATTGAAATGTTCACCAGAATATGCATCAAAAACATCCACCCCTTCCTCCCACAACACTCTTAAGTCATCAACCAGTGGACTTAGATAAACGTCTATGTCACTTTCTGGTTGTTTTAGCCCCGAAATCATCATCAATAACATAATATATTTACGCTTCATGCACAACCTAGGAGATAGGTTGTAAATTATCAGGGGAACAAGCCAAGAAGTATGGTTAGTACTTAGATTACCAAACGAATTCATTCCATTAGTAGAAAGTACAAGTTTAAGGTTTCTAGACTCTTTGCCAAAATTTGGAAACAAAGAATCTATTTTCTTCCATTGCAAAGAATCAGCTACATGGCAAATTTGTCCATCACATTTTCTCTCTTCTGCATGCCATCTAAGATTCTCTACGTCATTTACAGTAATGGATAATCTCTTGAACCTTGAAATTATTGATAGGTACCATACTACTTTTGCGGAAGGACCCTTTTTGACCACCTCATCATCACTAGAATCACCGTCTTTCTTTTTGTAGCGTGACGCCTTGCACTTCGGACAATGATTATATTTTACATACTCCTTTCTGTATAATATGCAATCATTAGTGCATGCATGTATCTTTTCATACTCCAAACCCATCAGACACAATAATTTCTTCGCCTCGTAATAACAATTTGGCATTACGTTACCTTCTGGAAGCATTTCTGTCAATAATTCAAGCAATTTGGGAAAAGTTTTGTCAATCCACCTATTATTTGCCTTTAAATTAAACAATTTTAATACGGCTGACAAACGTGTAAAATTTGTCTATCCTAGGTACAAAGGTTTATCCTTGTCACTGCATAAAGTTGAAGGTGAAAAAATACTTAGAAGGGGGGGGGGGGTGAATAAGTATATAGAAAAATTATGGCAATAAAAACACAATGATTTTTTATCCTGGTTCGTTAAACTCAACTACTCCATTCCACCCTATCAAGAGTGATTTGCCTTTCTCTACAAGGACTTAATCCACTATTAATCAAACTGATTACAATAGCAAACACTAAGAGCAACTGTTCTTAGTCTTCTCAAGAACTACTGACCACAACTGGGTCTTCTCAAGGAACTTTTACAATCAAATGTAAAACTAAATAAGTGTTTGAATGCTTCTAAGAAAGCTATATCACAACTGTGATTTACACTTAAGTTTAAGAACGTATGAAATAAATTCAGCAAAAAGAATAATTTGTATGAGAGCTTTTTAATGAATTTCTTTCAATAAATCGTCAACTTGAGAAATATGTTGAAGTCTTTCTTTTATAGGCACATAAGTCCAAGACGTTTTCACTTTGAAGACTGTGTACTGAAAAGAGCTGAAGCCTTTTTGTCTTCCCATCACTTGACCTTTCCTAGAAGTAGAACGTTCAAAGAAATCCTTTTTGCCTATGTTCTTGTGTCTAGCATAAAAGAGGAAAGAGTCGTTTGGCATTTATCAACGGATATAACTTTGAATTCTTCTTCAACAAGTTTCTAATTCCCAACAATTCACATCATTGGCTTGAGTGATCAGAGTCTTGATGTCTTCAGAATTTGTTGTATCAAAGTATTGCAGCAAGTGTGCTTTAGCGTGAGATTACTCAGAGCAGAGTTTAGGGATCAGATCCTCAGTACTTGCAGCATACAGTACTATCAGAGTCTTCTGAAAAACTGTGCTTGAAACTCTTCATACAAGATCTTCAGACTATGCTCCAGATGCTTCTGTAGCTTCTGCTTCAGATCCTTCTGTAGGCAGCGCTCAGATTCTTCTAATAGATGCTTCTGAGTCTTGCATAGTTCCATGTTCAGATGCATTTTTGCTTTCAGAAGAGTATAACCTTTAATATCTACAGCAAAAATACTTGAACAAATTTAGAGTATATAATTTCTTAATACAAAATTTCGTAAGTGTTATCATCAAAACATAGAGATATAACTAAGAACCAATCTGATTTCTAACAATCTCCCCCTTTTTTATGATGACAAAAACATAAGAAATTTTGATCAATAAAGATGTAATTATAACTCCCTCTGAGATAGTGAGTCTCCCCCTGAATTGAATACTTAAAAAGAGTAGAAACTTCCCTTTTCTTTTCAGAATCAGAGCCTGATTGTTCCAAAAGAAAGCTTGATTTGGATGAACATTTCAGAATCAAATCCTGATTGGTTAAAACTTGATATGGGGATCTCAGAGTTACTTTAAATAATTTGTCAGATTTTTCATATGTTCTGAAATACTAAGAGTTCACGTTAGTTATAATTGATATGTCTGAATTTCATTCAGGTAAAATTTATTTGAACATTCAGAATTTCATTTTCTCCCCCTTTTTGTCATAATCAAAAAGAAAACTTTAAAGACAAATAATAGAAAACAGAGAGAAAAGATACATTCATGTAGAGAAAACATCAGATTCATTCATTCAAACGTACTCAGATAGAACAGATTAAAATAGCAGATAAGAAATTCAAGTACATATGCACAAACATTAGAAAACATAAAACTAGGTTTGTTTGGAAAGAATCATCTTCAGAAGTTGAGTGATCTCAGATGAAGACTGTTCTTGCTTTGACATCCATTTCTCCATGTTCTCATTCTTCTGATCTTGTTTAGCCATCCAGGACTTGATCTCAGATTGACCAGCTTCTAACACAGCAATCTTATCTTCTAATTCTGGGTTCTCTTTCTTGATCTTAGAAGAAGTAGATGTAGCAGATTCTGATGTAGGAGCAGAGTCAATAACCATTGGAGTTGCAGAGTCTGGAGCCACAGAAGCAGAAGGTTTGTCCACAATTGTCAGAGCCAAAGGATTTTCTTCAGAAGCAGATTCTGCAAAAGTTTCTGTAGCAGATATTGCAGAAGATGAAGGTACATCCTCAAGAAGTAAAGGTGCATATCTTTTCATGTTCCATAACATGGTTCTGGCTGTCTCAGAAAATATGATATTCGCATCATCAGATCAGACACTCTTCAGATTTGAAGCAACAATATTGAATCTGGAGATGAAGTTATTCCAAATAGCATCAGATTCATCTGCGTTCATGGTTGACAAGCATCTTTTCTTCACAGAGCCTAAATTCATCTTTATCTCTTTCATAAAATTTGCAAATAGAATATCAACATTTAGCCTTGGTTTGGGTTTGAGAAAGGCTTCTAGAGTGAAAGGCTTGGGTTGAACTGGTGGAGCAGGTATGATAAATTTTGGAATGATGAAGAGAGGACGAGGGTAGGAAGGAAAAGATGGATGGTCAGATGATGAAGTAACGGGTTTGGATCTGGATAAGGTATGAATCAAAAATGGTTTTACACGTGATGCAGAGGGAACGACATCAAATATAGTGGAGTTGTAGGGAATGAAAACAAATTTATCAGACAACAGAGGTTCTGATGAAGTGATATCTGGTATTTGTTCAAATTGGGTTTGAAGTTCAGATGGAAGAGTAGTTGAAGGACTGGGTTTGAATAGAGTGATTGTGTCAGATGGTTCTATTCTGGTATAAAAATGTTTAATCTTTAAACCAGAAGGAAGGGGATCAGAGGGAAGTGGTTTAAAGGATGCAACTGAAACAAACTCAGATGTCCTGGGTTTAGTTGTTGGAAAGGGTTCAGGAATGATAGCATCAGATGAAATAGGTGGATCTGGTTGTTTGGGTTCATATCCTCTGAAAGAGGGGGTGAGCTAACATCTGGATGAACATTAGATTCATATGAATCAGATGAGGTGGTTGAGTGACAGGAAGTGGAAGATATGTCAAACATGATTTTAAGAGGTTGGACGTCCAAAACCTCAGAATCAGATACATTTGATTCAGTAGGTTTGGTTTGTTCTGGTTGAGGATTAGAAGGAGTGGATTTTGGTGGTTTAGATGCAGCTGGTTCAGATTGTATTGGTTCAGGTATAGAAGTTTGTTGAATTTTAGGTTGTTGTGTTGGAGTTTGTTCTGCTGGTTTTGTAGTTTGTGATTTTGATTGAGGAATGTCAGATGATTGTGACGGTGTTATGGGAACATGATCAGATGGAATTTGTGAAGTAGGAATGGTAGGTGGTTCAGATGTTTGAGATGGAACAGGAAATGTTTGATTTTGAGTGGGAAGAGGTTCAGGTATATAACTAACTGTTGATATATCTACTGCAATTTTAGAAATAGAAGGTGAAGATTTTTTAGTATCTCTTATCTTGATGCGTTTGAGAGGTGCAGGAGGATCTTCTCCAGAAGCTTTTCTTTTCTTTTTCTTCTTCTGAGGCTCTTCAGAAGGTTCTTCCTTCTTCTAAGTCTCTTCAGAGGTTTTCTGCTTCTTCTGAGGTGAACCTGCAACTTCTTCTTCTCCTAACTCTTGCTTCCTCTGTCTCTTATGTCCAGCATAAACATCTTGCATTGGTTCACGATTTAGAAATCCTTCTGGAAGAGGAATTCCTTGTTCTATACATGATCCAACAAATTTGATCAGAACCTCCTTTGGTTCTTCTGCATAAAATGTTGGAAAGTTTTCTACCAGAATTCTTCTTTTGCTCACTTCTTCTGTAGTTAGTTTGTTAGGAGCATAAGCAAGTTCATCAATAACTTTTAGTCTTTGTAAACTTTTAGCGTTCAGAACTTTTCCCAGAACAGATGTAAGTTCCTCTTTTAATCCAGCCACATGCAGATACTCCACTAGACCATTCTATGTCAGAATGTCTGAAATCAACCTTCCACATGGGATCTAATTTCTTCCCTTAGTATGTTTTGTCTTCATATCTTCTCTAGATGCCTTGACATGATTCCAAAGATGAGAGAAGAGCAGATGAGGCAGGTCTACCTTGGTGCTCTAACTAAGGCAATACATGAAGTAAATTTGATCATTGTTCACATAATCTGGTGAATTTGTAGACTTTCTGTGGTGAATGCAACCCATGAAGATTTTAGCCCAGATATTGTAATTGGGTTTCAAATCTTTAAACTTGTTAGAGGGTTCTCTAGAAACAATCACCTCTTCATACACAACATCCATGTTAACACGTCCAGTCATATGAGAAACTCCATCAGTTTACTCATATCCAATGAGTTCCCTATTAGATCTTCTGTAATCACTATTTCTTTTCCCATAACAGACGACACTATGAACTTGGGAAACGCATGAGCATGAATCCAAAATTCCTTCACTAAAACTGGATACACTGGCCCAAACAATCTATCAAAGTATTTTGTCCATCCTTGAGCATCAATGATGGAATGCATATTAAACCCATTTGCAGCCAGAGAAGCAAAATCCACCAACGATTCACACAGCACTTCAAGCTTATCAACTGGTGTTAGATTCGTTCTTACAGGTTCCTTGAAAGGAACAACACCCAGATTTGAAGAAGTAACTGCAGCTATTGTTGATTAAAATTGTGCTGAGGTTGAAGATGAGGTAGCCATTGTTGAGGATGAAGAAGATTTAGATGAAGGTTTAGGGTTTTGATGAAGGCCAAAGAGCAAACAGAAATGCATATACGTGTTTGTAAAGTGAAAAGTGTGAAATGGTGTGATTTGTGGTATTTATAGAGAGAAATTAGGACACACAAACAGACACATTCAACACGTTCTCAATTAGCAATTAATGGCATTTTATGAAAAGAATAATAATCATTTCAAAACATTAATTGATTTTGACAATTGGGGGGAAAATCAAGAATTTCAACTATTCAAAAGTTACCTCAAATGTCTCTTCAGTATTGTGCATGCCATCTTTTCAGATTCAGAGTGACACGTGTTTTCTTGCATGTGCTTCTGAATTCTCTTGAGAAATGAAACGTTAGCTAACGTTCAGATCCTCTGAGATTGGTTAGTTTAGATACACACAAATAATAATAAATCAAGAAATAAAATAACTGACAGATGAAATACTTCAGAGTTTTAAACATGTTGCATCTGAGAAGTTTGCTTCAGATAAATATTATTCTGGACAAAATTCCATACCAATATTTTTCAGAATAAACCTGAACCTATCTTCAGCAAGGGGTTTTGTGAAAATATCAGCCCATTGATGATCTGTATCAACAAAGTCTAATTTTATAATACCCTTTTGAACATAGTCTTTGATGAAGTGATGTTTAAGTTCTATATGTTTTGCCTTACAGTGTAAAATGGGGTTTTTAGACAAACATATAGCAGAAGTATTATCACAGAATATAGAAATATTAATCTCAAAGATTTGATAGTCTTCTAGCTGACTTTTCATCCAGAGCATCTGCGTGCTACATCCAGCAACAGCAATATATTCTGCTTATGTAGTTGATAGCGCAATTGTAGGTTTTTTCTTGTTGTACCAGGAGATTAAATTTCTTCCTAGAAATTGACAACTTCCAGAAGTACTTTTTCTTTCCACTCTGCCTCCAGCGTAATCAGCATCACAGAATCCAACTAATTTAAAGTCATCAGATTTTCTGTAACACAAACCCACATTAGAAGTACCTTTCAGATACCTTAGAATCCTCTTAACAGCTGTTAAGTGTGATTCTCTAGGATCTGATTGGAATCTTGCACACAAGCATACACTAAATAAAATGTCAGGTCTAGAAGCAGTTAAGTAGAGAAGAGATCCTATCATACCTCTGTAGAGTTTCTGATCTACTTTCTTACTTACCTCTTCCTTACCAAGAGTACTTGTTGGATGCATAGGAGTCTTTGCCATCTTACTATCAGTCATGTTGAACTTCTTCAGAAGCTCTTTAACATATTTGGTCTGATGAACGTAAGTGCAATCTGGAGTCTGGTTGACTTAAATTCCCAGAAAGAATCTCAATTCTCCCATCATGCTCATCTCAAATTCAACCTGCATACATTGAGCAAACTCTTTTCCCAGCATAACATTTGTAGATCCAAATATAATATCATCCACATATATTTGACAAATTAAAAGATCTTTCTTAAATGTTTTACAGAAGAGAGTTGTGTACACTTTGCCTCTGATAAAATCTTTCTCCAGAAGAAAGTGACTTAATCTCTCATACCAAGCTCTGGGAGCTTGTTTTAAACCATAAGGAAATTTCTTAACTTTAAAAACATGTTCTGGAAATTTTTCACTTTCAAAACCAGGGGGTTGGTGAACATATACTTCTTCTTCTATAATTCCATTTAGAAAGGCGCTCTTAACATCCATCTGATATAGAGTGATGTTATTTTGTGCAGCAAAAGAAATGAGTAAACGAATAGACTCTAACCTAGTCACAGGAGCATAAGTCTCTGTGTAATCAATTCCTTCTTGCTGGCTATAACCTTGAGCAACAAGCATTGCTTTATTTCTTTCAACTTCTCCTTTTTCATTCAAATTGTTTCTGAAGACCCATTTAGTTCCAATTATGTTGAATCCTTTTGGTCTTGGAACCAAATCCCAAACGTCGTTTCTTGTGAACTGATTGAGCTCTTCTTGCATGGCAATTATCCAGTCAGTGTCTTGCAGAGCTTCATCCACAGAAGTTGGTTCAATAACTGACACCAACACAAATAATGACGCTTCAGCTGATATGAGGTAGGATCTTATTCTTATTGGGTCATCCTTCTTTCCAATGATCACATCCTCTAGGTGAGAGGCCTTGATTCTGGAAGATGATCCTCTAACATTTGATTCTTCAGAAATATTCAAGTTGTTCATTTGAGAAGCTAAAGGAATTGCATCTGGCGTTGCTTCTGGCTCTTTCACTTGAACCATTTTTGCCTCTAAGCCTTCAGAGTCTGTGAGAATTACTTCTCTATCTACAGAACTTTCAAACTGCTTTGGCTTTTCAATGGCAAGCTTATCATCAAATCTAACATGTATAGATTCCTCCACAATCTGTGTTTCAGTATTGTATACTCTGTAGCCTTTAGAGCGTTCAGAATAGCCAAGCATGAAACACTTCTGTGCTTTAGAATCAAACTTGTTAAGATTCTCCTTAGTGTTCAACATATAACATATACATCCAAAAGGATGAAAATAAGAAATGTTGGGCTTTCTGCTCCTCCACAATTCATATGGAGTCTTTTCCAGAAGAGGTCTTACAGACACACTATTCTGAATATAACACGTTATGTTTATTGCTTCTGCCCAAAAGTGCTTTGCCAGATTAGTCTCGTTAATCATGGTTCTGGCCATTTCTTGTAAAGTTCTATTTTTCCTCTCTACAACTCCATTCTGTTGTGGAGTTCTAGGGCAGGAAAAATCATGAGCAATGCCATTTTCATTAAAATATTTTTCAAAATATTTGTTTTCAAATTCGCCACCATGATCACTTCTGACTTTAACAATTTTAAAATATTTTTCATTCTGGACTTGTTTGCAGAAGTCAAAGAACACAAAATGCGACTCATCCTTGTGTTTTAGGAATTTCACCCATGTCCATATGCTATAGTCATCAATAATGACTAATCCATACTTCTTGCCTCTGATGGATGCAGTTTTCACTGGTCCAAACAGATCAATGAGAAGTAATTCTAATGGTCTTGAAGTTGAAACAACATTTTTTGTTTTAAAAGAAGATTTAGAAAATTTTCCTTTTTGACATGCTTCACAAAGAGCATCTGAGTTTAACTTCAACTTAGGAAGTCCTCTGACCAGATTGAGTTTATTAATCTGAGATATACATCTCATATTAATATGCCCCAATCTTCTGTGCTAGATCCATTGCTCATCATTAACAGACATAAGGCATTTAATATTTTGAACCTTAAGTTCTGAAAGATTGATTTTGTAAATGTTGTTCTTCCTCTTTCCATTAAATAGGATTGAGCCATCCTTCTGACTAACAGCTTTGCAACATTGTTGATTAAAGATTATGTCATAACCATTGTCACTTAATTGTCTTATGGACAATAGATTATGCTTTAATCCTTCTACAAGTAAAACATTAGATATAGAGGGATGGTTACCATTGCCAATAGTACCAGAGCCAATAATCTTGCCCTTCTGATTCCCTCCAAACTTCACGTCTCCTCGAGATTTAAACTCCAGGTTTTGGAACATAAGCCTTTCTCCCGTCATGTGACGTGAGCAGCCAGAGTCCAGGTACCATGACTGGCGTGTTGACTTTGCTTCTAAATACATCTGCAACAGGTATTATCTTATCCTTAGGTACCCAAATTTTTTTGGGTCCTTTTGGGTTAGTTGCCTTGAAAGTTTGTCTGAACTTCTGTCTTTTTACAACAGTTTTGTTTTGACTGACTTTTGGCTTAAACACAGGAACGTTCTAATCAGAACGTGTGTGTTTAATATCATTCAGATGACCAAACTTAAAATGAGAGTATAAGGGAGTCTTCTTAATGATAAGTTTATCAACAGGCATTGGATTTAAATCCTTTCCAGAGGAAGATTCATATCCAATTCCTTTCCTTTTGTTTCTGCTAACTCCATAGATCATTGAAGCCATCTTGCTTCTATCAATGCTTTTAGCCAGAAACTTCTGAAAACTGTAGTCATATTCTTCTAAAATATTTTTGCATTTTGACTTAGTTTCAGATTCAGAGTTTTGTTGAGCTTTTACAAAATTGTTTTTCATTTTCAAATTGTTTTCTTTGAGCTCAGCAACTTCTGACTTTAACAGACTATTCTCAGATTCAAGATTGCATTTAAGCTTCTTGCATTTGAGCTTAATCTGGTTATAGTTTTTCAGGACTTCTGATAAAATCTTAATAAGTTCTTCCCTAGAGAGATCAAAAAGTACCTCTTCTGAGTCAGATTCAGATCCAGATGATCCTTCATCCTGATCTTCTACACCAGCCATCAGTGCCATGTTGGCACATTCTTCTTCTGATTCTAATGAAGATTTAGATGCATCTGAATCATCCCATGTAGCCATCAAAACTTTTTTTTTATGCTCAGGCTTCCTTCTTGGTTTCTTCCTTCTTGGCTTCTCATTCCTTCCAAGTTCCTTGCATTCATAGCAAACAACCTCCTTCTTTCTCGATCTTTTGTGTTTAGAGGACTCTTTGCGTTGATCTGGCTTCTTGAAGTTCTTGAACTTCCTCTATTTATGCTTCCAGAGTTTGTTGATCCTTTTGGACAACAGGGACAGTTCATCTTCTTTAGAAGAAGAAGACTCTTCAGAACTTTCTTCTAACACCTGCAACGCTTTAACAAATTTGTTAGATTTTAAAGAAATTGACTTACCTTTCTTTTGAGGCTCGTCTTCTTCAAGTTCAATCTCGTGGCTCCTCAGAGAGCTGGTCAATTCTTCCGATTTGATCTTGTTCAGATCATTTGCTAGCTTCAGAGCAGTGACCATAGGTCTCCATCTGATTGGCAAGCTTCTGATGATCTTCTTCACATGATCAACAGTTGAATAGCCTTTGTCCAACACTTTTAATCCAGCTGTGAGGATTTGGAATCTAGAGAACATAGCTTCTATAAATTCAGATTCTTCCATTTTAAAGGCTTCATACTTCTGAATCAGCGCTAGAGCCTTGGTCTCTTTAACTTGTGAGTTCCCTTCATGGGTCATCTTCAAAGACTCAAACAAATCAAATGCAGTTTCTCTGTTGGTAATCTTCTCATACTCAGTATGAGATATATCTATCAATTTTCTCATACTGAGAAGATGGTAATCTTCTATGATTGTTCTTGCTTTGTGATGATTTCTGAACTCCTGCTTTTGGGCTTCAGTCATAGATTTTCTATCAATTTTATTGCCATCCCCATCAGCGGGGTGAACATAACCATCAATGACTATGTCCCATAGATCATCATCATAACCAAGGAAGAAACTCTCTATTCTGTCCTTCCAATAGTCAAACTTCTTCTCATCAAACATATGGGGTTGTGTGCTGATTCTATCCCTTTCTTCATATCTGTTGTTGCTGTTGGATGTTGAAGTTGCAGCCATAATATCAACCAAGAATATATATCAAGAGTTTTCTCAACTGGGTCTTTTCTGTTCACGGTAAAGTGATAGCACACACAGAACCGGAGCTCTGATGCCAACTGAAGGTGAGAAAATACTTAGAAAGGGGGGTTGAATAAGGATTTAGAAAATATTATAGCAATAAAAACACAAAGATTTTTATCCTGGTTCGTTGAACTCAACTAATCCAGTCCACCCTATCAAGAGTGATTTGCCTTTCTCCACAAGGACTTAATCCACTATAATCAACTGATTACAATATCAAACACTAAGAACAACTGTGTTAGTCTTCTCAAGAACTACTGACCACAACTTGGTCTTCTCAAGGAACTTTTGCAATCAAATGTAAACTAAAACAGGTGTTTAAATGCTTCTAAGAAAGCTATATCACAACTGTGATTTACACTTAAGTTTAAGAACGAAGTGAAACTATTCAACAAAGAAATAATAATTTGTATGAGAGCTTTAAGAGAGTTTTCAATAGTTTTGTTTGTTTCGTCAACAGTAGAATGTTGTTGAAGGCTTGCTTTTATAGACTTAGAAGTCCAAGGCATTGCAAGCTTGAAGACCGTGTACTGCAAAGTAGCTGTAGCCTTTTGTCTTCACATGACTTGACCTTTCCCAGAAGTAGAACGTTTAGAGAAATCCTTTTTGCCTGTGTTCTTGTGTCTAGCATAAATGAGGAAAGAGTCGTTTGGCATAACCAACGGATATAACTTTGAATAATCTTTTTCAACAAGTTTTTATTTCACAGCCATCAACATCAGAGCCTTGAGTGATCAGAGTCTTGATGTTCTCAGAGTTTGCTGTATCAGAGTGTTGCAGCAAGTGTGCTTCAGCGTGCAATTAATCAGAGCAGAGTTTGGAGATCAGATCCTCAGTACAAGAAGCGAACAGTACTATCAGAGTCTTCTGAAAAACAATGCCTGAAACTCTTCATACAAAGTCGTCAGTCTACGCCTCAGATGCTTCTGTAGCTTCTGCTTCAAAGTCTTCTGTAGGCAGTGCTCAGAGTCTTCTGTGGAGATGCTTCTGACGCTCAGAGTCTTGCGTTGTTCAATGTTCAGAATCATTTTTTCTTTCAGAAGGATATTAGATTTAATATCTGCAGCAATGATACTTGAACAAATTTAGAGTATATAATTTCTTAATACAAAATTTCATCAGTGTTGTCATCAAAACATAGAGATATAACTTAAGAACCAATTTGTGTTCTAACAGCTAGCACCTTCGTTAGTCGAGCAGGTCGCGAGTGTTCGCTGTAGCGAGCTAGTAGCGAACGGTCCCAGACTTGGGCAGAATGGAATTGATCCTTTTCGCTGGTAGTGAGAGAGGTAGCAAGGGGTTCGCTGTAGCGAAGCCCCAGTGAGTAGGTAGCAAAGCCTTACAGTAGCTTCTATTCTCCTTCGCGAGCTTGTTCGCTAAGAACTCGCTAGGAAAGAGAGCTAGCGAGTGTGACAGCAACTTGTTTTATTTTGCTGCTTCCATCCATGTTGACGATTCCGACATATATGTTTATAACGTATAACTGTATGCTGTTAAATGATATGATGTGGGTAGCCGTATGGCGTGAATCCTAGATTATGGAATCGATTGTGAAATGTGGCCTTTTGGCATATATATGTGCATTGTTTAAATTGGTTAAAATGCATGGTGATTGCGATGGAATTTGTTGCCGTTTGGCATGATATTGTGAATGCATATTGATTGTATGCGATAGAATGTGATGAATGATGAATACAATATGAATATGCATTATGGATGTATGATGATTGTATGAGATTAGATGAGATGAATGCATGATTATATATTTGTGAATATGTATGCATTTCAAGAAGTGTATGGAGTCATTTTACATGTGAAGCATCATGATATACATTCTTGTGCTAATTGATTCCTCGATGAATCTGCTGAACGATTGTGTGCCCCTGTGGGGTGTGAGAATCCTTAATCATTGTGTGCCCATGTGGGGTGTGAGCAATGGGTAAATTGATTCCGCGTAGAATCTGCTGAACGATTGTATGCCCATGTGGGGTGTGAGCAATCGGATTGTGTGCTCGTGTGGGGTGTGAGAAATCCTGAAACATTATGTGCCCATGTGGGGTGTGAGCGATGGGTGAACATGGTAGGCCCGACGAGAAGTCACTTCGGTAACGAGCGATGGTTCCATTTGGTTCTCCAATTAAACCTGTTGATTGAGTAGGTACCGCATGTGCATCTGCATAGAGTCGTGAGTCAATCTCTATGAGTTGCATTTATCATCATGAATTGTGTATTGGTGAATAAACATAGTTGTTAATGTTTATGTGAAAACGAGGTGAATTGAAGACGCATGATTGATGAATATGCTAAGTTATGAAAATATGCATTGTGATGTATATGAATGAATGGTGAATATATGCATGATGAATATATGTTGCGATATATATATATATATATATATATATATATATATATATATATATATATATATATATATATATATATATATATATATATATATATATATATATATATATATATATATATATATATATATATATATATATATATATATATATATATATATATATATATATATATATATATATATATATATATATATATATATATATATATATATATATATATATATATATATATATATATATATATATATATATATATATATATATATATATATATATATATATATATATATATATATATATATATATATATATATATATATATATATATATATATATATATATATATATATATATATATATATATATATATATATATATATATATATATATATATATATATATATATATATATATATATATATATATATATATATATATATATATATATATATATATATATATATATATATATATATATATATATGTGTGTGTGTGCGTGGGTGTGTGTGTGTGTGTGTGTGTGTGTGTGTGTGTGTGTGTGTGTGTGTGTGATTGAATTGTGATGAATGTGGTGAGAATGGAGGTGTGTGTATTATTATGTTAATATATAATTATATGCATTGATTATTATGATAATATTTCTCACCCTTTTCCTGTTTTATGATGCTCTTTGAGGCATTGTAGAGTAGGTGTGCTGGAGGTCTTTTTGTGAAGCGTGGCTTCATTCTTTTTGGTCGGTTGGCTCTGATATGTAGCACCAGGTAGCTAGGATTGTATAGAATTCTTTTGTGATACGTTGTATATGTATCTGCTGATGTTTGCTTACGAAAACATGTTGAATGATGATGTGAATCAAACTGAATGATATGTATATATATATATATATATATATATATATATATATATATATATATATATATATATATATATATATATATATATATATATATATATATATATATATATATATATATATATATATATATATATATATATATATATATATATATATATATATATATATATATATATATATATATATATATATATATATATATATATATATATATATATATATATATATATATATATATATATATATATATATATATATATATATATATATATATATATATATATATATATATATATATATATATATATATATATATATATATATATATATATATATATATATATATATATATATATATATATATATATATATATATATATATATATATATATATATATATATATATATATATATATATATATATATATATATATATATATATATATATATATATATGTGTGTGTGTGTGTGTGTGTTTGAAGTGATTCAATGCCTAGATTTTCCGCTTTTATTCTAAATATTGAGATGTGGGTGTAAGGACTAAATTCTTCTGTTTTGAAAGTTACCCCATTGTTGCATATTTGTTGAGCAGGTGTTGTATGTTTTAATTTCATGGATAATGTGACATACCACTTTTATACCACGTTTTAAATATACTCTGATGAAATGAATTTTTATATGTGCCTAAATAATTTATTTGATTATTTGGGGTATAGAAAGGGGGTGTTACATTAAGTGGTATCAGAGCCAGTGTTGAGTCAGTTGTGTGTGTCTCGTTGTTGTGTTGGTTAAACGGTTGTTTAACCTTGTTGTTATTTTTGGGAATAATCAGAATATGGCTGGTCGTAACGACAATGCGATGGTTGCTGCATTGGGGGCAATGTCTAGGGCGGTGCAGGGTGCGCCGAATGTGAATGCTAACGATGAGTTCAGAAAGAATCAACCACCAGTCTTCAAAGGAAGAATTGATCCCGATGGTGCCCGAATTTTGTTGAAAGAGATTGAAAGAATCTTTAGAGTCATGGGTTATGCGGAAGAGAATAAGGTGAGACTTGGGACTCACATGCTGAGAGAAGAAGCCGACGATTGGTGGATCGGTATGCGCCAAGTTCTAGAGGTAGAAGATGAAGATATAACTTGGAATCTATTTCGTACCGAGTTCTTAAGGAAGTATTACCCCGAGAGTGTGAAGGGAAAGAAGGAGATGGAATTTCTTGAGTTGAAACAAGGTAGTATGTCCGTAGTGGACTATACTGCTAAGTTTGTGGAATTGGTTCAATTTCATCCTTATTATGCTGCTATTACTGCTGAGTTTTCTAAGTGTGTTAAGTATGAGAATGGCTTGCGTCCTGAGATTAAGCAAGCGGTGGGATACCAAAGAATAAGGAGATTTTCGGATTTGACCGAATGTTGTAGAATTTTTGAGGAAGATAGCAAGGCTCGTTCTACTCATTATAAGAGTTTGAATTAGAGGAAAGGAAAACAACAAGTTAAGAGTGGACCTTATGTGACACCTGTTGATAAGGGCAAGCATAAGGGAAACTTTGAGAAGAGATCCAGAGGAGGAAGTTCTAGTTCCGTCAAGTGCTACAAGTGTGGCGAGATGGGCCATAAGTCTTTTGAGTGTGGGAAGACCATTATGAAGTGTTCTAACTGTGGAGGTATTGGACATACTACAACTGATTGTAGAAGGAATGTGGTAAAGTGTTTTAATTGTGGAGAAGTTGGTCACATTAGTACTAAGTGTACTAAGCCGAAACAAGCTCAAGCGGGTGGAAAGGTGTTTGCATTAGCAGGTTCAGACACTACTAGTGCAGATCGTTTGATTAAAGGTACATGCTTTATTAATAATATGCCTTTAGTTGCTGTTATTGATACTGAAGCGACTCATTCGTTCATTTCTTTTGAGTGCGCTAAGCGTTTGGATTTGTGCATGTCTTCTTGTGATGGTGAGATGGTTATTGAGACTCCTGCTTCAGGGTCGGTAACTACTTCCTTGGTGTGTGTAAGTTGTCCTTTGACCATGTATGGTAAAGACTTTTTTCTGGATTTAGTGTGTTTGCCGTTAGAGGGTTTGGATGTGATATTGGGTATGATCTGGTTGCAATATAATAGAGTTTGTATAGATTGTTATCACAAGTTGGTGAGGTTTCCTTCTTTGGAAGACGATGAAGATGAGAGTTTTCTATCCACTAAAGAGTTGAAGAAAATTTTAGCAGATGAAGCTCAGTTGTTTGGTTTGTTTGCATCATTGTCGGTGGAGAGCAAAGTTGAGTTCGATGTGTTTCCTGTAGTGTGTGATTTTCTAGAGGTGTTTTCGGAGGATATTACGGATGTACCGCTGGAAAGAGAAGTTGAGTTTTCTATTGATCTAGTTCCTGGTACTAGACCAATTTCGATGGCACCGTATCGTATGTCGGCATTGGAGTTGGTAGAATTGAAGAAGCAATTGAATGACTTGTTGAAAAAGAGATTTGTAAGACCAAGTGTTTCTCCTTGGGGTGCACTAATATTGTTGGTAAAGAAGAAAGATGGAAGTATGCGGTTATGCATTGATTATCAATAGTTGAATAAGGTGACGATTAAGAATAAGCATCTGCTTCCAAGGATCAATGATTTGATGGATCAATTGATTGGTGCGTGTGTTTTTAGCAAGATTGATTTGAGATCGAGATATCACCAGATTCGTGTGAAAGAAGAGGATATTCAAAAGATGGCTTTTAGAACACGGTATGGTCATTATGAATATTTAGTGATGCCATTCAGGGTTTCTAATGCGCCGGGTGTGTTTATGGAATACATGAATCATATTTTTCATGATTAGTTGGATCATTTTGTGGTTGTGTTCATCGAGGATATTTTATTTACTCTAAGTCTCAAGAGGAGTACGAAGAGTATTTAAGGATTACGCTGCAGATCTTGAAAGAGAAACAATTGTATGCTAAGTTGTCGAAGTGTGAATGTTGGTTGTCGGAAGTAAGTTTTCTTGGACATGTTATTTCCAGTAATGGTAGTAGTGTGGATCCATCCAAGATTGATGCGGTGATGCAATGGGAGTCTCCTAGATCAGTTACAGAGATTCGAAGCTTTTTAGGATTGGCGGGTTATTATCAGAGGTTTATTGAGGAATTTTCAAAGTTGGCACTTCCGTTAACGCAATTGACTTGTAAAGGAAAGGCTTTTGTTTAGGATGTTAATTGTGAAGAGAGTTTCATTGAACTAAAGATAAGATTGACGATGACCCCAATCTTGATTTTGCCGAATTCGTTAGAACCTTTTGTGGTTTATTGTGATGCTTCTTTGACTGGTTTGGGTGGTGTTTTGATGCAAGATTGAAAGGTTGTGGCCTATGCTTCAAGACAATTAAGAGTGCATGAAAAGAATTATCCTACGCATGATTTGGAGTTAGCGGTCGTGGTGTTTGTTCTAAAAATTTGGAGGCACTATCTTTATCGTGCAAGGTTTGAAGTTTTTAGTGATCACAAGAGTCTGAAATATTTATTTGATCAGAAAGAGTTGAACATGAGACAACGAAGGTGGTTAGAGCTTTTGAAGGATTATGATTTTGGTTTGAATTACCATCCGGGTAAGGCAAATGTGGTAGTTGATGCCTTGAGTCGGAAGTTGTTACATATGTCCGCATTGATGACGAGAGAATGGGAATTATTGGAGAATTTTAGAGACTTGAGTTTGGTTTGTGAAATGACGCCGGGTAGTGTGAGACTTGGTATGCTGCATGTTACGAATGATTTTCTTGCGACCGTATCTGAAAAGCAAAAGTTGGATTTGAAGTTCGTTGATTTGATGATGAATGAGAACGAGGATTTCAAGGTTGATAATTTCAGAGTTTTGAGATTTCGTAGTCGTATTTGTATTCGCGATGATGTGGAGTTGAAAAATATGATATTGGAAGAAGGACACCGAAGTAACTTAAGTATTCATCCTGGAGCGAATAAGATGTATCAAGATTTGAGGAAAATCTTTTGGTGGTCCGGATTGAAGAGGGATGTAGCTCAATTTGTGTATGCTTGTTTAACTTGTTAGAAGTCTAAGGTGGAACATCAAAAGCCTAGTGGATTGATGCAACCGTTGGATATTCCAGAGTAGAAATGGGATAGCATATCGATGGATTTTGTTACGGGGTTGTCGAATACGCAAAGAGGTCATAATTCTATTTGGATGATTCTTGATAGGCTTACTAAATCTGCTCAATTTGTTCCGATTGATATTAGTTATCCTTTGGAAAAGTTAGCGGAGATTTATGTTCGTGTGGTTGTGAAGTTACATGGAGTTCCTAAGAGTATTGTATCAAATAGAGATCCTAGATTTACATCGAGGTTTTGGGAGAGTTTGCAAAAGCTTTGGGTTCTAAGCTAAGATTGAGTTCGGCTTATCATCCGCAGACGGATGGTCAGACCAAGAGGAAAATTCAATTGTTAAAGGATTTGTTGCGTGCTTGTGTACTAGAGCAAGGTGGTGCTTAGGATAGTTATTTGGAGTTGATTGAGTTCACCTATAATAACAGTTTTCATTCATGTATTGGTATGGCACCATTTGAGGCTTTTTATGGTCGGAGATGTCGAACACCCTTGTGTTGGCATGAAACTGGTGTGAAGTCGGTAGTTGGACCGGAGATGGTACAACAAACGACGGAGAAAGTGAAGTTTATTCGGGAAAAGATGAAATCTTCTTAGAGTAGGCAGAAGAGTTGTCATGATAAGAGAAGGAAGGATCTTGAGTTTCAGGAAGGCGACCATGTGTTTTTTAGAGTTACACCGGTTACGGGTGTGGGTCGTGCTTTGAAGTCGAAAAAGTTGACTTCTCGTTTTATTGGTCCTTATCAGATTACTGCACGAGTTGGTGTTGTGGCTTATTGTGTGGCGTTGCCTCCAAATCTTTCGAATTTGCATGATGTGTTCCATGTTTCACAACTTCAAAAGTATATTCCGGATTCGTCACATGTTATTCCTATGGAAGAGGTTGAGGTGAGAGATAACCTTACGGTGGAAGCTTTATTGATTAGGATCTTGGATCGTGAAGTTAAGAAACTTAGATGCAAGGATATTGCGCTTGTGAAAGTACCGTGGGGAGGCGCTTCAGAAGGCAATATGACTTGGGAATTAGAGAGTGGGATGTGAGAGTCGTATCCGGAGTTGTTTGGATCAGGTAATGATTTCGAGGACGAAAATTCCTAAAGTGGGGGAGAGTTGTAACGCCCTGATTCTGATTTCCCATTTTGTTGAGTCTTTTGGTTTAATTGGATGATTATTATTTTAATTGTGGATTTATATGTTAATATGTTATGTTTGCATATTATGCTATTTTACCGATTTTGAGATTTCAGGGAAAATAAATTGGAGGGTATTTTAGACATTTAGTATTTAATGTTAAGTTGGACATTGGTGAGAAAATGGATTAATAGATATTTTGAGAGAAATAGAATAGAAGGAATATAAGTGGAAAGAGGAGAGAAAGAGATAGAAATAGAAAGAAGAGTAAAGGAAGAGAAAGAGAGAAGAGGAGAAAGAGAAGAAAACTTGGAAGTCATCAAGATCAAGCATCTAGGATTCAATTTAATCGGGTAAGGGTGTGAAATCTTATTATTTTCTCAATGTGTATGATTATGTATGTGTTTGTTGGATTGATGGAAAGTTTTTACTCATTTTTCCGTTTAGGGCAGAAGTTGGTTTAATCCATAGAGTCGAAGTTTTAACGGTTAAGATCTGGAATAAATAGTGTAGTTTAGTCGAGGAATGTTAGGCTAAGACTACTGGAACTTGTTGGATTTAAATCGGATGATTTTGTGGACTTATGTGATTTTGGACAGTTGGCGTTTTGAACATCACATCCATTCGCTAGCACCTTCGCTAGGCGAGCAGGTCCCGAGTGTTTGCTGTAGCGAGCTAGTAGCGAACGGTCCCAGACTTGGGCAGAAAGGAATTGATCCTTTTCGCTGGTAGAGAGAGAGGTAGCGATGGGTTTGCTGTAGCGAAGCCCCAGCGAGTAGGTAGCAAAGCCTTACAGTAGCTTCTGTTTTCCTTCGCAAGCTTGTTCGCTAGGCGAACAGAGCGAGTGTTCAGTAGGAACTCGCTAGGCGAGAGAGCTAGCGAGTGTGATAGCAACTTGTTTTACTTTGCTACTTCCATCCATGTTGACGATTCCGACATATATGTTTATAACGTATAGTTGTGTGCTGTTATATGATATGTTGTGGGTAGCCGTATGGCGTGAATCCTAGATTATGGAATCGATTATGAAATGTGGCCTTTTGGCATATATATGTGCATTGTTTAAATTGGTTAAAATGCATGGTGATTGCGATGGAATTTGTTGCCGTTTGGCATGATATTGTGAATGCATATTGATTGTATGTGATAGAATGTGATGAATGATGAATACAATATGAATATGCATTGTGAATGTATGATGATTGTATGAGATTAGATGAGATAAATGCATGATTATATATTTGTGAATATGTATGCATTTCAAGAAGTGTATGGAGTCATTTTACATGTGAAGCATCATGATATACATTCTTGTGCTGATTGATTCCTCGGTGAATCTGCTGAACGATTGTGTGCCCTTGTGGGGTGTGAGCAATCCTTAAACATTGTGTGCCCATGTGGGGTGTGAGCAATGGGTAAATTGATTCCGCGTAGAAAATGATGAACGATTGTGTGCCCATGTGGGGTGTGAGCAATCGGATTGTGTGCCCGTGTAGGGTGTGAGCAATCGGATTGTGTGCCCGTGTGGGGTGTGAGCAATCCTGAAACATCGTGTGCCCATGTGGGGTGTGAGCGATGGGTGAACATCGTAGGCCCGATGGGGAGTTACTTCAGTAACGAGCGATGGTTCCATTTGTTTCTTCAATTGAACCTGTTGATTGAGTCAGTACCGCATGTGCATCTGCATAGAGTCGTGAGTCGGTCTCTATGAGTTGCATTTATCATCATGAATTATGTATTGGTGAATAAACATAATTGTAAATGTTTATGTGAAAACGAGGTGAATTGTAGAAGCATGATTGATAAATATGCTTAGTTATGAAAATATCCATTGTGAGGTATATGAATGAATGATGAATATATGCATGATGAATATGCTTGGTGAATTATATATATGTTGCGATATATATATATATATATATATATATATATATATATATATATATATATATATATATATATATATATATATATATATATATATATATGTGTGTGTGTGTGTGTGTGTGTGTGTGTGTGTGTGTGTGTGTGTGTGTGTGTGTGTGTGTGTGTGTGTGATTGAATTGTGATGAATATGGTGAGAATGGAGGTGTGTGTATTATTATGTTAATATATAATTATATGCATTGATTATTATGATAATATTTCTCACCTTTCTGCTGTTTTATGATGCTCTTTGAGGTATTGCAGAGTAGGTGTGCTGGAGGTCTTTTTGTGAAGCGTGGCTTCATTCTTTTTGGTCGGTTGACTCTGATATGTAGCACCGGGTAGGTAGGATTGTATAGAATTCTTTTGTGATACGTTGTATATGTATCTGTTGATGTTTGCTTACGAAAACATGTTGAATGATGATGTGAATCAAACTGAATGATATGATGAAATGTATGTTTGTTTGAAGTGATTCAATGTTTAGATTTTCCGCTTTTATTCTAAATATTGAGATGTAGGCGTAAGGACTAAGTTCCTCTGCTTTGAAAGTTACCCCACTGTTGCATATCTTGTTGAGCAGGTGTTGTATGTTTTAATTTCATGGATAATGTGACATACCTCTTTTATACCATGTTTTAAATATACTCTGATGAAATGAATTTTTAGATGTAACTAAATGATTTATTTGATTATTTGGGGGTATAGAAAGGGGGTGTTACAATATGCATGTACCTTCTTAAACAAATTATGTCCAATATCACGCATCATGTCTTCAGACGATCATTCATTTCTACACTAACGTTATCTCTTTGGGACACATTTAACTTTTCTACTACATCACCGTGCCATATCCATTGTGTGTAAATTTGACAAATCCCTTCACAAATTAGATGATCCATAATTTCTTTCTTATTAAGTTATGGTTCTTGATTTTCACAACGAACACATAGACAGAGAAAAAGCACATGATGACTTTTTTCAGCATTACTTTTAGGAGGAGGAAGATTTTTTTAAGCATTACTTTCAGCAAACTGTAGAAATTCCATCAATTCATGTTCGTACTCAACCCTTAATAGATTAGCTTTTATCCAACTACGATCCATACATATATTCCGAAATTAACACATACAGAGTTGAATCATTGGGACGGCTACAATAGTCGCTCTTTTGGATGCATTAGAGAGAATAAAAGTCTCTACGTGTAAACACGTGAAATTAAATTAAATCATAAAAATTATTCCTAACAAAATGGTATTATCATAAAAATTCTATTACTCAAGAATAATAAATTTATTCCTAACAAAATGGTATTATCATAAAAGTTATTTCATCATTATTATTCCTAACAAAATGGTATTTTCATAAAAATTAACAAAATTAAATGTTTAGAAACTATCCATCACATGAATAAATGTTTAAGAATATCTAGTTCATTGCTTTGAAGGGAAAAACAGAAGTGTCATTGTACTCCTTGCTTACTTGATGCTAAGAAAGTAATTAAACCTATGAATACAATATTGCCAAAAGTTGAAAATAATGTTTTTGGGGAGGCAAATTGATCTCCATAACCAAATCAATGTTGCAATACTTATAACTAAATGGTTCAATATTAACGACAAATTACGCTATTAGATAAGTTATTTTCATTGTTACGTACCATAATGCAAGCTAGATTTGCACAGTGATGCAGGAATTTCACACTATTAGAAGCATGGAATCCTATTAAAAAGTTATTAATGAAAAACGAAAGGGTTGTGGTGGCGGAGAAAACGAAAGGGTCGCCGCGGTGAGAAGACAAAACAGTCACGGCAGCGGTGAGAATATACTATGCAGAAAGAAGAATCAAAATCAAAATCAAAATCAAAATTTCTTTTTTTTCTTCAGTTGAAGAATAAAAATCAAAATCCAATCAAACATTAACATTAGTAACTTTTAACGAAATACAAACACCAGTAAAACTCAAAACAAGAGATTCATAAAAACCTAATTGTTGAGGAATTTGACCGCGGCAAGATTCAGAACAGAGAGACGGTGAGAAGTTAGAAGATTTGTATATTTGGAGAGGAAAGGTCAAATGGTGATGCATAGAGAGAGGTTATTGAGGGAGAATTTGTAGATTCGGCCGATGAAATGTTGCAGATTACGCCGTTGGAGAGAGAGGTTTGTTTGTTCCAGTTGCTGAGGAAGAGTAAGATTCGGCCTAGTAATGATATGCTTAATTTTTGTAATATGATTTTAGTTTTAAAGTAGTTTTTACATCAGTTGGCATGTGGGCCGATGTATAATCCTTTCACGGAGACCATTTTACCTCGGTTGCAATTTATGGCCCGATGTGAAATGTGAAATCCATTATTAATTATTTTTTCATTGAGAACTTTTTACATCGGGCACAAATTAAGGACCGATGTGAAATCCTTTCTTATTATTTTTTCATAGAGAACTTTTCACATCGATTGTTATTACAAACTCGATGTGAATTCCTTTATAACAAATCTTCACATTATTTACGAAAATGTCACCTTGTTTTCTTTTTCACCAGTGAATTTTTGACATCGGGTGCAAATCCAGACCCGATGTGAAATCCTTTATAACAAGATTTCTTATTATTTACGAAATGGTCACCTTGTTATTTTTCACATCTGTGAAAATATATGTCTGATGTAAAATCCTTAAATCAAATATTTTTCACTTTATATTGTTATCAAATCTGATGTAAAATCCTTTGACAAATATTTTTCACATCATATATCTTAAAATCTAAAGTAAAATCATTTAACCAAATGTCTTATTTTTAGTAGTGGTGTATGATTGCAAGACGCATTCTATATTTGGTTTATTAAAATTATTGAATCTTTATTCCAATCTCAGGCCATGAATATTTAACATATGATTCATAGGTCATATATTAAGGAGGGATATGTGTCTTGTTCGGGTGGCTTGGGGTGACATCCACCTATTTATTACTTTCCTTTTAGGGATGCCTCTCTTCAGGCTCTTTGGACTTCTTTTTTCTAGGCCTAATAAATTATTCTAATCCATAGTCCCACAAGTATGAAGTCTCTGAAGAGTGAAGTGATTAACTTAAAATAGGTAGTGGTCATAGTGTCGTCTTTGGTAATGAAGATTTAAAGAATTGTTAGTGATGAGTCCCTCATACGTTGCATGGGGAAAGTCCCTCAAGCGTTTCTTGTTACGAATCACTAATACAAATAATATATTTTACCATAACAAATTAAAAATAGAGGTTAAATGACCTGAAACACGCCATTTTAATTTTTTAAGCTTTGATTTCAAACATTTACAATTTTGTGCTTTATTTGGAACCAAAATGACACCTTTATTTTATAAATCATTTTTTCTTTGTTTTTCTTGAAAAATGACATTGATTGTTGATTAATATTTTATTTTACAAAATTGAACTCATCTTATACCTCAGTTGTTTTCCATTAAATTGTCACCAACCAAGCTATAAACACTAAACAATATTTTATTATGACATCAGAATGTTATGTTTCATTTAATTTTTATTATTTCTCATAAACTTTTTACACCCTAGCGAACAAAAGAAATACCATTCTTCAACTTCTTCATTTAATGAAATAAAACACCATTTTTCATCTTCTCCAAGGAGGAAGGAAGCTCGATAAGGAAACTCGAACCTCAAACCAACATATTTCTTTGACTCTCTCATCACGTTTTCAATATGTAAAACTTTATCTATGACTATGTCTGTAATATTATTGTTGTTGTTGTTGTTATGGTTTTTGACACATAGGATATAATATTGTGTTGTTTTCGAGTATTTGTAGTAGTTGTTGTTGTTGTTTTTTAGATGGAATGTTCATTGTTGTTTATTGTGTATGATTTTTGTTTTATTTTTAGAAGTTGTATGTGATTATGGATCGTAGTTGGATAAAAGTCAACAGATTAAGTAAAGAGTATGATAATGAAGTGATTATATTTCTTGAATTCGAAACACCTGAGCTCCGCATCATAAAACTGTAACAGGGTAAAAATTCCGCTGATCTCGTAGGCCGATGGCTGATAAACATAGGTCAGAATCCTCCCATATCTCTTTCTGAAGTCACCCATTACCCTCTTCTTAGCAATAGTAATCAACTCTAACAACAAACTGATATCCGGAGACGGAAACTTGTAGGGCAATACTCTCTTCGTGGCTTCCATGTCTTGCTAGGGAACAGACACCAGAACTGGAAGGGAAAATATGTACCTGCAATACACACACGTTAGTTGAATGCAAAATGGTAATGCAATGATGCAATATGATAAATAATGCAATCTGCGAACACAGGGGCTATGCTGTAGCCTGAAGAGGAACATCTCTGTGATCAAGAACAGAAAACCACCACGATCATCAGAACCTCCTGACACTAACTATCATCTGCTGCTCAAAATATCAATCCCCTGGTAAGAAAACCATCTGAACCTCTATATCTGCCAAGAAAACCATCTGATAATAGTATCGACCTCAGATAAGAAACCCATCTGATCCAAATAACACACCTGGAGATGAATCAAGAACACCATCTGATAACTACTGAATCATGGTTTCTGAAGGCCAGTTTTCCTGCAATAACCCAGTCCTTCTCACAGGTATGATAGACCTAATCCACGGACAAAGGTACGGCATCCTATGCGGTCATCAGCATCACAGACTTTCATGAATGACGATACGATTCCCAGAAGGAGTGGTATCATCAAGTCATGAAGAGGCCTCACTTAGCTGACTCCCAAATGATCGGTCCCCAGAGTCGACAATCCCCACGTCTGGACTCCCCTCAGATCCTCAGGCCCGGAAAGGAGCACCTCTGCGAGAATCTCGTCTGAGCGTAGATTTCGTAGGGAACTGTGCCTGCTCAGTAGACAGGTTCGTCTACTACTCTCCACAACTATATCTAGGTGCATACTCAAGCCCAGGTCCGGCTTCTCACTCACAGTAACCTCCCTTGCCCACAATAATAATCACAATAATATAATGCTGGAAAATAAATGCGGAAAGGTAAAGGTACAGCAAAGTAAAGTGCAGAAAGGTAAAACACATATGCACAACACCCAACAAATAAACATCCAAGCGCTAGGATTGACTCGCGTAGGGGATGGGAAACGGTCCCAGCATAAGGGATGGGAAAAGTCCCTAGATGCTATCTTCCCCAGCAGAGTCGCCAGCTGTCGCTACTGTGAAAATCGGCGCCGGCTTGATAGGAGAGTCGCCACCGTGCGTTATTTATCCCTCAGAGCGGGAAAGGAAACGCTCGAAGTAAACCTCGCAAAAGACGGGAGAAAGGTATGGTCATCGCAACCAAAACCTGGATTCGGGAGTCGGTTACGCATGGGGAAGGTATTAGCACCCCTCACGTCCATCGTACTCGATGGGATCCACGCTTAGTGTTTATAAGGAAAAGGGTGTGTATCTATCTACGCTAATGGTCAGTCTGAAAAGAAAAGAAAAGGACAGGACTCGACAGAACATACGGTGTTCTGGGCCTACGTACTCCCTCGTGCAATGGGAAAGTCAGAGTCAACGTAGTTCGACTACCTACGTCTAAACGGGGAAAAGGTTGCTCGCCAGGACATCACGTCCTGTGCCTACGTACTTCCACACAGCATGGAAGATCAGAGCAAACGTAGTTCGACTAACTACGGCTAATCAGGGGGCTCTCACACAGCAGTGAGAAAACAAACTGGTCTCTAAGGTTCGGGAACCTACAACTACGATCTGGTCTCAAATGCGCTCGGGCAAGAGAAAGGGATAACAATTAGTCGTCAGCGGGAAAGTCTCGATCGCACAGCCGCGAGAGAACAAAAGGTTAGTTGTTAGTGTGCTCGCTAGGATATCGCATCCTATGCCTACATATTCTCGTCTGGTATGAGAAATCAGAGCAGCTGTAGTTCGGCTAACAACGTATCAAGCTACTCAAAAGCTCCTACTGAAAAGAAAGGGAAAAGACACCCTAAAACTATGGCTGGAAAAGGGGAATCTACCTACTGATATCATGCCTGGTTGACCCTCCTAATGTCTATCATAACAACTCCGCAGCGGAGAAGTCAGAGCTCCTAAGGGATCATGGCAACAGGACTAAACAGCAAAACAGGAATCAACTGCAAAGTAAAAAAATACTGAAAATATGCATGAATACAACAACTAAACAAACAAGGCGCAAAGGCCGCAAACCACGGAGGTAAGGGAGCTCAACTCTACCAAATACCAACAAGCAAAGCCACTCAATAACAAACAAGCAGAAGGAGGACCACCTCGACTTCTCATGCACACAAAGCCTACTTCTAAGATGCACCTACCTCAGAACTATCTAGATGAATACCTAAGCCTAATGCAACACAACACCACACAAGTCAAACAACACAAAGAGAAGGCTAGCTAACCTGATGAACTCCTATCAAAAGCTTAAACAAAAACCCTGAGCAAGGCTCCTAAACAAAACCCTAATCTATCCCTGAACAAAACTCTATGCAACACCTTAAGCAAAGATCTAAGCAAAAACTCTAATCAGAACCCTAAGCAAGAGGAATCAATCCCAGTCTCCAAGCTTCAGAACAAGCTTACCAAAGAAAGGGAGCTAAGCAGACAAACTCATAGTGCCTTCCTCAGGAAAGTACCAGGAGGTTACCACTCAGGAGTCATATCCTATGCGGCTCGACAACTGTGATTAGTTTACATTCCTCCTCAGGAGAAACTAAACTCACATGAAGGCTCCGACATCATTGGATACTTGAGAAATCTTATCTGAACTAAGGGAACTAAGTGAGCAGACCCATAGGACCTTCCTCAGGAAAGTACTAGGAGGCTGACACTTAGGAATCGTATCCTACGTGGCTCAACAACTGTGATCAGTTTACATTCCTCCTCAGGAGAAATTAAACTCACGAGTTGGCTCCAACATCTTTGGATACTTAAGAAATCCTAGATAAACTAAGGGAGCTAAGTGAATAGACTCATAGGACCTTCCTCAGGAAAGTACCAGGAGGCTTCCACTTAGGAATCGTATCCCATGCGGCTCAACAACTGTGATCAGTTTACATTCCTCTTCAGGAGAAATTAAACTCACAAGTTGGCTCCAACATCATTGGATACTTAATAAAGAGGTGAGAAGAAAGAATGAAAGTCATTCATAGTGCCTTCCTCAGGAAAGTACCATAAACTCCCTTCAAACTTCAGGATCTCGAACCTCACAAACAGGGAACAAGCTCCTAGACTAAGCCTCAATCCAATGCATCCTTGCAAGCTCCAACAGGACCTCAATCAGCTCCCATCTTCAAGAAGAACCCACAGGCCACTAAACCACAAGAAACTATCTCTGAAGTTCAACCACAGTTGAACTTCAAAGTCAGAAGTCATCAAGACTTCTCCTATCCTCCAGCTCAGACTAAAACATATCAGAACATCCTACAAAAAACTATCAAAAATCTATGGGAAACCTACATTAGTCTAGCACAACATACTAAAAAATCAGAGCAAAATTCATTACCAGATGCAAGAACTAAAATCAACAAAGCAGACATATCCATAAACCAAGTATTCAATATCAATAACAATGCAAAAATGCAATTAAAATGAAAATGCATGATTAAGCTAATGTTTTTGTACTATAAAATTCTACACTGAATTACGAGTCTACAGAAAAAAGAACGGAATTATTTGATTAAACCTACTATTTTTTATGAATTTCCTAATAACATGCATGCACTGGAAAATATTAAAAAAGTCATTTAAATGGAAAATATACCAAAAATAGTAAACAAAAATAAAATGGCATTTTTATTTTTATACAATTTTCTAGACCTTTTCATGAAGTGGTAGAAAAAACAAGAACTCAAAAATCAATCGTTTTCATTTTATTATGATTTTTACAATATGCAAGAAAATTTTAAAAGAAATTAAAAACTAAAAATTGAAATAAAAGAGGGGGGGCTCAAACAGCAATGTTTTTTCAGTTAAAATCCTAAATTGGACCTGAATGGGGGGTGCGAAGAGAAAATAGGCGCAGGCCCAATGAAATCAGAAACTAACTAATAAAAAACAGAAAAACAATGCATGGGGGGTGCAACGCTAGCAACTTTCACGTTATTCTCACTGGGCTTAAGCACCAGGGGGGTGCGAATAGTAATGGGCATAAGGCCCAGCCCAATCCCATTCTGGCTTCTCACACGAGGGGGGGGGGGGGGAATGAACGAAACGGGGGGTGCTCTTTCAGCAAACACGTTTGGGCCTTAACCCAAACCCTAACCCTAATCCATGAAACCCAAACAAAACCTGCCTCCTTCTCCAAACCCTAAACACTGTTCACCGTTGAACCCTAGCCGTTTCCTGAATTCTCTCAAATTCTTTCTCTGAATCTCTCAAACAATCTCAAACCCTAATCGCTCCCGGAATCATCAATCTCACGAGAACACTTAAACCCTCACGAATCAGAAACTGAAGCCTACGCCACAAACCTAATTCTTCACCTCACAACCCTAATTTGACCTAAATCTATCCGGATCAAGACAAGAACCAAATCTAGAAATCAGGAAGAAGAATGAAAGCACACCTGGATATGGAGCAAGAACAAGCTTGCGGAGTTCTTTGGAGGATGAAGAACTTGACGATCTCAAGATCTAACGCGTGAAGTCCTTTGGAGAACTTGCTGAAATCTTCTTGAAGATCGTTTCCTGGGAATCTTGAAGGAAAGATCTAGATGAAGGATCTACGAGGTTGACGGAGTTCTTGATGAAGAACACGAAGACAACAAAACCTTCTTGAGATCCTGAGAAGATCGAGCGAACACGCTTGATGATCTTGAACTCAAGAACAGTTGGAGCCCTCACGAGCGAATCTGGGAAACTGAAGGAGATGATGAAGGTCTGAGAATTTTTTGGGTTTACTGATGGAGAATGATGAAGGTTTGATGGTGTTCTGGGAACTAGTTCTTGAAGTTTCCGGTGAGTATGAGTTCTCCGGCGAGGGAAAGACGAAGGGGGACGGAGGAGGATCGGAGAAGAAAAGAGTGTTTCTGGGTTTTTTGCAGTTTCCGGCAAGGAAGGTGGCCGGAGACGGTTAGAGTGGCCGGCGGTGTGGTGGTTCAGGGAGGATGCATGGCCGGCGGCAGGGTTCTGGTGGGGCTCCGGTGAAGGCCTGAGGGCGTGACAAGTGGCGAAGGGGAGGTCAGAGTGGTGACACGCGTGAGACGCGCTGGCAGAGGGAGAGTGTAGTGGGACGCGTGTGAGGTTCTGGGGAAGGCTGAGGTGTGAGGTGGTGGGCTCCAGAGTGCAACGTGTGGCCTGTTTATATAGTGACAAGTGTCACTTTCTGGCCAAAATGGACAAAAACGAATTGCAAAGACTTTGGGCTTCAAAAAACTGCTTTCCTGGGCCCACGAACTTGAGACCAAAAACCTGGAAAAAAACTGAATAAAAAAAATGATTAAACGGAAAATCAAGCTCAATTAGAAGCTAATCCAAGAATTAATCCTAATTAACTAATTAACACTACAATTAATTCTAACTAAAATTAATCTATCCTAATTAATTCTAACAAATTCAATTAACTTCTAAACAAAAGATTAATCCTAATTAAATCTAAAACATGATTAAAATCTAATTAACTCTATGTTAAACCAAAAATGATTAAGACTCTACTAATCTCTAAAAACCCACTAAAATTCTGTTTAATCTCTATTTAAAAATTCTATAAAATTCCTATTAAAAATCTATACTATTATTTAATATCTACTTAAAAAGGAAAACTATATTAAAACAATACCCTATTTATTTCTATTTATTAAAATCCCTATTAACATAAAAGAAAAATCTATAATATTTTCTATATTATCTAAAACAATTAAAAACAAATTTAAAATCTAATATATTCTAAAAATGATTAAAAAACTATTAAACCTATTTTAAAAATACATATATAATTCTAAAAAGAGATTTAAACTATTAAAAAATACAAAAACCCTATTTAAATTCCAGAAAAATCTATAAAGCCTATTGAAAATCCACAAAAGTCTATTAAAACCCTAAAAAATGCAGACAAATGCAAATGACCACCATATAAGAGTGCACGAGACCAGATCGAATCGAACAGAGAACCCCGGGCATCAGAATATCCCAAAATCACTATGCAAGCTAAAAATCACCGAGGAGCGCACAATTTCTCGAAAATAAAACCCTGATGATCTGGACTGGATCTGCCATATCTGATAGACAAAAATCAAGCTGTAACCCTGAGGTCCTCTGCCTGTGCCCAAATGTCATACGTCTGATTTGCGAATATGAATTTAAACCATGAGTCAGATAGGAGAACCGGTTGGTCAAATTTTAGGGTGCAACAGCTGTCCCTATTCAAGCGACTTGGACCTGAAGGGTTTGAAGAGCGTTCAGCCTTCAAACATTCGGAGGTACGAGACGGTTGAATATAAATGAAACCCGAAAATTTGCCAACCGCGAGAATATACTGTAAACTGCTTGGGGAATAAAGTCCTGAAAACCGAGTCCAGTCATTACGGCGCCAAACTGATCAATCATCTGATAAGGCACTCCTGATTTGAATACCCATTACTTGTGATACCCCATATAACAAAACCTTAGGGTTGCAACAAAACACCTGATCCTTTCACATTGCCTACTGATAGGCGGGAAGAGAAATATACTCACATCGTCTAAAGATGGACGGGAAGACACCCTGGTTGAATACTCACCTCGTCTAATGATAGACGGAAAGACGCCATTAATCTCCATACTCACATCGTCTAAGGATAGACGGGAAGAAAGCCTGATCGCAATACTCACATCGTCTAAGGGTAGACGGAATCATCCTGATTGATGAAACAAATCAATATTCACATTGTCTAAGGATAGACGGGAAGAAATAATCTCCATACTCACATCGTCTAAGGGTAGACGGAAAGACACCATAATCTCCATACTCACATCATCTAAGGGTATACGGGAAGACATAATCTCCATACTCACATCGTCTAAGGGTAGACGGAATCATCCTGATTGATGAAACAAATCAATATTCACATCGTCTAAGGATAGACGGGAAGAAATAATCTTCATACTCACATCGTCTAAGGATAGACGGAAAGACACCACAATCTCCATACTCACATCGTCTAAGGATAGACGGAAAGACATTCATAATCTCCAAACTCACATCGTCTAAGGGTAGACGAGATCATCCTGATTGATGAAACAAATCAATATTCACATCGTCTAATGCTAGACGGGAAGAAATAATCTCCATACTCACATCGTCTAAGGGTAGACGGCAAGACACCATAATCTCCATATTCACATCGTCTAAGGATAGACGGAAAGACACCATTAATCTCCATACTCACATCGTCTAATGATAGACGGAAAGACACCATTATCTCCATGCTCACATCGTCTAAGGGTAGACGGGATCATCCTGATTGATGAAACAAATCAATTCACATCGTCTAATGCTAGACGGGAAGAAATAATCTCCATACTCACATCGTCTAAGGATAGACGGGATCATCCTGATTGATGAAACAAATGAATTCACATCGTCTAAGGATAGACGGGATCATCCTGATTGATGAAACAAATCAATTCACATCGTCTAAGGATAGACGGGAAGAAATAATCTCCATACTCACATCGTCTAAGGATAGACGGAAAGAAAAGCCACTTGCTAGAGAAACTCCGTCTTGAACCCCACTGAAGATCACCCAAGACTTCACATCGTCTACTGATAGACGGAAAGAAAACCACGTTCAAACTCAAGACGTCTAATGATAGACGGAGAAATCCATTTATTAGAGGAACACATCGTCAATATGAATTGACGGGAAGAAAAGTCAGTCGATATCAGATGACCGACTGATCAAAGCATAACTGTTGTATGATCTGATACAAATAATCTGCTGAACTGTCTGAACACTGTTGCTGGATAAATGCCCCTGAACTGATCACAGAGTAATTCGCGCGCCATGTGAGGCTGGTAGAAAACCTGACTTATGCTTCGTATGCATATGCATATGTTCGAATCTTTCTAAGGCGTAATGCTCCATTCAGGATGGAAATGCTACGCATTTTGACAATGACATGCAAGTATGATGCAAATATGATAATGCATGCAATATGCTAATGCAGGCTCGAGCTGCCGGAGAAAGCTGGATACAGAAAACCACTTCAGCAAAATAAATGCTGAAGACTAAGCCAACTCCGCTGGGGATAACCCGGATATCACTGAATTATCCCAGCAAAATAAATGCTAGGAGAGTGAAATCAACTCTGCTGGAGATATTGGGAACTTAACCGAACACCATCGACGAAGTAATACCCTGCTGGGGAATATAACTCCGCTGTGAAATAGCAGATGCGCCAAGTATGATTGGACTTCTCTGGGGATAGCCTACCCGTACCAACGACGAATTGGGCTTTGCGGGAAAAAAAAGCCGGAGTCTTCCTGCGTACTGATGAAGCTCGGATCTGGAAACTGATGCGCCAACCCGGATGGGCCTCACAGTGATTGCCAACATGGATTTGAACTCTCAGGCTATCTGTGATGGGTCAGGTACAACTGACGCTAGAAAACACTCTGTCTGAATACGCAGCCTTTCAGTGGAAGAGTCAAAGGATAGTGACATGACTTCCCGCATTCGTCTCGCTCTTGAAGATTGACTGCATCTGCTCGAATACCTCTGAACGACCCTGCTGATGCGGAGAAGACCAATCCTTTCGCTTCTGATATGCCCCAGCCTACAGGATCTCCGTGGGGATAGTCCTTGAAAGGGAATCTGCAAATCTGTTCCCTGATAGTCTAATATGAAATGCCCCAGCATTCTGAACTTCGGAGAGATACTTCCCATCGACTGCTCCTCGAATAACTTCTGCGCTCTTACGATGGCCTGCCCCTGACTGCAATGACCTTGCTCCTGATTATCGGATTCAGAGTAGTGCCCCTGACTACGCTGCATTTGCCTGAATCTCAACCTGATTGCCCCAGGATAACTGACTTCGAAAGGCTGACTTGACTGGGGATCACGGTAATAGCTTGCCCCTGCTCTCGGAACATTCGGGCGTTCTGCATTCTGTCTTGACCATACTTTCCACCGTAGGAAACTTTTCTGCTGTCAAGCGCTTACTCGCAAGTAAAACAAGTTGTTCTGCATAAAAGATGTATTAATGCAACACATATGACAGTTTTGACATCCAATCTGTTCACTGGGAAAAGACAAAAACAGTTTATGGCATAAAATGCACAAAACATTCATCAAAAATATCAACATCGGTACCAACATGGTATGAAGAACCTTTTTTAGGAGTCAGAATCGACGCGACCTTTACCGGAGTATGCTTTCGAAACAACCTGCTTCAATTAGGACTTTTGAAGGTTGTAACGTGGTCAGGTTCATGGTTTTGAAGGAAAGGATAAAGGCTCAAAGTTTATTTTAACCCACCCATTCTCCTTGATGTTCTCCCATCCTACGTTTGGCTAATTCGACCTTAGCGCTCACCTCTCAGAGGTTGAAAGATAGGAGTGATAGCTCGAGAAACTTTCGGATTTCGGAGTGACAGCCACTCACTTTTCGTCTTTGACACTTGAGGTCACACGACTCGTATTTCCATCGAGGATTTTTCTTTTGATCCTTTTCATCTTTTTCTTTTCATATCCCTAACTTTTGCCTGGACTGACTCCTTTTGAGTTTCTTTTGATTTTTTAAGTCCAGCGGGATGCCCTCATTTTTGCCTAAGTCATTTGTTTTGAAGTTTTCTTGACTTAGCGGGCTTTTGATTCTTTTTCTTCGTTTTTTTTTCTTTCGAACAAGTCGTGTGACACTGGTTGTCTGACTCTTTGGGGAATGGTGTGACTGCCCCACTCTTGATTGAACCATTGTGGTCTTTTAGGCACGACCTCTAGGGGCGTGATTGATCCTCGAACGGACACTCCTTTTGCAATTTGGACGCTCGGTCAGATTAGCTAACACCTACCCTGCCCCCAGGTTAAGATTGAGGGTTTTTCATTCACAGAAAGAACTCCTACTACTAGGCTCAAAGGGGTTGACAAGGGATTATCTTCCTTATAACTCCGGTGTTTAGGGATTTGAAACAATGCCTGTACATCATCAACAGGTTTTATTTCAAAAGCATACGATATCGGAAGTTGCATGTCGTTCATTTTCGTCATCCTCCCCAGATTCTTCTTAACCAAGCGTTGACATTTGTAAAAACAATTAGTGAACACGACTGGATTCAATCAAAACATGCATATTTATTTCATTATCATCAATTGAATGAAGACAACAAGTTTTACAAACAAGATTGCAAATTCAAACAAGAAAGAAACTACAAATGTAAAGACATGACAAGATAAAACAAAGAAAAATGCTAGCTTCCGAGAACCGGGCTTTCACATCTGTCCTGCTGCTGAACCAGCTATCTTCGCAATCAGTTATTAGAGACAATTTGATGCTGTCCTGATCTGCTTTCAACGACCCAACCAGATTACAGAGCCCTTCCTCCTTCGTTCAGATGATTTGGGACTTCCCTGCCCGAAGCTAATTGCTGCACTATCAAGTAGATCCTGCACTTTGTGCTTGAAGGCCAGACAATCTTCAATGTTGTGCCCCTGTGCTCCCGAATGGAAATCACAGCGCTCCTTGATATCATAACCTGCTGGAGGTGTACCTGTCAGCGGGGCTAACTTCCTCTTCTCAACCAACTGCAATCGTAGCAACGTCTGAAGAAGTTCGACATACGGCATCGGAGGCACCTTAAATACCCTCAATGGCTTCTGATCTTGAGCTTTTCGCTGATTGGGATACTGCTGCCTTTTCCACTGTTGAGATCGTTGCTGTTGTTGCTGGTATCAGGTTGACTCTTGAACACCCTTCGTATCAAATGCAACATCGGTTTCTTGACCTTCACTGTATTGATTAACGCCCTCCTTATGCTTAGCCATTTTCTTTCTCAGATCTGCCCCAGGAATAGGCAACAGTTGTGGGCATGGAGATTCTGACACCATGGAGTCCAGGATACGCTTCTGACCCACTGCAGCTTTAGAAACATCTGTCATCTGAGCATCGGCTGGGATAGGAGCAATACGTACAGCTACGCCGCTCGGCGTGAATTCAATATCGTGCGAGTCAATCAGGTCTTGAACATTGTGCTTAAAAGCATGACAACCCTCGATGTCGTGTCCGAATGCCCCGGAATGAAATTCACATTGCTTGCTGGCATCGTACCCATGAGGAAGTACTCTCGTTGGTGGTTCCAACGTTCTCTTTTTAACCAGATTAAACCTCAATAAAGCCTGCAAGAGCTCATCATATGTCATAGGCGGCGCCTCAAATATCCTCTTTGGCTTTCCCTCCTGAATCCTCCGTTGAGCCGGATGCATCTTTGGTTGTACTTGCGCAGGTTCCACAGGCACAGGTGGCGCGAGCTTCTTCATTGCGGCTTCAAATAGCTGATCATCCTCTTTCCTAAGCACATTCTTGACAACCTCCATGATCAAGCTCATTTGGTTCTTCAGCTGACTATTCTCCTCTTTGAGAATCTTCTGCTCCAGACGCATCTCTTGCATGTCTCTCATCATCTGCCCTAGCTGGCTTCGGACTTCAATCAATTCAAACTGATTCTGTTCCATCTCTCTGAAGGAATTCCTGCAACAAACTGGAGGATGAGGCTGATAAGACCCACAGTTCTGATGTACCTGTTAAACGATAACGCAATGCAGAAAGCAAACACACGTTCATAACGAGACAAAGAGAAACTCAAGCTACAAGCACACAGACGAACATCTCCCGCACATGTGTATAACCAACAAAAGCAGCACGTAAGCACAAACGAGTATGAATGCAATGACCCCAGCCAACAATCCTGGTGGTGGTCGGCAAATACTAATGCACAAAAGCTAAACGGATTATGCAGAGAAAACAAATGCGACACCCGGCACATAAACTTCTAGGAACTTCTCCCATATTCAACTGAACTCTCTGATTGACAATCTTCAGAGCACACACTTCCTGTGGAGTCTTCCATGACATTAACTGACGAACCCACACAACTGGAGGATGGAAAATCATTAATCTGAACAAAACCCTGAGGAGTGATGCAAATACGGCTAGAGTCTAACAGATCCTGAACTTGACTTCTAAGCACCTTACACTCATTGGTTGAATGCCCTTGTGCCCCAGCATGGTACTCACAGCGGGCGCTGGCATCAAAACCTGGAGGATACGGTGGAATCACCGGCTTAGTCTCTTTCGGCACTATCAATTCGCTTTTGACCAGATCTGGCAACAACTGACTGTACGACACTGGTAGCTGAGTAAACTGCCTTTCAGGTTTCTTTGGTCTTCGTGGGGCGTGCTGACGCGACCGACGATAGGATGATCGTTGACTTGAAGTGTCTGAAAACGGATCCTGAGATGCTAGAGATTCTGAGACGGCGTCATTTCCTTCTTCCCGCCCTTCTTGAGAACTGACAACTGACTCAATCCTATCAACTGGGACGTAAGGAACATCTCGAAACTTTCCACTCTTGAGTCCTCTCTCAACAAGCTCTCCCATTCTCATCAGGCCCACAAAGCTTGTGCAACCGAACAATTTGTCAAAATAATGGCCTTTCAGAGTACCCACGAAAATGTCAACCATTTCTCTTTCCGGAAGCGGTGGTTGAACACTAGCAGCCAATTCTTTCCATCTTCGCAAATACCCTCTGAATGATTCATTCTCCGCCTGAGATAATTCTTGCAGATGTACGAGACTAGGAGCCAAATCCAGGTTGTAATCGTACTGCTTCATGAAAGCTCTGGCTAAATCCACCCATGATCGAATCAAATTACTCTCTAACTGCACATACCACCTCAAGGATGCCCCAGTCAGGCTATACTGAAAGCAATGGATCATCAACTTGTCATTTCGCACAAACGAAGTCATCCTTCGACAGAACATCATCAAATGCAGCTTCGGACAGCTATCTCCCGTGTACTTCTCAAATTCCGGCACTTTGAACTTGTAAGGCAACACCAGATCAGGAACCAGACACATGTCTACAGCATCCAGGTTGACGACATCTTTCGCTTCTAAGGCTTTTATACCTTCTTCCAATGCTCGGAGTCTTCTATCTTTTTCAAGAGCTCTTGGATCTACCATCCCAGCCATTGGAATATCTCTCCGGTAATTCATCACAGGGAAAGCAACACCTTGATTGTTAGCAGGAGGATGACGTTCATTTCGGGCAACAAACGGCTCATGCCGACCTCGGTTCTCATTCGTAGGCTGTACAACTTGGTCTGCAGCATGATTGTTCGGGAAGTCTTCCAGAGAATCATACTGATGGTTGGACGCCATAGTAAACCTTGCCAAGGTGTTAGGAGCCTGGAAATTGCCTTCAGCCATAGCTACCAATTACCTGTAACGGACTACACTGCTCAATTCTGCTCAACTCTGCTTCAGCCCCTCGGTCGTCTTCGACACTCCACTCTTGCCTCAAACAATCCCCGAGAATCACCCTCTGGTGAAAACAAAGGCTGGATAATTGCTTTGGCCTGCTAGAGTAATGCTATGCAATATGATTTATGTAAACAGAAATACAAAAATGCTAACGTGCATGTGTGCATTGGAGATATTTCCCCTCCAATTCCAGTGTCAGTGGTAGCAAGACGAGATAAACCATAAAGACAATATTTAGAAAAACCCTCATATATTTATTAGAATAACAATCTTGTAAAGAGGTTACATAACTATGCTTCATACAGCTGATACGATAAAGGAGGATCCCAACCAACATGCCTGGTGGTGATCTCAACATACAGAATACAAGAGAGAAATCAAGTACGAGTACGGTTGCGGAAGTCCTCAACCATCTTCTTCGTCTCTGCATGATCCGGTTGATAAATCAAACCTTCTATTAGCTGATCCCTCTTCCTGACCGTCCCCTGGATGTCTCTGATAAAGTCTTCCCACGCCTTATCCTGAGCACCATCCCCAGGTTTGGGTCTCTTGGCGTCTGCTCTATGCTGAAAATCTTCCAAATTCTTCACGGCATCAGCCAGCTTGCGCTCGGCCTCGTATCGGCGACAGGCTTCTTCTTCAAGCTCTTCAGTCTTCACTTTGACCTGTTCTTCTAACTGAGCTACCTGTGTCTTCAGCTCTTCTTCCCGATCTTTGCGTTTGGCCATAGTGAGATCCCAGTGCTCTCTGAACTTAGCTAGCTTCGTGTAGGCCCTTTCCAACTCTTGCTTCTTAGTAGCCAGTACACTGCTAACTGAGTCTACATCTAACTCCAGACGCTTCTTGGTTTCAGTCAACTCCAATAACGTAGTCTTTAGATGTTTCAGAGTTTCGGCCTGTTGCTTAGAAAAATATCCTGTTTCAATCTTTTCATGACGAAGCTGGGCATTCTCCTGCTCTAAAGCCTCTTTAGCCTTTGCTAGCTCTTCTTTCTCCGCCATTAGCTGCTTGAATACCTGTATGTCCACAGTGGTAGGCTCCTCCACCGAAGAAGGATGCAATGGCTGAACCGCTGGATAAGGCATAAGGAATTTCACAGCTCGCTCACGAATCCATTCCACATACGGGCCAGGAACTCGAATATCCCCTCTGCCACCTGAAGGCTTCCCTCTCTTGTGCAAGTTCTTCCATGCCTTCTCGAGCTTGGTCAGCATCTCTTTCCCTATTGCCCCGGTGAGATACAGAGATTCCTGTATCTCCTCGGGCTTCGGCGCTCCCTGAGGTACATACCCAAATTGCCTGATCAATAAGGAAGGGTTGTAATTGACACACCCTTTCCTTCCTACTAAAGGAACATTCGGGAATCCTTCGCATTTGAGTATGACCTCAACTCCGAATACCTCTTCGTTAACCCATACCACGTTCTCGGCAGTCAACCCCATCAAGCGCTCGGGCCATCCTAGAGAATCAATAAAGGTGACAAAAGGGCCTGACTTAGGCATATGGCTGGTGAACCACCTGCACAGGAGAGGTACGCAACAAGACACATTCCTTCCTCGCCGCTTTTCGTTCTGGTAGTGAGTTGAATGGTGGATATCTCCCAGTAAAGTAGGAACTGGATTCTTCGCAGCCAAAATATAGAAGGCATCTGAGTCAACAAAATCAGGAATGTTCGGGAACAACACGATACCATAAACACATACAGCAAGGATGGCGTCAAAAACAGCCCAACCACCCTTCTGGGCATGCTCCCGAGCCTTCTCCACCAAGACATCCAATGGAAATCCCCATACATCTCCTCTTCTGATCATCTTCCCAGTCAGCTCAGACTCTCTTAAGTGCAGGATGGCAGAAAGCTCAGCCAAATTAGGCTCAGCGTCCGTACGATAGAAAGGCATCTGCTCGCGGATAGGTATATCCAAGAGTGCAGAATACTCCTCTAGGGTAGGAGCCAAAACAAAGTCAGGAAATACGAAACACCTGAGCTCCGCATCATAAAACTGTAACAGGGTAAAAATGCCGCTGATCTCGTAGGCCGATGGCTGATAAACATAGGTCAGAATCCTCCCATATCTCTTTCTGAAGTCACCCATTACCCTCTTCTTAGCAATAGTAATCAACTCTAACAACAAACTGATATCCGGAGACGGAAACTTGTAGGGCAATACTCTCTTCGTGGCTTCCATGTCTTGCTAGGGAACAGACACCAGAACTGGAAGGGAAAATATGTACCTGCAATACACACACGTTAGTTGAATGCAAAATGGTAATGCAATGATGCAATATGATAAATAATGAAATCTGCGAACACAGGGGCTATGCTGTAGCCTGAAGAGGAACATCTCTGTGATCAAGAACAGAAAACCACCACGATCATCAGAACCTCCTGACACTAACTATCATCTGCTGCTCAAAATATCAATCCCCTGGTAAGAAAACCATCTGAACCTCTATATCTGACAAGAAAACCATCTGATAATAGCATCGACCTCAGATAAGAAACCCATCTGATCCAAATAACACACCTGGAGATGAATCAAGAACACCATCTGATAACTACTGAATCATGGTTTCTGAAGGCCAGTTTTCCTGCAATAACCCAGTCCCTCTCACAGGTATGATAGACCTAATCCACGGACAAAGGTACGGCATCCTATGCGGTCATCAGCGTCACAGACTTTCATGAATGACGATACGATTCCCAGAAGGAGTGGTATCATCAAGTCATGAAGAGGTCTCACTTAGCTGACTCCCAAATGATCGGTCCCCAGAGTCGACAATCCCCACGTCTGGACTCCCCTCAGATCCTCAGGACCGGAAAGGAGCACCTCTGCGAGAATCTCGTCTGAGCGTAGATTTCGTAGGGAACTGTGCCTGCTCAGCAGACAGGTTCGTCTACTACTCTCCACAACTATATCTAGGTGCATACTCAAGCCCAGGTCCGGCTTCTCACTCACAGTAACCTCCCTTGCCCACAGCAATAATCACAATAATATAATGCTGGAAAATAAATGCGGAAAGGTAAAGGTACAGCAAAGTAAAGTGCAGAAAGGTAAAACACATATGCACAACACCCAACAAATAAACATCCAAGCGCTAGGATTGACTCGCGTAGGGGATGGGAAATGGTCCCAGCATAAGGGATGGGAAAAGTCCCTAGATGCTATCTTCCCCAGCAGAGTCGCCAGCTGTCGCTACTGCGAAAATCGGTGCCGGCTTGACAGGAGAGTCGCCACCGTGCGTTATTTATCCCTCAGAGCGGGAAAGGAAACGCTCGAAGTAAACCTCGCAAAAGACGGGAGAAAGGTATGGTCATCGCAACCAAAACCTGGATTCGGGAGTCGGTTACGCAAGGGGAAGGTATTAGCACCCCTCACGTCCATCGTACTCGATGGGATCCACGCTTAGTGTTTATAAGGAAAAGGGTGTGTATCTATCTACGCTAATGGTCAGTCTGAAAAGAAAAGAAAAGGACAGGACTCGACAGAACATACGGTGTTCTGGGCCTACGTACTCCCTCGTGCAATGGGAAAGTCAGAGTCAACGTAGTTCGACTACCTACGTCTAAACGGGGAAAAGGTTGCTCGCCAGGACATCGCGTCCTGTGCCTACGTACCTCCACACAGCATGGAAGATCAGAGAAAACGTAGTTCGACTAACTACGGCTAATCAGGGGGCTCTCACACAGCAGTGAGAAAACAAACTGGTCTCTAAGGTTCGGGAACCTACAACTACGATCTGGTCTCAAATGCGCTCGGGCAAGAGAAAGGGATAACGATTAGTCGTCAGCGGGAAAGTCTCGATCGCACAGCCGCGAGAGAACAAAAGGTTAGTTGTTAGTGTGCTCGCTAGGATATCGCATCCTATGCCTACATATTCTCGTCTGGTACGAGAAATCAGAGCAGCTGTAGTTCGGCTAACTACGGATCAAGCTACTCAAAAGCTCCTATTGAAAAGAAAGGGAAAAGACACCCTAAAACTATGGCTGGAAAAGGGGAATCTACCTACTGATATCATGCCTGGTTGACCCTCCTAATGTCTATCATAACAACTCCGCAGCGGAGAAGTCAGAGCTCCTAAGGGATCATGGCAACAGGACTAAACAGCAAAACAGGAATCAACTGCAAAGTAAAGAAATACTGAAAATATACATGAATACAACAACTAAACAAACAAGGCGCAAAGGCCGCAAACTACGGAGGTAAGGGAGCTCAGCTCTACCAAATACCAACAAGCAAAGCCACTCAATAACAAACAAGCAGAAGGAGGACCACCTCGACTTCTCATGCACACAAAGCCTACTTCTAAGATGCACCTACCTCAGAACTATCTAGATGAATACCTAAGCCTAATGCAACACAACACCACACAAGTCAAACAACACAAAGAGAAGGCTAGCTAACCTGATGAACTCCTATCAAAAGCTTAAACAAAAACCCTGAGCAAGGCTCCTAAACAAAACCCTAATCTATCCCTGAACAAAACTCTATGCAACACCTTAAGCAAAGATCTAAGCAAAAACTCTAATCAGAACCCTAAGCAAGAGGAATCAATCCCAGTCTCCAAGCTTCAGAACAAGCTTACCAAAGAAAGGGAGCTAAGCAGACAAACTCATAGTGCCTTCCTCAGGAAAGTACCAGGAGGTTACCACTCAGGAGTCATATCCTATGCGGCTCGACAACTGTGATTAGTTTACATTCCTCCTCAGGAGAAACTAAACTCACATGAAGGCTCCGGCATCATTGGATACTTGAGAAATCTTATCTGAACTAAGGGAACTAAGTGAGCAGACCCATAGGACCTTCCTCAGGAAAGTACTAGGAGGCTGACACTTAGGAATCGTATCCTACGTGGCTCAACAACTGTGATCAGTTTACATTCCTCCTCAGGAGAAATTAAACTCACGAGTTGGCTCCAACATCTTTGGATACTTAAGAAATCCTAGATAAACTAAGGGAGCTAAGTGAATAGACTCATAGGACCTTCCTCAGGAAAGTACCAGGAGGCTTCCACTTAGGAATCGTATCCCATGCGGCTCAACAACTGTGATCAGTTTACATTCCTCTTCAGGAGAAATTAAACTCACAAGTTGGCTCCAACATCATTGGATACTTAAGAAAGAGGTGAGAAGAAAGAATGAAAGTCATTCATAGTGCCTTCCTCAGGAAAGTACCATAAACTCCCTTCAAACTTCAGGATCTCGAACCTCACAAACAGGGAACAAGCTCCTAGACTAAGCCTCAATCCAATGCATCCTTGCAAGCTCCAACAGGACCTCAATCAGCTCCCATCTTCAAGAAGAACCCACAGGCCACTAAACCACAAGAAACTATCTCTGAAGTTCAACCACAGTTGAACTTCAAAGTCAGAAGTCATCAAGACTTCTCCTATCCTCCAGCTCAGACTAAAACATATCAGAACATCCTACAAAAAACTATCAAAAATCTATGGGAAACCTACATTAGTCTAGCACAACATACTAAAAAATCAGAGCAAAATTCATTACCAGATGCAAGAACTAAAATCAACAAAGCAGACATATCCACAAACCAAGTATTCAATATCAATAACAATGCAAAAATGCAATTAAAATGAAAATGCATGATTAAGCTAATGTTTTTGTACTATAAAATTCTACACTGAATTACGAGTCTACAGAAAAAAGAACGGAATTATTTGATTAAACCTACTATTTTTTATGAATTTCCTAATAACATGCATGCACTGGAAAATATTAAAAAAGTCATTTAAATGGAAAATATACCAAAAATAGTAAACAAAAATAAAATGGCATTTTTATTTTTATACAATTTTCTAGACCTTTTCATGAAGTGGTAGAAAAAACAACAACTCAAAAATCAATCGTTTTCATTTTATTATGATTTTTACAATATGCAAGTAAATTTTAAAAGAAATTAAAAACTAAAAATTGAAATAAAAGAGGGGGGGCTCAAACAGCAATGTTTTTTCAGTTAAAATCCTAAATTGGGCCTGAATGGGGGGTGCGAAGAGAAAATAGGCGCAGGCCCAATGAAATCAGAAACTAACTAATAAAAAACAGAAAAACAATGCATGGGGGGTGCAGCGCTAGCAACTTTCACGTTATTCTCACTGGGCTTAAGCACCAGGGGGGTGCGAATAGTAATGGGCATAAGGCCCAACCCAATCCCATTCTGGCTTCTCACACGAGGGGGGGGGGGGAGGGGGGGGGGGAATGAACGAAACGGGGGGTGCTCTTTCAGCAAACACGTTTGGGCCTTAACCCAAACCCTAACCCTAATCCATGAAACCCAAACAAAACCTGCCTCCTTCTCCAAACCCTAAACACTGTTCTCCGTTGAACCCTAGCCGTTTCCTGAATTCTCTCAAATTCTTTCTCTGAATCTCTCAAACAATCTCAAACCCTAATCGCTCCCGGAATCATCAATCTCACGAGAACACTTAAACCCTCACGAATCAGAAACTGAAGCCTACGCCACAAACCTAATTCTTCACCTCACAACCCTAATTTGACCTAAATCTATCCGGATCAAGACAAGAACCAAATCTAGAAATCAGGAAGAAGAATGAAAGCACACCTGGATATGGAGCAAGAACAAGCTTGCGGAGTTCTTTGGAGGATGAAGAACTTGACGATCTCAAGATCTAACGCGTGAAGTCCTTTGGAGAACTTGCTGAAATCTTCTTGAAGATCGTTTCCTGGGAATCTTGAAGGAAAGATCTAGATGAAGGATCTACGAGGTTGACGGAGTTCTTGATGAAGAACACGAAGACAACAAAACCTTCTTGAGATCCTGAGAAGATCGAGCGAACACGCTTGATGATCTTGAACTCAAGAACAGTTGGAGCCCTCACGAGCGAATCTGGGAAACTGAAGGAGATGATGAAGGTTTGAGAATTTTATGGGTTTACTGATGGAGAATGATGAAGGTTTGATGGTGTTCTGGGAACTAGTTCTTGAAGTTTCCGGCGAGTATGAGTTCTCCGGCGAGGGAAAGACGAAGGGGGACGGAGGAGGATCGGAGAAGAAAAGAGTGTTTCTGGGTTTTTTGCAGTTTCCGGCAAGGACGGTGGCCGGAGACGGTTAGAGTGGCCGGCGGTGTGGTGGTTCAGGGAGGATGCATGGCCGGCGGCAGGGTTCTGGTGGGGCTCTGGTGAAGGCCTGAGGGCGTGACAAGTGGCGAAGGGGAGGTCAAAGTGGTGACACGCGTGAGACGCGCTGGCAGAGGGAGAGTGTAGTGGGACGCGTGTGAGGTTCTGGGGAAGGCTGAGGTGTGAGGTGGTGGGCTCCAGAGTGCAACGTGTGGCCTGTTTATATAGTGACAAGTGTCACTTTCTGGCCAAAATGGACAAAAACGAATTGCAAAGACTTTGGGCTTCAAAAAACTGCTTTCCTGGGCCCACGAACTTGAGACCAAAAACCTGGAAAAAAACTGAATAAAAAAAATGATTAAACGGAAAATCAAGCTCAATTAGAAGCTAATCCAAGAATTAATCCTAATTAACTAATTAACACTACAATTAATTCTAACTAAAATTAATCTATCCTAATTAATTCTAACAAATTCAATTAACTTCTAAACAAAAGATTAATCCTAATTAAATCTAAAACATGATTAAAATCTAATTAACTCTATGTTAAACCAAAAATGATTAAGACTCTACTAATCTCTAAAAACCCACTAAAATTCTGTTTAATCTCTATTTAAAAATTCTATAAAATTCCTATTAAAAATCTATACTATTATTTAATATCTACTTAAAAAGGAAAACTATATTAAAACAATACCCTATTTATTTCTATTTATTAAAATCCCTATTAACATAAAAGAAAAATCTATAATATTTTCTATATTATCTAAAACAATTAAAAACAAATTTAAAATCTAATATATTCTAAAAATGATTAAAAAACTATTAAACCTATTTTAAAAATCTATATAAAATTCTAAAAAGAGATTTAAACTATTAAAAAATACAAAAACCCTATTTAAATTCCAGAAAAATCTATAAAGCCTATTGAAAATCCACAAAAGTCTATTAAAACCCTAAAAAATGCAGACAAATGCAAATGACCACCATAAAAGAGCGCACGAGACCAGATCGAATCGAACAGAGAACCCCGGGTATCAGAATATCCCAAAATCACTATGAAAGCTAAAAATCACCGAGGAGCGCACAATTTCTCGAAAATAAAACCCTGATGATCTGGACTGGATCTGCCATATCTGATAGACAAAAATCAAGCTGTAACCCTGAGGTCCTCTGCCTGTGCCCAAATGTCATACGTCTGATTTGCGAATATGAATTTAAACCATGAGTCAGATAGGAGAACCGGTTGGTCAAATTTTAGGGTGCAACAGATATGATATGTGATATTAGATGCTTTTAAGAAAGCCTATGTGAAAGATACTTGCAATGTGATATGGAAGTGTAGTTATTTCCAGATGCAATATTTGCAAAGTGTTAAGACTATTTAATCTTAATAAAATATGTGGGTGGAAGGATTAAAGTTTCACTTAATTGCTTTAACTATTGCAAGAAATGCTTCCCGAAGGTAACATGTTGCCAAACCATAGTTGTGAGGCCAAGAAGATATTGTGTCCAATCAGTTAGGACTACGTCAAAATACTTGCATGCCGTAATGATTGTATATTATACATGAAAGAGTATGAAAACTTGAAGAAGTTCTCGGTGTGTGGAGAGTCACGCTACAAGTAAAAGGACAATGATGTTAAAGATGATAATGGAACATAACTAAAGATGGTGTTCCTGCCAAGGTGATGTGGTACCTACCAATAATTCAAAGGTTCGAGATAGTGTTTGCTAGAATAATTGAGAAAAGAATACAAGATGAAATGAAAATGAAATATTATGTGATAGAAAAATACTCCAGATAGCTTATTCATTGCAATTGTAGAAGACTAGTTTGTTGTTTCTAGATTTTCCCTTGAGCCGCTGTCACAAACGAGTCAAAAATGAGTTTAAAAGGGTCATATATGGAAGCGACACTCGAGTCGTATCACAAGAATTCTTGAATGATTTAACTAAAGATCGAAACAATAAAGGGGGGTTTGAGGTTTCGATAAATATTATGATTAATAGAATTTTATTATGAATAATATTGACAAGTTAATCTACTATTCGGTTTCCAACTTATCATTGATTAATATAATTCCAAAGTCCTAAACAATTTTAATCCCCTTTTGATTACAATAATAATAACAAGCGCAAGTGATACTAGTATACGATATATGTTCCTAATTTCCGAATTAAGCCAATGGATTAAGCACACGTGAATAAAGCAAACGCGATTGCGGCACGAAACATACATCAATTGAAATAAATCAATTATATTCTATAAAAAGAAATTGAATTAACTAAACAATGGAAACTGAATTAAGCAATCATATTTATAGAAATAACTGAAAAGAAGTTAAAATTGCTTTGGAAAATTTTAAATACCTCAAAGTGGATGGAGGCATGGTTACCACAGATCAATCCCTAGGGCATTATTTCTCCATAGAATTTGGAATATCTCTTTTAATTTTGTGATTAATTAGTACTCTGACAGTAGCATTGCATTTTAGTTTAAATTTATAAGAGAAATCAGAACCTAATAGCAACTGACCCCAAAAAACATAAAACGACCCAAAACTAATTATTTTATTAAATATGGAGATAAAAAATATTATTCGACCCTTTTGCACTCCAAATCAGCTTTATTCTTCCACTCAAAATTTGTAGCTTATCCTCTCAAATTTCCAACACATGTTAGAACATGTCAAACTGCATCCTGTAGCTCAAGTTATGATCTGCACAGTGAGAATGTGTCAAATTACCGCTTATTCAGAAAATAATTAAACGAATTAAAATAAAAGCATAAATAAGATAAAATTAGGAAATACACTAAAAGCGATAAAATAATAGCAACAAGTCATAAAAATCTATTAGCACAAAGTAAATTGTAGTGCATTAAAATACAGTGATCGAATTCCCCCACACTTAAACCCTTGCACTCTGAGCAAAATTCTAAAGTCAAAATTTAAAACAGAGTAAAAACAAGAAAAAGAGGAACAAAATAGATCATGCAATTTTAAATACTTTCGAGATCACATATGGGTAAGTGAAATCCTCATTTTAAGCTTCAAGTAATATGGTGTCCGTGAGTAACTTTTTGTGACAATCAAAGCAAGTAAGAAAGCAATTAACCAAATAATACATCATAAGCAGTAAGATTCTCATAAGTGCTTATGTTATTGTTTACACTCAAAACACATCATGAAATTTATAAATACCATTAGCTTAAAAAGAATCTAACATCCACACTTGAAATATATGCACAAAAATATCAAAGTGTTTTATTTAGGTTGTAGCTGGGTCAAGGTAAGGGTAGGATAATTCCTAAGGGGTACTAGGTTAAAATTTTAATGGGAAAAAAAATTGAAATTAGTTGTGGGGGTTGAATAAAAATTTCATTCACTTTTCAAACAACAACTTTGCAATCATTTTTCTCTTTTTCTATCTTTTTTTTTCTTTTTCTGAAGGAACGGCAACATAAAAGTAATATGAATTGTCATCCTTATTTTCTCTCTTTTTTTTTCTTTTTCAATTTTTTATTTTCTGCCAAACTTTAAAATATCATAGCTATATTATTTCAATCCCACACAACTTCAAACAAGACTCTTTCAACCCTTTAAATAGGATAGTAACATTATTTTTCACTTTTTGGCTTGTAATGAGTTTCAAACAAAGAATGTGATAAATAGGCTGAATGAGAATTCAAACAAGGGATGTGATCGTACTTGACCAGAAGGGGAGCTATGACCCACCACGCGTTGTTGATCTGCTAGCTTCTCACCAAAAGTATGGAAGAGGGAGGTGTACCTTAAACACACTCCGATGCCAAAGTAAGTGAAGAGCAGAGTAGACGCAAGTACAAAGAAAGATTAAGAAAGTTAAGTTACCCGACCCTCTAGTAAAGAGGGTATTTATAGTGAGCCTCCATCGTAGGGCCAACGGTTACCTAGCACTGGGCTGGGCTACCAGGCCCAATGTTGGTAACTGCTAGGGCTGACGTGGCGTCGTGAAGACCAGCACATGGTCTTCGCCCTAGAGTAATTGTTCCGCATTATCCAGGAGGAGGAAGACCGAATCTCCAGGACATGGGTAGTTACTTTTTGACGTGTCCCTGCGTGAGGGACGCGTGGAGAACGTGGGGGAAGGCTCGAGGAGTTCCCCGGGCAGACAGAAGTGGCTGGTCGGGCACGAGGGTCCTATCCGATGTTATACCCCAAAATTTGACCAACCATTTCTTGTACTTGGCTTATGTTTTCTTTTCATTTTTCATTTTGCATAGCATAACATTTGCTCTTGAGGAAGGGGATCAAGGTTTTCCTGTGGCTCAGGTCTCTCTTTAGTGCAGGAGTCTAAACAACGATCATCAAGAGATTTGGCATTTATTTTGCCCAGCGATCGAGCGGTGGATTTTATTTTATTTTGTAGGATATTTTCAGATCAAGAGGCAGCATGCAGGTTATCCCAAGCATTCTCATGTTTGTAGTATTCAAGAGCAAGTTTCAGAGGCTTAACAGAGCTCGGAACGGAAGAAAACAGGCATTTGTGCACTTTTCCCTCCAAAAGGCGCCAAAATTCAAATTTTTAATGTGTTAACCGATTAACCAATTGGTTAATCGACTAACCATGCAAAATCAGGTCAAATTTGAATCTTTGAAGGTGTTAATCGGTTCACCCATATGGTTAACCGATTAACCAAGGCAATTTTCTGCTCTGCACATAAGTTTTTCAAGTGTGCCACTTTGGGGTCCATTTTGATCACATGAGAAATTGATTTTACACCAGAAGAAGGATCTAGAACAACTTTGAATTTTGATTAATTTCCCATTCCAATTTTCACAAACCACGCTACAAACCACATTTGGATCCTAACCAAGGACATATTTAAATGATTTTCTCCAAACCTCACACACACAATCCTCATAATTCCATTTCATTTTCAAAATTCACTCACTCTTGAATTTTGCTCTCAACTTTTCCATCTCCCAAACTCCATTAAAGCTCTTCTCACCTTGAATTCTTTGATTCTCCATTGGAATCATTGAATTCTAGAGCTAAAACCTTCATCCTTCATCCTTATCATCTCGAATTCTCCATTCAAATTTCGTGCTATTGTGGATCTGAATTTTAAAGTTGATCTAGAGGAGCTTATTTGGATTATTCTTGCTTAATTTTGGTGGATCTTCATTTTCACTACAAGAACTCACTTGGATCTTGAAGGAATTCTGGATTTCTTGCTCGGATCTGCTCATTTCAAGTGAATCAACATTCACCAAAGCAAATTTCCGCTTTGTAGGTTGGAAATTCTAGATTCGATTCTGTTTTTGAGCTTATTTGCATAATCATCATGTTGATCTTCATTTTTGATTGATTTTGTTGATGTTTGATCCATGTGATTCATGATCTTGATGTTTGAATGTGTTTACATGTTGATTAGATCACTGTTTTCTAGTTTAAATTCATGCTTAATTGATTATATGATCATTTGGATTATTGGAGAAGTGATTATTTGCTGAAAGTTCTTTTGAGCTGCTGTTTTCTGCCTCTGGTACAATGTTAATTGGTTAACCAGTTGCCGTGCAAATTGGTTAATCGATTAACCAGTGCGAATTTTCAAAATTTCAAACATTTTTAACTGGTTAATCGGTTAACCATATGTGTTAACCGATTAACACTGGACCAGAATGTCATGTTTGTTGTTTTTGAGCTTGTTTTGGGTATCATTTCACTTTGAATCTTCATGGACCAGAATGATGCATTTCAGTCAGATGTTTTAGATATTATGTTGTTGTTCTTGATTGTTTAATCATGATTTCTTCGACACGCGTGTTCGATTTCCACTTGAATGCATACTTTTGTTATTGTTGTTCAAAGTGATGAGTGTTTATTCTTTTGCTTGCATTCTTCTTTTGTTTTGCATCTCTTTGTTTGCATTTAAGAAGTCGAGATGTGCTTGTGGTGGTTGCTGCCCCACACTTTTTGCCTCCCTCTTTTCTTTTTGTTGCATTTCATGTTTGCATCCCTTCTTTCATCTCACTTGTGATTGATATTATCTTGTGTTTACTTGGTTCCCTTGCCATGATCCCTTAGGATTCCTAGTCCCTTTGGGAGTAGGAGAGACATTAAGTGTTTAATCCAAGCATGATAACATTAGGATAGTCTTTCCCTTTTTCAATCTCAATCTTAGTAGCACATTGCATGATAACATTAGGGTTGAGTTAGTTTCCCCTTAGTTGTGTCTTCTCTCTTCTCATCTCAAAACTTCTCCAAAACATGTAATAAAGGATAATGATTGTTGTACGTTACGAGCCTTAAGCATTTGGGAAATGATGATTAGGGGGCCTCCTCTCAATTGTCTAGAGTGTTTAGCGTATGCCCTTTGGGCGATATGCGACGCATTCACTCCTAAGTCATAGTCTTTAGTACAACATGAATTACAAACACAATTCAATTCACTTCTTCTTCATAAAAGACTCAAAAACAAACATCAAACTTTTTTATCCTTCGGGATTAATTGAAAACCATTTTCAGAGTGTTGTTAACTCTTGGTTCTACCGCAAACAGGTAACGCCTAAGTCCCCAATAGTCGAGCAACAATACACCTAACTGGTAGAACGAAGGTTTAACCATACTCGATTAAAACACTTGAACCCGTCTGTGGTCGTGTAAGCCCAAACTACGTTTGCTCTGATTTCTCGTACCAGACGAGGATACGTTGGCACAGGACGATGATGTCTTGGCGAGCAACCTTCCCCACCTTCACCCGTAGTTTCCCGAACTACGTTGACTCTGACTTTCCCATTGCACGAGGGAATACGTAGGCATAGAGTGGTGATGCTCTATTAAGTCTCTTTTCTTTTCTTTTGTCCTGTGAGCTTGTAGCTTAGATAGATTAACACCCTTTTAGATAGACAACAAGCGTGGATCCCGTCGAGTATGACAGAAGTGTGGGGTGCTCATACCTTCCCCTTGTGTAACCGACTCCCAAACCTAAGATTTGGTTGTGATGACCTTTCTTTTCCCTCTTTCATAGGTTTTCTCTGATCGTTTCCTTTCCCTCTCTTTGGGATAAATAACGAACGGTGGAGACTCTTTTGTCCTTGTCGGCCCTTCTTCGCAGCATGCGACACTTGACAATGAGGAAGAAGGAGGCTCGCTAGTCGGATGTGAGGGTCCTGCCTGACAGCTGTTGGTATATTCCCGATGGGGAGATGTTGTGCTCGACGGGGGTCCTGTCCGTCAACGTGATATTCTTGGGCCCAACCTCACTGGGCTTGGGCTTGCTTGGTGGAGATCCAAAAGCGTCGGCCCAGTCCAGAACAGTAGCCCCCAAAGTCGTTGTTCGTGTTAATGCGAGCTATGACTTGAGCAGAGAATGGTGTCGGGCACGTTGATTCGTCGGACATGTGTCAGTCAGGTGAGCTTGCGCCGAGGAGGTTCCTGCGTGCACGGGAAGAAGTTAAAGGGACGCAAGGAAGCTGGAGGTTTACCACGTGTCTTCATGTGACGGCTATGGCCTAGGCACTTAAATTCCTAGCGACACTTCGTTTCCCGTGCTAGGGGTATATATGTGTGAACCTGGCTTGTATTTTTGCTCATTCACTTTTTGCAGCTGCTCAACACCCGAAATTTTCTGCCCGACGTTTTCGATCGTTCCTGCTCGACATCTGAGATTCTTCTGCCCGACAACAACTTTTTTGTATTCATATCACGTAAGTTTCTGCATCTTTCTTGGCTTTTTTGTTGTTTGTGGCAGTGTTTTCGGCGGCTCCGCTGGGGGCGTTGGGAATGCCGTGAGTTTTTCTGGCGAATACGCCGGAGGACCCTTCAAAATTCGGGTAGACAACGTCCGTCCTTGGCCCTTGCAATAAGTACCCCGGGGAGTATTGGCAAGAACTTTGAATATCCCGAGGACAATGGGAATAATTCCCCAGGCACAAGTGGATGTGTACGCCAAGGACAAAGGATGCACTCTCTGGTCCTCCTCGGGGGATAACGTCGCCCCCAGCTCTTCACATGGGCGGTTGGGCAACCATGCCCTTTGACTTGAATTGCGGTGGAAGGGTGGATTTTATTTGGATGTCGAATTCACCGAAATCCTCTACTTTTCAGGTATAAATGGCTAGTCGCGACGAGGAGGAAGAAGTGGAGTGGTATTTATCGGAGGACGAGAAGGGCCGCGAGGAGGAGGTCGACCTGGATCCTCCGGAGAGGCATTTGGAAGAATGGGTCAGGGAGGAACCCCTAAATTATATGTCGAGGTTCGTCCTTGAAGATTCGAACGCGTTTGATGTGGTAGAGGAGAGGGTGCCCGGGAGCCCTCGTCAATTTCGCGCTTGTCGGCCTCAGGAGGTCGTTCGTATCTGCTCGCATTATGAAGGTGGTTGGCTCCCCATGTATGAGTTCTCCTTCAAGGAGGTGGGCCTACGACTGCCTTTCACCGGCTTTCAGCAAGGTGTTTTCCACCACTTGATGTTGGTGCCTTCCCAGCTACACCCGAACTCGCTGGCTTTCCTCCGAGTGTTCGAGATCATGTGCAACTATTTGGAGCTGGAGCCACCATTCCCTTATTCTTCTGCGTTTTCCATTTGCAACGTCAGACGACGGTTGGTCGACATAGTTGAGTTTCATTGAAGCAGGCGACCAGGCTCTTCCGCCCGTATACTAACTATGTACGAGACAATTTTTTCAAAGGAGGTAGTAATCGTGGAGGGACGCTTCGAGGACAACTATGAGTCCTATTTCCCCTTAGACTTGGGGGATCAACATTTCTGTTCGACCACGGACAACTTCATCTTCAGGCATGGTCGGCTGGGAGAGGAGGACAGCTTGGCCTTCCGGAGGTTGGTAGACTTCGTCGGTTGTCTACCTCCTCGAAAGTGTGTGTCCACTAACGGGGAGTACATCTGCGGCGAGGACGGGCAGATACGGACAAAGGCCCAGTATCTTAGGTAGTTTGAGTGCCTCCTGGCTACTTTTGTCACTTGTCTAGATTTTGCCTCATCTCCTCAGGGAACTGGGTCCCTAGCGTACCCCCGTTTCAAAAACGGCGACGGGAGGATGAGGTGTCGCGGATTAATCTGACGGACAGTTCCCCGGAGGGCGGGTTTGTCATGCCCCTTTATTGTCTCCGACCGAATTTCTTCTCAGGGAAGAACGATCCTACTGTGGCACCCGAGGAAGCCAAGAGCATACTGGTTGCGGGCAAGGAAGCTCGGAGGAAGATGATGTCCGTAGATCTGGCGGCGATGGTGAGGGTCTTCGAGACGACCCGTGTGCTGAATGAGGCAGGGTGCTCCTCAGAGGACCTAGCTGCTGTCAAGAGTGACCTCGCGGTGTCCAAGGAGGTTAGGGACAAGCTAGCAGCCGACCAGAAGGAGTATCAGAGGCAGGACCTGCTCCACCAGGGATGCATTGAGGATCTAGAGAAGGCCCTGAAGGAAAGGGATGAAGAGCTGAAGGGGGCCAACGGTCGTATTGCTGAGCTCGAGAACCTGGTCGCCCTTGCCGAGGATGAATATGAAGAGGAGTAGTTGGTTTCGTCTAGGAAAGGGTTTGTGGCCAAGGTTCACTAGCTCGAGGAGGACTGCCTGGTGACCCTCGAATTGGGCTTTAAGTACGCTGTGGACCAACTCAAGCTCGTCAACCCTGACCTGGTGACCGATGGGATTGTTCCTTTTCATCGGATCCAAGACGGTATAATAGTGGCGCCCCAGGGCTCGGATGACGAGGAAGACAAAACTGTTCGTGAGGAGGAGGAACCTGTAGAGTAGGAATGGTGGCCTACGTGCCCCTTTATTTTTCAGCTGGCCTACGTGCCCGGTAGTTTTCGGCTTGCGTGCCATGTTTCATTTGATTCGGGGCTTGTGCCCGTACATTGTAACATTTTGACTTTTGGGTTAGTGTCCGTTTATGGAATTTCTTGCTTTATTTTCTAAGTATGTGTGTGTGCTCGACTATATTTGCATGGTTTATATTTCTGTTTGCATTGTTATACTTGCTCGTACATTTGTTATGCTTAATGTATATTTTGCTAAGTTGGGAGTTATAGCTCGACATTCGTTGTGCCCGAGACCAGCCCCCGCGGCGTGAATGTCCCATCGCGAGCTGGGTGTTCTGTCGGACTTGGTACTATGGCGGCCACTCTAGGTCGAGTGGTCTCCGTCGAGCAGAGCTTCCTGCCCGCACACACAAAGGGTAGGTGCTTTCTATTTCGTTAATCTCGGAGAGACGCGGATGTACCACGCGGCGATCCCGTGGTCGCAAGGAAGGTTTGTGCGGGCAGTGATTAACTGTGGTATTTTCTTAGCTTTTCAGCGTTCCATGGTCGAGCTATTTGATCCCCGTGTAGTTTTTCGAGGTAGTAAGTCCCGTGTTCCGTCTTGTCCCGAACACGATATGGGCATTCCCAATTTGCGGCGAGTTTGCCCTCGTGTAAGTCCTTTTGGTTTCATCGTAGGACCAGGTCGCCGACCTGGAACTCGCGTTTTAGGACTTTGTTGTCGTAGCGAAGGGCGATCTTTTTCTTTAGCGTAGCCTCGTGGAGAGCTGCTCCTGATCGGATCTCCTCGACTAGGTCGTCTAACAGCCCAGTTTTTATTAATTAATTATTTATATTAATTAATTGACTTATGGGGATTGTTTTAATTATTGGAATTATTAGTAGATAAATTGAGAGAAGAAATATGATGGAAGGAAATAGAATAGAAAGTCATATAAGGGAAAGTGGAAGGAAAAGGAAAGAATAGAAACATAAGAGAAAGAGAAGAGACAGAAAGAGGAAGAGGAGATAAGAGAAGGAAAAAAGGGGAAAACTTGGAAAGCTCAAGAACAACTTCCAACTTTCGATTAATCAAGGTAACAGTGTGAAATGTTATTATCCTATCAATGTTTGTGATCATGTATGTGTGTGCATTTGGATTGTTGGATGTTTTTCTACATTTTCCATTTTAAGGCGGAAAGAGGTTTAATCGGTAGAAATCGAGTTTTGAACGGTTAGAATCGGAAATAAATGGCGTAGTTTAGTCGAATAATGTTGGGCTAAGACTATTAGAACTGATTTGAATTAAATCGGTTGATTTTGTGATGATATGGTGATTTTGGACTGTTTGGGGATCTGAGTTCGCAGATTCGCTAGCGTTCTCTAGGCGAGCAGAAGCGAAGGTTCGCCAGGCGAAGCCCAGCGAGTGGGTAGGGAACCATTATAGTAGCCAAGATCAGCCTTCGCTGGCGTGTTCGCCAGGCGAAGGAGGTGGCAAGAGGTTTTTCCAGGCGAGTGAACCAGCGAGTAGGCAGCGAACACTTCCAGTAGCTACTGCCTGCCTTCACCAGCGAGTTTTCCAAGCGAGTGAAGCAGCGAGCATTCACTAATGCTTCGCCAGGCAAATGGATCAGCGAGTGTGACATCATTTTTACTCCTTGTGTTTTCCATCCAATGTTGATTATTTGGTTCAATTGTGTTCAATCCTTATCTGTAATGAATAGTTTGTGTACTATTGTGATAAGATGTGATGTGGGTAGCCGTATGGCGCGAATTCTAGATTGTGAAATTGATTATGAAATATGGTCTTTTGACAAATTTATACATTGTTTAAATTGATTCAAAATGCATTATGAATGTGATGAATTTGATTAAATTCGTTGTCGTTAGTGCGATATTGTGAGTGCATATTGATTGTATGCGATTGTATGTGAAGAATGCATGAGAACATATTAGTGAATATGTGTGCATTTCTTGATAAATGTAGTGATGTGTGGAAAGTATGAATACTTTGATTATTATGAGATGCGTTGTGTGTGCAATCATGTTATAACTCTTATGTGATGAATTATTGAGTATGCATGGGATTAAGATGTGAGAACGGTCTTAAGTGCATATGATTGTTGATTGCATACGCATCATTTAGACAAGAGGCAATGCTTGCTAGTTTCGTGGAGGCTAGTGACTAGCCCCAAACCTAGAGCGGGGTTTGAAAGCTTAGGGAATGAGCTTTTGTTGTTATCGGTCTAGGGAACGGACCCGGTTTAAATGTAAAAACCAAAAAATGATAACAAGTTTTGGTACCACATGGCATTGAGTTGCATTGAGTCACATGGCATATATCATTGTTATATGGAAGAATGCATGTGTATGAATTGTTGAATGAGAGTTGCGATTGGATGAATAAACCTAATTGTAAATGTTTATGTGGAATGATGTGAATTGTTGATGTATGCATGATAAATATGTTTGGTAATTATCCATATTTGTTTATACATATGTTTTGAAGTATATGATGAGTTATGATGAAAGGTAGTGAGAGATGTGAAATATGTGTATTCTATGCTTATAAATATATATATATGATTATATGCATTGAGTATTATGATAATATTTATCACCCTTATGCTATTTTATAATGTTCTATGAGGCATTGCAGATTAGGTTGCTGGAGGTCTTTTGTGAAGTATAGCTTTATTCTTTTGGTCGGTTAGCTCTGATATGTAGCACATGGTAGTTAGGATTGTATATTATTCTTTTGGGATACATTTTATATATGTATCTGCTGACAAATGTTTATGTAAACATGAATGATGTGGTGAACCAATTGGATGATATGTATTTATATGATTACATGTTTAAAGTGAATCCATGTTTAGATTTTCCGCTTTTAATTCTAAATATTGAGATGTGGGTGTAAGAACTAAGTTCCTTTGTTGAAAGCTACCCCAATGTTGCATATCTTTTATAGAACATGTGTTGTATGTTTCAATTTTGTGTATGATGTGACATACCTCTTTTTACCATGTTTTAATTTTACTCTGATGAAATTTTAATATGTGCTTAATTGATTTATTTGTTTAATTAGGGGTATATAAGGGGGTGTTACATTAGTGGTATCAGAGCAGGTCGGTCAGTTGACCAAGTTGTTAATGTGTTTATTCCCTTATGCATTTAGTATGTGTGTAGCACTATCCATATGGTTGTTCTAACGAGTATTTGTTGTGGGAATCAAGAATGATGGTTGCAGGCAGCAATGATGAAGCGATTGCTGAGGCTTTGGAGATGTTGGTTGGAGTGATTGGGCAGAATCCTCAAGCCAATGTGAATGTTGGGAACAATGCTGATGATGAGTTTCGTGCTTTGGGAAGGTTTCAAAGGAACAATCCACCAATTTTCAAGGGAACTCATGAACCTGACAAAGCACAAGTATGGCTGAAAGCAATTGAGAAGATCTTTCGAGTTATGAATTGTTCAGATGCGCAGAAGGTCCAGTTTGGCACTCATATGCTTGAAGAGGAAGCTGAGGACTGGTGGGGTAACACTCATCAGAGGTTTGAGGAAGATGAGATTGTGGTTACTTGGGATGTTTTTAGAGAGGCATTTTTGGAGAAGTATTTTCCAGAAGATGTGCGTGGTAAGAAGGAAATTGAATTCCTTGAGCTGAAGCAGGGCAACTCAATTGTGGCTGAGTATGCGTCAAGGTTTGAGGAATTTATTAAGTTTTGTCCTCATTACAACACTGCCAATATGGAGAGATCCAAGTGTCTCAAGTTTGTGAATGGTTTGAGGCCTGAATCAAGCAAGTTGTTGGTTATTAGGAAATTAGGCGATTTTCTGAGTTGGTGAACAAGAGTAGAATTTATGATGAAGACAGTAAAGCTCGGTCTAGTCATTATAAGAGTTTAAATGAAAAGAAAGGAAAAGGTCAATTTAGAGGGAAGACGTATGTGAATCCTGCTGATAAGGGGAAACAGAAAGCTGGTTATGGAAAGAAGCCGAGTGGGGGAGGAACTCCTACTCCATTGAAGTGTATTAGATGCGGTGAAGAAGGACAACGTGCTCCTGAGTGCAAAAGTGTGGAGCAGAAATGTTTCAAGTGTGGCAAGCCAGGCCACAAAGCTCTTGAGTGCAGAAGCGGTGCGAATGTGACTTGCTACAACTGTGGTGAGCAAGAACACGTTAGTACCAAGTGTGACAAGCCTAAGAAGAATCAAGGGAATGGGAAAGTGTTTGCTCTATCAGGATCAGAGACTGGTGTTGCGGTGAAAATCGGATATCAAGCTATTGAATTAACTTGAACCTTAATTCTTTTACAACCGGACTTTAATTTATCCAAAGGAAAGGTCTAAAGAAAGAAAGAACCTTTTGCGCGATGTTACAACAACGCTAAGAGATTCGGGGATCGGGAGTTGGTTATGCATAGGGTAGGTATTTCACATCCTAAACATCTGTAGTACTCTACAGGAACCTTTTGTTTGTATGTATGCTAAGTTTGTTAAATATTTGCTAAGGTTTGGGTATTGGGTAAAAAGGTGAAGGTTATGATAGATGAAGACCTAAGATTGTTTCTAAGTTTGCTCGCAAAGACATCGCGTCCTCTGCCTACGTATCCTAACTAGGATAGAATCAGAGCAATCGTAGTTCACCTCACTAGGGTTGAAGAACGCTTGATTGCGATCAAGGTTCAAAGGGGAACAAACATAATAATGTTTGTGTAGAGTTTCACAAAACTCTCTATGTCTATGTTATAACACTCAAAGGGGGAAGTAAGTGATCATATCCATGATCCTTACATAGAGTTAACAACTCTATCCTAGGGTTCTAGTTGTAAACACTCCTAATGAGGGGGAAGGTTGCTCGTCAAGATATCGCATCTTGTGCCTACGTATTCTCATTTTCCAATGAGAAATCAGAGCGGTCGTAGTTCGGGCTCGAACTAAGGAATCAATTGGTTTTTTCCAGACCAAAAGAGGGGAAGGTTCTATCCAGACCTATGCGTTTATATCCTATTGGTTCTATCCAGACCAAAAAGGGGGTTAAGGCTCTTTCGAGGCCTATGAGGGTATTGAGCTATCTATGACCCAAGGGTCAATAGAGAGACTTTCCTTTGGAAGGGAGGAGATGAGGCAACTTGGATGAGAACTAAAAAAGTTCCATCACTTGGGGAAGAAATAATTAACAAAGTAATCAATACTTTAAACAAAAGGGGCATGGTTACAACCAAAGATCATGTATCTTAACAAAGATGAAAGCATATCTTAACAAATATTAAAGGTATATCTTAACAAAGATTGAAGGTAACAACCACATGTATCGATGACAATCAAATACAAGCAAATTAGTTTAACCTCATAATTTAGGAGGAAAGCAATATGAAATCATGGTAACGACCAAGGGAGAGTACCCTAGCATGTTAACTAACATAGTATAAATGAGAATGAGTGAATATGATAACACAAATGATCACGGTGAAAAAGAAATTCATCTGCATACGCGAGATAACGATCTCAATATAAAGGAAACTTACAAGCAACCAAAAGGCATGAAAATATGAACAAACATGGAATTAAAAAATATCACATGAAAGTAGGCATCAAGACAAACACAATTCAAAAAGAATGGGTTCAAAATGATGAAAATGGATGAGTTATGATTTTTTGAAGTTTGGATGAACAAAACATGAAAATCTAAATGATAAAAGGAATAAAATGCACATGGTAAGACAATGAATCAAACAAATTTGATTATTTAAACATGTTAACAAAATTTTAAGAATAATACAAGATCAATCTCACAAGAAAAATCAAGTTACAAGTTGAAAATTTTCAAGATCATCATGGTAAAAAAAAACAGTCATGGTAACATGTGGAATGCAAGTGGAAAGTTCACATTTATGAGTTTTAGGTTTACCTCTTGAAGCAAGCTTAAGCAATAAGAAAACCAGAGATCTTGAGAGCTCTTCCAAGATCTTGTTACATAAGTATGGAAGTGACTTGGATAGCTTTAATACATCATACTTTATGTGTTTGAAGTGTTTCTTGAGTTGGAAGAAGTTTGGAAATGGCTTTGAAAGGTGTTTTTCAAAAGCAAATTTTGAGGGATTTTGGAAACTTAATGAGATTTTGTAAGAACTTGTGATTGTGTAAGGAAGAAAGTTCTAGCTGTTTTCTAGCATGGAACTTGTGTGTTTTTGATGTAGTAAGTGAGTTCTATTTATAGGCAAAGGCCTTGAATCAAGGTATGGGCAAAAGTGAAGCAAATTGTCAATTTTAACCTTCCATCATGAAAATCTTTGAGTTTTCCAATGAAATCTTCACCTTTATCTTTAAGCCACTCTACTAAGATATTCCCCATGCCCTATAGATTTTTTCATCATGCTTCATAGGATAGGAGGTGACTTGTTGAATTAAAGTTGATGATTTGACAATGGTAGCCACCTTTTTTCTCTTTCTTCACTATTCACTTTTGCAACTTGCTTTAAATAATGATTTCCTTTAATCTTTGTGCCAATTTCGTGGGAATTGATGTAAAAATGTTAATTATCAATATAAACATCATAAATGAGGCTTAGTCTTTAATTAACATCGATTTAGAGAGGTTTTGGAATAAAAAAAAAAAAAACTCATTCTGACCTGGTTTTTCCAATATGAGTTTTTGCCAACTTGTGGACCTTGGTTCTCTCTAAACAGTAAGAGTTATGGAACCCACTTGTACTTTTTAAAAAGCCCCAATTAGGTACTACAATATTGATGCTTGTGTTAGGAACTCATTCCTCTTGAAACTAGGTCAAAAACCCTTGTGTGGTTAAGGAGTTATGACTTTGCCCTTTTCAAAACCTTGATTTCCCAACTTTTTGATTACTCCTCAATCCTTGATCCGATGGCCATGAAATTTTATGGGGAGGTGTAATATGACATAAGGAACATTTTTGATTCACATCATGAAGTCCAATTCCTTAAGATTCCCTACGATCGATGACTATCGGACCGTCTGTTCTTGTTTCGGGACTTCCAAGACCTTGAAACTCTTTGAGGGGACTTCAATAAGCCTTATAAACTTGTTGGACCAAAGTTGCATCATTGAACCTTCCTTTAAATCCAAAGTCAAACTACGGTTGACTTTTCCTGCTCGAAAACCCTAATCGGGTACCCTGAACTGCACTGTGCTTGATCTGGGGGTGACAACCTCCGATTGGATTAAAACATGACCCAATGTGATATCTTTGACTTTGTTTTATGGAGAATCAATCCAAAACATTGATTGATCATACTGTCGAAGTCTCGATTTTTTACGGTGCGGAACCCTAATTCGCATGTATCTTGACAAAGACAACTTGAAATAGGTTATGGTCAGATAATCAAACGAATATGACCCTAAAATGATGATGAGGATCTAAGGGGTCAAAATTTAGGGTGCAACAGTTGCCCCTATTTAAATATCTTCACTAGATGGCAATGAGAGATGACAATCCTCATAGAATCATAGTGAAAGGTATTTAAATATAGAAAACCAAAAATTTTGTCCCTTAGATCCGGTGGTATGCAAAAGGACAAATGTGAATATGCCATGAATCTAAATGGTGCTTTATGATGCTTGAATGCAAGCCAGATGCAGACACACGAGCAAAAACAAAAGAATGGTCGACACAACGAGTAACTACTCACAGGGGACCCGACGCACTGGGGAAAACTCCACTGGGAAAAAAGTCCACTGGGGAAAACTTCGCTAGGGAACAATTCCACTGGGGAAGCAAAACTTTACCGGGGGACAGACGGAATGAAGACACGAACCTCACTGGGGATAACCAGATGAGAAATTTCCTATAATGAAGAGTTCAAACGGGATCTTCAGGAAAAGGTTAGGAACAAGACCAGACGCACCGGGGAATCTAGTATCCACTAGTCCTCCGAGACTCGACTGGGAAAGCAAAATCTTCAAAAGGGGTACTGGTGATGACCAGAACAATAGACAGTTTCCAATAGTGCTAGTTACCACTAGACTTCCTGGGGGTGATGGTGACAACCAAACCAAAGTTCCAATCACAGTTGGGAATTTCGGACAAAACAGGACTTCAGCTGGGGAAATTGGTAACAACCAAACCTCACGGTACTAATATCGATTAGTTTTCAAGCAATGCCAGTAACCACTGGACTTAGAAAGAACTGGTGACTACCAAATCAGTGTTCCAAATACGATTGGTTATGATAATGCTAGTAACCACTAGACTTAACTGGGGAGATTGGTAACGACCAAAATCAAAGAAGATCAATAACCATTGGATTTTCAAAGGGTTTGGTGACAACCAAATCGAAGTGACGATAACAATCGAGTTTAGACAACATCAATAACAATTGGACTTTGAAGATTATTGGTGACGACCAAATCAAAGGATACCAATACAATTGGATTTAACAGATAAAGTTGGTAACGACCAAATCCAATACCAATAATAATTGGATCCGAAGGATGCCAGTAACCACTGGGTTTTTAGAATGATGTTTGGTAGCGAACAAATCAGACGATATCAATATCAATTGGTTTTGAACAAAGCTAGTAGCTACTAGGCTTTCGAATGATAGTTGATAACGACCAGATTAGATGATACCAATAACAATTGGATTTGAAAGATGCCAGTGACCACTGGGCTTTGGAAAAGATTGGTAACGAACAACTCGAAGGATACCAATAATAATTGGGCTTTTAACAATGCTAGCCACTACTAGGCTTTTGAATGATAGTTGGTAACGACCATATTAGATGATACCGATAACAATTGGACTTTAAAAGATGTCAGTAACCACTGGGCTTTGAAAGGGTTTGGTGACGACCAAATCTTCAAACAGGAAGCACAAATATATATCTCAAAACCTTATGAACAAAAGCTAATATCCTTAAAGCGTTAGGATACTGTGGAGACACAACCCTTAACACCTTAGGATTGGATGCAGACCCTCAAAACTTTAGGACCAAAAACTAATACCCTCGAAACATTAGGATATAGTAGAGACACAACCCTCAACACATTAGGATTGGACGAAAACCCTCAAAACTTTAGGATAAAAAACTAATACCCTCAAAATATTAGGATATAGTAGAGACACAACCCTCAACACATTAGGATTGGACGAAGACCCTCAAAACCTTAGGATCAAAAACTAATACCCTCAAAACATTAGGATATAGTAGAGACACAACCCTCAACACATTAGGATTGGACGAAGACCCTCAAAACCTTAGGATCAAAAACTAATACCCTCAAAACATTAGGATATAGTAGAGACACAACCCTTAACACATTAGGATTGGACGAAAGCCCTCAAAACTTTAGGACCAAAAACTAATACCCTCAAAACATTAGGATATAGTAGAGACACAGCCCTCAACACATTAGGATTGAAAACTAATACCCTCAAAACATTAGGATATAGTTAGAGACACGACCCTCAATACATTAGGTTCGAAAAGAGATACAACCCTCAACACATTAGGATTGAAAACTAATACCCTCAACACGTTAGGATATAGTTAGAGACACGACCCTCAATACATTAGGACCGAAAAGAGATACAACCCTCAACACATTAGGATTGAAAACTAATACCCTCAACACGTTAGGATATAGCAGAGACACAACCCTCAATACATTAGGATCTAAAAGAGATACAACCCTCAACACATTAGGATTGAAAACTAATACCCTTAACACGTTAGGATATAGTTAGAGACACGACCCTCAATACATTAGGACCGAAAAGAGATACAACCCTCAACACATTAGGATTGAAAACTAATACCCTCAAAACATTAGGATATAGTTAGAGACACGACCCTCAATACATTAGGTTCGAAAAGAGATACAACCATCAACACATTAGGATTGAAAACTAATACCCTCAACACGTTAGGATATAGTTAGAGACACGACCCTCAATACATTAGGACCGAAAAGAGATACAACCCTCAACACATTAGGATTGAAAACTAATACCCTCAACACGTTAGGATATAGCAGAGACACGACCCTCAATACATTAGGATCGAAAAGAGATACAACCCTCAACACCTTAGGATTGGACGCAGACCCTCAAAACTTTAGGATATAGATCACCTCATGCAAATGCAACCATTTTAGTTTCTGGGAATTTCTGAACTCAGGATTCAAATTATACATCTCCAAAGGTACACAACCTGTGCTCGGGATGGCAACAAACATCTATCTCCAAAGGTAAACAACCTGTGCTCGGGATAGAAACAAACATCTTCCAAAGGTACAAAACCTGTGCTTGGATAGATACATCTCCAAAGGTACGAAACCTGTGCTTGGAATCAAACGATACATCTCCAAAGGTATACGACCTGTGCTTGGATAGCAACAATCACCTGTCTCCAAAGGTAAACAACCTGTGCTCGGATAGCAACAATCACCTATCTCCAAAGGTAAACAACCTGTGCTCGGATAGCAACAAACATCTTCCAAAGGTACGAAACCTGTGCTTGGAAACAAACCATTGTGACTTAATTCGGAATGATACACAACCAAATTGTCAGTATCTGTCGTCCATTGATTTTCATAATGTCAATTACCAACGGGCCTTATTTGTAACATGATTGGTCACCACCAAATTACTTATACCAGTATCCACTGAATTTCCAAACAATGCTGGTCACAACCGTGCGTCGATGTCCTTAAGATAAGCTTCTCTGAATGAGATTGCCACTTATTGCTGAATACGATTAAGCTTCCCCGAAGAGATTGCCACTCATCGCTGAAAAAGGTTAAGCTTCTCCCAAGAGATTGCCACTTTACCCCTGAAGACGATTAAACTTCTCCGAAGAGACTGCCATTTATCGTTGATGAAGGTTAAGCTTCTCCACAGAGATTTCCACTTACCATTGAAGACGATTAAACTTCTCCGAAGAGACTGCCATTTATCGTTGAATATGAATAAGCTTCTCTACAGAGATTGCCACTTACCATTGAAGATGAATAAGCTTCTCTACAGAGACTGCCACTTATTGTTGAAGATGAATAAGCTTCTCTACGGAGACTGCCACTTACCATTGAAGACAAATAAGCTTCTCTACAGAGACTGCCACTTATTGTTGAAGATGAATAAGCTTTTCTACAGAGACTGCCACTTATTGTTAAAGATGAATAAGCTTCTATACAGAGACTGCCACTTACCATTGAAGATGAATAAGCTTCTCTACAGAGACTGCCACTTATTGTTGTGTAAAATTTTCTTCTTGATAGATAGTGCAAAATAAATGCACGTCCAGGTAGATTTTAGCGACCGACAGGGACCAAAGTTCAATCTAGAATGGAACTAGAAAGAATCTGTCACCAAGACTCCAATCATTGAGAAATAAACTCGAATGGTGACTCACCTTATCCAATCATGGAAAAGATAACTGAAGCAACCATCATCCACGAGGATTAAACTTTGTGGGGAATTGAGAAATAATGGACGTTTTATGCCTAAGGGCTGACAACTCTATTGAAGAGAGACGAAACACCCATTCACTGAGGAGAACACCAAAGTGAAATAAAGCAGGTAACAACCAGAGATAGCAAAAAATGTACAGATGCTATGCATATGCATATGCCATGCTTATGTTTATGCTGACGAAACAGACAAAACAAAACTAGAGATGAAATAAACATCTCGACACGGAGACCCAACCAAACTTTACCAAGATTGGACATCAAAGGGATGATCATGAAGAACAATTCCACTTCAAGGTTACCACCTTCTTTGGGAGAGAGTAATCTTCTTAGGCCAGAATGTCATGACTTCACTTAGATTGCCATCATGAGTTTGAATTCTTTGCTGAAGGAAAATCACGTCGAGAGATTCCCAGATCAACTGAAGTAACAACTTAACTAGAGAGTTGATAAAGGGTATCATGAGACCAAAACATTTATGCCCTATTATGATAACAACCCTCTTCAAGTGAGTGACGGCTCTTGTGACAAACAGTCTTCAAACCTTTTCTGCCCCAGATTACACGGTCTGTAAGAAGAAGTCATAAGGATGCCTTTACAAAAGAACTGGCATAATGATGCTTCAATGTCTTCAAACACTTAAAGAGAGATTTACAAATCTCGACGTGATTGCCCCAGTTTAACGGTGCTTACACGACAAAGTCTTCAGACTGTGGTAGTAACGACTGGGGAACAAACTTGCCCCTGCTAGCTGGTAACTGTAACAGAGTTGCCCCAGACTAAACCGCTCTTTCAAGAGATTCAACTGATCTTGACCTGGTCGGCTCTGATTAACTAAATGTTATGACAAATGATTAACAAATCCTTCAAATTGGTCGCCCCAGGCTGAGCTTCCTTTATCAAGTCAAATTCCCTAGCTAACAACGTTTGTTGGGATTCCTTTGACATTGGATCATTTTGCACGCAATGTTGTTCATTAAAAGTTGGCAATTTTCAATGTAAAATTCATGCAATCTTTTGAAAACATATTTGATGAAACACACACGGCGGAGTGATCAAGTGATCAAAGTGAAAGTGATCCAATCATTTTACAAATGATGGATAAAGTGATGAACACACACAATTAACAAAAATCATTAGGAGTCAGGTTATCCAAACTTGCTGTAATATGCTTTCAAAACAACCTTACCTCAATTAGGTCTTTTAAGGGTTGTAACGTGGCTTGGTTCACGGTTCATAAAACAAAGGGTAAAGGCTCAAGGTTATTTGGTCCCACCCACTCACCATGATGAACTCCAATCCTACGCTTAGTTAACTCAAACTATACATTCAGGTTCTTACAGGCTTAAGACTTGAACTGATGATAGTTGGTGATGGTTTACAAACCTAGGGTAGTCACAACTCCCTTATAGCATTTGATAGCTGTTTGCTATTTGAGGATTTTTAAAAGTGAAGAATCTTACAAAACTCCTTTCTTTTTATCCCTGACTTTTGTCTCTTTTGAACACACAGTCAGCGAGATGCCCCATTTTTGCCTAAGTCCCTTTCATAGGTTTTGACTTAGCGGGCTTTTCTTTTTTCATTTTTTCTTCTTCTCTTTTTTTTTTAAAGGAGGTGACTACCTTGTTTAATGATTACGGTGAACCATCATCGTCTTTTATGCTGAAAAGCATCTTCGACACTTTCTTGTTGTGTACGAAGGAAAACCTGAGTGCACCACCTTTATATGAAAAGTGTCTTGTATGCACATATCTTCAAGTTAACTGAGAACTACCCGCCCCAGGTTTGAGATGTAAGGTTTTGTTTTTGTAAAGAAAGAAACTCCTACTTCTAGGCTCGAAAGGGTTAACGAGGGATTATCTTCCTTATTTCTCCAGTGTTTAGGGATCGAAAAAAATGCCTTACATCATCGGCAAAGTTAAATTGAAAGCATATCAACAACAATTATGGATATAGTTTTCATCATCCTCCTCAATCTTTGTTTTAAAGAACAGTTTAGTAAACAAAAGAAATTTTCTTGCATTTTTGGTATTTCATAACAATGAAAAAAGAAAGAGTGAAACGAATGGACTTAATCAAAAGATGCACAAACATTTCATTAAATATTGCCAAATTCAAATAAACAACAGTTTACAAGCAACACAAATGCAAAGAAAACGCAACAAAATGCTGAAACAGTCTACAGCTGCCAGCCTTAGGGAATTAAAATTGTTTAACAAAACAAAATTCAAATTTCAGGCCCATGCGGGGAAACACCTCCAACCACCACTTGCTCCTTGTGATATAGAATTGTGAGGGGTCTCACGGGTCCTTTGCCTTTGGATTTAGGAATATCAGCGTTGTCATTTGATTTATCCTCCTGAGGTCTCAGTAACTCTTGCAGTCTCAGTTTAAAACCTTCACATTCTTCGACTAGGTGCCCTGTTGTCCCGGTACGATATCCACATTCTACTTCTGGGTGATCTTCTTCGAGAATCAGGTGTTTGTCAATGATAAGCTCTTTAACAATGAACCCTAATGCTAGACATGCATCTAGGTTGTGTCCTTCAGCTCCTTTGTGAAATTCACAGGTCAGGTTCTCATTATGCCATGGTCCTGGCACAGGTTTGGCTAATCGTGGAGTCACTAGCGAATTCTGAATCAATAGCGGGTAAAGTTTGCTTAACGGTACTGGAGTTGGTCTACCGTAAGTCTTATTTTTCCTGACATGATCCTTCTTGTTCAATCTCCGACTTTGAGAACTTTGAGGAGGAACAAACACCGACTGGTGAGAGTCTTCAGTTGAATGCCCTAGTGCCCCAGTACGATAGCCCCATTTGGCATTGGTATCGAAGTCCATAGGATGAGGAGGAATTACTGGTTTCAGCTCCTTCGGTATTATCAATTCGCCTTGGATCAAATCTGGCAATATATGACCGTACGGCATTGGAAACGAACTCTCTGGTTTCCTTGGTCTTTGTTAAGCATCCTGACGCGATCGATGATTATTTGGTGGTTGATACCGAGAATGTCCTTGAGTTAGAGGAATCATCAGAGATAATGCATCCCTAATTTCTCTGGACGTCACATGGTCAAGGGGACCCTCTTCTTTCATCATGTTCTGTAATGTCTCTAGAACCCAATTCATATGACCTTTGAGAATTCTGATGTCCTCCTTCAGCATTTTCTGGGCTTTCAAAAGTCCCTCAATTGTTGCCATTTGTCCTGGATATGTGCTAGGTATCCCTTCTCTATCTCTGATCAAAAGCGACGCAAGGCTGAGAAATGCAAACGCAATGCGAAAGCAAACTGGTTTTACAAAACTCAGAAGATTGACTAAGTTAAAAGCCCTCATTTCATCAATCGTTGGAAAAGTTACAACTTTTTTTTTTAGAATACCAGAGATCGACTGAGTTTTACAAAACTAGTTGCGACATGATATGCTTATGGTGATATGGTGGGATGATGCACACACAACACAAAGGCAAGTATTTACAAATACAATGTATATGCAGACACAAAGGCTCCCTAGCATGGGGTCAAAGGTCTATCCATCCCCAAGGATTTGTACTATGAGTTGTTTGTACCTGCCGAACGGGTTCTAACACGGTTCCAAGAGTCATCAACCCATCTTTCGGATATTACCAATTTCCCAAATTACTCGGTAATTGATAATATTCTCAAGAGAGTCTCGTCCGAGTGTAGTATCGCGTATCAACCATTTCGGAATTACTCCCTTATGATCATCGCACTACGTCCTAACAAGGCCAAAGTGGGGTGAAAATGTAATCTAAAGGTCCACAGTGTCAACGGCTCCTTTGTTGAGAGTAGTAATGTTTTCATGAATACTCATTCAACATCACTAACTCTCAAAAGGGCCTACACTGAGCGGTGGTTTCTCAAGTTAGCTTGGTCGGGAATCAACTCCCTATAAGCCTTCTTGAATATACCACCATCCTATCATAAGTGCACTCAAGTACGGGTATAGTACTGTCTCACCACTCAAAGCACCCAATATCCAACCACAAACAAATATATTGACAAATATACATGTTAAGCAAATATTGACAAATATAGCATATAAACAAACAAAATAGGCTAAACCCTCAAGTTAAGTCTCCCCAGTGAAGTCGCCATTTCTGTTGCGGTGAAAATCGGATATCAAGCTATTGAATTAACTTGAACCTTAATTCTTTTACAACCGGACTTTAATTTATCCAAAGGAAAGGTCTAAAGAAAGAAAGAACCTTTTGCGCGATGTTACAACAACGCTAAGAGATTCGGGGATCGGGAGTTGGTTATGCATAGGGTAGGTATTTCACATCCTAAACATCTGTAGTACTCTACAGGAACCTTTTGTTTGTATGTATGCTAAGTTTGTTAAATATTTGCTAAGGTTTGGGTATTGGGTAAAAAGGTGAAGGTTATGATAGATGAAGACCTAAGATTGTTTCTAAGTTTGCTCGCAAAGACATCGCGTCCTCTGCCTACGTATCCTAACTAGGATAGAATCAGAGCAATCGTAGTTCACCTCACTAGGGTTGAAGAACGCTTGATTGCGATCAAGGTTCAAAGGGAAACAAACATAATAATGTTTGTGTAGAGTTTCACAAAACTCTCTATGTCTATGTTGTAACACTCAAAGGGGGAAGTAAGTGATCATATCCATGATCCTTACATAGAGTTAACAACTCTATCCTAGGGTTCTAGTTGTAAACACTCCTAGTGAGGGGGAAGGTTGCTCGTCAAGATATCGCATCTTGTGCCTACGTATTCTCATTTTCCAATGAGAAATCAGAGCGGTCGTAGTTCGGGCTCGAACTAAGGAATCAATTGGTTCTTTCCAGACCAAAAGAGGGGAAGGTTCTATCCAGACCAATGAGTTTATATCCTATTGGTTCTATCCAGACCAAAAAGGGGGTTAAGGCTCTTTCGAGGCCTATGAGGGTATTGAGCTATCTATGACCCAAGGGTCAATAGAGAGACTTTCCTTTGGAAGGGAGGAGATGAGGCAACTTGGATGAGAACTAAAAAAGTTCCATCACTTGGGGAAGAAATAATTAACAAAGTAATCAATACTTTAAACAAAAGGGGCATGGTTACAACCAAAGATCATGTATCTTAACAAAGATGAAAGCATATCTTAACAAAGATTAAAGGTATATCTTAACAAAGATTGAAGGTAACAACCACATGTATCGATGACAATCAAATACAAGCAAATTAGTTTAACCTCATAATTTAGGAGGAAAGCAATATGAAATCATGGTAACGACCAAGGGAGAGTACCCTAGCATGTTAACTAACATAGTATAAATGAGAATGAGTAAATATCATAACACAAATGATCACGGTGAAAAAGAAATTCATCTGCATACGCGAGATAACGATCTCAATACAAAGGAAACTTACAAGCAACCAAAAGGCATGAAAATATGAACAAACATGGAATTAAAAAATATCACATGAAAGTAGGCATCAAGACAAACACAATTCAAAAAGAATGGGTTCAAAATGATGAAAATGGATGAGTTATGATTTTTTGAAGTTTGGATGAACAAAACATGAAAATCTAAATGATAAAAGGAATAAAATGCACATGGTAAGACAATGAATCAAACAAATTTGATTATTTAAACATGTTAACAAAATTTTAAGAATAATACAAGATCAATCTCACAAGAAAAATCAAGTTACAAGTTGAAAATTTTCAAGATCATCATGGTAAAAAAACAGTCATGGTAACATGTGGAATGCAAGTGGAAAGTTCACATTTATGAGTTTTAGGTTTACCTCTTGAAGCAAGCTTAAGCAATAAGAGAACCAGAGATCTTGAGAGCTCTTCCAAGATCTTGTTACATAAGTATGGAAGTGACTTGGATAGCTTTAATACATCATACTTTATGTGTTTGAAGTGTTTCTTGAGTTGGAAGAAGTTTGGAAATGGCTTTGAAAGGTGTTTTTCAAAAGCAAATTTTGAGGGATTTTGGAAACTTAATGAGATTTTGTAAGAACTTGTGATTGTGTAAGGAAGAAAGTTCTAGCTGTTTTCTAGCATGGAACTTGTGTGTTTTTGATGTAGTAAGTGAGTTCTATTTATAGCCAAAGGCCTTGAATCAAGGTATGGGCAAAAGTGAAGCAAATTGTCAATTTTAACCTTCCATCATGAAAATCTTTGAGTTTTCCAATGAAATCTTCACCTTTATCTTTAAGTCACTCTACTAAGATATTCCCCATGTCCTATAGATTTTTTCATCATGCTTCATAGGATAGGAGGTGACTTGTCGAATTAAAGTTGATGATTTGACAATGGTAGCCACCTTTTTTCTCTTTCTTCACTATTCACTTTTGCAACTTGCATTAAATAATGATTTCCTTTAATCTTTGTGCCAATTTCGTGGGAATTGATGTAAAAATGTTAATTATCAATATAAACATCATAAATGAGGCTTAGTCTTTAATTAGCATCGATTTGGAGAGGTTTTGGAATAAAAAAGAAAAACTCATTCTGACATGGTTTTTCCAATATGAGTTTTTGCCAACTTGTGGACCTTGGTTCTCTCTAAACAGTAAGAGTTATGGAACCCAATTGTACTTTTTAAAAAGCCCCAATTAGGTACTACAATATTGATGCTTGTGTTCGGAACTCATTCCTCTTGAAACTAGGTCAAAAACCCTTGTGTGGTTAAGGAGTTATGACTTTGCCCTTTTCAAAACCTTGATTTCCCAACTTTTTGATTACTCCTCAATCCTTGATCCGATGGCCATGAAATTTTATGGGGAGGTGTAATATGACATAAGGAACATTTTTGATTCACATCATGAAGTCCAATTCCTTAAGATTCCCTACGATCGATGACTATCGGACCGTCTGTTCTTGTTTCGGGACTTCCAAGACCTTGAAACTCTTTGAGGGGACTTCACTAAGCCTTATAAACTTGTTGGACCAAAGTTGCATCATTGAACCTTCCTTTAAATCCAAAGTCAAACTACGGTTGACTTTTCCTGCTCGAAAACCCTAATCGGGTACCCTGAGCTGCACTGTGCTTGATCTGGGGGTGACAACCTCCGATTGGATTAAAACATGACCCAATGTGATATCTTTGACTTTGTTTTATGGAGAATCAATCCAAAACATTGATTGATCATACTGTCGAAGTCTTGATTTTTTACGGTGCGGAACCCTAATTTGCATGTATCTTGACAAAGACAACTTGAAATAGGTTATGGTCAGATAATCAAACGAATATGACCCTAAAATGATGATGAGGATCTAAGGGGTCAAAATTTAGGGTGCAACAACTGGTAGTGAAGATCGTTTGATCCGAGGTACATGCTTCATTAATGGTATACCTTTGGTCGCTATAATTGATACTATAGCTACACATTCTTTTAATTCTTTGGATTGTGTTAAGAGATTAAATCTTGAGTTGTCTGTTATGAGTGGAGGTATGGTTATTGATACTCCTGCTATGGGTTCGGTAACTACCCTGTATGTGTGTTTGAATTGTCCGCTGAGTACTTTTGGTAAAGACTTTGGGGTTGATTTAGTGTGTCTTCACTTAGATCAACTTGATGTTATTCTTGGGATGAATTGGTTGGAATTCAATCGTGTCTATATTAACTGTTTTGACAAAACGATTATTTTTTCCTGAACCTGAAGATGAAGGGGATTTTTTTATGACTGCTAAGCAAATGAAGGAATCAATGCAAGATGGTGCGAAGGTATTTATGTTTATGGCAACTTTGAGCATTGGTGAAAGTGGAACAATTGATGCTTTACCAATTGTCCGTGATTTTCCGGAAGTTTTTCCTGATGAGATAAGAGTTTACCGCCGGAACGAGAAGTGGAGTTTGCGATTGACATGATTCCTGGAACTAGTCCGATATCGATGGCTCCGTATCGTATGTCCGCATCGGAATTGAAAGAGTTGAAGAGTCAACTTGAAGATCTACTTGAGAAGAGATTTATTCGTCCGAGTGTGTCACCGTGGGGTGCACCAGTGTTGTTGGTTAAGAAGAAAGAAGGTTCTATGAGACTCTATGTGGACTACAAGCAGTTGAACAAGGTGACTATCAAGAATAAGTATCCACTTTCTAGGATTGATGATTTGATGGATCAGTTGGTTGGTGCGAGTGTGTTCAGTAAGATAGATTTGAGATCTGGGTATCATTAGATTCGTGTGAAGGCTGAGGATATTCAGAAGACTTCTTTTAGAACGAGGTATGGACATTATGAGTATTCTGTGATGCCATTTGGTGTGACTAATGCACTAGGTGTATTTATGGAGTACATGAATAGGATTTTCCATCCTTATTTGGACAAGTTTGTGGTGGTGTTCATTGATGATATTTTGATTTATTCGAAGAGTGAAGAGGAACATGTCGAGCATCTGAGGATTGTGTTATCATGCTGAAAGAGAAGCAGTTATATGCTAAACTTTCTAAGTGTGAATTTTGGTTGAAGGAAGTGAGTTTTCTTGGTCACGTGATTTCGAGTAGAGGTATTGTAGTTGATCCGTCGAAGGTTGAAGCGGTATCACAATGGGAGACTCCGAAATCAGGTTTTGAGATTAGAAGTTTTCTTGGTTTGGTGGGATATTATCAGAAATTCATTGAAGGATTCGCCAAGTTATCTTTGTCGTTGACGCAGTTGACTAGGAAAGGTCAAGCTTTTGTTTGGGATGCAAAGTGTGAAGAAAGTTTCCAAGAGCTTAAGAGAAGATTGACGACATCCCCTATTTTGATTTTACCGAATCCGGCAGAACCGTTTGTTGTGTATTGTGATGCTTCTTTGATGGGTTTAGGAGGTGTGTTGATGAAAGATAAACAAGTTGTGGCTTATGCTTCGAGGCAAATTAAAGTGCATGAGAAGAATTATCCGACGCATGACCTAGAGTTGGCCGCCATTGTATTTATGTTGAAACTTTGGAGGCATTATTTGTTTGGTTCGAGATTTGAGGTATTTAGTGATCATAAAAGTTTGAAGTATCTCGTTGATTAGAAAGAATTGAATGCAAGGCAGAGGAGATGGTTAGAACTTCTGAAGGATTATGATTTTGGTTTGAATTACCATCCGGGTAAAGCGAATATGGTAGCCGATGCATTGAGTAGGAAATCGTTGCATATGTCAATGATGATGGTAAAAGAGTTGGAATTGATCGAGCAATTTCACGATTTGAGTTTGGTGTGTGAGAAGACTTCTTACGGAGTTAAGCTGGGTATGTTAAAGCTTACTAGTGGTATTCTTGACGAGATTCAAGAAGGACAGAAATCTGATTTGAGTTTAGTTGATCAATTGACTTTGATCAATCAAGGTTAAGGTGGTGATTTTCGAATTGATGAAAATGGTATCATGAGGTGTCGTGATAAAGTTTGTGTTCCTGATGTTATTGAGCTGAAGAAGAGTATTCTTGAATAAGGACATCGTAGTGGGTTGAGTATTCATCCGGGTGCTACTAAGATGTATCAAGATTTGAGGAAAGTATTTTGGTGGCCTCGTATGAAGAAGGATATTGCCGAGTTTGTGTATTCTTGTTTGACTTGTCAGAAGTTAAAGATTGAGCATCAAAAACCGTCGGGCTTGATGAAACCGTTGTTTATTCCTGAGTGGAAATGGGATAGCATTTCTATGGATTTTGTATCTGGTTTACCGAGGACGCCGAGTAATTTTGAAGCTATTTGGGTTATTGTGGATAGATTGACCAAATCTTCTCACTTTATTCCTATGTGTCATACCCCAAATTTTGACACCTTAGATCCTCATTATCATTTTTAGAAGCATGATCATGCATTATCTAACCCTAAATCAGTGCAAGTTTATTATTGTCAAGTTACAGATGAATCAGGGTTCTCGCACCGACAAATTCAAAACAATCAAGGAATGATCAACCAATGATTTGGGCCAATTCAATCATGGAATGAAATCAAAGACAATATCAAAGTCAAATGGGAAGTCAATTTGAAGAAATCGTTTCAGAATCAAGAACAGTGCAGTCAGGAGGCCCCGATTAGGGTTTTTAACTAGTAGAAAGTCAACTGTGGTTTGACTTTGATGTTGGGAAAGGTTTTAATGGTGGGAGTGAGGTCCATGAAGTTAATATAGGCTATTAAAGACTATTCAAGAAGTGTCAAAGTCCCAGGATGTCCAGAATATCAACAGGCGACTCGATCGGCACCGATCGATCGTACGATTGACCGAAAAGTCAACTCCTCGAATTTTGAGAATTGGAATCCAAGTTGTGAATCAAAGTTGTTCCTTATGTCATAATGGACTTGCATATCAATTTTCATGGTCATTGGATCAAAAATGAGAGAGTAATCGAGAAATCGGGAAATTAGGGTTTTGAAAAGGGCTAAACCGTATCTCCTTAACCACACATCCAATTGAGTTGGTTCTAGTCTCATTTGAAAGCTCTTGACAAGTCCTACAAAAGTCCCATACTAGTCCACAACCAGAAAATGCATACTTTTTGAGATATAAGCAAAAACATTCCTAGAAGGGAAAATAACTTAGAAAATTTCTAAGTTATTTTCACCTTAAAAGCTAAAATCAGCCAACTTCAAGGGGGTTTTTCACCTAGTTTCAAATAGAATCAAGATTTCTGGCCAACATGAAAGTTTTATTACTATGTGAGGGCTTTCTAAAAAGTACAAGTACATCTCAAGGGGATTTATGAGCTGAGAGATACATGTGTTCAAAGTTGGCAATTTGTCACTTTTGTCCCACATTGATGAATTTTGCAAAAACACCTCTAGCACTCAAGTGGATCAATTTCAATGCTACAAACTCCTTCTATATGATATATTAATCATTCTTAGCAGGTTAGAACAAAGAAATAACAAGGAGATAGCATGGAAATAAGAATGGTGAGTTCATTGCCAAAGTTGAAATATTTGACTTTTCCAAGCATGAGGTGGAAAGTCATTTCTGTTCCAGCCACTCTACCAGGCCTCTAGGCATTGATTCCTCTGTAAAAACATCATACAAACTTGCCAATTAAGTCAAGAAAACAGCTAGCAATCAGAAAAGCCAAGCAAGTGGTCATTTGGAAGAGAAAATATCAAGGTTTCTTCATGGTGAAGCAAAATGACCAAGCAAGCTCCTCACTCATTTTTTCTATAAATAGAGACCTCTAACTCCTCATTATGGACATCAACATCATTCTGAAAACCTGCTAAAAGGAGCCCTCTCATCACACCTCTCTCTCACTTACATTTTGCAAAATCACCAAAGTAGCCAAAATTGCCAAAATTCAGCATTTTGCAATCTTGCTACCACATTGAGCTACACATGTTCCAGCACTCAAATCTTCATCCACACATCCTAGAAATCATATATATGAGGTGTACAAACACTTAAACCACCAAAAAATTCAAAGAATCAAAAAGTCAACTGTCCATGGAACTTACTTTGACCAAAGTTCATAAAAACCTCCAAATCTTGATCCAAACACTTTCTTGAGGTTTTGATTGTTTGAACACCTCAAATATACCATATATCAAGTGTCCAAACCTTCATCCTTCATCAAAAGTTAACCAATCTCATTTTGGCATCTCATTTGGATTGTTTCTTAAAGTTCAAGTAAAGCACCAATACAAAGAGCTTGGATTTCTTCACCTCTGGTTTTCTCAACATTCTTGGCTTGCTAAATAAGATCACCAACAGGTATGTAATTTGTAAAACCTTGCTCTTTCATTATTCTCCATATCTTGCATATTTAGGTTTTTGATAAAATGAAGTATAAAGCATGAATGAGAGGTGTGTTCATGATCTTCCACACATAATACACACCATTTGCGAATTGAATGCTATGTTCTCATATGTGTGTTCCAGTTTAAATTTGTTCACTTGCACACACTTAATATGACATACTTAAGATGTTGTGATGATTGATACAGCTCAAGACACTCCCAAACTCTAAAGTCATCTTGTTGTGCTTTGTCATGCTTATGTGATTTTGCAACTTGGATATGACAGTCACATTCATGAATGGCTTGGTCTCAAAATTGTTTGCCACTTGTTATGTATCATATATTGGATGTGTATGTGAATTTACTTGACATTAAACATGTTGGAATCAAGTTGTGCATAGCATTATGCATCTCATGACATAAAACCATACCAGCTATCGTTTTTTTCACAGGAAAATGAATCTCAGAAAACCAACACCACCATCCTCTTCCTCTCATTTTTCTACCCAATTTACAAATAAAATTTGTCTCGATCCGATGAGCGGTTAGTGAGATACGGTATAAAACGTATTTGGTTTCGATTATGTTTCCATGCATCCAAAACACACACACACACCAGTCAGCGTTTTTTTTCACAGGAAAATGAATCTCAGAAAACCAACACCACCATCCTCTTCCTCTCATTTTTCTACCCAATTTACATATAAAATTTGTCTCGATCCGATGAGCGGTTAGTGAGATACGGTATAAAACGTATTTGGTTTCGATTATGTTTCCATGCATCCAAAACACACACACACGCCAGTCAGCGTTTTTTTCACAGGAAAATGAATCTCAGAAAACTAACACCACCATCCTCTTCCTCTCATTTTTCTACCCAAGATCCATATAAAATTTGCCTCGATCCGATGAGCGGTTAGTGAGATACGGTATAAAACGTATTTGGTGTTGATTATGTATTTTGCCCAGCCATGATTCAAAACGAGCCTTGTATACATACTGTTTCCATTTGATTAATGGATGTAACAGCCGCCCCAGCGGTAAGAGCATGCGCGCAATTATACCTTTCACCATCATGACCAGGGTTCGATCCGGGTGGAGGTCGAACCCTTTTATTATTTTTCCTATTTTTGTACATAAACTTCAAAAATTCGTAACTCTCTCATTTTTTATCGTTTTTCACCCGTTCTTTTTTCATTGTGTTTATTTTAATGTGTACTTTCATGTCATAATTTTATTTTCCATGTTTGATTTTTTTTTCACCACGTTTTATGGTGCGTAATCCGCGCGTCAACGGTACTAACCCTATTTGGTTGCAGATGAAATTTAGAAGGTTTCCTCTTGTGTTTTCTCAGGAAAATTGATTGTTATCATATCTATATATGTTTGTCAACATGTTAGAATTTTTACCTTGAATTATTTTTATATTTATCTCATCTGTCTGTTAACGGTATTCCAGGTGCGAACTGTCGTCACGGTTCTCGTACCAAAACAATTGCTCTGATTGTCATCATTGCTTTCCATCTTTAATCTTTGTATTTAGTTGTCACCATGAATGTTTGAATGATGTTTGTATTTTATTTTATCCCTAAGCGACGGAGCTCGTTAGCTTTCGTCCAGTTGCCGACAATACTGTTCCTCCAAAGGAAGGTCTGTCCACTTGACTGTCAATGTCTTGGACCAAAATCTCTGCTATCCCTTGACTTTGTTAAGTCACCTTAACCCTAGACTAGAAGTCTTTAGACTTTGCTTGAAGTCTAAGAAACCCACCCATACTAGGAGTGTTCTTCAACTAGAACCCTAGGAAAGAGTTCGTCAACTCTGTGTAAGAATCATCGTCATGATTTCTTACTTCCCCCTTTTACAATTTAGTTTAGGGAGTTTTGTCAAACTCCACACAAACACCGTCATGTTTGTTCCCCTTTGAACCTTGATCATCATCAAGTGTTCTTTTCCCTTGTGAGGTGAACTACGATTGCTCTGATTCTATCCTAGTCAGGATACGTAGGCAGAAGGTGCGATGCCTTTGCGAGCAAACTTAGAAAACCACTTAGGCCTTTATTTTACTTTTATTCCCAACTTAAACCAGAGTGCACAATTCACAAACTTAGCAAGTAATTAAACAAAAGGTTCCTGTAGAGTACTACAGATATTTAGGGTGCTAATACCTTCCCTAGATATAATCAACCCCCGAATCCCCGAATCTCTAAAGCGTTGTTGTCACATCGCGCAAAAAGGTTCTTTCTTTCTTTAGACCTATCCTTTGGATAAATTAAAGTCCGGTTGTAAAAGAAATACGATTCAAGTTAATTAATAGCTTGATATCAAATTTTCACCGCAACAGAAATGGCGACTTCACTGGGGACACTGTTTATTTTGAGGGTTTAACCTATTTTGTTTATATACTTGCTATTTGTGAATATTTGTGAATATGTGCAGATTTGTTCTTTTGGCTTTTGGGAAATATAATTGGTGAGACAGCACTATACCCGTGCTTGAGCGTACTTATGATAGGAAGGTGGTATATTCAAGGAGGTTTATAGGGAGTTGATTCCCGACTAAGCCAACTTGGAAACCGCCGCTCAATGGAGGTCCTTTTTGAGGGTAGTGTTGTTGATCGAGTATTCGTGAAAACAATGCTGCTTTCTATAAGGGGCCCATGCCATTGAGGACCTTTAGAACACATTACCCCACTTGGCCTTATTAGGATGTAGTGCGATGACTATGAGGGAGTATTTCCGAATAGTTGATACGCGATACTACACTCGGACGAGACTCTCTTGAGAATATTATCGACCCCCGAGTTATTTGGGCAGTTGATAATATCCGAAAGATGGGTTGAGGACTTTGGGAACTTTTTAGAACCTTGTTCTACAGGTGATGAAAATCTCTAGTACACTCCATATTGGGAAGGGTAGACCTTGGCTCCATGCTTGAATTTCCCTAAACCAAAACCTGTTGTTTGCTTATCTATGTGAATACTTGTGTTTGTTGCATTCATGCATTCATAGCATCATAACATAAAAGGTTTATGGAACTCAGACTCTTATTTTAAAACTTTAGGAAACATCATGGATCAAGGAAAAAAGAAAACAATCAAGTACACATACAAGAGTCCTAAGCTGGATGACATTGAAAAGTTGAGCGCTATTATCACAGATGTAGAAGGGTTCAAGAGCAGGTACGGTAATTTGTTGTCACTACTGAGGATGAAGAAGAGAATGGATCTAGGACTCCTTTCTACTTTGCTACAGTTCTACGACCCACTCTATCACTGCTTCACATTTCCAGATTATCAGCTTGTACCTACACTTGAAGAATATTCCTGTCTGATCGGTTTGCCTATCCTTGAAGATTCTCCTTTTCCATTCACGGAGAAGGACCCTAAGAAAGAAGAGATCGCCAGAGCAATACAATTGGGAGTAAAAGATATACAAGAGAATATGACCACCAAAGGAGGAATTTCTGGTTTACCTGCTGGGTTCTTGATTAAGAAAGCGCAGTATTATGCCGATCACCTGAGTATGAATACTTTTGAGGCAATCTTGGCCTTGCTCATCTATGGTATCTTCCTGTTTCCCAACATTGATAATTTTGTGGACCTCAATGCTATCAAGATTTTCTTGAAGAAAAATCCGGTACCAACTCTGCTGGGTAATACTCATCATTCCATTCATCTCAGAAATCTTCACAAGGGGGGAATGATCGTCTGTTGTGTCCCGTTGTTGTATAAGTGGTTCCATTCTCATATGCCCAAAGCTCAAGTCTTCTGGAGGAAAGGATGGTGGTCTGAGAAGATTATGGCCTTATCTCATTCTGATATTGAATGGTACAGTTGAGTTTATGATGGGATAAAAATTATAGACAGCTGTGGAAACTTCGGCAACGTACCTCTCCTTGCTATAGATGGGGGAATCAGTTACAGTCCGGTTCTCGCCCGACGACAGCTCGGGTATCCGTTAAAAGACAGACCCAACAGTGCTTGTGTAGAAAGTATGTTCTTTGTGGGAGAATCTGAGTTGAAGGAGGAATTCTTGGAAGCTTGGAAACATGTCCACAAGAGAGGAAAAGAAAGTCTGGGAAAGCCTAACTGTGTCTCTTTTGATCCTTATCTCCAATGGGTTCGGAAGAGAGCTATCCAACTGAAGATGCCTTATGCCTTGCAAGAACCTATGGTCCTGAAAGAAGAACGCCCATTGATCTTCTTTTCTGAGGAGGAAAAGTTGAGGATTGCCTTGAGAAAGTCACAGCAGACTGAGGTGTCCTGGAGGTATAAGTATCAGGTGGTAATGGAAGAAAATGAAATGCTCCGCAAGCAGCTTCAAGAAAGGGATGAAGAGATAAAGGCAAGCAAGAAAAGAAAGGCCCAGGAAAACTTGTTCTACTTCAGTAACCAGTCTACTCCGTGGAAGACGATGATTGAGAAACTTATGGAAGAGAAGATGCGAGTGGAGGAAGAACTACAGAAAGCAAATGCCACGGTGGAATTTTTGTCAGAGGATTTCCTTTAGCACTGTTTAGTTTTCTTGTAATGTGTACTAAAAGATTTTGTAGTGCAACATCGAAAATTAAATGAAATCCGTGATGTTTTGAATCTCGAGATCTGAGTTCTATAAAACTTTACGCATTTGCATCCGCATTTTTATTTTAAACATTCAAGGGGTTTTAAAAATCATTTCACAGGTATTAATAATGGATCCAAGAAGAATATCAGCTATGGAGTTCAAGTTCCGACAACCAGATCTGGAGAACCTGAGAATATTGGGAAGAATGGTAGAAGACCCTGAAGCCTTCAAAGCCCGACACGGCAATGTATTATCCTTACTTGAAATTCAGGTGGACGAGGAAATATTGTCCGCGCCCGTCAAGTTCTATGATTCAACCTATCACTGTTTTACTTTCCCAGATTTCCAACTGTTGCCAACTTTGGAAGAATACTCAGTGTTGATGAGATTAAATGTTGCTCCGAGGCCGTTTTCTGGAAGAGAAGGTTTCCCTGATGAAAGAGCAATCGCCAGAGCCATTCATCTTGAAGTAGCTGAGGTACGAACCCTAATGACCGCTCAAGGGCATCCTTACGGTCTACCTACCAGATTCTTGTTTGAAAAAGCACGGTTTCGAGCCGAAACCAAGAATTGGGAGGCATTTGAAGCTCTTTTGGTGTTATTAATCTATGGACTCTTCTTGTTCCCGTCTGACAACAGTTTCATCCACAAAGACGCTATCAACCTGTTCCTGCTCCGAAATCCTGTACCTACTCTCCTAGCTGATACTTATTATGCAATTCACCGCCGACACTTGTACGAAGCTGGACTAATTGAATGTTGTTCCACTCTCCTCTACAAATGGTTCATTTCACGCTTACCTAGATATCCAGCACTGTGGGATGTACAAAACAGTAATCCATGGACCGAGAGGATACTGTTACTCCAGCATACCGACATTCAATGGTACGACCCTGCTTACGGAGGGATCCCTATGATTCAAAGTTGTGGAGACTTCCCGAACGTACCGCTCATTGGTACCAGAGGGTGCATCAGCTACAACCCTATCCTTGCTCGCAGACAGTTAGGATATCCGATGATGGGCGAACCAGATTTCAACTTGATGAGGAGTTTCTGCATTCAAGACGGAGAGAATCGAGAATACAAAGCCAGGATCATCTACGCTTGGCGCCGTATCAACGTCAGGGGCATGACTGCTTTAGACTACCCTGACACGGCTGTATCAGACTCCTACCTAGCATGGGTGGAAGAGGCCGCTCTGAAAGTGTTCTATACCCGATTCGAACCCGAATCAGCAGAACCTACACTCGAGGAAGAATTGCAGACTGCCTTGGTAAAAGCAGAAGAGGAAGGAAAGGTTTGGAGGAACAAATATTTCTTGGTTATGCAAGAGAAGGAAGCTCTCCAGGGTAGAAGAAGAATTCAACCAGAAGAGGGAGGACCTTCGAGTTAGATGGTCCAAGATCATTGTGTGATGATGTAATCTTTGTTTTGTATTTCAATTTCCAACTGTTGTAAACTCCCCAGTAGAGGGATGAAAAGAAAATGATTGTAATGTTTTCCCTTTTTAATATCTATGAATGACTTCTAAGAACCCCTTGAATGTTCAAAATACTGCATCTGCATGTCTGCATATCATAAGCATATCATAAACATGTCATAAGCATATCGTAAGTGTTGTTTTCTGTGTCGTGTCTCATCCCACTGTCTGATCTTCAACAGAGGAAAGCACACTGAATCCAACGCACAAGTACAACACGAGAGCCAGAGCCCGTCAACTAATGGAGGCTCAAAATCAAGAAATTGTAAGAATCGATGACGAGCTCGGAGATCTCCGAGGCGGAATCAAGCAGATTATGGAAGCTTTACAGGTGATAAAAGCGAAGATGGATACCCAGGCTACTGTAGTTTCTGAGATTACTAGTGCTGCTATAGATCCAGTTCCAACGGCCGACACCATCGCCAACAATCCACCGTATGGCTTACACCCGGATTTTCTACATCCGACTCCAGTAAATCAGCAGAATGTTCCTTTGAGAGGGGAAATGCCCCAGGCTATCCCTACCTATGCTCCGGCAGCTGTGCAAGCGCAGGTGCACCCAATGTTTCATAATTATCAACCAGTGGTCGAAGATCAAGAAGAGTATGAAGGAGAGAATGAAGAACACGAAAGATTAAAAGAAAATGTTGAAACGATGGGAAGAAAGTTAAAAGCTATGGAGGGCAATGATGTATTCGGGACTGACACCCGGGATATGTGCTTGGTATCTGGGTTGATAATCCCGCCAAAATTCAAAGTTCCAAATTTTGATCAATATTCAGGGGCTTCCTGCCCGCGAACGCACCTTCTCATGTATTGCCGCAGGATGGCGGCTTATGTTGAAAATGACAAGTTGATGATACACTGTTTCCAGGACAGTTTGAAAGGCGCACCAGCAAAATGGTATTTGGGTTTGGATCAGACTAAGATTCTCAGTTTCCAAGACTTAGCTAATGCTTTCATAAGACATTACAAATATAATATGGATCTGGCGCCCGATCGGAGGCAACTGCTAAGTATGTCCCAGAAGAGTTCTGAATCCTTCAAAGAGTACGCTCAGCGATGGAGAGAAGTAGCTTCACAGGTGGAACCTCCACTTAGTGAGAAAGAATTGACTGATTGGTTTGTTGACACTGTGCGACCCGAGTTCTATGAGAAAATGATCAGCAGTGTGTCCGCCAGCTTTTCGGATATTGTAGCTGTGGGAGTCCGAGTAGAGATAGGGCTGAAAAACGGAAGAGTTACAGGCAGTTCCAGCAGTTCAAGTGGTCAGGTTAAGAAAACTGGTAACCCATTCCACAAAAAGAAGGAAGGAGAGACCAACTCCATCACCAGTGGAAAAGGTAGACGTACACAAAAACAACCTTACCAACAACAACTTTATCTGAACTACAATCAACCGCCGCCGCCGAGTTACATGCAACAAGGTTACCCCGGGGCAATATATCCCCCGCAGTATGCCACACAACCATACGTGGCAGCTGTCACTCCTACTTTCACTCGACCAAACTACCAGACAGCACAGCCTGCACCTGGATATCAGCCGTTTCAGCAAAGGCAACAACGAGCGCCCAACGCTCCGCCTCTCCTACAACAACAACAACCCCGAGCTCCGGCACCCCGCCAGAGCTTTCAAAATAGAAGACCGACGAACAAGCCGAATTTCCCGCAGATCCCGATGACTTACACGGAGTTATACCCTTCATTGGTCCAGGAAGGTTTGGTGACGACGAGGCCACTGACCCCTGATACAACATCTCCTTTTTACAATCCGAGCGCTCACTGCGCATTCCATGAAGGAGCCGCTGGTCATGATTTAGAAAGTTGCTTCGCCTTGAAGCATTTGGTAAGGGAGCTGATTGAAAAGAAAATCCTGTCCTTTAATGATATTCCGCCCAATGTCAAGAGTAACCCCCTACCGAACCATGGAGGGGTTAACGCTGTGGATGATTCGTCAACTGAAAGAGTAATTACTGAAGTATCGGAGATCAAGACACCCTTGAAGATGCTACATGAGAAACTGGTAAAAGCAGGGTATATTCAGGGTAATCACAACGATTGTAAAAAATGTTCTGTTAATGCTGAAGTTTGTGGTACAGTACAGAAAGATATCCAGAGTTTGATTGATGAAGGATTGTTACAAGTATGCAGTAAGGTCCGAAGTGAAAATATTGCCGTGATAAAACCATCATTTGATCAACCCAACAAGGACAAATGGATTCAAGCGCCCGGAAGTGCAGAGCCTGTGTTCAACAGATCAGCGATCACTCAACGCCGATCCGTCGTAATTCAAAGACCAAAGCCATTTCCATACAATGATACAAAAGCGGTCCCTTGGAAATATGGTTTAACAGTGACACCGGGAAATGCAGATCAAGAAAAGAAAGGAAAGAAAGAGCAAGACGATTTTACGAACATCGTGGGCACGAGCAAGATGACCCGCAGTGGTCGAATTTATCAGCCCAAGATTACGATAGTGACTCCAAAATCCACTACCCCGGTGGAAACACAGAACAGAGAAGTGACAAATCCCGAGAAAGAAGATGAAGAGTTTTTGAGGATTATCCGAAAAAGCGATTACAAGGTGGTGGATCAGCTCCACCAAACGCCGGCCAAGATATCTGTCCTGTCTCTTTTAATGAATTCCCCCGCTCACCGGGAAGCGCTGCAGAAGGTACTTCAGCAGGCACATGTGACCAGAGATATAACACTGGGGCAATTTGATTCGGTAGTAGCCAATATCACAGCGTGCAATACGTTGAGTTTCAGTGACGCTGAATTGCCAAAAGAAGGTCGTAGCCATAATAAAGCCTTACATATATCCATAAAGTGCCAGGAAGATACACTAGCACGAGTCTTAGTAGATAACGGATCATCTTTGAATGTGTTGCCCGCAAGGTCTCTTGCAAGATTGGCCTATGTAGGAGCAGAAATGAGACCCACTTCTTTGATCGTAAAAGCTTTCGATGGGTCTAGAAGGGTTGTTATTGGTGAAGTGGAATTACCCATCATGGTAGGACCACACATGTTTGATATAACGTTCCAGGTGATGGATATTAATCCCGCCTTTAGCTGTTTGTTGGGCCGACCATGGATACATGAGGCCGGGGCAGTGACATCAACTCTGCATCAGCGGTTAAAGTATGTGGTAAATGATCAGCTAATAATTGTGCACGGGGAGGAAGACTTTATGGTGAGTAATCTGTCATCCTTCAGATACATTGAAGCGGAAGAAGGTGCGCTGGAGACTTCATTTCAAGCTTTGGAAATAGCTCATGCGGTAATAATAGAAGAAACAGCAGCCAAGGGTAATCCGTCGTTCGCTTCAGCCCAGAGCATCAAGTCAGCATTAAAAGAAGGCACTCCTGCAGGATGGGGAGAAGTTATTGAAGTTCGTCCCAAAATGAACAGACAAGGGTTGGGTTACAAACCAACTCAGGATGAAGGCACGACAACTGACCAAAGGCGTCCCAGAACAATACAAGAAATATTCATCAGCGGCGGGTCCCAAGTCAACGCCGTAGGAGACGAAGAAGAAAGTGAATACATCGGGCATCTAGTGTATCGGTGCAAATCTCCCTTGAGCAACTGGGAGGCCATTGATGTTCCTGTAGTTTGTCACGAGTTAAAGTAATTTGCTTTGTGTCTTTTTCTTGTTTTGTTGTTTTAAAACTCCATGACCGTGCCCAAGGTCATAGGAATGTTTTGTACGGGCCCCGCACTTTCAAAATACATCAATGAAAATGAACTGTTTTGCTAAATTCCTCATTTGCTTTTGATGCTTTTATTCGTTTTCACTTTTAAAGGAAAAATGGCAATCATAAAAAACCGAAAGCAATCTTCTTTTTTGTGTGCTGCATTTATCTTTGTATGTTTAATAAAATTAAACCATTCCCCATCTGCAGCCACATCCAAAAACCCATTGATTCCCATGACCAGGCATCTCCTCCTGACTTTGATTCACCAATTCACCAAGCTGAAGAGGAGGACGAAGATCTTGAAATTCCCGATGAACTGGTAAGACTAACTCAAGACGAAGACATGGAACTCCAACCATACAAAGAGCAGATTGAAGTTATTAACCTGGGCTCAGAAGATGACAAAAAGGAAGTCAAGATTGGGGCAAGCCTCGGGGCAGACATCAAACAACAATTGAAAGAACTCCTGAAGGAATATGTGGATGTGTTCGCTTGGTCCTATCAGGACATGCCGGGTCTAGACACTGACATAGTGGTTCACAAGCTGCCGCTTAAACCAGAATGCCCTCCAGTAAAACAAAAGCTCCGCAGAACCAGGCCAGACATGGCACTCAAAATCCGAGACGAAGTAAAAAAGCAGGTAGATGCAGGGTTCTTGGCTGTATCCAAATACCCTGAGTGGGTAGCAAACATTGTTCCAGTACCGAAAAAGGATGGTAAGGTCCGAATGTGTGTAGACTACAGGGATCTGAACAAGGCCAGTCCGAAAGATGACTTCCCACTGCCACACATTGATACATTGGTAGACAATACAACTCGTTTCGAAGTGTTCTCTTTTATGGACGGTTTCTCGGGTTACAATCAGATTAAAATGGATCCAGATGATATGGAAAAAACTACCTTCATCACGCCGTGGGGAACCTACTGTTACAAAGTTATGCCATTTGGTTTGAAAAATGCTGGAGCCACCTACCAGCGGGCCATGGTCACTCTATTTCATGACATGATGCACAAAGAAATTGAGGTGTATGTCGACGATATGATTGCAAAGTCTCGAAGCGAAGATGATCATCTAGAGCACCTCCTGAAGCTGTTCAAAAGACTTAGAAAGTATCAACTAAGGTTGAATCCTGCCAAATGCACTTTCGGAGTAAGGTCAGGAAAGCTACTTGGTTTCATTGTTAGTCAACGAGGAATCGAAGTAGACCCAGACAAAGTCCGCGCCATCCAAGACATGCCGGCTCCTCAAACAGAAAAACAGGTCAGAGGTTTTCTGGGCAGATTAAATTACATATCTCGGTTCATTTCCAACATGACACCGACCTGTGAACCCATCTTCAAACTACTACGCAAAGATCAACCAGTGGTTTGGAATGAAGACTGTCAGCAGGCCTTTGACAAAATCAAAAGTTATTTGCAAGAACCGCCCATCTTGATACCTCCGGTTCCGGGAAGGCCGTTATTCATGTACCTTACTGTTCTAGAAAGTTCCATGGGCTGTATGTTGGGTCAACAGGATGAATCCGGACGAAAGGAACATGCCATCTATTACTTAAGCAAGAAGTTTACTGATTGTGAGAGCCGTTATTCACTCCTTGAAAAGACATGTTGCGCTTTAGCATGGGCCGCCAAACGGTTACGACAGTACATGGTTTGCCATACTACTCTGTTAATCGCAAAAATGGACCCAATCAAATATATCTTTGAAAAACCTGCTCAGACTGGAAGGCTCGCCAGATGGCACATGTTATTATCAGAATACGACATTCAGTACACGACCCAGAAGTCTATCAAGGGCAGTATCTTGTCAGATTACCTTGCAGAACAACCAGTTGAGAACGATGAGTCAGTTAAGCTTGATTTTCCTGATGAAGACGTCATGTTAGTAAAGGATTGTGAAAAGGTCGACCCTGTTGAAGATTCACCACCAAGTTCCCCTTGGAAAATGATGTTCGATGGTTCATCAAATTATAGCGGGCATGGTGTAGGCGCTGTCTTAATGAATCCAGGAGGTGGTTACACGCCATTCACGGCTCGGTTGGATTTTGATTGTACAAACAACATTGCAGAATACGAGGCATGTATCCTTGGTCTCGAAGCGGCCATTGATCTCAAAATTAAAACTCTAGAAGTGAGCGGCGATTCAGCACTAGTCATCTACCAGGTCACAGGCGAATGGGAGACCCGACATGAAAACCTGGTCCCATACAGAGCATATATTATCGACATGATCGAGTACTTTGACGAGATTACCTTCAAGCATGTACCCAGGTCTGAAAATCACATTGCCGATGCTTTAGCCATGTTGGCCTCCATGTGGAAAGTCCAAGATGTAAATGATGCTACTCTCATCCGGATTGAGCGAAAAACAGAGCCCGCTTACTGTCAAATGATCGACGAAGAAACAGATGATAAACCATGGTACTATGATATAAAGAACTTCCTGTTACAACAAGAATATCCGACCGATGCTACGTCTCTTGACAAGAAAACTTTAAGAAGACTAGCGTCAAAGTTCTTCCTCAGCAACGGTGTGCTTTATAAAAGAAATCATGACATGGTACTACTCAGATGCGTCGACAAAAGAGAAGCAGAGTTGTTAATGAAAGATGTCCATGAAGGGATCTTCGGTACTCATGCCAATGGGTACGTGATGGCCAGAAAGATTTTGAGAGCCGGGTATTACTGGTTGACTTTAGAGAATGACTGCATACAATTCTCCAGGAAGTGTCATAAATGTCAGATCTACGCAGATAAAGTGCATGTACCTCCGACATTGCTGAATGTACTGTCATCACCCTGGCCTTTCTCAATGTGGGGCATCGATATGATTGGGGCAATTGAGCCAAAAGCTTCCAACGGGCACCGTTTCATTCTAGTCGCCATTGACTATTTTACCAAATGGGTCGAAGCTGCTTCATACACCAATGTAACCCGACAAGTGGTGGCTCGCTTCATCAAGAAAGAGATAATCTGTCGATACGGGATTCCCAACCGAATCATCACAGACAACGGAACCAATCTGAACAACAAAGTGATGAAGGAACTGTGTGATGAATTCAAGATTGAACACCATAACTCCTCCCCGTACCGTCCGAAGATGAATGGAGCTGTTGAGGCAGCTAACAAAAACATCAAGAAGATTTTACAAAAGATGGTGAAAACTTACAAAGACTGGCATGAAATGTTACCGTTTGCTCTACACGGATACAGAACATCAGTCCGCACCTCAACAGGGGCAACCCCTTTCTCTTTAGTGTATGGGATGGATGCTGTACTCCCAATTGAAGTCGAGATCCCTTCGTTAAGGGTTATAATGGAAGCAAAGCTGGAAGAGGCAGAATGGGTCAGGGAAAGATTTGACCAATTGAATTTAATTGACGAAAAGCGTATATCTGCAATGTGTCATGGTCAGGTATATCAGAAAAGGATCAAAAGAGCCTTTGACAAGAAGGTCCGCATCCGGGAGTTCAGAGAAGGTGAGCTTGTATTGAAGAAGATCTTACCAGTCCATAAAGACGCCCGAGGAAAATGGATGCCTAACTATGATGGCCCCTTCATTGTGAAGACAGTTTTCTCAGGAGGATCGTTGATTCTCACAACCATGGATGGAGAGCAGCTTACTCATCCAATAAATTCTGATGCAGTCAGAAAATATTACGCCTAAGAAAAGCCCGATAAGTCGAAAACTCGCAAGAGCAGCTTATGCAAAAGTTAGGGTAAAAAGAAAAAGAGAAAAAGAGAAAAGAATTGAAAGCTCGCTAAGTTGAAAACCCGAAAGGGCGACTTAGGCAAAAATGAGCGTCCCGGTGGATTGAAAACCCGAAAGGGCGATCCAGGCAAAAATTAGGGACAAAGGCGTTTCACTGCATCAGAAGGTTGTCACCAGTGCAGCAAGTTACACAGAGAAAACTCACTTCCGGTTGCTCTCGTCAGAAGCAAGGATGTTGGTGGATTTCTAGTCTTTAGGGATAAATGGTCATGGGATTCAATGTAACCCTTCCACTTTTGCCATTTTTCACTTGTACAATGTTCTAGGGAATCTTGCCATTGGCAAGACCTCCTGCTTGAATAAAATCAACTTCGAACCATTCTTTTGTTTGCAACTACTACTTCTCTTTATCATTTTTTGTTATGCAAAACACTGTTTATTTGACAAACGATGATTTTGAAAAACGTAAGAGGCAAAATTTTTCATGATAAAACTTGAAAAGGTCAATAAAAAACAAATGCTTTAAACTCGTGGAAAACTCAGTAAGATCATACTCACCCTGATGTCTCAAGGTGGCAGGAGCATTGATATACATTTGCATTTTTTCCCCAGTTGAAACACTTAGCAGATCTGTTCACTTGGTTCGCCTTTGGCCGTGTGTAGTAACTAAGACTAAGAAGCCATCATGTAAAGTTTTGAAGGATCCATCCTCCACAGGATTGCCAAAGACAGAGATTACTGGTACATCGCGGGCTGACCTGACTAAGCTCCGTTCCCCAGTACAGTTGAGATTATTTGCACCACTTAGCCTGGATTCAGTGTGGTTCTACCCTCTCCCCCGGTTGTGGTATCTCATTTTCTGGTTGTTACCATCAAGTCCAGTTGTCACTGGCATTCATATGTTCTATCTCGTGGTTGTCACCACAGTCTTTTAAAAGTCCAGTCGTCACTGGCACCTTGTGTTTGTTGGTCGTCACCAACCTTTCCCCGGAAAAGTCCAGTTGTCACTGGCATCGCAAAATCCAATTGTAATTGGTACCCTTTCGTTGGTTGTCACCAACTTCCCTCAGTAAAGTCCAGTTGTCACTGGCATTGTTTAAATCCAATTGTTGTTGGTATCACTTGTTGGTCGTTACCAACTTTTTACTTTAAGTCCAGTCGTCACTGGCACCCTGTGTTTGTTAGTCGTCACTAACATCCCCAATCAAGTCCAGTTGTAACTGGCACCCTTCAACCAAACCGTGGTTAGTAATCATTATCGTTACATCCCCTGAAGTCCAGTCGTCACTGGCATCGTTAAATCCAGTTGCCATTGATATCATGTGTTGGTCGTCACCAACCTCCCCTACTGAAGCCCAGTCGTCACTGGCGTCTTTTAAATCCAATTGTTATTGATACCTGAGTTTGGTTGTCACCAAATCCTCATAAAGTCCGGTCGTAACTGGCGCGCTCACCCAAATTGTTATTTGTGGTTGTTATTTAAATTCCCCAGTAAGTCCAGTCGTAACTGGCATTCTTATCCGGCATCACTGGTTGGTCGTCACCAAATCCCGTGAAAAGCCAGTTGTAACTGGTATGGTCGTTTATTCATTTAACATTCCATCGGTCGTCACCAATCCCACTAGCTAAAGTCCAGTTGTCACTGGCGTTCCCGTTTTCCTTATTTGTTTCCTCTGGGTTGGTAGTCACCAGTACCCCAGTAGGTCTTTGCTTTTCCAGTCTAGTCCCGGAGATCTAGTTGTCACTAGTATCCCCTGTGTGTCTGACTTTGTTCCTAGTCCATTCCTGGAGATCCCGTTTGAACTCTTCATTATAGGAAGGCCTCGTCTGATCATCCCCAGTGAGGTTGTCACCAATTTCCTTTATTCCCCATGTGAAAATTATTCTTTCCCCGGTGGAGTGCATCTCTTTCACCAGTGAACGGTTGTCCTCGTCAGGTTCCGTTTCCCAGTCGGAGTTTCTCAGATGATATCATCTAGTCACGTCTGAACTATTTGATCCCCCAGTAAAGTATGTCCCTTTTCCCCAGTGAACGGTTGTCCTCGTCAGGTTCCGTTCCTCCAATCATAGTTTTATCCTCAGATGCTATCAGTTAGTCATGTCTGAACTATCTGATGCCTAGGTTTGAGTTTCTCTTCCCCAGTGCGAGTCCTTCAATAAGGACATCCTCTGTGTGTCAAGTTTCCAGAGTCTGTTCCCCGGTGGATAGCAGTCTGTCTTTACCGTTTTTTTTTGTGTGTCTTGCATTTTCAAGCATCATAAATCATCATTTAGGTCTCATAGCATTCAAGCATTGATCCTTTGCATAGCATTGGATCTAAGGTACAAAATTTTTGGTCTTTCTGTATTTAAATACCTCTCACTACGATTCCTCGAGGATTGTCATCCTCAGTTCCATCTAGTGAAGATATTTAAATAGGGGCAACTGTCATACCCCAAATTTTGACACCTTAGATCCTCATTATCATTTTTAGAAGCATGATCATGCATTATCTAACCCTAAATCAGTGCAAGTTTATTATTGTCAAGTTACAGATGAATCAGGGTTCTCGCACCGACAAATTCAAAACAATCAAGGAATGATCAACCAATGATTTGGGCCAATTCAATCATGGAATGAAATCAAAGACAATATCAAAGTCAAATGGGAAGTCAATTTGAAGAAATCGTTTCAGAATCAAGAACAGTGCAGTCAGGAGGCCCCGATTAGGGTTTTTAACCAGTAGAAAGTCAACTGTGGTTTGACTTTGATGTTGGGAAAGGTTTTAATGGTGGGAGTGAGGTCCATGAAGTTAATATAGGCTATTAAAGACTATTCAAGAAGTGTCAAAGTCCCAGGATGTCCAGAATATCAACAGGCGACTCGATCGGCACCGATCGATCGTACGATTGACCGAAAAGTCAACTCCTCGAATTTTGAGAATTGGAATCCAAGTTGTGAATCAAAGTTGTTCCTTATGTCATAATGGACTTGCATATCAATTTTCATGGTCATTGGATCAAAAATGAGAGAGTAATCGAGAAATCGGGAAATTAGGGTTTTGAAAAGGGCTAAACCGTATCTCCTTAACCACACATCCAATTGAGTTGGTTCTAGTCTCATTTGAAAGCTCTTGACAAGTCCTACAAAAGTCCCATACTAGTCCACAACCAGAAAATGCATACTTTTTGAGATATAAGCAAAAACATTCCTAGAAGGGAAAATAACTTAGAAAATTTCTAAGTTATTTTCACCTTAAAAGCTAAAATCAGCCAACTTCAAGGGGGTTTTTCACCTAGTTTCAAATAGAATCAAGATTTCTGGCCAACATGAAAGTTTTAGTACTATGTGAGGGCTTTCTAAAAAGTACAAGTACATCTCAAGGGGATTTATGAGCTGAGAGATACATGTGTTCAAAGTTGGCAATTTGTCACTTTTGTCCCACATTGATGAATTTTGCAAAAACACCTCTAGCACTCAAGTGGATCAATTTCAATGCTACAAACTCCTTCTATATGATATATTAATCATTCTTAGCAGGTTAGAACAAAGAAATAACAAGGAGATAGCATGGAAATAAGAATGGTGAGTTCATTGCCAAAGTTGAAATATTTGACTTTTCCAAGCATGAGGTGGAAAGTCATTTCTGTTCCAGCCACTCTACCAGGCCTCTAGGCATTGATTCCTCTGTAAAAACATCATACAAACTTGCCAATTAAGTCAAGAAAACAGCTAGCAATCAGAAAAGCCAAGCAAGTGGTCATTTGGAAGAGAAAATATCAAGGTTTCTTCATGGTGAAGCAAAATGACCAAGCAAGCTCCTCACTCATTTTTTCTATAAATAGAGACCTCTAACTCCTCATTATGGACATCAACATCATTCTGAAAACCTGCTAAAAGGAGCCCTCTCATCACACCTCTCTCTCACTTACATTTTGCAAAATCACCAAAGTAGCCAAAATTGCCAAAATTCAGCATTTTGCAATCTTGCTACCACATTGAGCTACACATGTTCCAGCACTCAAATCTTCATCCACACATCCTAGAAATCATATATATGAGGTGTACAAACACTTAAACCACCAAAAAATTCAAAGAATCAAAAAGTCAACTGTCCATGGAACTTACTTTGACCAAAGTTCATAAAAACCTCCAAATCTTGATCCAAACACTTTCTTGAGGTTTTGATTGTTTGAACACCTCAAATATACCATATATCAAGTGTCCAAACCTTCATCCTTCATCAAAAGTTAACCAATCTCATTTTGGCATCTCATTTGGATTGTTTCTTAAAGTTCAAGTAAAGCACCAATACAAAGAGCTTGGATTTCTTCACCTCTGGTTTTCTCAACATTCTTGGCTTGCTAAATAAGATCACCAACAGGTATGTAATTTGTAAAACCTTGCTCTTTCATTATTCTCCATATCTTGCATATTTAGGTTTTTGATAAAATGAAGTATAAAGCATGAATGAGAGGTGTGTTCATGATCTTCCACACATAATACACACCATTTGCGAATTGAATGCTATGTTCTCATATGTGTGTTCCAGTTTAAATTTGTTCACTTGCACACACTTAATATGACATACTTAAGATGTTGTGATGATTGATACAGCTCAAGACACTCCCAAACTCTAAAGTCATCTTGTTGTGCTTTGTCATGCTTATGTGATTTTGCAACTTGGATATGACAGTCACATTCATGAATGGCTTGGTCTCAAAATTGTTTGCCACTTGTTATGTATCATATATTGGATGTGTATGTGAATTTACTTGACATTAAACATGTTGGAATCAAGTTGTGCATAGCATTATGCATCTCATGACATAAAACCATACCAGCTATCGTTTTTTTCACAGGAAAATGAATCTCAGAAAACCAACACCACCATCCTCTTCCTCTCATTTTTCTACCCAATTTACAAATAAAATTTGTCTCGATCCGATGAGCAGTTAGTGAGATACGGTATAAAACGTATTTGGTTTCGATTATGTTTCCATGCATCCAAAACACACACACACACCAGTCAGCGTTTTTTTTCACAGGAAAATGAATCTCAGAAAACCAACACCACCATCCTCTTCCTCTCATTTTTCTACCCAATTTACATATAAAATTTGTCTCGATCCGATGAGCGGTTAGTGAGATACGGTATAAAACGTATTTGGTTTCGATTATGTTTCCATGCATCCAAAACACACACACACGCCAGTCAGCGTTTTTTTCACAGGAAAATGAATCTCAGAAAACTAACACCACCATCCTCTTCCTCTCATTTTTCTACCCAAGATCCATATAAAATTTGCCTCGATCCGATGAGCGGTTAGTGAGATACGGTATAAAACGTATTTGGTGTTGATTATGTATTTTGCCCAGCCATGATTCAAAACGAGCCTTGTATACATACTGTTTCCATTTGATTAATGGATGTAACAGCCGCCCCAGCGGTAAGAGCATGCGCGCAATTATACCTTTCACCATCATGACCAGGGTTCGATCCGGGTGGAGGTCGAACCCTTTTATTATTTTTCCTATTTTTGTACATAAACTTCAAAAATTCGTAACTCTCTCATTTTTTATCGTTTTTCACCCGTTCTTTTTTCATTGTGTTTATTTTAATGTGTACTTTCATGTCATAATTTTATTTTCCATGTTTGATTTTTTTTTCACCACGTTTTATGGTGCGTAATCCGCGCGTCAACGGTACTAACCCTATTTGGTTGCAGATGAAATTTAGAAGGTTTCCTCTTGTGTTTTCTCAGGAAAATTGATTGTTATCATATCTATATATGTTTGTCAACATGTTAGAATTTTTACCTTGAATTATTTTTATATTTATCTCATCTGTCTGTTAACGGTATTCCAGGTGCGAACTGTCGTCACGGTTCTCGTACCAAAACAATTGCTCTGATTGTCATCATTGCTTTCCATCTTTAATCTTTGTATTTAGTTGTCACCATGAATGTTTGAATGATGTTTGTATTTTATTTTATCCCTAAGCGACGGAGCTCGTTAGCTTTCGTCCAGTTGCCGACAATACTGTTCCTCCAAAGGAAGGTCTGTCCACTTGACTGTCAATGTCTTGGACCAAAATCTCTGCTATCCCTTGACTTTGTTAAGTCACCTTAACCCTAGACTAGAAGTCTTTAGACTTTGCTTGAAGTCTAAGAAACCCACCCATACTAGGAGTGTTCTTCAACTAGAACCCTAGGAAAGAGTTCGTCAACTCTGTGTAAGAATCATCGTCATGATTTCTTACTTCCCCCTTTTACAATTTAGTTTAGGGAGTTTTGTCAAACTCCACACAAACACCGTCATGTTTGTTCCCCTTTGAACCTTGATCATCATCAAGTGTTCTTTTCCCTTGTGAGGTGAACTACGATTGCTCTGATTCTATCCTAGTCAGGATACGTAGGCAGAAGGTGCGATGCCTTTGCGAGCAAACTTAGAAAACCACTTAGGCCTTTATTTTACTTTTATTCCCAACTTAAACCAGAGTGCACAATTCACAAACTTAGCAAGTAATTAAACAAAAGGTTCCTGTAGAGTACTACAGATATTTAGGGTGCTAATACCTTCCCTAGATATAATCAACCCCCGAATCCCCGAATCTCTAAAGCGTTGTTGTCACATCGCGCAAAAAGGTTCTTTCTTTCTTTAGACCTATCCTTTGGATAAATTAAAGTCCGGTTGTAAAAGAAATACGATTCAAGTTAATTAATAGCTTGATATCAAATTTTCACCGCAACAGAAATGGCGACTTCACTGGGGACACTGTTTATTTTGAGGGTTTAACCTATTTTGTTTATATACTTGCTATTTGTGAATATTTGTGAATATGTGCAGATTTGTTCTTTTGGCTTTTGGGAAATATAATTGGTGAGACAGCACTATACCCGTGCTTGAGCGTACTTATGATAGGAAGGTGGTATATTCAAGGAGGTTTATAGGGAGTTGATTCCCGACTAAGCCAACTTGGAAACCGCCGCTCAATGGAGGTCCTTTTTGAGGGTAGTGTTGTTGATCGAGTATTCGTGAAAACAATGCTGCTTTCTATAAGGGGCCCATGCCATTGAGGACCTTTAGAACACATTACCCCACTTGGCCTTATTAGGATGTAGTGCGATGACTATGAGGGAGTATTTCCGAATAGTTGATACGCGATACTACACTCGGACGAGACTCTCTTGAGAATATTATCGACCCCCGAGTTATTTGGGCAGTTGATAATATCCGAAAGATGGGTTGAGGACTTTGGGAACTTTTTAGAACCTTGTTCTACAGGTGATGAAAATCTCTAGTACACTCCATATTGGGAAGGGTAGACCTTGGCTCCATGCTTGAATTTCCCTAAACCAAAACCTGTTGTTTGCTTATCTATGTGAATACTTGTGTTTGTTGCATTCATGCATTCATAGCATCATAACATAAAAGGTTTATGGAACTCAGACTCTTATTTTAAAACTTTAGGAAACATCATGGATCAAGGAAAAAAGAAAACAATCAAGTACACATACAAGAGTCCTAAGCTGGATGACATTGAAAAGTTGAGCGCTATTATCACAGATGTAGAAGGGTTCAAGAGCAGGTACGGTAATTTGTTGTCACTACTGAGGATGAAGAAGAGAATGGATCTAGGACTCCTTTCTACTTTGCTACAGTTCTACGACCCACTCTATCACTGCTTCACATTTCCAGATTATCAGCTTGTACCTACACTTGAAGAATATTCCTGTCTGATCGGTTTGCCTATCCTTGAAGATTCTCCTTTTCCATTCACGGAGAAGGACCCTAAGAAAGAAGAGATCGCCAGAGCAATACAATTGGGAGTAAAAGATATACAAGAGAATATGACCACCAAAGGAGGAATTTCTGGTTTACCTGCTGGGTTCTTGATTAAGAAAGCGCAGTATTATGCCGATCACCTGAGTATGAATACTTTTGAGGCAATCTTGGCCTTGCTCATCTATGGTATCTTCCTGTTTCCCAACATTGATAATTTTGTGGACCTCAATGCTATCAAGATTTTCTTGAAGAAAAATCCGGTACCAACTCTGCTGGGTAATACTCATCATTCCATTCATCTCAGAAATCTTCACAAGGGGGGAATGATCGTCTGTTGTGTCCCGTTGTTGTATAAGTGGTTCCATTCTCATATGCCCAAAGCTCAAGTCTTCTGGAGGAAAGGATGGTGGTCTGAGAAGATTATGGCCTTATCTCATTCTGATATTGAATGGTACAGTCGAGTTTATGATGGGATAAAAATTATAGACAGCTGTGGAAACTTCGGCAACGTACCTCTCCTTGCTATAGATGGGGGAATCAGTTACAGTCCGGTTCTCGCCCGACGACAGCTCGGGTATCCGTTAAAAGACAGACCCAACAGTGCTTGTGTAGAAAGTATGTTCTTTGTGGGAGAATCTGAGTTGAAGGAGGAATTCTTGGAAGCTTGGAAACATGTCCACAAGAGAGGAAAAGAAAGTCTGGGAAAGCCTAACTGTGTCTCTTTTGATCCTTATCTCCAATGGGTTCGGAAGAGAGCTATCCAACTGAAGATGCCTTATGCCTTGCAAGAACCTATGGTCCTGAAAGAAGAACGCCCATTGATCTTCTTTTCTGAGGAGGAAAAGTTGAGGATTGCCTTGAGAAAGTCACAGCAGACTGAGGTGTCCTGGAGGTATAAGTATCAGGTGGTAATGGAAGAAAATGAAATGCTCCGCAAGCAGCTTCAAGAAAGGGATGAAGAGATAAAGGCAAGCAAGAAAAGAAAGGCCCAGGAAAACTTGTTCTACTTCAGTAACCAGTCTACTCCGTGGAAGACGATGATTGAGAAACTTATGGAAGAGAAGATGCGAGTGGAGGAAGAACTACAGAAAGCAAATGCCACGGTGGAATTTTTGTCAGAGGATTTCCTTTAGCACTGTTTAGTTTTCTTGTAATGTGTACTAAAAGATTTTGTAGTGCAACATCGAAAATTAAATGAAATCCGTGATGTTTTGAATCTCGAGATCTGAGTTCTATAAAACTTTATGCATTTGCATCCGCATTTTTATTTTAAACATTCAAGGGGTTTTAAAAATCATTTCACAGGTATTAATAATGGATCCAAGAAGAAGATCAGCTATGGAGTTCAAGTTCCGACAACCAGATCTGGAGAACCTGAGAATATTGGGAAGAATGGTAGAAGACCCTGAAGCCTTCAAAGCCCGACACGGCAATGTATTATCCTTACTTGAAATTCAGGTGGACGAGGAAATATTGTCCGCGCCCGTCAAGTTCTATGATTCAACCTATCACTGTTTTACTTTCCCAGATTTCCAACTGTTGCCAACTTTGGAAGAATACTCAGTGTTGATGAGATTAAATGTTGCTCCGAGGCCGTTTTCTGGAAGAGAAGGTTTCCCTGATGAAAGAGCAATCGCCAGAGCCATTCATCTTGAAGTAGCTGAGGTACGAACCCTAATGACCGCTCAAGGGCATCCTTACGGTCTACCTACCAGATTCTTGTTTGAAAAAGCACGGTTTCGAGCCGAAACCAAGAATTGGGAGGCATTTGAAGCTCTTTTGGTGTTATTAATCTATGGACTCTTCTTGTTCCCGTCTGACAACAGTTTCATCCACAAAGACGCTATCAACCTGTTCCTGCTCCGAAATCCTGTACCTACTCTCCTAGCTGATACTTATTATGCAATTCACCGCCGACACTTGTACGAAGCTGGACTAATTGAATGTTGTTCCACTCTCCTCTACAAATGGTTCATTTCACGCTTACCTAGATATCCAGCACTGTGGGATGTACAAAACAGTAATCCATGGACCGAGAGGATACTGTTACTCCAGCATACCGACATTCAATGGTACGACCCTGCTTACGGAGGGATCCCTATGATTCAAAGTTGTGGAGACTTCCCGAACGTACCGCTCATTGGTACCAGAGGGTGCATCAGCTACAACCCTATCCTTGCTCGCAGACAGTTAGGATATCCGATGATGGGCGAACCAGATTTCAACTTGATGAGGAGTTTCTGCATTCAAGACGGAGAGAATCGAGAATACAAAGCCAGGATCATCTACGCTTGGCGCCGTATCAACGTCAGGGGCATGACTGCTTTAGACTACCCTGACACGGCTGTATCAGACTCCTACCTAGCATGGGTGGAAGAGGCCGCTCTGAAAGTGTTCTATACCCGATTCGAACCCGAATCAGCAGAACCTACACTCGAGGAAGAATTGCAGACTGCCTTGGTAAAAGCAGAAGAGGAAGGAAAGGTTTGGAGGAACAAATATTTCTTGGTTATGCAAGAGAAGGAAGCTCTCCAGGGTAGAAGAAGAATTCAACCAGAAGAGGGAGGACCTTCGAGTTAGATGGTCCAAGATCATTGTGTGATGATGTAATCTTTGTTTTGTATTTCAATTTCCAACTGTTGTAAACTCCCCAGTAGAGGGATGAAAAGAAAATGATTGTAATGTTTTCCCTTTTTAATATCTATGAATGACTTCTAAGAACCCCTTGAATGTTCAAAATACTGCATCTGCATGTCTGCATATCATAAGCATATCATAAACATGTCATAAGCATATCGTAAGTGTTGTTTTCTGTGTCGTGTCTCATCCCACTGTCTGATCTTCAACAGAGGAAAGCACACTGAATCCAACGCACAAGTACAACACGAGAGCCAGAGCCCGTCAACTAATGGAGGCTCAAAATCAAGAAATTGTAAGAATCGATGACGAGCTCGGAGATCTCCGAGGCGGAATCAAGCAGATTATGGAAGCTTTACAGGTGATAAAAGCGAAGATGGATACCCAGGCTACTGTAGTTTCTGAGATTACTAGTGCTGCTATAGATCCAGTTCCAACGGCCGACACCATCGCCAACAATCCACCGTATGGCTTACACCCGGATTTTCTACATCCGACTCCAGTAAATCAGCAGAATGTTCCTTTGAGAGGGGAAATGCCCCAGGCTATCCCTACCTATGCTCCGGCAGCTGTGCAAGCGCAGGTGCACCCAATGTTTCATAATTATCAACCAGTGGTCGAAGATCAAGAAGAGTATGAAGGAGAGAATGAAGAACACGAAAGATTAAAAGAAAATGTTGAAACGATGGGAAGAAAGTTAAAAGCTATGGAGGGCAATGATGTATTCGGGACTGACACCCGGGATATGTGCTTGGTATCTGGGTTGATAATCCCGCCAAAATTCAAAGTTCCAAATTTTGATCAATATTCAGGGGCTTCCTGCCCGCGAACGCACCTTCTCATGTATTGCCGCAGGATGGCGGCTTATGTTGAAAATGACAAGTTGATGATACACTGTTTCCAGGACAGTTTGAAAGGCGCACCAGCAAAATGGTATTTGGGTTTGGATCAGACTAAGATTCTCAGTTTCCAAGACTTAGCTAATGCTTTCATAAGACATTACAAATATAATATGGATCTGGCGCCCGATCGGAGGCAACTGCTAAGTATGTCCCAGAAGAGTTCTGAATCCTTCAAAGAGTACGCTCAGCGATGGAGAGAAGTAGCTTCACAGGTGGAACCTCCACTTAGTGAGAAAGAATTGACTGATTGGTTTGTTGACACTGTGCGACCCGAGTTCTATGAGAAAATGATCAGCAGTGTGTCCGCCAGCTTTTCGGATATTGTAGCTGTGGGAGTCCGAGTAGAGATAGGGCTGAAAAACGGAAGAGTTACAGGCAGTTCCAGCAGTTCAAGTGGTCAGGTTAAGAAAACTGGTAACCCATTCCACAAAAAGAAGGAAGGAGAGACCAACTCCATCACCAGTGGAAAAGGTAGACGTACACAAAAACAACCTTACCAACAACAACTTTATCTGAACTACAATCAACCGCCGCCGCCGAGTTACATGCAACAAGGTTACCCCGGGGCAATATATCCCCCGCAGTATGCCACACAACCATACGTGGCAGCTGTCACTCCTACTTTCACTCGACCAAACTACCAGACAGCACAGCCTGCACCTGGATATCAGCCGTTTCAGCAAAGGCAACAACGAGCGCCCAACGCTCCGCCTCTCCTACAACAACAACAACCCCGAGCTCCGGCACCCCGCCAGAGCTTTCAAAATAGAAGACCGACGAACAAGCCGAATTTCCCGCAGATCCCGATGACTTACACGGAGTTATACCCTTCATTGGTCCAGGAAGGTTTGGTGACGACGAGGCCACTGACCCCTGATACAACATCTCCTTTTTACAATCCGAGCGCTCACTGCGCATTCCATGAAGGAGCCGCTGGTCATGATTTAGAAAGTTGCTTCGCCTTGAAGCATTTGGTAAGGGAGCTGATTGAAAAGAAAATCCTGTCCTTTAATGATATTCCGCCCAATGTCAAGAGTAACCCCCTACCGAACCATGGAGGGGTTAACGCTGTGGATGATTCGTCAACTGAAAGAGTAATTACTGAAGTATCGGAGATCAAGACACCCTTGAAGATGCTACATGAGAAACTGGTAAAAGCAGGGTATATTCAGGGTAATCACAACGATTGTAAAAAATGTTCTGTTAATGCTGAAGTTTGTGGTACAGTACAGAAAGATATCCAGAGTTTGATTGATGAAGGATTGTTACAAGTATGCAGTAAGGTCCGAAGTGAAAATATTGCCGTGATAAAACCATCATTTGATCAACCCAACAAGGACAAATGGATTCAAGCGCCCGGAAGTGCAGAGCCTGTGTTCAACAGATCAGCGATCACTCAACGCCGATCCGTCGTAATTCAAAGACCAAAGCCATTTCCATACAATGATACAAAAGCGGTCCCTTGGAAATATGGTTTAACAGTGACACCGGGAAATGCAGATCAAGAAAAGAAAGGAAAGAAAGAGCAAGACGATGTTACGAACATCGTGGGCACGAGCAAGATGACCCGCAGTGGTCGAATTTATCAGCCCAAGATTACGATAGTGACTCCAAAATCCACTACCCCGGTGGAAACACAGAACAGAGAAGTGACAAATCCCGAGAAAGAAGATGAAGAGTTTTTGAGGATTATCCGAAAAAGCGATTACAAGGTGGTGGATCAGCTCCACCAAACGCCGGCCAAGATATCTGTCCTGTCTCTTTTAATGAATTCCCCCGCTCACCGGGAAGCGCTGCAGAAGGTACTTCAGCAGGCACATGTGACCAGAGATATAACACTGGGGCAATTTGATTCGGTAGTAGCCAATATCACAGCGTGCAATACGTTGAGTTTCAGTGACGCTGAATTGCCAAAAGAAGGTCGTAGCCATAATAAAGCCTTACATATATCCATAAAGTGCCAGGAAGATACACTAGCACGAGTCTTAGTAGATAACGGATCATCTTTGAATGTGTTGCCCGCAAGGTCTCTTGCAAGATTGGCCTATGTAGGAGCAGAAATGAGACCCACTTCTTTGATCGTAAAAGCTTTCGATGGGTCTAGAAGGGCTGTTATTGGTGAAGTGGAATTACCCATCATGGTAGGACCACACATGTTTGATATAACGTTCCAGGTGATGGATATTAATCCCGCCTTTAGCTGTTTGTTGGGCCGACCATGGATACATGAGGCCGGGGCAGTGACATCAACTCTGCATCAGCGGTTAAAGTATGTGGTAAATGATCAGCTAATAATTGTGCACGGGGAGGAAGACTTTATGGTGAGTAATCTGTCATCCTTCAGATACATTGAAGCGGAAGAAGGTGCGCTGGAGACTTCATTTCAAGCTTTGGAAATAGCTCATGCGGTAATAATAGAAGAAACAGCAGCCAAGGGTAATCCGTCGTTCGCTTCAGCCCAGAGCATCAAGTCAGCATTAAAAGAAGGCACTCCTGCAGGATGGGGAGAAGTTATTGAAGTTCGTCCCAAAATGAACAGACAAGGGTTGGGTTACAAACCAACTCAGGATGAAGGCACGACAACTGACCAAAGGCGTCCCAGAACAATACAAGAAATATTCATCAGCGGCGGGTCCCAAGTCAACGCCGTAGGAGACGAAGAAGAAAGTGAATACATCGGGCATCTAGTGTATCGGTGCAAATCTCCCTTGAGCAACTGGGAGGCCATTGATGTTCCTGTAGTTTGTCACGAGTTAAAGTAATTTGCTTTGTGTCTTTTTCTTGTTTTGTTGTTTTAAAACTCCATGACCGTGCCCAAGGTCATAGGAATGTTTTGTACGGGCCCCGCACTTTCAAAATACATCAATGAAAATGAACTGTTTTGCTAAATTCCTCATTTGCTTTTGATGCTTTTATTCGTTTTCACTTTTAAAGGAAAAATGGCAATCATAAAAAACCGAAAGCAATCTTCTTTTTTGTGTGCTGCATTTATCTTTGTATGTTTAATAAAATTAAACCATTCCCCATCTGCAGCCACATCCAAAAACCCATTGATTCCCATGACCAGGCATCTCCTCCTGACTTTGATTCACCAATTCACCAAGCTGAAGAGGAGGACGAAGATCTTGAAATTCCCGATGAACTGGTAAGACTAACTCAAGACGAAGACATGGAACTCCAACCATACAAAGAGCAGATTGAAGTTATTAACCTGGGCTCAGAAGATGACAAAAAGGAAGTCAAGATTGGGGCAAGCCTCGGGGCAGACATCAAACAACAATTGAAAGAACTCCTGAAGGAATATGTGGATGTGTTCGCTTGGTCCTATCAGGACATGCCGGGTCTAGACACTGACATAGTGGTTCACAAGCTGCCGCTTAAACCAGAATGCCCTCCAGTAAAACAAAAGCTCCGCAGAACCAGGCCAGACATGGCACTCAAAATCCGAGACGAAGTAAAAAAGCAGGTAGATGCAGGGTTCTTGGCTGTATCCAAATACCCTGAGTGGGTAGCAAACATTGTTCCAGTACCGAAAAAGGATGGTAAGGTCCGAATGTGTGTAGACTACAGGGATCTGAACAAGGCCAGTCCGAAAGATGACTTCCCACTGCCACACATTGATACATTGGTAGACAATACAACTCGTTTCGAAGTGTTCTCTTTTATGGACGGTTTCTCGGGTTACAATCAGATTAAAATGGATCCAGATGATATGGAAAAAACTACCTTCATCACGCCGTGGGGAACCTACTGTTACAAAGTTATGCCATTTGGTTTGAAAAATGCTGGAGCCACCTACCAGCGGGCCATGGTCACTCTATTTCATGACATGATGCACAAAGAAATTGAGGTGTATGTCGACGATATGATTGCAAAGTCTCGAAGCGAAGATGATCATCTAGAGCACCTCCTGAAGCTGTTCAAAAGACTTAGAAAGTATCAACTAAGGTTGAATCCTGCCAAATGCACTTTCGGAGTAAGGTCAGGAAAGCTACTTGGTTTCATTGTTAGTCAACGAGGAATCGAAGTAGACCCAGACAAAGTCCGCGCCATCCAAGACATGCCGGCTCCTCAAACAGAAAAACAGGTCAGAGGTTTTCTGGGCAGATTAAATTACATATCTCGGTTCATTTCCAACATGACACCGACCTGTGAACCCATCTTCAAACTACTACGCAAAGATCAACCAGTGGTTTGGAATGAAGACTGTCAGCAGGCCTTTGACAAAATCAAAAGTTATTTGCAAGAACCGCCCATCTTGATACCTCCGGTTCCGGGAAGGCCGTTATTCATGTACCTTACTGTTCTAGAAAGTTCCATGGGCTGTATGTTGGGTCAACAGGATGAATCCGGACGAAAGGAACATGCCATCTATTACTTAAGCAAGAAGTTTACTGATTGTGAGAGCCGTTATTCACTCCTTGAAAAGACATGTTGCGCTTTAGCATGGGCCGCCAAACGGTTACGACAGTACATGGTTTGCCATACTACTCTGTTAATCGCAAAAATGGACCCAATCAAATATATCTTTGAAAAACCTGCTCAGACTGGAAGGCTCGCCAGATGGCACATGTTATTATCAGAATACGACATTCAGTACACGACCCAGAAGTCTATCAAGGGCAGTATCTTGTCAGATTACCTTGCAGAACAACCAGTTGAGAACGATGAGTCAGTTAAGCTTGATTTTCCTGATGAAGACGTCATGTTAGTAAAGGATTGTGAAAAGGTCGACCCTGTTGAAGATTCACCACCAAGTTCCCCTTGGAAAATGATGTTCGATGGTTCATCAAATTATAGCGGGCATGGTGTAGGCGCTGTCTTAATGAATCCAGGAGGTGGTTACACGCCATTCACGGCTCGGTTGGATTTTGATTGTACAAACAACATTGCAGAATACGAGGCATGTATCCTTGGTCTCGAAGCGGCCATTGATCTCAAAATTAAAACTCTAGAAGTGAGCGGCGATTCAGCACTAGTCATCTACCAGGTCACAGGCGAATGGGAGACCCGACATGAAAACCTGGTCCCATACAGAGCATATATTATCGACATGATCGAGTACTTTGACGAGATTACCTTCAAGCATGTACCCAGGTCTGAAAATCACATTGCCGATGCTTTAGCCATGTTGGCCTCCATGTGGAAAGTCCAAGATGTAAATGATGCTACTCTCATCCGGATTGAGCGAAAAACAGAGCCCGCTTACTGTCAAATGATCGACGAAGAAACAGATGATAAACCATGGTACTATGATATAAAGAACTTCCTGTTACAACAAGAATATCCGACCGATGCTACGTCTCTTGACAAGAAAACTTTAAGAAGACTAGCGTCAAAGTTCTTCCTCAGCAACGGTGTGCTTTATAAAAGAAATCATGACATGGTACTACTCAGATGCGTCGACAAAAGAGAAGCAGAGTTGTTAATGAAAGATGTCCATGAAGGGATCTTCGGTACTCATGCCAATGGGTACGTGATGGCCAGAAAGATTTTGAGAGCCGGGTATTACTGGTTGACTTTAGAGAATGACTGCATACAATTCTCCAGGAAGTGTCATAAATGTCAGATCTACGCAGATAAAGTGCATGTACCTCCGACATTGCTGAATGTACTGTCATCACCCTGGCCTTTCTCAATGTGGGGCATCGATATGATTGGGGCAATTGAGCCAAAAGCTTCCAACGGGCACCGTTTCATTCTAGTCGCCATTGACTATTTTACCAAATGGGTCGAAGCTGCTTCATACACCAATGTAACCCGACAAGTGGTGGCTCGCTTCATCAAGAAAGAGATAATCTGTCGATACGGGATTCCCAACCGAATCATCACAGACAACGGAACCAATCTGAACAACAAAGTGATGAAGGAACTGTGTGATGAATTCAAGATTGAACACCATAACTCCTCCCCGTACCGTCCGAAGATGAATGGAGCTGTTGAGGCAGCTAACAAAAACATCAAGAAGATTTTACAAAAGATGGTGAAAACTTACAAAGACTGGCATGAAATGTTACCGTTTGCTCTACACGGATACAGAACATCAGTCCGCACCTCAACAGGGGCAACCCCTTTCTCTTTAGTGTATGGGATGGATGCTGTACTCCCAATTGAAGTCGAGATCCCTTCGTTAAGGGTTATAATGGAAGCAAAGCTGGAAGAGGCAGAATGGGTCAGGGAAAGATTTGACCAATTGAATTTAATTGACGAAAAGCGTATATCTGCAATGTGTCATGGTCAGGTATATCAGAAAAGGATCAAAAGAGCCTTTGACAAGAAGGTCCGCATCCGGGAGTTCAGAGAAGGTGAGCTTGTATTGAAGAAGATCTTACCAGTCCATAAAGACGCCCGAGGAAAATGGATGCCTAACTATGATGGCCCCTTCATTGTGAAGACAGTTTTCTCAGGAGGATCGTTGATTCTCACAACCATGGATGGAGAGCAGCTTACTCATCCAATAAATTCTGATGCAGTCAGAAAATATTACGCCTAAGAAAAGCCCGATAAGTCGAAAACTCGCAAGAGCAGCTTATGCAAAAGTTAGGGTAAAAAGAAAAAGAGAAAAAGAGAAAAGAATTGAAAGCTCGCTAAGTTGAAAACCCGAAAGGGCGACTTAGGCAAAAATGAGCGTCCCGGTGGATTGAAAACCCGAAAGGGCGATCCAGGCAAAAATTAGGGACAAAGGCGTTTCACTGCATCAGAAGGTTGTCACCAGTGCAGCAAGTTACACAGAGAAAACTCACTTCCGGTTGCTCTCGTCAGAAGCAAGGATGTTGGTGGATTTCTAGTCTTTAGGGATAAATGGTCATGGGATTCAATGTAACCCTTCCACTTTTGCCATTTTTCACTTGTACAATGTTCTAGGGAATCTTGCCATTGGCAAGACCTCCTGCTTGAATAAAATCAACTTCGAACCATTCTTTTGTTTGCAACTACTACTTCTCTTTATCATTTTTTGTTATGCAAAACACTGTTTATTTGACAAACGATGATTTTGAAAAACGTAAGAGGCAAAATTTTTCATGATAAAACTTGAAAAGGTCAATAAAAAACAAATGCTTTAAACTCGTGGAAAACTCAGTAAGATCATACTCACCCTGATGTCTCAAGGTGGCAGGAGCATTGATATACATTTGCATTTTTTCCCCAGTTGAAACACTTAGCAGATCTGTTCACTTGGTTCGCCTTTGGCCGTGTGTAGTAACCAAGACTAAGAAGCCATCATGTAAAGTTTTGAAGGATCCATCCTCCACAGGATTGCCAAAGACAGAGATTACTGGTACATCGCGGGCTGACCTGACTAAGCTCCGTTCCCCAGTACAGTTGAGATTATTTGCACCACTTAGCCTGGATTCAGTGTGGTTCTACCCTCTCCCCCGGTTGTGGTATCTCATTTTCTGGTTGTTACCATCAAGTCCAGTTGTCACTGGCATTCATATGTTCTATCTCGTGGTTGTCACCACAGTCTTTTAAAAGTCCAGTCGTCACTGGCACCTTGTGTTTGTTGGTCGTCACCAACCTTTCCCCGGAAAAGTCCAGTTGTCACTGGCATCGCAAAATCCAATTGTAATTGGTACCCTTTCGTTGGTTGTCACCAACTTCCCTCAGTAAAGTCCAGTTGTCACTGGCATTGTTTAAATCCAATTGTTGTTGGTATCACTTGTTGGTCGTTACCAACTTTTTACTTTAAGTCCAGTCGTCACTGGCACCCTGTGTTTGTTAGTCGTCACTAACATCCCCAATCAAGTCCAGTTGTAACTGGCACCCTTCAACCAAACCGTGGTTAGTAATCATTATCGTTACATCCCCTGAAGTCCAGTCGTCACTGGCATCGTTAAATCCAGTTGCCATTGATATCATGTGTTGGTCGTCACCAACCTCCCCTACTGAAGCCCAGTCGTCACTGGCGTCTTTTAAATCCAATTGTTATTGATACCTGAGTTTGGTTGTCACCAAATCCTCATAAAGTCCGGTCGTAACTGGCGCGCTCACCCAAATTGTTATTTGTGGTTGTTATTTAAATTCCCCAGTAAGTCCAGTCGTAACTGGCATTCTTATCCGGCATCACTGGTTGGTCGTCACCAAATCCCGTGAAAAGCCAGTTGTAACTGGTATGGTCGTTTATTCATTTAACATTCCATCGGTCGTCACCAATCCCACTAGCTAAAGTCCAGTTGTCACTGGCGTTCCCGTTTTCCTTATTTGTTTCCTCTGGGTTGGTAGTCACCAGTACCCCAGTAGGTCTTTGCTTTTCCAGTCTAGTCCCGGAGATCTAGTTGTCACTAGTATCCCCTGTGTGTCTGACTTTGTTCCTAGTCCATTCCTGGAGATCCCGTTTGAACTCTTCATTATAGGAAGGCCTCGTCTGATCATCCCCAGTGAGGTTGTCACCAATTTCCTTTATTCCCCATGTGAAAATTATTCTTTCCCCGGTGGAGTGCATCTCTTTCACCAGTGAACGGTTGTCCTCGTCAGGTTCCGTTTCCCAGTCGGAGTTTCTCAGATGATATCATCTAGTCACGTCTGAACTATTTGATCCCCCAGTAAAGTATGTCCCTTTTCCCCAGTGAACGGTTGTCCTCGTCAGGTTCCGTTCCTCCAATCATAGTTTTATCCTCAGATGCTATCAGTTAGTCATGTCTGAACTATCTGATGCCTAGGTTTGAGTTTCTCTTCCCCAGTGCGAGTCCTTCAATAAGGACATCCTCTGTGTGTCAAGTTTCCAGAGTCTGTTCCCCGGTGGATAGCAGTCTGTCTTTACCGTTTTTTTTTGTGTGTCTTGCATTTTCAAGCATCATAAATCATCATTTAGGTCTCATAGCATTCAAGCATTGATCCTTTGCATAGCATTGGATCTAAGGTACAAAATTTTTGGTCTTTCTGTATTTAAATACCTCTCACTACGATTCCTCGAGGATTGTCATCCTCAGTTCCATCTAGTGAAGATATTTAAATAGGGGCAACTGTCATACCCCAAATTTTGACACCTTAGATCCTCATTATCATTTTTAGAAGCATGATCATGCATTATCTAACCCTAAATCAGTGCAAGTTTATTATTGTCAAGTTACAGATGAATCAGGGTTCTCGCACCGACAAATTCAAAACAATCAAGGAATGATCAACCAATGATTTGGGCCAATTCAATCATGGAATGAAATCAAAGACAATATCAAAGTCAAATGGGAAGTCAATTTGAAGAAATCGTTTCAGAATCAAGAACAGTGCAGTCAGGAGGCCCCGATTAGGGTTTTTAACCAGTAGAAAGTCAACTGTGGTTTGACTTTGATGTTGGGAAAGGTTTTAATGGTGGGAGTGAGGTCCATGAAGTTAATATAGGCTATTAAAGACTATTCAAGAAGTGTCAAAGTCCCAGGATGTCCAGAATATCAACAGGCGACTCGATCGGCACCGATCGATCGTACGATTGACCGAAAAGTCAACTCCTCGAATTTTGAGAATTGGAATCCAAGTTGTGAATCAAAGTTGTTCCTTATGTCATAATGGACTTGCATATCAATTTTCATGGTCATTGGATCAAAAATGAGAGAGTAATCGAGAAATCGGGAAATTAGGGTTTTGAAAAGGGCTAAACCGTATCTCCTTAACCACACATCCAATTGAGTTGGTTCTAGTCTCATTTGAAAGCTCTTGACAAGTCCTACAAAAGTCCCATACTAGTCCACAACCAGAAAATGCATACTTTTTGAGATATAAGCAAAAACATTCCTAGAAGGGAAAATAACTTAGAAAATTTCTAAGTTATTTTCACCTTAAAAGCTAAAATCAGCCAACTTCAAGGGGGTTTTTCACCTAGTTTCAAATAGAATCAAGATTTCTGGCCAACATGAAAGTTTTAGTACTATGTGAGGGCTTTCTAAAAAGTACAAGTACATCTCAAGGGGATTTATGAGCTGAGAGATACATGTGTTCAAAGTTGGCAATTTGTCACTTTTGTCCCACATTGATGAATTTTGCAAAAACACCTCTAGCACTCAAGTGGATCAATTTCAATGCTACAAACTCCTTCTATATGATATATTAATCATTCTTAGCAGGTTAGAACAAAGAAATAACAAGGAGATAGCATGGAAATAAGAATGGTGAGTTCATTGCCAAAGTTGAAATATTTGACTTTTCCAAGCATGAGGTGGAAAGTCATTTCTGTTCCAGCCACTCTACCAGGCCTCTAGGCATTGATTCCTCTGTAAAAACATCATACAAACTTGCCAATTAAGTCAAGAAAACAGCTAGCAATCAGAAAAGCCAAGCAAGTGGTCATTTGGAAGAGAAAATATCAAGGTTTCTTCATGGTGAAGCAAAATGACCAAGCAAGCTCCTCACTCATTTTTTCTATAAATAGAGACCTCTAACTCCTCATTATGGACATCAACATCATTCTGAAAACCTGCTAAAAGGAGCCCTCTCATCACACCTCTCTCTCACTTACATTTTGCAAAATCACCAAAGTAGCCAAAATTGCCAAAATTCAGCATTTTGCAATCTTGCTACCACATTGAGCTACACATGTTCCAGCACTCAAATCTTCATCCACACATCCTAGAAATCATATATATGAGGTGTACAAACACTTAAACCACCAAAAAATTCAAAGAATCAAAAAGTCAACTGTCCATGGAACTTACTTTGACCAAAGTTCATAAAAACCTCCAAATCTTGATCCAAACACTTTCTTGAGGTTTTGATTGTTTGAACACCTCAAATATACCATATATCAAGTGTCCAAACCTTCATCCTTCATCAAAAGTTAACCAATCTCATTTTGGCATCTCATTTGGATTGTTTCTTAAAGTTCAAGTAAAGCACCAATACAAAGAGCTTGGATTTCTTCACCTCTGGTTTTCTCAACATTCTTGGCTTGCTAAATAAGATCACCAACAGGTATGTAATTTGTAAAACCTTGCTCTTTCATTATTCTCCATATCTTGCATATTTAGGTTTTTGATAAAATGAAGTATAAAGCATGAATGAGAGGTGTGTTCATGATCTTCCACACATAATACACACCATTTGCGAATTGAATGCTATGTTCTCATATGTGTGTTCCAGTTTAAATTTGTTCACTTGCACACACTTAATATGACATACTTAAGATGTTGTGATGATTGATACAGCTCAAGACACTCCCAAACTCTAAAGTCATCTTGTTGTGCTTTGTCATGCTTATGTGATTTTGCAACTTGGATATGACAGTCACATTCATGAATGCCTTGGTCTCAAAATTGTTTGCCACTTGTTATGTATCATATATTGGATGTGTATGTGAATTTACTTGGCATTAAACATGTTGGAATCAAGTTGTGCATAGCATTATGCATCTCATGACATAAAACCATACCAGCTATCGTTTTTTTCACAGGAAAATGAATCTCAGAAAACCAACACCACCATCCTCTTCCTCTCATTTTTCTACCCAATTTACATATAAAATTTGTCTCGATCCGATGAGCGGTTAGTGAGATACGGTATAAAACGTATTTGGTTTCGATTATGTTTCCATGCATCCAAAACACACACACACACCAGTCAGCGTTTTTTTTCACAGGAAAATGAATCTCAGAAAACCAACACCACCATCCTCTTCCTCTCATTTTTCTACCCAATTTACATATAAAATTTGTCTCGATCCGATGAGCGGTTAGTGAGATACGGTATAAAACGTATTTGGTTTCGATTATGTTTCCATGCATCCAAAACACACACACACACACCAGTCAGCGTTTTTTTCACAGGAAAATGAATCTCAGAAAACTAACACCACCATCCTCTTCCTCTCATTTTTCTACCCTAGATCCATATAAAATTTGCCTCGATCCGATGAGCGGTTAGTGAGATACGGTATAAAACGTATTTGGTGTTGATTATGTATTTTGCCCAGCCATGATTCAAAACGAGCCTTGTATACATACTGTTTCCATTTGATTAATGGATGTAACAGCCGCCCCAGCGGTAAGAGCATGCGCGCAATTATACCTTTCACCATCATGACCAGGGTTCGATCCGGGTGGAGGTCGAACCCTTTTATTATTTTTCCTATTTTTGTACATAAACTTCAAAAATTCGTAACTCTCTCATTTTTTATCGTTTTTCACCCGTTCTTTTTTCATTGTGTTTATTTTAATGTGTACATTCATGTCATAATTTTATTTTCCATGTTTGATTTTTTTTTCACCACGTTTTATGGTGCGTAATCCGCGCGTCAACGGTACTAACCCTATTTGGTTGCAGATGAAATTTAGAAGGTTTCCTCTTGTGTTTTCTCAGGAAAATTGATTGTTATCATATCTATATATGTTTGTCAACATGTTAGAATTTTTACCTTGAATTATTTTTATATTTATCTCATCTGTCTGTTAACGGTATTCCAGGTGCGAACTGTCGTCACGGTTCTCGTACCAAAACAATTGCTCTGATTGTCATCATTGCTTTCCATCTTTAATCTTTGTATTTAGTTGTCACCATGAATGTTTGAATGATGTTTGTATTTTATTTTATCCCTAAGCGACGGAGCTCGTTAGCTTTCGTCCAGTTGCCGACAATACTGTTCCTCCAAAGGAAGGTCTGTCCACTTGACTGTCAATGTCTTGGACCAAAATCTCTGCTATCCCTTGACTTTGTTAAGTCACCTTAACCCTAGACTAGAAGTCTTTAGACTTTGCTTGAAGTCTAAGAAACCCACCCATACTAGGAGTGTTCTTCAACTAGAACCCTAGGAAAGAGTTCGTCAACTCTGTGTAAGAATCATCGTCATGATTTCTTACTTCCCCCTTTTACAATTTAGTTTAGGGAGTTTTGTCAAACTCCACACAAACACCGTCATGTTTGTTCCCCTTTGAACCTTGATCATCATCAAGTGTTCTTTTCCCTTGTGAGGTGAACTACGATTGCTCTGATTCTATCCTAGTCAGGATACGTAGGCAGAAGGTGCGATGCCTTTGCGAGCAAACTTAGAAAACCACTTAGGCCTTTATTTTACTTTTATTCCCAACTTAAACCAGAGTGCACAATTCACAAACTTAGCAAGTAATTAAACAAAAGGTTCCTGTAGAGTACTACAGATATTTAGGGTGCTAATACCTTCCCTAGATATAATCAACCCCCGAATCCCCGAATCTCTAAAGCGTTGTTGTCACATCGCGCAAAAAGGTTCTTTCTTTCTTTAGACCTATCCTTTGGATAAATTAAAGTCCGGTTGTAAAAGAAATACGATTCAAGTTAATTAATAGCTTGATATCAAATTTTCACCGCAACACTATGCGAATGGATTACCCGTTGGAGAGATTGGCAAAGCTGAACATTGAAAGGATTGTCAGTTTGCATGGTATTCCCTCTAGCATTGTGTCAGATAGAGATCCGAGGTTTACTTCGAGATTTTGGGAGAGTTTGCAAAGTGCTTTGGGTACGAAGTTGCGTTTGAGTTCAACTTATCATCCTCAGACCGATGGTCAGACTGAGAGAACGATTCAGTCACTTGAAGATCTTTTGAGAGCTTGTGTGTTAGAAGGGAGGAGCTTGGGATAGCTACTTACCTTTGATTGAATTTACTTACAACAACAGTTTTCATTCGAGTATTGGCATGACACTGTTTGAAGCATTGTACGGTAGACGGTGTAGGACGCCATTGTGTTGGTATGAGTCGGGAGAGAGTTCTGTGGTTGGACCCGAGTTAGTCCAGCAGACTACCGATAAGATTAATATGATTCAAGAGAAGATGAAGATTTCTCTGAGTCGTCAAAAGAGTTATCATGACAAGAGGAGGAAAACACTTGAATTTCAGGAGGGAGATCCTATGTTTCTACGAGTCACTCCTATGACTGGGGTTGGTAGCGCATTGAAGTCACGTAAGTTGACGCCGCGTTTCATTGGTCCTTATCAGATTTTGCAGAAGATAGGGAAGGTAGCCTATCGTGTTGCTTTGCGTTCGTCGCTTGCTAATCTCCATGACGTGTTCCATATATCTCAGTTGAGGAAATACATTGCGGATCCATCTCATGTAGTCCAAGTAGATGGTGTGCAGGTGAGAGATAACCTGACTGTGGAAACATCACCTATGCGGATAGAGGATCGGGAGTTAAAGCAACTTCGAGGCAAAGAGATTGCTTTGGTGAAGGTCGCTTGGGGACTACCGACTGGTGGAAATGTGACTTGGGAACTTGAGAGTTAGATGAAGGAGTCTTATCCAAAGTTGTTTGAATCAGGTAACATTTTCGAGGACGAAATTTCGAAAGTGGGGGAGGGTTGTAACAACCCAATTTTTATTAATTAATTATTTATATTAATTAATTGACTTATTAGGATTGTTTTAATTATTGGAATTATTAGTAGATAAATTGAGAGAAGAAATATGATGGAAGGAAATAGAATAGAAAGGCATATAAGGGAAAGTGGAAGGAAAAAGGAAAGAATAGAAACATAAGAGAAAGAGAAGAGAAAGAAAGAGGAAGAGGAGAAAAGAGAAGGAAAAGAGGGGAAAACATGGAAAGTTCAAGAACAACTTCCAACTTTCGATTAATCAAGGTAAGGGTGTGAAATGTTATTATCCTATTAATGTTTGTGATCATGTATGTGTGTGCATTTGGATTGTTGGATGTTTTTCTACATTTTCCATTTTAGGGCAGAAAAAGGTTTAATCGGTAGAAATCGAGTTTTGAACGGTTAGAATCGGAAATAAATGGCGTAGTTTAGTCGGGTAATGCTGGGCTAAGACTATTGGAACTGATTGGAATTAAATCGGTTGCTTTTGTGATGATTTGGTGATTTTGGACTGTTTGGGGTTCTGAGTTCGCAGATTCGCTAGCGTTCGCTAGGCGAGCAGAAGCGAAGGTTCTCCAGGCAAAACCCAACGAGTAGGTAGCGAACCATTACAGTAGCCAAGATCAGCCTTTGCTGGCGTGTTCGCCAGGCGAAGGAGGTGGCGAGAGGTTTCGCCAGGCGAGTGAACCAGCAAGTAGGAAGCGAACACTTCAAGTAGCTACTGTCTGCCTTCGCCAACGAGTTCGCCAGGGGAGTGAAGCAGCGAGCATTCACTAATGCTTCACCAGGCGAATGGATCAGCGAGTGTGACAACATTTTTACTCCTTGTGTTTTCCATCCAATGTTGATTGTTTGGTTCGATTGTGTTCAATCCTTATCTGTTATGAATAGTTTGTATACTATTGTGATAAGATGTGCTATAGGTAGCCGTATGGCGCGAATCCTAGATTGTGAAATTGATTATGAAATATGGTCTTTTGACAAATTTATGCATTGTTTAAATTGATTAAAAAGGCATGATGAACATGATGAATGTGATTGAATTCGTTGTCGTTAGCGTGATATTGTAAGTGCATATTGATTGTATGCGATTGTATGTGACGAATGCATGAGAACATATTAGTGAATATGTGTGCATTGCTTGATAAATGTAGTGATGTTTGGAAAGTATGAATACTTTGATTATTACGAGATGTGTTGTGTGTGCAATCATGTTATAATTCTTATATGGTGAATTATTGAGTATGCATGGGATTAAGATGCGAGAACGGTCTTAAGTGCATATGATTGTTGATTGCATACACATTATTTAGTAAAGATGTAATGCTTGCTAGTTTCTTGAAGGCTAGTGACTTGTCCCAAACGTAGAGTGGGGTTTGAAAGCTTAGGGAATGGGCTTTTGTTGTTATTGGTCTAGGGAACGGACCCGGTTTAAATGTAAAAACCGAAAAATGATAACAAGTGTTGGTACCACATGGCATTGAGTTGCATTGAGCCACATGACATATATCATTGTTATATGGAAGAATGCATGTGTATGAATTGTTGAATGAGAGTTGCAATTGGATGAATAAAACTAATTGTAAATGTTTATGTGGAATGATGTGAATTGTGGATGTATGTATGATAAATATGTTTGGTAATTATCCATATTTATTTATACATATGTTGTGAAGTATATGATGAGTTATGATGAAAGGTAGTGAGAGATGTAAAATATGTGTATTCTATGCTTATATATATATATATATATATATATATATATATATATATATATATATATATATATATATATATATATATATATATATATATATATATATATATATATATATATATATATATATATATATATATATATATATATATATATATATATATATATATATATATATATATATATATATATATATATATATATATATATATATGCATTGAGTATTATGATAATATTTATCACCCTTATGCTGTTTTATAATGTTCTATGAGGCATTGCAGATTAGGTTGCTGGAGGTCGTTTGTGAAGTATAGCTTTATTCTTTTGGTCGGTTAGCTCTGTTATGTAGCACTGGGTAGTTAGGATTGCATTGTATTCTTTTGGGATACATTTTGTATATGTATCTGCTGACAAATGTTTATGTAAACATGAATGATGTGGTGAACCAATTGGATGATATGTATTTATATGAGTACATGTTTAAAGTGAATCCATGTTTAGATTTTCCGCTTTTAATTCTAAATATTGAGATGTGGGTATAAGGACTAAGTTCCTCTGTTGAAAGCTACCCAACTGTTGCATATCTTTTATAGAGCAGGTGTTGTATGTTTCAATTTTGTGTATGATGTGACATACCTCTTTTTACCATGTTTTAATTTTACTCTGATGAAATTTTAATATGTGCTTAATTGATTTATTAGTTTAATTGGGGGTATAGAAGGGGGTGTTACAAGTCGAGCTCCTCCCAAAGAGCCTCGCCGTTGGTCTCCTCCTCGAGGGGGCCTTCAGTCCATCTGGATGGCTCTCTTATCTCCACCGGGATCATCGCCTCGGTTCCGTACGTAAGACGGAATGGGGTTTCTCTGGTGGTAGAATGCGACGTTGTCCGGTATGCTCAAAGCACGCTGTGGATTTCCTCGACCCATCCTTTCTTGGCGTCGTCGAGTCTTCGTTTCAGACCTTGGAGGATCATCCTGTTCGCAGCTTCGGCCTGGCCGTTTGCCTGTGGATGCTCGACCGAAGTGAAGTGGTGTTTGGTTCCGAGTTTGGTAACGAAGTCCCAGAAGTTTCTGTCCATTAATTGTGTCCCTTTGTCGGTGACTATGGCGAGCAGGACTTTGAACCTGGCGAGGATGTTCCACTTGTAGAAGCGAAGTATGTTATGTGTCGTGATCTTGGCGAGGGCTTTGGCCTCGATCCACTTGGTGAAGTAGTCGACTCCCACTATCAGATACTTGTTCTGATATGAGTCCAGGGTGAACGGGCCGAGGATATCCATCCCCCACCAGGCGAAGAGCCACGGAGAGGAGACGGACTTGAGCTCACTCGGAAGGGCAAGGTGCATGTCCCCGTGGTGCTGGCACCTATCACACTTCCTGATGTGTTCCTTCGCGTCCTCCTACATCGTCATCCAGTAGTATCTATCCCGTAAGAACTTCCTCGCCAGGGACCGTCCTTCGAGGTGTTACGCGTTGATGCCTTCGTGCACCTCTTACAGGATGGTCGAGGCTTGTGTTTTGTCGATGCATTTGAGGAGGGGGATCGAGAATCCCCTTCGGTAGAGTTTGTTGTCGAGCAGGACGTACGAGCAGGATCACCGTTTGACCGCGTCGGCCTCCTTAGCATTGTCGGGCAGGCGCCCCGTGCTGAGGTATGTGTGTATAGGCATCATCCAACAGTTGACATCCCCGATGGCATTGATGTCGAGCAATGTTTTCTCCTTCTCCATGCTCGATTGAGAGATGATCTCTTGAACAACGAACTTGTGTCCACCTTTCTTTTTGGTGCTCGCCAACTTTGAGAGGATGTTTGCCCGGGTGTTCTGTTCGTGAGGTACATGTTGTACTTCCGCAGAGTCGAAACTTTTCATCCGTTCCCTTATGAGGGTTAAGTATTCGACCAGATTTTCGTTCTTCGCATGGTATTCCCCTCGGACTTGCGAGGCCACGAGCTGAGAGTTCGTGAAGATTTTGATATCCTTAGCTCCGAGGTCTTCTGCTAGGCGGAGCCCGACCAGGAAGGCTCGTATTCTTCTTGATTGTTGGTCGTCGGGAAGGCTAGTGTCAGGGAAACTTCCACGATAGTGCCCTCCTTGTTTTCGAGGATGATGCCCGTGCTGCTCCATGAGGGGCTTGAGGCGCCATCGACGAAGATGACCCACTTGTGAGCTTCCGGGGTCGATTCTGTTGCGGGGGTCATTTCAGCGACGAAGTCAGCTAGGACTTGGGCCTTGAGGGATTTCCTGCCTTCATAGAGGATGTCGAACTTGGAGAGTTCTAGTGACCAATTCAGCCTGCGTCCGGCCATGTCGGGTCGGCCGAGCAGCTGCTTGATAGGCTGCTCGGTTCGGACTATGATGGTGTGGGCCTGGAATTAATGTCGGAGCCGTCCGGCCGTGTTGATGAGGGCCAGGGCGACTTTCTCAATCTGTTGATACCTTACTTCCGGGCCATGGAGGGCCTTGCTCGTGAAGTAGATCGACTTCTTCCTGTCAGGGGTTTCTTGGATCAGAACAGTGCTTACGGCCTCGTTTGACATTGCCAGATGTAAGTAAAGGGTTTCCCCGATTTCCAACCTCGTCAGGACGGGCGATTCTGAGAGGACACGCTTGAGGTGGAGGAGGGCTTGTTCGAACTCATCTATCCATTGGAATGCGGCTTCCTTTCTCAGTAACTGGAAAAACGGGAGGGCGTGTAGTGCGGATTTGACGACGAAGCGGGATAATGAAGCGAGCATCCCGTTCAGGGATTGTATTGATTTCTTCCTGCTCAGTGTTGCGAGCTCAGAGAAGGCCCAACACTTGTCTGGGTTTTCCTCAATCCCCCGTTCGATTAGATAGAATCTGAGAAATTTCCCTGCTCGCACTCCGAAGGTGCATTTCTCCGGATTGAACCCCATTCTGCACTTCCTCGCCGTCTCGAAGACTTTCTTGAGGTACGTCGTGTGATCGACCTCCGTGCAGGACTTGACAATCATGTCGTCCATGTAGACCTCGAGCATGTCACCGATCTCTCTTCGGAAGACCTTGTTCATCATCCGTTGGTAGGTGGCGCCGACGTTTTTCAGGCCGAAGGGCATTACGTTGTAGTAATAGTTGCCCGACTCGGTCATAAATGTCGTGCTCTATTTGTCAGCATCGGCCATGGGTATCTGGTTGTACCCCGAGTATGCGTCCATACAGGAAAGTAGTTTGAAGCTCGCCGAGTTGTCGAAGAGCTTGTCGATGTTGGGGAGGGGATAGGCGTCCTTCAGTTTGACTTCCCGATTGTACTAAGGCCCTTCATCGCTGCGTCGAAGCACCGACAAGCAGCTTCGATATCCCCGTTGAGGGTGACGACGACTCCTAGCCTGGTGTAGTACTTCATCTTTATGTGGACGGTCGATGGTACCGCGGTAAGTTCGACCATCGTTGTCCTGCTCAGGATGCATTTGTACAGAGACGGCCATTCAACGACCAGAAAACGTACGTTGATTTCGCTGGCCATTTCCTTTTCCCCGAACGTGAGCTTGAGCTCTACGTATCCCCATGGTCTCATCGTCGTCCCGTTGAAGCCTTATAGATCGGAGCCTAGGTAAGGGGACAAGTTGGATTCGTCGAGCTGAAGCGTCGTGAAGAGGTGGGTGTACATGAATTCCACCGAGCTCCCCCCGTCGACTAGGATGCGTCGGACGTCGAAGTTGGCCATCTGCGCCCGGATCAGAAGGGGAATGTTCGAGTTGGGGCTCCCCCGGGGAGTTCCTCGAGATAGAAGGTGATCGAATTTGACCGACCTTGGAACTTGTCAAGCGTGCTCATCTTGCCAGTGCTGTTGCTTATGAGCTCGTCGAACTTCAACTTAACTGACCCCACCGAGAGTTTTCTCGGTGTAATACCCCAAATTTTGACCCTTAGATTGGTCGACTCATTTCGCATTCCATCTGATTTTGCATTACATTGTAACTAACCGCTAACCAGTTGGTTCAGTCCGTTGGTTTTGCAGGAAAAATCACACTGCGCGTAGTTTAAATTAGTGAAGGGCAAAATGGTCATTAATTCGCAGTTTGTTAACAGATCAGGAGTTTGAGCCGTCATCAGAGGTTCCTCAAGAAGTTTTGATTTTACCGCTTAAGCGGGGTTTCTCGGCGTATCTGATCAAGTGGTTGATGGTCAGACGTTGTGGTAATCGGACAAGTTTCATTAAGTGGATTTATCTGGTTAAGCGTTAGCAAAGGATGTATGAGGAAATTCAGTTGTAGGGGTTTAGTAACCTAAGTTGAATCGATTGAATTGGGTTGTATGGATTTAAGCGGAGAATCTGAGTCGGACGAATTAATTTGGATGAATTTTTCAAGAAATAAATTAATAGAAAATAGAAGTTTTATTTTATTTTGGTTGCAATATCCAAATAATAGAGTTAAATTTTATTTATACTATTATTTTTGTGGCAATATTAATAAAATTAAATTTTTATTTAATTTTATTGTCTTATTATAAGTATAAAAAAATGATTTCATTTTATTGTTTTATTCCGAATATCCAAAAAAAAATTAATTAATTTAATTTAATTTAATTGTTTTACAAATATAAACAAAAAAAAAGAATAAATCTTAAAATAAATAAATAAATAAAATTCTAAATTCTAAATTACATTTTTACTAAAAATCCTAAAATTTTTCAATTTGTCCTAAAAAGTTCTCCGACTCCCGATTCTTCGAGTTCCGGCTTTGTTTTCTCCGAACCTGCAAGTTAACAATAGAACAATGCATTTTTTCGTTAGAATTAAAGTTGATTTGTCGATCTGATTCCCTCGAAAAATGCTCATCATCGGGTGTGTCGGGAGGGCAACGACAAAGTCAAAGCCGGCTCCCGACTTATTTTTTCTTGACCTCGGTAAACCCGACAATATCCGTTCTAATCCAAGAGAGAGAAAGAATGATTTTGAAAATAATCACTTTTGAAAAAAGCACTTATTCAAAAAATGTTTTTCGCCAAACAACCCACAAACAGATTTCCGAAAATTTCTAAACCAAAATTGGATCAAACGCAGCAAAACAACCATAACCAAATCACCAACAGAACTGCAGAAATTCCAGCTAACAATAAAGCCAAGCAACCAAAATCATAACAGTAACAAAATTTCCTCAAGAAAATCGTAACAAGGGACACACAAATTTCTGGATCCCAAAACCATCAAAACAACAATCCATCTGGGACCAAGACAAAGTCAAATGTTAAAGTAATACTGGAAATTCGCGGATTTTTTTAGAATCACCAATAAAATCGCGACAATGCCCAAGCCCACAAAGCATCGTCAACAAATAGAGCATCAACTCTTCCTTAAGGAAAAGAGAAAAGAAAAAACTCCTCAGTTACCATCATTGGAGTTCTTCAGGTCGGAAAACGAACATCATCGTCATATCAAGAAGCCATCAAGAACCGGAATCAAGAAGCCATCGGAAGGAGCTCCAAGGAAACCACAAAGCTCGACTTCCGACCACCTTCAATTCATGGCCGAATTTAGAGGTTCATCACCGTCATCATCATCCGGTAAGGATCAAGTGTAGCTCACTGTTTATTGTTTCTCAGGTAACGAAGAACGAGGACGGAAACCACATGCAAGCAAGCGGAGATGAGGAAAAGCTCGAGATGGACCAACGATGGTGTCCGTCGCGGCGCCGTTAAAAGGAAGAAGAAGAATGGAAGCAACCAGGGCCGCATGCGCATGAAGAAGATGAAAAGAGAACAAAGATAGAGTCGCGCCGCTGGAGAAGATGAAGTGGAAAAGGGTGTCAAAACCCTAGCAAATATCAGCGCAGAGACTACCCCTCCCCCTTATTATCTCAATTCCTTTTTTTCTTATTTTATAAATTGTAGTTATTATTTTGTTTTTTATATTTTTTAATAATTGCTAGATAAACCATGTAAATTAATTAATTTTAATTAAACCATTTTTTATTATACCATTTTAATTAAATCATAATATAAGATTAAAACCTTTTTGAAATTAAACCTATGTTTTTTAAAAAAAAAATTCTTAATTAGAACATTAGAAATTAAAACAAGTTTTCTTAATTAAAACAAAAATTAAAACACTTTTCTTAACTAAAATCATTAACGCTTTTTAAATCAAAGCATTCTTGGGAATTTTTTTTAATTAATTAAAACATTTTCTTAACATTATGGCCGCCATGTCATTTTCAATTCAGGATTGACTTCGCACGCTCATTACATGGGTTTTTTTGCCGTGTCGTTCATTGTTTTCTCAGTTGTATAGTTTGTAATATTTTATTTTTCGTATTTCATTTTTGGGGTTGTAATTTACGCGAGTGATCTTCGTTGTGCATGTCTTTTACTTTTCACATTTATTTCCGTTTTTTTTGGATTTGTAACTTACGCGAGCGATCGTCGCTTTGCATGTCCTTTACCGCTTTTGCACTTTTCTTGAATTTTCTTATTGCCGTTAGTTATTCTACATTATTTACCGTTAAACCCTCCGAAGGATTAGGTCTAACTGTTTGACCGTCGAGTCAATAATCTTCCCCTTTGACCACTTCAAAACCCTAGTTTGCTTAGGGTTCCCCTCGTGGACGAAAATGCCCTTTACCCTAGCATTAGGTCAAGGAGTAGCCGTACTCCATTTTAGGGTTTCCCGCCGTGGAATACCTAATTTCAACCCTAATTTCAATTCAACTATTTCAACGTAGAAATAGGAGTCACCACACTCCACGGAAGCGCTTCCTTAAGAACGTTTATTCCCCATTGAAACCTTGACTACATTCAAGACGTTTCTAACCTCCCTTTCGAGGGGAACTACGATTACTCTGATTCCATTCCCTACCAGGATAAGTAGGCACAAGATGAGAATCTTGCCGAGTAAACTTAGGACTAACCCTTAGGTCTCTCTGTCACTCTTAACCCTTAGCTCAGTATATATCTTCAAGTAAATAAATAAAGAAAAATAGCAAACAATAAACAAAAGGTTCCTGTAGAGTACTACAGAAGCTTAGGGTGTTAACACCTTCCATAAGCTTAACCAACCCCTTACCTAGGTCTCTCCCCGCATTGTTTACGATGCCAAAATTAGGTTTTCCTTCTTTTGACCTTTTCCTTTGGATAAATCAAAGTCGGTTGTGAATCAAAGATTTGCGATTCAAACTAATTAATAGTTTGACATCCTATTCTCACCGCAACAGAAAATTGCAACTTCACTGGAAAGAGCCATAACTTTTAAAGGTTACCCCTACTTTGTTTATTTCTTATTATTCGCCGTATTATTTGCTTGCTTGTATATAATATATTTGTTGTACCTTGCTTGGGATATCTTTGTTGTGAGATAACTCCTACACCCAGACTGGAGTGACTTATTATAGGAGGTGATATATTCGACGAGGCTTATAGGGAGTGATTCCCGACCAAGCTGATTGAGAATCACCGCTCAGTTGAGGCCCTTTTGAAAGGTAGTTCTGTTGAACGAGTATTCGTGAAAACACTTACTATCTTCAATTGGAGCCTGTGATATTGGGGACTGTAGTACCTTAACACCACCTTGGCCTTATCTAGGACGTAGTGCAAGGACTATGAGGGAGTAGTCCCAAAATAGTTGCTACGCGATACTACACTCTAAAGAGGTTCTCTTGAGAATATTATTAACCACAGAGTCAGTCGGGAAATTGATAATATCCGAAAGATGGACTGATGACTTTGGGAACCTCTTTAGAACCTTGTTCTACAGGTACAATTAACCTCTAGTACATACCTTATGAGTATGGGTAGATCTTAACTCCGCTCATATACCTTAACCTAGGAATTGTGTATATTTGTGCATTGCATCCATAAAGTATCACATTGCATTAAGTTTCATGGAATTCGAATTTTACTTATGAACATTGCAGGATACCATGGATCACCATAGAAAACATACTATGAAATATTCTTTTAAGGGTCTTAAGTTGGATGACCTAAGGAAATTAGGAGCTTTGGTTCAAGATCAAGAAGGTTTCCGAAACAAATATGGAAGGTTGTTACCTCTGTTAGGACTTCAAGTAGACGGAGGACTTCTTTCTACCTTGTTACAGTTCTATGATCCAGATTATCTTTGCTTCACTTTCCCATATTATCAGTTGTTTCCTACCTTAGAAGAATACTCTCAGTTGGTGGGGTTACCTATTTTGGATGGATCTCCTTTCCCTTTCTTGGAAGGAAACCCTCAAGAACAAGATATTGCTCGAGCTATCTATCTGAAATCATCCGACATCAAACACAACATGATTTCTAAAGGTGGAACTTTTGGGTTACCTACAAAGTTCTTGATCGAGAAAGCCCGGTACTATGCCGATCATTTGAGTATGCCTACTGTTGTACCCAAAAATTTGCCCAACCTTTTCTTTACTTGGCTTATGTTTTCATTGCATTGTTCTAGAATTTGCATTTGCATATAATTGTTCATTTGCAGGGGATCAAGAGGTGTGAATAGCAAGAGGATGTTTGTCAAAGGTTCCAAGCAAGCATGAGTGCTCATTAATTCATTAAAAGTTGGTCACAGCTCTTGGAGAAAGTGAATGGATGCATATTACTTATCTTCTATCTTGGAGGCCAATTGAGGATCATCTGAGGATCACAAGTTCATGTATATGGATATGATATGTTGTGAAGCTCATTTAGTGCTTTGAAAGCCATTGTGGAGCTTATTCAAATTGTTATATCATGTGCAAGAGGTTGCAGTTAAATGATTGCACACCTAGGGTTTCATCTGCCTAGTGCAAGATCCACTGAGGATTTGAAGGAGATTAAGACTTAGTTCTAAGTCTTTGGAGTCATGGATATCTATGTTGAGGCATCTAAGATGTTATTTCAAGATCAATTCAATAAGAATCAAGAGTGTGAGAAGTTACTAAATTAGGGTTTCAGAGGTTAGTCGGTGTAAAATCCTTTGTTTAGTGCCTAACTTCAAGACCACATATCTCAAGATACAAGTGTAATCTCACTTTAACATAAACATGAGATTTTTATAGCATGTTCCTAGCTTTCTTTTGAGTAATAGAACTCATCCACTGGGTTTCTAGAACTTAAGTTATGATGCTGGCAAGTTAGAGGTCTCAGATGAATCATATTTTCAGTCAACAAAAGTCAACCAACTTCCAAGGCACTTTTGACCTAGTATTATGTTTCTCCTCAACTTTTTATGAACATGAAAGTTGTTACTCATGATCTTAGCTTTCCAAAAAGTTCTAGAAATCCTTCATCTCATTTCTTGAACTCAAGTTATGAAGCTTGCAAGGCAGGGGTATTTTGGAAAAGTGAGATTATAAGTCATTTTCGTTATAGGTTCTTTTCATGATCTTATGCACTTCAAATGAAACTTTCTCCAACATGAAAGTTGATTCAAATGGTCTTAATTTCATCATGGAACATCAAATTATCATGAACTATGCAAAGACAACGACATTGGTGAAGAAATTCCATGGAAAAATGAACTTAAAGTCATGAATTTAATTGATTTGGTTTTGGAACATTTTTGTGCCATGTTTGTGCTCATGTTGATTCACTTTTTCCTAACAAGCAAGATGCACAAATCCATTTTGGCTCATAATGTGAAATACACGTGCAATTTCAAGTTACTTCAAGAAGAAGTTTCACATTCAATCTCCACCATTTGATCAATTTAAGGGAAGATTCATATCCACATGATCAAAGAAAAGTCCCAGCAACTGATTTGAATCAAAATCAAGGAGAATTGGAGCCAATTTCACGTATTCATGAAGCTCATTTCCAATTTTGGGCATTTTGAATTACCTTCCAATAAGGCCAAATTAGGCTTCCAATTGCTTCTAGATCCATAATATAAAAGTTCCAGATGAATTTTGAAGCTTCATTCGTGCATTTTGGTGGAGAATTAATCAGAGCACGTTTGAAAATTCAAGAGAAAAGTGAAAAGTGGAAATTGAGATTCAAGCCAATTCAACTCAAATCGACGCAAGCAACATCTTCAATAAACTTCCTTGAGTGATTATGCACGTTTTTGCTTAAGCTCAACTGCATTAGAAGCTCCAACGGAGAGGCTCCGTTAGGTATTCTTCTTTTCCAAAATTCACTCATAATATGTATCCATTCTACACCATTGTTGTTGCAAACTGAAGACCTACATGTGTAGGCAAATTCTGGATCATTATTTGTGATGTTTGTGATAATTTCAGTTTGATGGTCAAAACTTTAATCGTTCGATTTGCTTGATTTACGCATGATAAATAAAATTGGACTGTGGATTCATGATCTACATAGTGTGGCAGTCATTTTGGTATAAGATTTTGTCCAATTTAATGAAGTCTAGAACCTGCAACTTCGGCTGTGTTGCCGGAGAAGACGACTGGAGAACAGCTCCGGCGTCTGGTTCTTTTTTCCGTTTAGCTTATGTGTCCTTCCACGTGTGTGCTTTGAATGTTTGACCAGACTGGATCAACGGATCAGATCAGTCTTCCTTGCTCGCGTGTAGCTTTAACTTGCCACGCGTGTTAGTGAAACGTTGCGTTTCACTTAGTGGCTGATGCGTTTGTGTTTTTGGCCCAGAATGCTGTTTACACCCCTCTTTGGAGTGAGCCCAATGTATTTTCCTGATTATCTTGCTATATGCACCGCTGGTTCTTTTTATTTGTTTTTTATTCTATTTTAATTCTGTTTTGTTTTAATTCATTTTAAAATACCTCCAATAATATTATAATTCTACAAAAATATTTTTAGAACACCTTACGGTGTTAATTAATTTTTAGAAATTTTATTTTCATTTTGGTTTATTTTTTACATTAAAAATGGAATTAATATTGGGAGGTGTTTTTAATTGAATTTTTCTTGTTCTCATTTGTTCTTTGCTGGTTTCTTGAGCAATATTTTTCTCCAATGAATAAGATTCATTCCTCATTTCAACAAAGAGTTAATGGATCTTTGAGGATGAATTTTCCCCTGGTTTGACCATTTCTGATTTGACTTTGACTTCATTTTTGTTGACCCTCGACAACCCTCCTTCAAAGTGGGGCATCCTTGTGAATCCAATTCTTTGATGATGCTTTGAAGTGACTTTGGTTGTGATCTTTTGGCCTCTGGTTGCCATCTCTTTGATGTTCATTTGAGACTTTATTTGGTTATTTTTTAGCCTTTTTCCTATTTTTGAGGTAACTTGCAAGTCAAGCTACTTCTAAGGGAGGTTCACACAAGTACTTGACCTAGTTTGATTTGGAAATGACACTTATGGATCCATTGTGCTCTCAATGCTTGTTGATTCATACTTCTAACATGTTGAGGTATTTGAATTCTCATTTTTAGGTCATAAACTTGTTCATTGCTTGTTGAGATTTGCATTTCTTTTTAGGCTTTCCACTTGAAGTTCAAGTGTTGAATGTGTTTAAGACTTAGGTCTTTCTCCATGCCTATGCTTGCATTCTCTTTTGTGCTTTTCCTTCTTTGGTTTATGTACCTTCTCCTCTCATCTTTGCTTCTGTCCAATGACTTTTGAATTCCATTTGAGATGGTTTAGTCTCCTCTTTGGAGGTACTTGGAACATGTCATGGATGGGGATTCTTTGAGGACTCTTTTGTGCTCTTGTTTGCATAATCTTGGTGATGCTTTTGGTTGAGTGATCTTTATGAGTTCCTTGTTGTCTTCATCTCATCTCCCATCCTCACTTTGTGTTATGTACTCATCTCTTTCATTTTGGTTTTCCTTAGAGCTTGTGGTTGATGACAAATGGTTGTAGGATTCTTTCTCCCATTTCATCCCACTTTTGTGCACTTGCTTGCTCTCTTGTGTGTGCATTATTTCTTCCTTCTTCTTTGCATCTCTCATATGCATGCTTGAGGTTGAGATGTGCTTGTGGAGGCTACTTCCCCACACCTTTTTCCTCCCTCACTTTCATTCTAATTGTGCATTACATGTTTGCATACTTGCATTTTCATGCTTCTTATTCTTATTTCTTCTTTGCCATGTTCCCTTAGGACCACTAATCTCTCTTGGTCAAGATTAATTATGATAGACCTTAGGCTTGAACCCATGCATAATAACATTAGGTAGCATTCCCTTTTCATCCCAACCATAGGTACTCTTTGCATGAGAACATTAGGTTGAGTTTAGTCTCCCTTTAGAGTGTCTCTCTCTTCTCATCTTCAAACTTTCTCAAAACATCTAATAAAGTTTAAGGATTTTTGTACGCTACGAGCCTTAAGTACTTGGGAAATGGTGATTGGGGGGCCTCCTCTCAATTATCTAGAGTGTTTAGCGTATGTCCTTTGGACGATATGTGACGCATTCGCTCCTAGGTCATAGTCTTTAGTGCAACATGAATTACAAACAATAATCAATGCACTTCTTCTCTAAAAAATACAAAAACAAACTTCAAGTCTTTTTATCCTTCAAATAGGGTTAAAACTTAGTTCTAGAAGTTAGGTGTATGCAGCTCGACCATTGGAGACTTAAGCGTTACCCGTTTGCGGTAGAACCAAGAGTTTACGAAACTCTCTTTTATGAAAAAGGTTTTCCATTATTAAGATCCCGAAGGATAAAAGTTTGAACTTTGTTTTTGTGTTTTTTTAGAGAAGAAGTTCATTGATCATTATTTTTAATTCATGTTGCACTAAAGTCTATGACCTAGGAGCGAATGCGTCGCATATCGTCCAAAGGACATACGCTAAACACTCTAAGAAGTTTAGAGGAGGCCCCCCAATCACTATTTCCCAAGTACTTAAGGATCGTAACGTACAACATTCATTAGCCTTTATTAAGTGTTTTAAGAGAATTTGAAGATGAGAAGAGAAAGGACACACTAAAGGGAGACTAACTCAGACCTAATAGTTGTCATGCAAAGTATACCTATAGTTGAGGTACAAGGGAATGCTACCTAATGTTATCATGAATGGGTTCAAGCCTAAGGTCTATCATAATCATATTTTGAACAAAAAAGATTAGAGATCCTAAGGGAACATGGCAAAGAAGAAAGAAGAAGGAGAAGGAAGCATAAGCAACATAACAGATGAAAAGGGAGGAAAAAGTGTGGGGTAAACACCTCCACAAGCACATCTCAACCTTTATTAATGAAAGAAAGAAATGAAAAATGAAAGGATAAAACAATCCAAAATAAAGCATACAATTGCACACAAAAGTGGGATGAAAATGGGAGAACAAGTCCTACAACGATTCACACATCCACCACAATGCCCCAAAGGCAAGCAAAAGGAGAAGACAAGAGAGCATAAACCCATAAGAGCATGGGAGGCAATGTGAGAACCAAGGGAACTCATGAGGGCAACTCAACCATAAGCAATCTCAATGGTTATGCAAGAAACAAACAAAGAAGTCCTCAAGGAAGCACCATTCATGGCATGCTTCAAGTACCTCCAAAGGAGGGACTAAGCTATCTCAAATGGGGTCCTAAATTCATTGGACAGAGGTAAAGATGAGAGGAGAAGATGCACAAATCAAACATCAAACATGATCAAAAGGAATGTAAGAAAAGGCAAGGAGAAAGACCAAAGTCATTCAACACATCCACACTTGAAACACAAGTGGAAAGCCTAAAAAGAAAAGCACAATTCAACAAGAAATGAACGCATTTAAGACCTATAATTGAGCATTAAACCACCTCAATATATTAGAAGTATGAATCAACAAGATTTGAGAGCTTAATGTATCCATGAAAGTCATTTCCAATTCAAACTAGGTCACTTGTATGTATGAGCATCCCTTAGAAATAACCTAACTTTCAAGCTATCTCAAAAATAGGAAAAAATTTCAATTAATTCCAAATAAAATCTTAAATGATCACAAATGAGTTGGAAACCAGAGGCCAAAAGCATGAGGGCAATGTTTTATTAAAGCACCACTAAAGCAAGTGAAACCCCCAATGTGTACCACTTTGAAAGGAAAGAATCAAGGGTCAACAAAAATGCCATAAAAACCCAAACAAAAATGATCAAACCAGGGGAAAAATGGTCCTCAAAATTTATTCAACTCATCATGAACATGAGGTAAAAATTTCACTCATTGGACCAAAAGGATGATCAAGAAAGAAAATTAAGAACAAAGAAGAACAATTTTAAATCAATTAAAAACACATCAAATGTGAAAATCCCTATTTAATTGAAAAATATATGGAAAATGGAAAAAAAATTCCAAAAGTTATTTAATATCCTAAAGTACCTAAAAATATTTTTTTAGGGATTTTACAACACTTAGAAGTATTTTTCCTAATTTAAAATCAAAACAGATATTAAAATGAAAAATAAAAAAGAAAGAAAAACTGAGGTGGTGTGAATAGCAAGCATTCTAGGTCATGTGATTGGGCTGCGCAGGGAGGGGGGTGCAACTAGTGATTTGAGGCCCAATCTAAAAACACTCAGAACTTGATGAAACTACGCGTTTCATGAATGTGCTGGCAGTCAAACGAGCGTACGTGGCCAGTCAAAGTGAGATCTACACTGTTCATCAGACTTCAGTCAAAGTTTCAACTGTCCTAATGGCAAAACACGTAAGCAACCAGATAAGAAGACCAAATGCCGGAGCCACTGTGCTCCGGTCGTCTTCTCCGACCACACGTCCGGCATCGCAGATGCAAATCGTCACCAAATAAAGCAAAATTTAGGTCTAAACTGATCCTCACGCTACGTAGGTTAAGAATCTAACATCCAAATTCATTTTTCACGCAATAATGAAGAGATACGAAAGCAAGAAGTTTCAAGCTCATAACTGCAATCATCAAGCACATGGCCTAAACCTGTCCAGAATCTGCCTACATACGTAGGGCTTCAATATGCAACGAAAATGGCATACAATTGATGCATAATGAGTGAGAAATATTGATTTGAAGCTTACCTAACAGAACCTCTCCCTTGGGGCTTCTAATGGTGTTGAAGCTCGTGCAAAATGATCCAGAAACAATCAATGAAGCTCCCTGAAGAGGTTGATGGTGTTCAATTGCTCTGAATTGGCTTCAACGTGGATTCACGATTTCAACTTGCTTCTTGGATTTTCTCAACTGTACTTACTCCAATCTTCACCAAATTGCACTAATGAGAGTTTGTTCTTCATTATAAGTTTATATATTATGGATCCATGATCAATTGGAGGCCCAATTATGGCCTGTTATGATGAATTGGAAAATACAAAGTTTGGAAGTGAAGCTTCAAAACGCACGTGCAATATGGCTCCAATTGCCTTGGTTCTGATTTAAATTGCTTGCTAGTACTTTATTTTGATCATGTGGATGGAAATGAATCCTTGAATTGATCCAATGGTTAAAACATTTTGTGTGACTTACACTTGAAGTAACCATGAATTTGCACATGAAATTGGCCTCAAATATCAAATCCAATTTGTGCATCTTGCTTGTTATGTTCTTGTGACTCAAAATATGCACAAACATGCCTTGTAAAAGTTCAAAAATCAGATTAATTGAATTTCCCTTTTTAAAGACTTTTTCATGAAATTTCCTTCACCAATCTCCAAACCCTAGCCAAATTCCTGACAATTGAGTGTTCTATGATAGACATGAGATCATTTGAAGCAAGTTTCATGTTGGACAAAGTTCCATTTGAAGTGCATAAGTGGATGAAATAGACCTATAATGAAAATGACCTGTAATCTTACTTTCCCAAAATACCCTTGCCTTGCAATCTTCATAACTTGAGTTCTACAAATCAGATGAAGGACTTCTAGTAATTTTTGGAAAGCTAAGATCATGAGGAACAACTTTCATGTTTGGGTCAAAGTGAGATGAAACATCATTCTAGGTCAAAAATGCCTTGGAAGTTGGTTGACTTTTTTTGACTGAAATCACATTCATTTGAGGACCTACAACTTGTCAGCATCATAACTTGAGTTCTAGAAATCAGATGGATGAGTTTTAGTACTCAACATAAATATAAGAACATCCTCTACAAGTTTCATGTTGGCATCAAAGTGAGATGAAACTTGTATCTTGAGATATGTGGTCTTGAATTTAGGCACTAAATAAGGGATTTTACACTGACAAGCTTAGAAACCCTAATTTAGTAACTTCTCACACTCTTGATTCTTCTTAAATTGATCTTGAAATAACATCCTAGATGTCTCAACACAACTTTCCATGATCACAATGACTCAGAACTAGGTCTTAATTTCCTCCAAATCTCTAGTGGATCTTGCACTAGGTAGATGAAACCCTAGGTGTACAATCCTCTGACTGCAACCTCTTGCACATGATATAATCACTTGGATAAGCCCCACAATGGCTCTCAAGCATTCCATGAGCTTCCCCAATATCTCCCATTCATAACCATGGACTCATGATCTTTTGATGATCTTCAGTTGGCCTCCAAGATAGGAGTTATACCACACACATCCATCTCGTTTCAAAGAGCTTTGATCTTGTCCTGATGATGATGAGCACTTGACCACTTGAATAAAACCTTTTGCTTAGGCTTAGACCCTTGGTAACCTTCTCTTGCTATGTACACCTCTCCTGATCCCTTGCAAATGAACAATGTTATGCAAATGCAAATGCTAGAACAATGAGATGAAACATAAACCAAGCAAAGAAAAGGTTAGGCAAATTTTGGGGTACAACAGCTGCCCCTATTCAAGCGACTTAGACCTAAAGGGTTGGAAAGCAAACGACTTTCAAACAATCAAGGTAAAAGACGGTTGAATACCAACGAACCCGGAAATTTTCCAACCGCAAAAATCTCCGAAGATAACTGAATCTGATAATTGCAATATTGACACGTAGTCGGAAGGAATCAACATCAAGTTGGTAGAATATATGGCATCGTCGCCAGTCATCGACGTCAAGTCGAAAAGATCATCTGATATCACACAGCTGATAATGCACCTTTGATTTCGCCGTCAACCCCTTGCATCAATTGGAAAAAGCACCTGACCTCGCCGTCAAGTGATAACATCAATTTGAAATAAAATAACTCTGACCTCGCCGTCAAGCGTCAAATAAAAATAGGAATGGAATCTAAAGATACGGTCCTCTGACATCGCCGCCAGGCCCTCGCTAAATAAAAGCGAGTAACAAATCTGAACATCAGATTAACACAAAGCCTCTGACATCACCGCCAAGCCTCTATTAATGAAGACATCTGACATCGCCGCCAAGAATCTGCGAAGTTGATACATATCTGACATCGCTGCCAGAAATCTGCGGAGAACAAAACCTTTGAACATCACCGTCAGAAAATCTACACACATCTGACATCGCTGCCAGGAAATCCACACACATCTGACATCGCCGCCAGGTATCTGTGGGGAATAAAATTCTGACATCGCCGCCAGGAATCCACAAAATTGATACACATCTGACCTTGCCGCCAGGTAAATCCACCCACATCTGACATCGCTGCCAGACATCTGCGGGGAATAAAAGCATGACATCGCCGCTAGGAATTCATGAACTTGATACACATCTGACATCGCCGCCAGGTAACCGCATCAAGTCGGAAAACACATCTGACCTCACCGTCAGGCATTCTGCTTGATAAAATACAAACACCAAATATGAAGATAGTGACTTCTGGCATCGCCGCAAGACATTCGCTAAATAAAAGCGAGCGTCGAACCCAAATGTAAAGACTTCTGACATCGCCGCTAGACCTTCGTTAAATAAAAGCGAGAATCAAATATGAAGATCGAATCAATACAGAACCTCTGACATCGCTGCCAGGCATATGTTGAGTTAATAAATCCATCTGTCATTTCCGCCAAAAATCCGCTAAATTGATACATATCTGACATCGCCGTCAGACACCTGTAGGGGATAAAACAACCTGACCTCGTCGTCCGGTATCCACAGAAACCTCTGACATCACCGCTAGAAAACCACACATCTAATAAACATTTGACATCACTGTCGTTACCGCGAAAATAAGGTGCTGGCAAAATAGAAGAGTCGCCACCTTTCGTTATTTATCCCATGGAAAGGGAAAGGAAACGATCGGAAAAACCTGACGAGTAGGTATAAGACAAGGCCATCGCAACCATGTCTGGGTTCGGGAGTCGGTTACGCAAGGGGGAGGTATTAGCACCCCTCACGTCCATCGTACTCGATGGGATCCACGCTTGTTGAGTTTATCTGACGGGTTGGTTTATCTATCTACTCTAAAAGTCTGGTCTGAAAAAGAAAAGAAAATGACTCAACAGAACACAGCAGTTCTATGCCTACATATTCCCGTCTGGAACGAGAAATCAGAGTCAACGTAGTTCGCCTAACTACGGGTGAAAGGGGGGAAGGTTGCTCGCCGAGATATCGCATCTCGTGCCTACGTACTTTCACACGGCGTGAAAGATCAGAGCAAGCGTAGTTCGAGCTAACAAGACCACATGTTTGGTTCAAAAGTTTTACCCGAGTAGGGTTAACAGACAGTTCTAGCAGTTGGTGTATGCAGCTCGCTCGTCGGAGACTTAGGCGTTTACCATTTGCGGTAGAACTGAGAGTTAACAAAACTCTCCTTAAGAAAAGGGTTTCCAAGGATTAAAGGTCCCAGAGGACAAAAAGGATTTGAATGTTTGTTTTTGAAGTCTTTTACGGAAGAAGTGTTTTTTATGGATGTTTGCAACTAATATCGCACTAGAGACTATGACCTGAGAGTCAATGCATCGCATGTCACCCAAAGGGTACCATACTAAACATCCAAGTTGTTGAAAAGAAACTCTCCAACAACCCTTTCTCAAGTAGCTTAAGGCTCGTAGCGTACGACACCAATTAACCTTTATTACTGTATTTTGATTTGTTTGAAGATGAGAAGAGAAAGGACGCACTAAAGGGGACTAATCCAATCCTAAAGTTGTCATGCAAAGTTGATCCTATGATTGAGGTTAGGAGGGAACTACCTAATGTTATCATGCTTGTTTATAACCCTAATTTCTGTCATAACTTCTCTTGAACAAGAGAAGACAGAGTTCCTATGGGAACATTGCAAAGGAAAGCAACAACAAAAGAAATAAACGGAAAGAAATGACTGTAAGTAAAGTGCATGCAATGCAACAATACAAGCAGAAGGAGACAAACTCAACTTCTAGAGCAAACAAATCAAAGGCAACACACAACACAGGCAAGGGAGACTACACTCAACCTTAAGCTAGCAAGCAAAGCCAAACAGTAACAGACAAGCAGAGGGAATCAGTCAACCTCTAATGCAAACAAGCAAAGGGAGTAAGCTCAACCTTTCAATGCACTTAGGCCTAAACCAACTACATGGGAGCCTATTCTAATGCAACACACCAAACAATCAGTCACACAAATACAGTCAGTCAGCAAACACAGCAAACAAAACAGCAAACCAGCAACTCAACAGCAAAGCAGTCTTCTAACAGCAAAATAATCTAACAGTCTGTAGTTTGATCTCCATGCTCAAGCTATCTTCAAGAGAAGAGTCCATCTCCAAGCTTCAAATGATCCACCAAGAGAGATGATAATCAACATCAAAATCAATACATGATGATGGGAAGCATGATGGAAACCAAGGGAATCCATCATGGCACTCAACCATACATCTAAGATAGGCATCCTCAAAGGTTCTACCTTTTGTGGTATGCCACACATCCTTATAAAGGAGGGATGATGCTTCCAGATAGGGACCTTGCATCATAGGATGGGAATGGAATGCACACAAAGCAAACCATGTTTGTGGAAGAATAAAACAACCTCTAAGGCTCTACAAAACCCTAATCCTACAAGCTTAAAGAAAGCTACTTAAAGGGAACAAAAACACCAAATTAAACCTTACAACTAAGCCTACAGAAGCATCAACATGCCCACTAAACCATCAAAAAAGATTTGGAAACTTATCATGAGCTAATGGCCACTTTTGAAGTTCAACTATGGGAAGCACTATGTTAGAAGCAACCTAAACACAACCTAGGTGTAAAATCTATCTAAAATAGAAAATCAACTACTAAAAATCTATAAAATTTCTAAGGGATCCTAAAGGTATTGGGAACCTATGGTAAAAATTCCAGAGCCTAAATCAAATTCTAAGGTCACTTTCTAAAGCCAACCCTACAAAGTGTCAAAGGGGAATCCATATGGGGATGGCTCTAAAAGTCTAGTTCAAAACAGAACCTAAAGCTACCTAAAAAATTAGGATAAAAATCCTATAAGCTCCTCAATGAGTCTACAACCAGCCAGCAAAATATCAAAATCAAATTCTATACCAAAAAGGAGTACCAAAATCAACTAATAACAAGCTTAAAATGCCGCATTAAAAGAAATCATAAAATGTAAAAAATGCAAATAAATTGGAAATTGCATCAAAATAAAATCTAAGAGTATCAAAAAATCAGAAACTAAATCAGGATCATCCACATATTTTTGCTATATTTTTCTGATGATTATTCTATTTAATATGAATTAAAGAAGATAAGAATAATTAAAGAAAATAAAAAATGAATAAAAGAAATTAAAAGCTGGGAAAATAACATGGCCTTCAGATCCAAGACTAAGTCATCTGATCTAATGCTCACGCCCACACCACCTAGCTGCCAGGTCAGGTTAGTGAAACGCCTCGTTTTGGTGTAGGTCAAAGTCCAAACTCAGAGTGAATATCACACGCACGATTGAAGGACTAAGTTTTCATTTCCAACTGATCCAAGGGTTCATCTTCATCGTTCCCATTTAAATATGAAATTGGAGGGAAGAGTGGACGGTGGCCGGAGAAGACCTCAGGTTGTCTTCTCCGGTGGCTCTGCAAGGGGCTAGTCATGGAACCTTCACCAAAATGAACAAAACCTATATAGTTCTTCTTATTTTTTTCTCCTGATCATGAATCCGAGCCCAAATCTTACTAATTCCTCATGGATTTTGAAATATGATAGATAACAGAAAAATCACCAAGATCTTGATCATCACCAAACTCCAAATTAAAGTCATGGATCTTTTCCTCATTCTTCAAGGATCATCCTAAGCTATTCCAATCTTGTTAACTCTCAACAATCAGGTAGATTCGAAGCCAAACAGAAATTGGATCACATCTTAGATTGTCTCTAAACTCCACAATTATGATCTAAAATCCACCTAGGTTCCTTCTTAAGTCCTAACCACAGTTCAATTCATGCTAGATCATCCTAAAACTAGAGCAATTGTGAAAGTTACCAACCTGGTTTGTAGTTGAAATTGAGGCAGTTACAAGGTGATTCTTGGCTCCAACTTGTGCAGATCTCTTCAATGAACTATGTTGAAGGTAATAAGAACCTTGATTTGCCTTGAAAAGCTCCAAATATGAAAACACGATTTTCTGTTGATGCTTGAAAACTGACTTTGCAATCTTGATTCTTGCACTGAATAATCACCAAACTTGATCTGAATCTCTTTATGAACTTAAATAGAATTGGTTTGCGTGATTTGGAGGCCCATTGGAGGCCCAAACAGTGATATCCAAGTTTCCAATTTCTCTTCAAAACTCAATCATGGCATACACGGTTCTGGCTCAATTTATTCTCCTAGAACCTTCACATGTATTATTTATGGCCTATTGAGAATGAAGGGATCAGATTGCACCCTTGTTATCATCTTATGGCCAAGATTGAATGTGTTACTTATCCATGAAGTAACACGTTGAAAATCCATGATGCAAGCCTCAAATTGAAATTCCATTAATGTCAAAGTGTTCCAAATGGTTTTTCTAGTCAAAATGAGTACTCATATGCATTTTCTTGACCTCTTATGATTAAATTTGAATTTTCCAACTTAAATGCCTTTTAATTCCCCTTTTATCAAGCTTCCATGAACCAAGTCATTCCCTAAGCCGAATCAATGCCTCATGGATACATGGTTGACCTTAAAATCCCATTTTGAGCAAGTTTTGTGTTGGAAAAAACTTCATTTGAGGCTCCCAAGATAGTGAAAATGACCCATAGTCCAAAATGACCTATAATCTCACTTTCCCAAAATACCCCTAACTTGTAAACCTCATAACTTGAGTTCTATAAATCAGATGAAAGATTTCTAGTACAATTTGGAAAGATAAGACCAATACCTACAACTTTCAGGTTGGCCAAAAGTTAAGGAGAAACATCATTCTAGGTCAAAAGATGCTTGGAAGTTGGTTGACTTTTGCAGATAAATTTCACATTCATCTGATGACCTGTAACTTGTCTGGATCATAACTTGAGTTCTTTAAATCCAATCAAGGACTTCTAGTACTCAAATTAAAGCTAATAACATGATCTACAAGTTCCATGTTGGCCAAAAGTAGAGATGAAACTTGTATCGTGATATAAGTGGTCTTGAAGTCAAGCACTAAATAGGGGATTTTACCCTTAGAACCCTAGTTTAGTAACTCCTTACACTTTGAATTATTCTTGGATTGATATTGGAATATCACCTCATGTATCTCAACACAACTTTCCATGATCACAAACACTTAGAATTGAGTCTTAACCCCCTTCAATTGCACAATTGACTCAAGGTTGACCAGATGAAAACCCTAATTGCAACACCTTCAACTGTGGCTTTCCACACTTGGCATGAACACTTGAATGATCTCTACCATGACCCTCAAGGCCTCCAATGAGCTCTATCCACATATCCTATCCATGATCAAGGCTTCACAACCCACTGATGGTCTTCAATCGGCCCCCAAGTTAGGAGATGAACCACATACCAGCATCCAAACTTCTCAAGGACACAACCCACTTTCTGATGACTTTGGTGAGCTCTCAAGCTTGAATAATACCTCTAGATAGGCTCATCCTGATATAAACCACACTTGATCCCCAGCTAAATGAATAATGCAATGTTATGCAAATGTTAAACCAATGATATGCTAATGCAATGAAACAAAAGCCAAGTAAGAAAAAGGTTAGGCAAATTTTGGGGTGCAACAATCGCCGCCAGACAAACATACTCTTGATAAACATCCGACATCGCTGCCAGTTAAACATACTGTTGACAAATATCCGACATCGCCGCCAGATAAACGTACTGTTGATAAACATCCGACATCGCTGTCAAAAAACCATGAGGAGATACAACAAGCATCGGGTCCGAAGATAAGGACATCTGACATCGCCGTCAGGAAACACCCAAAGTTGACCTCTGTCTGACATCGCCGCCAGGCATCCGCTAAATAAAAGTGATCCCCAAAACCGAAGACCGGACCCATACGAAGTTAAGACCATCCCGAACCTCTTGCCAAGGTTTGATGGGGAGAAAATGATAAGATGAACAGGTAACTCTGATGGGGAGAAAATGATAAGATGAACACATCTATCACGAACCTCTTGCCAAGGTCTGAACACATGTGTGGACTTAGAGAATACTTTCACAACTGGCCATATCCTGACTACCGAAATCAACCCTCTGTTGGGGATACACAATGCAGGCATGCAGATGTAATGGAACCGCACCAGCAACATAAATGCTGAAGAGGAATGCGACCCGGCTGGGGATGGCTAAGTGTTCCTATAACACCTAGACCATACTGGGGACAAGAAACCTGCAAAATAGTAATCCTACTCCATTGTAGATCAAATCAAATCCTGCTGAGGAACATGCCCTGAACGGCCTTCCAAGATACGACTCTCTTAGGGAATAGATGACCCGATTGGGGAAATAGAATAACCATTCTACTCTACAGAAGAAAATTCCTTGAACGGCCTTCCGAGACACTAACCTTTCGGGGACAACAATTCACCTGAGGAAAGACAACCAGGCGCTGGAATCAAATCTTGCCTGTCGGGGAATCAACAATTCACGAGGGGAATCAGCATCGACCACCGAGATTAGATGCGCTCTACTAGGGACGTGGCCCGTAATGGTCTGTAAGAATATAACATTCTGGGGAACAGACACCTCTGTTGGGACTCAGAATCCACCTACTAAGGAAAAAATATCCAACCTGCTGAGGATTACTCAGCCTGGGGTGAATCTATCTCTGCTATAAATTATTCAATGGCGACTTCACTGGGGAAACAAGTCCATGGTACAGTCCTACGTTCAGACTCTGTGGGGAAACGAAACCTGAACCACTGCCAGGAAAGGCTCCACACCTGCTTGGTGGAACAAAATCTGATCTTGACTCGCTGGGGAGTAAGCTCATACCTGCACTCTGAGGGGATTAAATGTGTATCAACCCAACTGCTGGGGATAAGCGTACACACTTAGCTGCTCCTTCAACCTGTATATCCGACCTTGACTGGGGATATGGAGGTGCACAACCTCCACTTTCTAAGGAATGAGTCTCTACTATACTTTTTCTTTCTAGGGATATTGTAACGCCCCGATTCTGATTTCCCATTTTTGTTGAGTCTTTTTGATTTTTTGGATGATTATTATTTTAATTGTGGAATTTATGTGTTAATATGTTATGTTTGCATATTATGCTATTTTACCGATTAAAACAATCAAAATCTAATAAAACAATTAAAATCTAATAAAATATAATGAAAAGTCGACAAAAATAAAATCTAAAAATTATGAAAACATGACTAAAAATTATATTAAATAAAGTAAATAATTTACAAATTTTTTTGAATGTTTTTTAAAATATGAAAATAGAAAAAATATTCAAATAAAATAGAAAAAAAGGTATTTGCGATTTTTAGGGTCAAAATCCCTTAGAAATGTCTCCAAAAGGGAGTACTGTTTGTTGATTTTTTCCTGATTTTTAGGAAAAAATTTGGAGCAACTTAGAACAGTATGAGGATAAAGTACACACACACACACACACACTAAAAACTTTTCAAAATACTTTGAAAAAGATTTGGAAGTTATCTCCGATGAAATGGAGTTTTTAAAGTAGTTTTTGACTTAGCTAATCGATTAGAGCATTTGTCTAATTGATTGGAAATGTTCAAACTTAAGGCCAAAGTTATCTTGAAGGCACCTTGTTTTTCGGCAACGACTAGAAATATTTTCCTACATGTACTTCTAATATATTCGAAATAAGTGTTAATTGATTCGATAATGATAAAATGCATTTATTTGAAATTCCCTTTTAAGCCAATCATTGACCTATAAATAGATGTTTCATTTCTCGTTTCAAATTATCCAGAATTGTGTTTTTACACTTTCATCTCTCTCTCTCTCTCTAAACATTTCTTTAAGTTTCTCTCACTATGTTTTTAGACTAAGTGCTTTTGTGAGTGAGATCATTTTGTAATTCTGAAATGGGTAGAATTGTAAAATTCACCAAGGGAACTTTTTGTGTATACCTTGGTTGAATACTGTCAAATTAGAGATTTGATTGGGTTAAAACTAAACCCGTGAAAAGCTTTTGTTTAGGATTAGACATATCAGTCCTAGTTTAGGTTAGAGATTAGCGTGTGATAAAATGTTCTAGGTGCTTTGTCATGTCGATGCTAGAACCAATATAGGTTGAAGCTCAGGGCGATACTTGAAAGCTTCACATGTTAGAGATCAGCCTAGTGTTATAATCTCACATTTTTTTGGTTAGCCTGGTTAAAACCAAGGTATAGCACAAAGGTTATGGAACTTGAAGACTCTTCGATCAAAGGTCTATGTTTATAGAGAGAAGACTAACTGCTTCAATCCATCATTTGGGAAGGAATATTGGCCCATTCTCTCTCAAGATCACCATGAAGAAAAGTCACAAACGCACACATCCATCATCTTGTCCAAGTCTTTGATCTCCCAAAAGAACTAAAAAATCCAAATTTTTGTCTTTAGATTTTGACTGTAATGATATTCATTTGATCCTACAGAAATTCATTCGATCCTACCGAAATTTCCTCAATCCTAGCAAAATTTTGTCATCAGATTTTGTCAGTATCATTTTCTTCAGATTTTGTCTACAACGGTATTCATTTGATCCTACTGAAATTCCCTTGCCCAAGTCTTTGAACTCTCAAAAGAAATAAAAACTCTAAAAAAAAGATTTTATAGCAATCTTAACCTGATCTTACCGAAAATTCCCTTTGGAAAAGAACCTCTTGTATTTGTTCACTAGATATCAGTCTCCAGAACAACCAAATACAAAACCAATTCCTCAATCTGAAAGAAAATATTCACAAGACATTAAAACACTAATAAATCTCCTCACACTAGATCTTTACACTCTCTCTTAGAGTTTAAACTATAATACACACAATGGAGTTTTGGCGAGAGTTAGAGGATGATGACTTTTTAGAAAAAATCTCACACGCACTAATTCAAAACCTCGCGAATTTATCACTCTAAAAAAATTCAAGTTTTAATTATGCGAAAAATTGTGTTATAGAAAATTGTGAATGAGCATGCAAAAGTCTCTTTTCAATCTATGCACAAAATTTTGCATGTTGTGAGCTAGAGAAAGAAAATCTAGATTTATATTTTGGCTAGAGAAATACACTAAAAATGAGTAAAGATAGTCATTTGATTTGAGTTAAGAGAAAGGAAACATGATTTGAGTCTAGCATAGGAATAACTTGAGTCATGACTTGCTAATGACCGACCCATGATTCGAAACAAGTACTTTTCTGACTTAAATCAAAAACATAATTCGAGACAAGAGAATATGTAACTCGAGTCAAGGTTCCATAGACAAAATTTATTTCTCACATCATGCTCATGATTCGAGTCATGCATTTCTCTGACGCAGGTCATGAATCCATAATCGAAATTCTTAGAAATAAAAAATTTCCTGACATGTCAAGATTATGTCTGACTTAACTCATGCCGGCGTGAGTTTCAAGATTTAAGCCACAACCTTTTTAACATAAATCATTTTGTGTTGACTTTTGGTCAAATACTCTATTTATGCATGCAAAATATATTTTAATTTGAACCACTCAATTCTAAAAGATGTGCAATAACTTGATGGTGAGAAGAATCAATTACTAAAACAACAATTAATTTGACAAACATAAAACCCTAAAAATTCAAGGATACCCTAGAAATCGCAATTCAAAATTTTGACTAAAAAGAAAGTAATTTCGAAATTTTTTTAACATTTAAATTGATTAAAATATATCTTAATTGATGAGTTTAAGAAAAAAAATTGAATATTCACCATAATTCAATATTATTTGGGATACTTCTATTTTTAAAACATGACACCTTATATGTATATTGAGGTAATAATATTTAAATAAAATGGTAATGGTGATCATCTTTATTTAATTTTTAAAATTATGTCTAAATTTTAAAATAATAGTATTAATATATGAGTTCTATTTCAACAAATTTAATAAGATAAAGAAAGAAAGGTTAAAAAAGGAACTTAAAAATCAAATTATGAAAAAAGTTTAGAAAAATCAGACACTAAAGAAGAGAAAAAAGAACCGTGGAGAATTAATATACGGCTACTATAGTCATTATCATCAAATTATTAAATAAAAACATACGACAGTGATACAAGTGTCCATACATCATTAATTCAACCCGCAACTGCCACCCAATATTGATGCACATTCCCCAAAGATTCATCACTCTACTCATCTTCACACCTTATCTTATTTTCTATATAAACCCTCACGCATAAGAACAATACACACACCAATCAAAAAACCAAGAAAAAGAATTGAAAAGAAAGAAAGAAATGGCAAGAAGCATGAAGTTATTATGTGTTGTTTTGGTGATGTGCATGGTAGTGATTGCGCCTATGGCAGAAGCTGCTTTGACATGTGGAACTGTAACCAGTGATATGAGTCCATGCCTTGGTTATCTTGAAGCTCCTAACAATGCCAGTCCTTCACCATCATGCTGTGCAGGAGTGAGGAGGCTTCTTAATGCCGCCACCACCACGCCTGATCGTCAGGCTGCCTGTAACTGCTTGAAAGCAGCTGCCGGTGCTATGTCAAAATTGAATGCTAACAATGCTGCTGCTCTCCCTGGAAAATGCGGTGTTAGCATTCCTTACAAGATCAGTACCTCCACCAACTGCAATGCGTATGTCTTACTATAACTTTCACTCTAACTCTTATTTTGAAACATGAGAAAATATGAAATTAATTACTAACTGGTTTTCTTTATTTGTTTATATTTACAGCGTTAAGTTTTGAAGATGGTGGTGTGGTTTTAAGGGTTATCATATGGAAACTTGTCATTACTATATGACAGTTTAATATTAAGAATAAAATCTAAATAAGAGTGATATATATATATATATATATATATATATATATATATATATATATATATATATATATATATATATATATATATATATATATATATATATATATATATATAGGATCATCTTACATATGGTCCCATCCTCTTGTAGTTGATCTATAATGTATCCACTGTCTCTTACTATGTTGTTGAATCAATCTACATAATAATGACATATCTTAATTTGAGTTTCTGATTTTAAATTTCCCAATATATATAACGGTAATGCCTATCAATCACCCACGTTAATTGGAAATTTTGAAGATCATCAATTAAATACATATACAAAATCATAGATCCGACAAATTTGTTATTGCTCAATCATGCATGTCAAGATCTCATCAAATTTCTTAGTACTCTGATTAAGGTGACATCTAAGTCAATCAATTTATTAATACTATACTAACTAAATATCGAGGATATAATTCTCACTTCACCGTCATTTTGAAGTTCAAAGCCCATCATCGATGGTTGAGACAATGATTCATTTAGTTTGTTTGAAGCTTGATGATAATTTCTACTAAAGCACGACGACCTTCCACACTTGTCCCTCTTCTTATGTTGTGATGATTGAGACAATGTACTATTTTGTTTGCTTGGGACTTGAGACGAGATAATGAAACACTGACATTGATCCTAACTAAATGAAAATTAGTTTTCTTATCGTATTTAACTAAAACAAGGTTATAATTCATTTTATGATTGGATATGAATAAGAAATTTTTTTTATATAACTTTAAATGAACAAAACACATCATTTTATAAAAATCCTCTCTATTAAACCCACATAAAATATTGATTCAATCTAAATTACACAAAAGAATCTAATGACATGTTTTAGATTATAGAATTTAAACCTTATCAACCCCTCAATATGGTTTTGAATTCTATAATTAAAGGTGGAAATAAGACACCACAAATAACAAGGGTCTAAGGCCTAGCATACACATACTTCGGTCAGTCTATGATTTTTTAATGTGTAAAACATTTAAATTCTTTATAAATTTATTTAGCTAAAAAGGTTAGGCTCATGCCATAAAAAATATTTTAAACCTATCAAGTCAACCTATTTAAATAAATAACAATAATTTTTTTATTATTATTATCACATATATTATAGAGGATAATGCTAACTTGTGTTCTTGGGGTACAAGTTAAGAACTAAATGTAGAAATACTTTTTTTGAAAATTGTGTATTGGTTTTATCCAAAACTTGTAATTAATTTTTTTATTATTTTTTTCAATACAAATTTTCTATTTGTAAATTTTTTAATTTGTGCCCCAAGGGCAGAAGTTAGCATTACCCTATGATATATTGTACTTTAAATTAAAATACAAAACTAAAACTTAGTTATTTTGAAAATCTTATAAAAATAGGCTGAAAACACCTTATGAATAATATCATGAGTTGTTTTCATATGTTTTCCTAAACAAATAATTTCACAAAACTTATGTTACCAAATAAGTTAAGACAAGTTGATGCAAACAAACTTCATATTGTTTTTGTTGAGGGGATTGATGTTCAGATGATTTGTGTTGAGGGGGTTCAGATGGTAGTTGAACAGAAGATGGTTGAGAATGTGTATGAGATAAAATGGGTTCAGGTGAATGAGGTTCAGATGATTTAGGTTTAGATGGTTTAGGAGGAGATGATGGAGGTGAAGGTGAGGATGAAGGTACAGATGGTTTGGGATCAGATGTTAATACCTGGCGAATTGTTTCTCTGATTTCTTCCACAGTAGCTTCTGGAGGATTTTCGTTTTGCTTCTTGTCCTCCTCAGGCTTGTCACCAGCATCAGAGGCTTTCCTCTTGGGCTGTGCAAAAGATCCTTCCTCAGTCTTTCTCTTCCTGCGCCTTTCTCTTAGAAGATTTGGCAATACTTCTCCTTCCTTCTGTACTATGTTAGCAGGCAGAGGAATACCATCTCTTAAACATTCAGCAATGTATGTCAGAATGATGTGCCTAGGTTCATTATCAGTGAACATAGGAAAATCTGCTAAAGGAATTCTCCTTCTGCTGACGTCTTCAGAGTGAAATTTCTTGGGTTTTCCAGCAAGTTCTGAAATGACCTTCATTCTCTTCAGAGTGTTCCCATTTATGACAGATCCTATCACATAGGACAGATCCTCTGTCACCCCAGCATCAAACAGATGTTTCACAAGACAATTCTTTGTTAGAATGTCTGATATCAGTCTTCCCATAGGGATCCAAGTTCTGATTTTTCCAGCTTTAACCCTTACTTCTTCTCTTGTTTCTTTGATATGGTTCAGAAGATGACTGAACAGAAGATAAGGTAAATTCACCTTCTTTCCTTTACTCATACAGAACATGAAGTACATTTGTTCTGAATTTACATAATCTGGTGAGTTAGAAGATTTTCTATGAAAGATTGAACTCATGAAGATCTTAGCCCAAATTCTGTAAACAGGCTTCAGATCTCTGACCTTATTGGATGGTTCTCCAGAAACACAAACTTCTTGAAAAATGTCAGCCAAATCCACACGATCAGTAGCCATACTTGTGATTCCCTCAGTTTCCTTATACTCAAGTAGTTGTCTGATTAATTTTTCAGTGATGATAATTTCCTTCCCAAGAACAGATGAATGAATGAACTTAGGGAAAACTTGAGCATGTATCCAGAATTCTTTTACCAAAATTGGATAAATATGACCCATCATCCTGTCAAAATACTTTTCCCAGTTCTGAGCTTTGATGGTTGAAAGAGATCAAAACCATTTTCTTTGATAGATTCAAAATCCACAAAGTTCTCACACAGAACTTCCAGTTCTTTGATTGGAGTGAGAAGAGTTCTTACAGGCGCTTTGTACACAACAACAGTTTGGGATGAACCAGCAACATTAGGAGAAGGTGCAGCAACAGTTGAAGTTTTCATCTGAGCAGGTGTTGAAGAAGGTAAAGCCATTGAAGTTCTTGAGATGCGTTTGGGTTTACGAGAGTTTTTTTGGTTTTGAAATGAGATGGAAACAATAGAGAAGGCAGAAATGCATATGAGAGATGATTAGTGTAAAGTGTGATTTGTGAAGTGTTGTGAGAATTTATAGAAAAAAAATTTAGGGCATGCAAAAAAAAAAACACACAATCTCAAGCGTGCACAAGCATAGAATGAAGTGAAACATAATCAAATCAAGCAATTAATGCAAGGGATAAAATCACATCAAACATTTAAGATTCTGACAGATGGGGGGAAAATCAAGAGATTTTGGATTTTCAAAGCAATACCTCAAATGTCACTTTAGTATGGTGCACTCTACCTTTCCAGATTCTGAGCTACATGTGTTTGCTTGCATGTGCCTCTAAAACTCTTTGAGAAATGACACGTTAGGCAACGTTCAGATCCTCTGAGCCTTGTTAGTTTATATTTACACACAAAGAAATAAACACAGAATTCAACAAAAGAAATACTTCAGAATTTAGACATTTATCATCTGAAAAAAATTTCATCTGATGAATATTTTATTCTGGACAGAAGTCCATACTAATATTTTTCAGAATAAATTTAAATCTATCTTCAGCAAGGGGTTTTGTAAAGATATCAGCCCACTGATGATCTGTATCTACAAAGTTTAAATTGATAATTTCCTTCTGAACATAGTCTTTGATGAAATGATGTTTAATCTCTATATGCATAGCTTTAGAGTGTAAAATGGGGTTTTTAGATAAACATATAACAGAAGTATTATCACAGAAGATAGAAATGTTACTCTCAAAGATCTGATAATCTTCCAGTTGACTTTTCATCCAGAGCATCTGGGTGCTACAACTAGCAGCAGCAATATATTCTACCTCTGTTGTTGAAAGTGCAATTGTGGGTTGCTTCTTGCTGAACCAAGAGATCAGATGACTTCCAAGAAATTGACAACATTCAGAAGTACTTTTACGTTCTACTCTGTCTCCAGCATAGTCAGCATCACAGAATCCAACTAATTTATACTCATAAGATCTTCTGTAACACAGACCCACATTAGTAGTACCTTTCAGATACCTTAGAATCCTCTTAACAACTGTTAAGTGTGATTCTCTAGGATCTGATTGGAATCTAGCACATAGACACACACTGAATAAAATATCAGGTCTTGAAGCAGTCAAATATAAGAGAGATCCAATCATACCTCTGTAAAGTTTTTGATCAACTTTCTTAATTACCTCTTCCTTACCAAGTGTGCTTGTAGGATGCATTAGAGTGTTTTCCAATTTGCTTTCATTCAGATTGAATTTCTTCAGAAGCTTTTTGACATATTTAGTCTGGTGAATATATGTGCATTTTGGAGTCTGATTTACTTGGATTCCCAGAAAGAATCTAAGTTCTCCCATCATGCTCATTTCAAATTCAGCCTGCATAGACAAAGCAAACTCCTTTCCCAGCATAATATTGGTAGATCCAAAAATAATATCATCCACATAAATTTGACAAACTAGTAAATCTTTCTTAAATGTTTTACAGAAAAGGGTTGTGTCCACTTTGCCTTTGATAAAGTTCTTTTCCAGAAGAAAATTACTTAATCTTTCATACCAAGCTCTGGGAGCTTGTTTCAAACCATAAAGAGATTTTTTGAGTTTGAAAACATGATCTGGAAATTTATCACTTTCAAAACCAGGAGGTTGATGGACATAAATTTCTTCTTCTATAATACCATTTAAGAAGGCACTCTTAACATCCATCTGATATAGAGTGATGTTATGTTGTGCAGCAAATGAAATAAGAAGGCGTATAGATTCTAACCTTGCCACTAGAGCATAAGTTTCAGTGTAATCAATACCTTCTTGTTGACTGTACCCTTAAGCTACCAGCCTTACGTTGTTCCTAACAACTTCTCCTTGCTCATTTAATTTATTTCTGAATACCCACTTTGTTCCAATAATGTTCAAACCTTTTGGTCTAGGAACCAGATCCCACACATCATTTCTTGTAAATTGATTTAGCTCATATTGCATTGCAAGTATCCAATCATTGTCACTCAGAGCCTCATCCACAGATGTTGGTTCAATAATAGACACCAACCCAAGAAGTGATGTTCCAGATGATCTGATAAACGACCTTGTTCTTATAGGGTCATCTTTCTTCTCAATAATCATTTCTTCTGGATGAGAAGCCTTGATTCTGGATGATCCTTTAACTGTTGGTTCTTCAGAAATATTCAGGTTATTCATCTGAGCAGCTAATGGAGTTGCATCTGGCGTAGCTTCTTCTTGAGCTTTCTCTACCTCTGGTTTCTCAGATTCTATGAGAATAACTTCTCCATATGCAGAGTTTTCAATCTACTTTGGCTTTTGATTGCCAAGCTTATCATCAAATCTAACATGTATAGATTCCTTCGCAATCTGTGTCTCAGTATTGTATACTCTGTAACCTTTAGAGCGTTCAGAATATCCAAGCATGAAACACTTTTGTGCTTTAGAATCAAACTTGTTAAGATTCTCTTTTGTTTTTAGTATAAAACAAATACATCCAAAAGGATGGAAATAAGAAATTTTTGGCTTTCTAATCCTCCACAATTCATAAGGAGTCTTTTCCAGAAGAGGTCTAATTGACACTCTGTTCTGAATGTAACATGATGTGTTAATTGCCTCTGCCCAAAAATGTTTTGCCATGTTAGTCTCATTGATCATGGTTCTGGCCATCTCTTGCAAAGTTCTATTTTTCCTCTCTACAACTCCATTCTGTTGTGGAGTTCTAGGACAGGAGAAATCATGAGCAATGCCATTTTCATTAAAATATTTTTCAAAATGTTTGTTTTCAAATTCACCACCATGATCACTTCTGACTTTAACAATTTTGAAATCTTTTTCAGTTTGGACTTGTTTGCAGAAGTCAAAGAACACAGAATGTGACTCATCCTTGTGGTTTAGGAATTCTACCCATGTCCATCTGCTGTAGTCATCAACAGTGACTAATCCATACTTCTTGCCTCTGATGGATACAGTTTTCACTGGTCCAAATAGATCAATGTGAAGTAACTCTAATGGTTTTGAAGTTGAAATAACATTTTTGGATTTAAAAGATGATTTTAAAAATTTTCCTTTCTGACATGCTTCACAAAGAGCATCTGAGTTGAACTTCAGATTAGGAAGTCCTCTGACCAGATTAAGCTTATTAATCTGAGATATACGTCTCATATTAATATGACCCAATCTTCTGTGCCAGACACATTGCTCCTCATTAATAGACATAAGGCATTTAACATTCTGAACCTTAAGTTCTGAAAGACTAATTTTATAAATGTTGTTTTTCCTTTTACCATTAAAGAGGATTTAGCCATCCTTTTGACTAACAGCTTTGCAACACTTTTGATTAAAGATAATGTCATAACCATTGTCACTTAATTGACTTATGGACAATAGATTATGAGCTAACCCTTCAACAAGCAAGACATTAGTTATGGAAGGAAGTTTACCATTGCCTATGGTTCCAGAGCCAATTATTTTGCCCTTCTGATTCCCTCCAAACTTGACATCTCCTTCAGATCTAAGCTCCAGACTTTGGAACATAGACCTTTTTCCCGTCATATGTCGTGAGCATCCAGAGTCCAGGTACCATGACTGGAGTCTTGACTTTGCTTCTAAGGATGTCTGCAACATAGAATATCTTATCCTTAGGTACCCAGAGTTTCTTGGGTCCTTTTTGGTTAGTTGCCTTAAAGCTTTTTCTGAACTTCTGTCTTTCAACATAAGACTTGTTCTGATTAGCTTTAGATTTATTAAACACATGTTTGTTCTGATTAGAACTTGTGTGTTTAATATCATTCAAGTGACCAAATGTAAATTGAGAATATAAAGGAGGATACTTGATATCCAGTTTATCTACAGATTTTGGATTTGAATCTTCATAAGAGAAAGATTTATATCCAACACCTTTTCTATAGTTTATGCTAATACCATAGATCATTGAAGCCATTTTACTTCTATCTAGGCTTTTAGTTAGAAACTTCCTGAAACTATAGTCATACTCTTGTAAAAATTTTTAGAGCATGATTCAGATTTTGAATCAGAGTTTAGTTGAGTAGTTTCTAAATTATTTTTCAATTGAAGATTTTCAGCTTTTAGTTCAGCTATTTCTGATTCAAACTTGTTACTCTCAAATTCAATATGCTTTAGAAGCGTTTTGTATTTGAGTTTAACTTTACTATAGTTTTCAAGAATATCAGATAAACTTTCAACAAGTTCCTGTCTAGAAAGTTCAGCAAATACCTCCTCAGAATCAGATTCTGATTCTGATCCAGATGATTCAGCACTTTCCTTAATATCAGCCATGAATGCTACATTTGTACATTCCTCTTCTGAATCTGATGACGAATCAGATGCATCTGAGTCCTCCCAGGTAGCCATCATAACTTTCTTTTTGTGATCTGACTTTCTTTTTGGGTTCTCCTTCTGAAGCTTTGGACAATCACTCTTGTAGTGCCCTGGTTCTTTGCATTCATAGCAAACAACCTCTCTTTTTCCAGATCGCCTGTGTCTAGAGGATTCTCCAGATCTTCTGTATCCAGAGTGTTCTCCAGATCTTTTGTGCCCAGAAGATTCTTTGTGTTGATCTGGTTTTCTAAAGTTCTTGAACTTCCTTTGCTTATTCTTCCAGAGCTTATTGATTCTTCTGGATAGCAAGGATAGTTCTTCTTCATCTTCAGAAGTGGACTCTTCAGTGCTTTCTTCTAATACCTGCAATGCTTTAATAGCTTTATTAGATTTTAACGCAATTCACTTACCTTTCTTTAGAGGCTCATCTTCCTCTAGTTCAATCTCATGACTCCTTAGAGAACTGATTAGTTCCTCCAGCGTAATCTTATTCAGATCCTTTTCCAGCTTCAGAGCAGTGACCATGGGTCTCCATCTGGTTGGCAAGCTTCTGATTATTTTCTTGACATAATCTGCTGTAGAGTAACCCTTGTCCAGAACCTTTAGGCCAGCAGTGAGAATCTGGAATCTGGAAAACATTGCTTCAATAGATTCAGATTCTTCCATGTTGAAAGCTTCATACTTCTGGATCAGCGCAAGATCCTTGGTTTCTTTAACTTGAGAGTTCCCTTCATGAGTCATCCTAAGGGATTCAAATATATCAAAGGCAGTTTCTTTGTTGGTTATTTTCTCATACTCGGTATGAGATATAACATTTAGCAATATAGTTCTAGCATTGTGGTGATTTATGAATTCCTTCTTTTGCTCCTCAGTCATTGATTTTCTGTCAACTTTATTTCCATTCCCATCAGTGGGATGAACATATCCATCAATAACTAAGTCCCAAAGATCAGCATCAAATCCTAGAAAGAAACTTTCCAGTCTATCTTTCCAATAATCAAATTTCTCTCCATCAAACATGGGAGGTTTTGTGCTGACTCTTTCTTCATATTTGTTGTTGTTGGGTGTTGAAGTTTCAGCAGCCATAATGTATATCAACCAAGAGTATCAAGAGTTTTTCCCACTGGATCTTTTCTGGTCACGGTTAAGTGATAGCACAAACCGAACCGGAGCTTTCATGCCAACTGAAGGTGAGAAAAACACTTAGAAGGGGGGGTTGAATAAGAGTTTTAAGAAATATGGCAATAAAAACAACTTAAGATTTTTATCCTGGTTCGTTGAACTCAACTACTCCAGCCCACCTTATCAAAGATGATTTGTCTTTCTCTGCAAGGACTTAATCCACTATTGATCAACTGATTACAATAGAAAGCACTAAGAACAACTGTGTTAGTCTTCTCAAGAACTACTGACCACACCTTGGTCTTCTTAAGGAACTTCTTACAATTTAATGTAAACTAACAAGTGTTTGAATGCTTCTAATAAGTTGTATCACAACTGTGATGTTTACACTTAAGATTAAGTACAACAAAAACTATATGGTTTTATGAAAGATCAAAATGAGTAAGATCTTGTGAGATTTTCTCTTTTATGAATCAAGCGTGTATTTCTTTCTGAGTGATCTAGCAATGAGCCAACGGTGAGTAGTGAATTAGCAACCTCAAAATGTTGAAGTAGTTCTCCTTTTATAGCTTTTTCAAATGCCTTGAGTGATGTGCAGCTGAATATAATATTTGATTGTACGACTTTTCATCACCAAAAGTATGGGCAGAGATATGCTTTCTGCAGAAAGGTATGGTTGTAGAAGCCTTGGGATATGCACCACGTCACTTCTTTGGAAAAATAAGTCGTTGGTTACTTTGGAAGTAGCACCACGTATAATCAAGTTTACAGCTTCTTCAACAAGCTTCCTTCAAGATGAATTCTTCATAATCTGCACTTCAGAATTTGTAGTAAGCTTAAAAGGTATGGAATGCTTTAAGATGATCAGAGCTTAAGATGAATGATAAGTTCAGAGTCTTGATAGATGATCAGATCTTTGATATATCAGAGTCTCAATCTTGATTAGAGTCTTCATCAGAGTATGCAGCAGTATGTGCTTTGAGCGTGAATATTAATGATAAGAGTCTGGTTATCAAAGCCTCTGAGTTTATAGAGAAAAGAGCTTCAGAGTCTGATAAGATCATAGCTTTCAGCTTTTGTATACTTCTTTCATTAACACTTCAGATCATTCTGTAGCTTCTGCTTCATATCCTTCTGGCAGCGCTTCAGAATCTTCTGATAGTCTTGCATCTGATGCTTCAGAGCTTTGCATAGTTTCTTTGTACTTATGTATTTTGCTTCTTTAAGAGTATTTAATTTTATACCTGGAACAATAATACTTGAACAAATTTTAGAGTGTATATTTACTCATTACAAAATTCCATAACAGTTATCATCAAAACATAGAGATATAAGAAACACCAATCTGTGTTCTAACAGAACGAAATGGGTCTTCAGAAACAAGCTTAATGAGAAAGGAGAAGTTGAAAGAAATAAAGCAAGGCTAGTTGCTCAAGGTTATAGCCAGCAAGAAGGAATTGATTATATAGAGACTTATGCTCCTGTAGCAAGGTTAGAGTTTATTCGTTTACTCATTTCTTTTGCTGCACAGTTTACCATCACTCTATATCAGATGGATGTTAAAAGTGCCTTTCTAAATGGTATTATAGAAGAATAAGTTTATGTTCACCAACCTCCTGGTTTTGAAAGTGAAAAATTTCCAGAACATGTTTTCAAACTAAAGAAATCTCTTTATGGTTTAAAACAAGCTCCCAGAGCTTGGTATGAGAGATTAAGCAATTTTCTTCTGGAGAAAAATTTTATCAGAGGCAAAGTGGACACAACACTCTTTTGTAAAACATTTAAGAAAGATCTTATAATTTGTCAAATATGTGTGGATGATATTATATTTGGATCTACCAATGTTATGCTGGAAAAGGAGTTTGCTCAATGTATGCAGGCAGAATTTGAAATGAGCATGATGGGAGAATTGAGATTCTTTCTAGGAATTCAAGTCAACCAAACTCCAGAGTGCACTTACATTCATCAGACCAAATATGTTAAAGAGCTTCTGAAGAAGTTTAACATGACTGATAGTAAGATGGCAAAAACTCCCATGCATCCAACTAGTACACTTGGTAAGGAAGAGGTAAGTAAGAAAGTAGATCAAAAACTCTACAGAGGTATGATAGGATCTCTTCTCTACTTAACTGCTTCTAGACCTGACATTTTGTTCAGTGTATGCTTGTGTGCAAGATTCCAATCAGATCCTAGAGAATCACATTTAACAGCTGTTAAGAGGATTCTAAGGTATCTGAAAGGTACTTCTAATATGGGTTTGTGTTACAGAAAATCTGATGATTTCAAATTAGTTGGATTTTGTGATGCTGATTACGTTGGGGACAGAGTGGAAAGGAAAAGTACTTCTAGAAGTTGTCAATTTCTAGGAAGAAATATAATCTCTTGGTACAACAAGAAGCAACCCACAATTGCACTATCAACTACAGAGACATAATATATTGTTGTTGCTGGATGTAGCACGCAGATGCTCGGGATGAAAAGTCAGCTAGAAGACTATCAGATTTTTGAAAGTAATATTTCTATATTCTGTGATAATACTTCTGCTATATGTTTGTCTAAAAACCCTATTTTACACTCTAAGGCAAAACATATAGAAATTAAACATCATTTCATCAGAGACTATGTTCAGAAAGGTATTATAAACTTAGCCTTTGTTGATACAGATCATCAATGGGCAGATATTTTCACAAAACCCTTTGCCGAAGATAGGTTCAAATTTATTCTGAAAAATATTGGTATGGATTTTTGCCCAGAATGATATTTATCAGAAGCAAATTTCTCAGATGCAAAATGTTTAAAACTCTGAAGTATTTCATATGTTATTTATTTGATTTATTCAATTATTATTATTTGTATATATCTGAACTAATCAATCTTAGAGGATCTGAACGTTGGCTAACATTTCATTTCTCAAGAGAATTCAGAAGCACATGCAAGCAAACACGTGTCACTCTGAATCTGAAAAGATAGCGTGTACACTACTGAAGAGACATTTGAGGTATGGTTTGAATAGTGAAAATCTTGATTTTCCTCCCAATTTGTCAGAATCAATTAATGTTTGAAATGATTTTTATTCTCCTTCATTAATTGTCATTTAATGCTATGTGAAAATGTGCCTTGTGTGTCTGTTTGATTTCCTTAAGTATTTCATCTATAAATACCACATTTCACACCAATTTCACACTTTTCACATCACAAACAAGTTTATGCATTTCTGTCTTCTATTCTCTCTTCACAAAAACCGTAAACCCACAGCCAAATCATCTTCATCCTCTTCAATGGCAACTTCATCTTCTACAGCAGCTCAATTTCAATCAACTATGGCTGCAGTTACTTCTGCAAATATGGGTGTGACTCCATTCACAGTACCTAAAAGAACATTGTTAACTCCTGTGGATAAACTTGAAGTTCTCTGTGAATCAATGGTGGAATTTGATTCGTTAGCTGAAAATGGGTTTGAATTTTGTTCAATAATTGATGCACAAGGCTGGGTTAAATATTTTGACAGATTATTTGGACCAGTTTACCCTCATCTGGGGAAGGAATTCTGGATACATGCATCTGTTTATCCAAAATTCATCTTGTCTTCTGTTCTGGGAAAGGAGATCATAATAACTGAAGATCTAATCAGGAAACTCATAGGGTATGAGGAGACTGATAGAGTATGTCATCTGCCATCTGGGCGTGTGGACATGGAAGAAGTTTATGAGGAAGTCATCACTTCTGGACAGGCCTTTAATAAATTTAAGGATCTGAAGCCTGACTACAAAATCTGGGCAAAGATTTTTCTAGGATGCATCCATCACAGAAAATCTACCAATTCTCCAGATTATGTGAACAATGAACAACTCTACTTCATGTACTGTTTAAGTCAGAGTACAAAGGTAGATCTTCCTTACATTCTATTTATGCATTTATGGAACCATATTAATGCTTCAAGAGAATCTGTAAAGGAGAAGGGTCAGAAGATCAGGACATGGATTCCCTTTGGAAGATTGATTTGAAACATTCTAACAGAGAATGGTCTGGTAACTGCTCTGTATGAAGCTGGAGTTAAGGATGAACTTGAATCCATTGTTGGAAAACCTCTGAATGCAAAGAGTCTTCAGAGACTAAAAATTGTAGAGGAACTCATAACTGCACCCAAGAAGCTGAATATTTCTGAAATCAGTCAGAAGCGAATTCCTGTTGAAAATTTTCCACTATTTGGTGCTGAAGAACCAAGGGATATCATTGTGAGATATATTGATTCATGCAAAGCAGATGGAACGCCCATTCCTGCAGATATTCTGAAAAAGAGAAAGAGAACCAATGCCTGATGTATGCAATGAGAACACAAGGAAAAGAGGTCAATCAGAGGCAGAAGAAGGTGCTGCTCAGAAGAAGCCAAAAGTTGCTGACAAGCCACAGAAGCAGATTAAGAGAAAAGCTTCTGGAGAAGTTCCCTCTGTTCCCACAAAGCGTATCTAGATTAAAGGTACTAAAACATATGTATCTTCTTTTTCTAAAATTGTTATAAATGAATCAACATTTAGTTCTATTCCAAAACCCCCTCCCACTCAAAAACAATATATTCCTGCTCCATCTCAGACATCTGAACCATCAAAAGTTCCTTCCCCACAAAAATCATCTGATCCCATTTCCACTACTCCACTAAAAAATTCTGTTACTCCACCATCTGAACCAACAACAACATCACCAGCAAACCAAATTCCAACACCTATCACAAAACCAACAGAACAATCTACACCACAACAACAACCAGAAAAACAACCATCAGACACATCTGAACCTATACAATCTGATCCAGTTGCATCTGATCCTATTGCATCTGAACAAGTTATTTCTGAACCACCTATCTCTGAACCACTTGTATCTGAACCTCCATCAAAACCTTCTGAAAATCAACCAGAACAAACCAATCCTCCTGAAACAAATATACCTGAGACATAGGTTCTAAACATTACACCTCTCAAGACTGTATTTGAAGTGTCTTCTACGTCTTGTACCCCAACCACATCCTCAAACTCATATGAATCTGATATCCATCCAGATTTCATTTCACCTCCCTCTCTTAGAGTATTTGAAGCTAACCAACCAGAACCACCTATTTCTTCTGAAATTCTCATTCCCAATCCCATCCCAACACCTAAGCCAAGGACATCTGAGTGTGTATCCTTTGCCTCGTGTAAACCATTTCCCTCTGACAAACTTCCCTCTGGTTTCAAATTCAAAAATTTCTATACCAGAATTGAACCATCTGACACTATCACCCCTTTTAAACCCAAGCTTTCCATTATTCTACCATCTGTTCTCCAAACATATATAAAAGAACTGCCAAAAATGTTTTCATCAGAATCTCTTTTATCTGATAAATCTGCATTCATTCCTTACACTTCTACCACATTTGATGTTGTTTCCTATGCATCAAATGCAAAACCACTTTTGCTGAATGCCTTAATCAGATCAAAAACTGTCATGTCATCTGATCCTCTATCCATACCCTTCTACCCTCGCCCTATGGTAATCATTCCAGAATTTACCATTTCACCTTCACCTAAATCCAAGCCATTCACCTTGGAAACTCTTCTGAAACCAAAAACTAGGCTGAATGTTGATCATTTATTTACAAGTTTTATGAAAGAGATAAAGATGCATTTAGGCTCTGTTCAGAAGAAGTGCTTATCAACAATGGATGCAAATGAATCTGATGATATATGGAATAGCTTCATCAACATATTCAATGTTGTAGCCTCAAATCTAAAGAATGTATGTTCTGATGATGCGAAGCTCAGATTTGCTGAGACTGCTAGATGTTTGCTCTGGACTGTTAAAAGATCTGAACCATTACTTCTTGAAGATGTTCCTTCATCCTCTGAAGTATGTGATACAGAAGTGACTGCTGAATCTGCTTCTGACGAAAACCCTCTGGCTATGACTCTTGTGGAACATCCCTCTGGATCAGTTGCTCCTGACTCTGCATCTCCTATGGAAATTGACTTTGTTCCTACTTCAGGCTCTGCCCCACCTTCTTCATCTGAGGTCAAGAAAGAGAATCCAGATCTTGAAGATAAGATTGCAGTTCTAGAAGCTAGTCAATATGAGATTAAGTCATGGATGGCCAAGCAAGATTAGAAGTCTGAAGACATGGCTCAATGGATGTCCAAACAAGATCAGAAGAATGAAACCATGGCTAAGTGGATGTCAAAGCAAGAACAGTCCTTCTCTGAGATCACTAATCTGTTGAAGATGATTTCGTCCAAACAAACTTAGTTTATTTTTTTCTGATGTTTGTGCACATGTACTTGCTGTTTATCTGATGTTTTGTATCGTTTGCTCTATATGAATGAATGACTAAGTGTTTTTATCTACATGATTTATCTTTTCTGTATTTCCTTTTATTTGTCTTTTAAAGTTTTTACTTTTTGATTATGACAAAAAAGGGGGAGAAAATGGATCTGACTATTTAAATAAACTCTACCTAAATGAAACTTCAGACATGTCAATTCTAACTAACGTAAACTCTTAGTGTTTCAGAACGTTTGATAACTCTGACATATTCGTTAAAAGAAACTCTGACATAACTCTAAGACTTCCAGATAGTATTTTACTTATCAGACTCTGACTCTGAAACATGCAAGATCTAATGGTTGGAACATTCAGGCTCTAATTCTGAAAAGAATACTCATGCAAAAAGGGAAGTTTCTATTCCTTCTTAATATTCAATTCAGGGGGAGATTCATCATCTCAGGGGGAGTTATAATTATTTTACTTTCTATTGAACAAAATTTCTGATGTTTTTGTCATCATCAAAAAGGGGAAGATTGTTAGAACACAGATTGGTTCTTAATAATATCTCTATGTTTTGATGATAACTATTATGAAATTTTGTATTAAAGAATTATATACTCTAAAATTTGCTTGAGAATGTTTGTTGCAGATGTTAAAGTGAATATTACTCCAGAAGCAAATTAGATCTGAACATAAGAAATATGCAAGGCTCTGAAGCGTCAGAAGCATCACTTAGAAGATTCTGAACGTTGCCTCCAGAATATTCTGAGCGCTGCCTCCAGAAGAATCTGAAGCAGGAGCTACAGAAGAATCTGAAGCAGAAGCTGCAAAAGAATCTGAAGCAGAAGCCAGAAGCATCTGAAGCAATGAAGAATTCTGTATGAAGAGTTTCAAGCACAGTTACCTCAGAAGACTCTGATAGTACTAACGCTGCCAGTACTGAGGATCTGATCCAAAACTCTGTTCTGAACATATACATGCTAAAAACACACTTGCTGCAAAGACTCTGATTCAGCAAACTCTGATGAATATTAGAAGGCTCTGATCTGTCAAAGCTCTAATACTTTGCTGAAACTTGTTGAAGAAGAATTCAAAGATTATGTTTGTTGGAATAACCAAACGACTCTTTCCTTATTTATGCTAGACACAAGAACAGAGACAAAAAGGATTTCTCTGTGCATTCTTCTTCTAGGAAAGGTCATATGATGTGAAGACAAAAAGGTTCAGACCTTTTTGGTACACTATTCTCAACGTGAAAAGCTCTTGGATCACTGTGCCTATAAAAGCAAGTCCCCATTCATCTTCTTCAGTTGACGAAATACTTGAAAAGAATTATTACAAGCTCTCATACAACTTATACATTCTTGTTGAATTTATTGTTCTTCATCTTAAGTGAAAAACCATAGTTGTGATAAAGCTTTATTAGAATCATTTTTAACACTTGTAGTATTATTACATTTGATTGTAAAAGAACCTTAAGAAGATCCAGTTAGGATCAGTAGTTCTTGAGAAGACATTGAACAATTTTTCTTAGTTATTACTATTGTAATCAGTTGATTAAATAGTGGATTAAGTCCTTGTTTGAGAAAGGCAAATCACTCTAGATTGGGTGGACTGGAGTAGTTGAGTTCAACGAACCAGGATAAAAATCCTTGAGTTTTTATTTCTAAGTTTTATCTTCATACTTATTCAACCCCCCCTTCTAAGTATATTCTCACCTTCATAACCTTCATGGATTAATGTGATGCATTTATGTGGATTGTTTTTACATGTTTCCTCATTCTTGGATGTATATCTTTATGCCACAAGTATTCTTTGAATCATGTATTTCCACTTGTTCAAAGTGTGAGATAATTTTTTGAACTTTGGTTCTTCAATGTGACATGATCATTCTTGTGCTTGCTTGTTATTTTGGCTCTAAATTTAGATCATTCCATTTGTGATTCACTTCTTCCCCATGTGATTTGGCACTTGTTCATGATGATTTCGTGCTTGTGTTTGCACTTTGAGTTTTTCATGAACATTGGTGATTGTTTTGCATTGATCATTTGCATTGCTTTGCTTGATCTCAAGGAATTGTATGGTTGAGATCTGCTTGTGGTGGTTGTTGCCCCACACTTTTTTCCTCCCTCTTTTCTTTGTGTGTGCATCTTAGGATAGCATCTTTTTTTTGCTTTGATGATTGATGGTTGATGGTTGTAGGAGCTTGCTTCTCCCATTTCATCTCATCTCTCTTGTGTTGATTGAGTCTTTTTGCATTTGTGTTTGCATTCCATATTTGCATCTCTTATTGCATTGACTTGTTTAAGTCACTTTCATTTGATTTCTCTTTTCATTTGTGATTGAATTGCTAACTGTTTGCTTGGTCTTTTGCCATGACCCCTTAGGATTCCTAGTCCCTCTGTTTAAGATGGGAGTAGGAGAGACATTAGGTGTTCAATCATTTGCATGATAACACTAGGATATATTTCCACTTTCAATCCCAACTTTAGGAGCACTTTGCATGATAACATTAGGGTTGATTAGTTTCCCCTTAGGGTTTGTGTCTTCTATTCTCATCTCATACCCATCTTAAGACACTTAATAAAGGATAATAAATGCTGTACGCTACGAGCCTTAAGTACTTGAGGAATGATAGTTGGGGGGCCTCCTCTCATACTGTATAGAGTATTTAGCGTATGCCCTTTGGGCGATATTGACGCATTCGCTCTCAAGTCATAGTCTTTAGTGCAACATGAGTTACAAACTTAACTCAGTTCACTTCTTGTTTAAAAAATACAAAACAAAACATCAAACCTTTTTATCCTTCGAGATTGTTTGAAAATCATTTACAGAAAGAGTGTGTTAAGTCTTGGTTCCACCGCAAACAGGCATCGTCCCTAATTGATGGAACCACAATTTAACCCTACTCAGATAAAAAACTTGAACCAATTTGTGGTCGTGTCATACCGAACTATGTTTGCTCTGATTTCTTATACCAGACGAGGTTACGTAGGCACAAGACGGCGATGTCTTGGCGAGTAACCTTCCCCCCCCCCTTCACCCATAGTTTTCTGAACTATGTTGACTCTGACTTTCCCATTGCATGAGGGAATACGTAGGCATAGAGCGACGATGCTATATCGAGTCTCTTTTCTTTTCTTTTGTCTCTGTGAGCCAGCCTTTTGATAGATTAACACCCTTTTAGATAAACAACAAGCGTGGATCCCATTGAGTAAAACCGTGAGTGGTGCTCATACCTTCCCCTTGCGTAACCGACTCCCAAACCTAATATTTGGTTGCAATGACCTGTCTTTTCCCTTTTTCGTAGGTTTTCTCTGATCGTTTCCTTTCCCTCTCTTTGGGATAAATAACGAAAGGTGGTGACTCTTCTGTCTTTGCCGGCCCCTCTTCGCAGCGATGCGACACCCATCAAACCCAAATCCAGAAGAGCATTATAACCATCTTTTGTCTTGTTTTGAATGTTGAAAAGTTCTCCGATTAAACTATCACATACGTTTTTCTCCACGTGCATCAAGTCAATACAATGTCTTACATCAAGACCAGACCAATATGGAAATTCGAAGAAAACTGACCTCTTATTCCATAGATTTTTCACAGTAGATTGCTTTTGGTACTTTCCAAAGACAACATTAATTCCCTATTGTCATTGATAAACTTCCTCTCCAGTAAAGGGCATTAGAGCAACACCATGCTCTTCTTTCCCATTGAAAGCTTTCCGCAATATACAATATGGATGATAACGATTTAGAAATTTTCGCAATATCCAGTCTTCTTTCCTTTTTCAAGTTGATTGTAACATGTGTCTTTTTCACATATAGGACACACTTTATGCCCTTTAACTTTATACCCAGACAAATTGCCATATGCCGGAAAATCGTTGATGATGCAAAACAACATGGAACGCATATTGAAATGTTCACTAGAATACGCATCAAAAACATCCACCCCTTCCTCCCACAACACTCTTAAATCATCAACCAGTGGACTTCGATAAACGTCTATGTCACTTTTTGGTTATTTTACCCCGAAATCATCATCGATAGCATAATATATTTATGCTTCATGCACAGCCGATGAGATATGTTGTAAATCATCAAGAGAACAGGCCAATAAGTATGGTTAGTACTTAGATTACCAAACGAATTCATTCCATTAGTAGAAAGTACAAATTAAAGGTTTCTCGACTCTTTGCCAAAATTTGAAAACAAAGAATCTATTTTCTTCCATTGCAAAGAATCAGCTACATGGCGAATTTGTCCATCACATTTTCTCTCTTCTGCATGCCACCTAAGATTCTCTACGTCATTTGCAGTACTGAATAATCTCTTGAACCTTGAAATTATTGGTAGGTACCATACTACTTTCATGGAAGGACCCTTTTTGACCACCTCATCATCACTAGAATCACCGTCTTTCTTTTTGTAGCGTGACACCTTGCACTTCGGACAATGATTATACTTTACATACTCCTTTATATATAATATGCAATCATTAGTGTATGCATGTATCTTTTCATACTCCAAACCCATCGGACACAATAATTTCTTCGCCTCGTAATAACGATTTGGCATTACGTTACCTTCTGGAAGCATTTCTGTCAACAATTCAAGCAATTCGGTAAAACTTTTGTCAATCCACCTATTATTTTCCTTCAAATTAAACAATTTTAATACGACTGACAAACGCGTAAAATTTATGCATCCCAGGTACAAAGATTTATCCTTGTCATTGCATAAAGTGTCATACGCATGTACCCTTTTAAACGAATCTTGTCCAATATCACGCATCATGTCTTCAGAGGATCATTCATTTCTACACCAACGTTATCTCTTTGGGACACATTTGACTTTGCTACTACATCACCGTGCCATATCCATTGTGTGTAACTTTGACAAATCCCTTCATAAATTAGGTGATCCATAATTTCTTTCTTATTAAGTTTTGGTTCTTGATTTTCACAACGAACACATGGACAGAGAAAAAGCACATGATGACTTTTTTCAACATTACTTTTAGGAGGAGGAAGATTTTTTTAAGCATTACTTTCAGCAAACTGTAGAAATTCCATCACTTCATGTTTGTACTTAACACTTTATCGATTAGCTCTTATACAATTACGAAATTAACACATACAAAGTTAAATCATTGGGACGACTACAATAGTCACTCTTTTGGATACATTAGAGAGAATAAAAGTCTCTACGTGTAAACGCGTGACATTAAATTAAATCATAAAAATTATTCCAAACAAAATGGTATTATCATAAAAATTCTATTACTCAAGTATAATAAATTTATTCCTAACAAAATGGTATCATCATAAAAGTTATTCCATCATTATCATTCCTAACAGAATGGTATTATCATAACAATTATTCCTAACAAAATGGTATTATCATAAAAATTAACAAAAATAAATGTTTAGAAACTATCCCTCACATGAATAAATGTTTAAAAATGTCTAGTTCATTGCTTTGAAGAGAAAAGCAGAAGTGTCATTGTACTCCTTGCTTACTTGATGCTAAGAAACTAATTAAACCTATAAATACAATATTGCCAAAAGTTGAAACTAATGTATTTGGGGAGTTAAATTAATCTCCATAACTAAATCAATGTTGCAATACTTATAACTAAATGGTTCAATCTTAACGACAAATTATGCTATCAAATAAGTTATTTTCATTGTTACGTACCACAATGCAAGCTAGATTTGCACAGTGATGTAGGAATTTCACATTATTAGAAGCATGGAATCCTATGAAAAAATTCTTAATGAAAAAAGTTTACATTATCGCGATATTCACGAAAATGAAAGCGTTGCGGTGGCAGAGAAAATGAAAGGGTTGCGGCGGTGAGAAGACAAAATCGTCGCGACAACGGTGAGAATATGCTACGCAGAAAGAAGAATCGAAATCAAAATCAAAATCAAAATTTCTTTTTTTACTTTAGTTGAAGCATCAAAATCAAAATTCAATCAAACATTAACATCAGTAACTTTTAACCAAATACAAACACCAGTAAAACTCAAAACAAGAGATTCATAAAAACCTAATTGTTGAGGAATTTGACCGCGACAAGATTCAGAACGGCGAGACGGTGAGGAAGTTAGAAGATTTGTGCAGTTGGAGAGGAAAGGTCAAATGCTGCCGCAGAGAGAGAGAGAGGTTGTTGAGGGAGAATTTATAGATTCGGCCGGTGAAATGTTGCAGATTACGCTGTTGGAGTGAGAGGTTTGTCCGTTCCTGTTGTTGAGGGAGAGTAAGATCCGGCCAAGTAATGACATGCTTAATTTTTGTAATAGGATTTTAGTTTTAAAGTAGTTTTTACATCGGTTGGCATGTGGGCCGATGTAAAATCCTTTCACGGAGACCATTTTACCTTGGCTTTAATTTATGGCCCGATGTGAAATGTGAAATCCATTATTAATTATTTTTTCATTGAGAACTTTTTACATCGGGCACAAATTAAGGACCGATGTGAAATCCTTTCTTATTATTTTTTCATAGAGAACTTTTCACATTGGTTACTATTGCAAACTCGATGTGAAATCCTTTATAACAAATCTTCACATTATTTACGAAAATGTTACCTTGTTTTCTTTTTCATCAGTGAACTTTTCACATTGGGTGAAAATCCAAACCCGATGTGAAATCTTTTATAACAAAATTTCTTATTATTTACGAAATTGTCATCTTGTTATTTTTCACATTTGTGGAAATATATGTCTGATGTAAAATCCTTAAACAATATTTTATTCTGACATCAGAATGTTAAGTTTCATTTACTTTTTCTTATTTCTCATAAACTTTTTGCACCCTAGCGAACCAAAGAAATACCATTCTTCATCTTCTCCATTTAATGAACTAAAACACCATTTTTCACCTTCTCCAAGGAGGAAGGGAGCTCGATAAGAAAACTCGAACATCAAACCAATGCATTTCTTTGATTCTCTCATCACATTTTAGATATGTAAAACTTTATCTATGGCTATGTCTGTAATATTATTGTTGTTGTTGTTTTTGTTGTTGTTATGGTTTTTGACACATAGGATATAATATTGTGTTGTTTTCGAGTATTTGTAGTTGTTGTTTTTTTTAGATGGAATGTTCATTGTTGTTTATTGTGTATGGATCGTAGTTGGATGAAAGTCAATAGATTAAGTAAAGAGTATGATAATGAAGTGATTATATTTCTTGAATTCACGGAAAAAAGCATTCTTGGAAATAAAGGAATTTTTGTTGTCCTTGTAAAAAATGTCAAAATACGCAAAAACATTTAAAGGATGATATATTTAATCATTTAGATTGTGGTAGAATTATTCAAAATTACACTAAATGGGTATGACACAGTGAAGTGACAAAAAAACATGTGTCACATATAGTTGAATTTGATGAGTATATGAATGATACTCTAGAAGATATGATCTGTGATATTAGATGCTTATAAGAAAGCCCATGTGAAAGATACTTGCAAAGTGATATGGAAGAATCGTTATTTCTATATGCAATATTTGCAAAGTGTTAAGACTATTTAATCTTAAGAAAATATGTGGCTGGACGGATTAAAGTTTTACTTAATTGCTTCAACTGTTGCAAGAAATGCTTCCAAAAGGTAACATGTTGTCAAACCGTAGTTGTGAGGCCAAGAAGATATTGTGTCCAATCGGTTAGGACTACGTCAAAATACTTGCATGTCGTAATGATTGTATATTATACATGAAAGAGTATGAAAACTTGAATAAGTTCTCGGCGTATGGGGAGTCACACTACAAGCAAAAGGATAATGATGTTAAAGATGATAATGGAACATAACTAGAAATGGTGTTCCTACCAAGGTGATGTGGTACCTACCAATAATTCAAAGGTTCGAGATAGTGTTTGCTAGAATAATTGAGCAAAGAATACAAGATGGAATGAAAATGAAAGATTATGTGATAGAAAAATACGCCATGTAGTTTATCCATTGGAATTGTAGAAGACTAGTTTGTTGTTTCTAGATTTTCCTTTGAGTCGCTGTCGCAACGAGTCAAAAACAAGTTTAAAAGGGTCATATATGGAAGCTACACTCGAGTCGTATCACAATGATTCTTGAATGATTTAACTAACGATCGAAACAATAAAGGGGGGTTTGAGGTTTCGATAAAGAATATGATAAATAGATTTTTGTTACGAATAATATTGACAAATTAATCTACTCTTCGGTTTCCAACTTATCATTGATTAATATAATTCCAAAGTTCTAAACAATTTTAATCCCCTTTTGATTACAATAATAATAACAAGCGCAAGTGGATCTAATATATGATGTGTGTTCCTAATTTCTGAATAAAGTCAATGGATTAAGCACACGTGAATTAAGCAAACGCGATTGCGGCATGAAACATACATCAATTGAAATAAATGAATTATATTCTATAAAAAGAAATTGAATTAACCAAACAATGGAAAATGAATTAAGCAATCATTTTTATAGAAATAATTGAAAAGGAATTAAAATTGCTTTGGAAATTTTCAAAAACCTCAAAGTGGTTGGAGACATGGTGGCGATAGATCAATCCATATGGCGTTATTTCTCCATAGAATTCGTACTATCTCTTTTAACTTTGTGATTAATTAGTACTCTTGCAGTAGCATTGAATTTTAGTTAAAATTTACAAGAGAAATCGGACCCTAATAGCAACCGACCCAAAACAAAACATAAAAACGGCCCAAAACTAATTATTTTATGAAGTATGGAGATAACAAATATTATTCGACCCTTTTTCACTCCAAAACAACTTTTTTCTTCCACTCAAAATTTGTAGTTTATCCTCTCAAATTTTCAACGCATGTTAGAACACGTCAAACTGCATTCTGTAGCTCAAGTTATGATCTGCACAGTGAGAAGGTGTCAAATTACCACTTATTCAGAAAATAATTAAACGAATTAAAATAAAAGCATAAATAAGATAAACTTGGGAAAGTCACTAAAAGCGATAAAATAATAGCAACAAGTCATAAAAAAATCTATTAGCACAAAGTAAAATGTGGTGCATTCAAATACAATGATCGAATTCCCCCACACTTAAACCCTTGCACTCTGAGCAAAATTCTAAAGTCAAAATTTAAAACAGAGTAAAAAAAAGAAAAAGAGGAACAAAATAGATCATGCAATTTTAAATACTTTCGGGATCACATATGGGTAAGTGAAATCCTCGTTTTAAGCTTCAAGTAATATGGTGTCAGTGAGTAACTTTTTGTTACAATCAAAGCAAGTAAGAAAACAATTAACCAAATAGTTCATCATAAGCAGTAAGATTCTCACAAGTGCTAATGTTATTGTTTACACTCAAAACACATCATGAAAATTATAAATACCATTAACTTAAAAAGAATCTAACATCCACACTTGAAATATATGCACACAAATATCAAAAGAGTTTAATTTAGGTTGAAACTGGGTCAAGGTAGGGGTAGGATAATTCTAAAGGGGTACTAGGCTAAAATTTAAATGGGCAAAAGAAAATTGAAAGTAGTTGCGGGAGTTGAACAAAAATTTCATTCACTTTTCAAACAACAACTTTGCAATCATTTTTCTCTTTTTCTATCATTCTTTTTCTTTCTTTTTCAGAAGGAACGGGAACATAAAAGTAATATGAATTATCATCTTCCTTTTATCTTTTTTTTTCTTTTTCAATTTTTTCTTTTCTGCCAAATTTTAAAAGCTCACAGCTATATTACTTCAACTTCAACCTCACCCTCTAAATTTTTTCTTTTCTGCCAAATTTCTGCCAATTTTCAAACAAGACTGTTTCAACTCTTTAAATAGGATAGTAACATTATTTTTCACTGGCATGTAATGAGTTTCAAACAAAGAATGTGATAAATAGGCTAAATGGGAATTCAAACAATGGATGCTATTTTTAAGGTTGACTTTTTGGCTAATTGACTAAAAAAATAAAACATAAACAATTTATGTTTATCATATCAGTGTGCACAAGTAATCAAACAATTTTAACGAAAAAGTTAGATCGAATTCTAGAGACTAACATACATGAGGGAAACCACACATGAAAGAAAGAGATGGATTTTTTTTATGTTATCCATTATTAGCCTCAAAATTCACATATGTTAATGATTTACCACAAATAATGCACAATTCAGAATTTAGTCATGCTTACTATACTAAGAATGAATAACAAAGCACTCACATCACACTACGAGTCTTTAGTCAAGAGAACAAAAATTACTCACACTTGCAATCCCAAAAACCAACGAAAAAACATGCATATTTGTTTAAGAAAACAAAACAATAAAACAAGAAAAGTAAATGAAGAAAATAAAAGAAGAGAAGTAAATGACATCCCTCTTTCACACTTAAAACACACATTGTCCTCAATGAAATAAATAAACATAAAATAAGAGAGAGGAGAGAGAGGAAATAACATACCAAAGGATTCAAGGCGGATATATGAGTACATAAATAGCCTTTCCCAATGAGAGCTTTTGTACAGCTTCTTTTTCTAATGTGGGACTCTTATGGAATAGTTTAGGTAGTGTCCATTGACTTTGAAACTTTTATCAGTACATTCACTTTTTATTCTTTGATCAAACGACATTCTTCTATAGTTAAAAGTGTCGAATGGAAAAGCGAAAGAGATCTTCTCTTTGTCCATTTGGTACAATATAGATCTCATTTTTCACAACATCCTAAATATAGGGGTTAAGCCACCTTTGGGGTCGTCTCACTGTTTTTGCTCAATATTCAAGTAACTTTCTATGCATACACATGGATGAGCTAATACCAGAAATGTCAGCCAACGTCCATCCAATTGCATTCTTATGTTTCCTAAATACTTGTAACAACTTTTCATTAAATTCTAAAATCGTAGGGAGTCGATTTAGCTTTAAAGCGGGTGATTGTTCATTATATGGAAACTTTTTTACAGCAAGAGCTACATTTACATCTGTAACATCATCTTCGTCAGTAGAAATCTCATAAGAAATATTAGAAAAAATATTGTCTTGTAAAACATCTTTAATTTTAGTACAAACTGAACATAATTGAGTATCAGTATAAACGTCACAAGTATTAGTGTCATCAAAATCAGACAAATAAGAGAAATCAACAAAAAGGGAATTAGGTGTAATAAATTCTCTTAAAGTTCGTTAAGCTTCACTCATATAAGAATTTCATTATGCAACTAAAAAACACAACAATACTAATAATTCTAATAAAATAAAGTATGAAAATAAAATATAATAAAATATGACTGAAAATCTTATAAAAAATTAAAATCTAATAAAATATGATTAAAAAATGACGAAAATAAAATCTAAAAATTATGAAAACATGACTAAAAATTATATTAAATATAATAAATAATCTACAATTTTTTTTGAATGTTTTTTAAAATATGAAAATAGAAAAAATATTCAAATAAAATAGGAAAAAAGGTATTTGCGATTTTTAGGGTCGAAATCCCTTAGCAGTGTCTCCTAAAGGGAGTACTGTTTGTTGATTTTTTCCTAATTTTTAGGAAACTTTTTGGTGCAATTTAGAACAGTATGAGGCAAAAGTACAAACACACACACACACACACACACACACACACACACACACACACACACACACACACACACACACACACACACACACACACAAAACCCTTTTCAAAATACTTTGAAAAAGATTTGGAAGTTATCTCTGATGTGTTGTACCCTAAATTTTGACCGTTATATCTTCATCATCATGCTAGAAAAATCATCATTGTTTATCTAACCTTAACCTATTTTCAAATTTGTCTTTGTTAAGGTACAGGTGAATTAGGGTTCCATACAGTCAGGAATCGGGGTTTCGGTGGTTTGATCAGTAAATATCTTGGATTGATTCTCCATGAAACAAGTCTCAACAACATCAAAGGTACTATTTTGGATCAAGTATGAATTCAATTTGAGGTTGTCACCCAAAGAAGCAGAGCAGTGTAGCCAGAACCCCCGATTAGGGTTTCCGATCAGGAAAACTCAACTGTGGTTTGACTTTGATTTAAATGGTGCTACAATTATGGAATCATGGTCCATGGAGCTCACTTGACTTAGTGAAGTCCACCAAATAAGTTTCAAGAGCTCAGAGGACCCAGACACCAACAGTCGATTCAGGTTTTTTCGATCGTTAGGTTCGTCTGACTGAAAAGTCAACTCATTGACCAAAAGTGTTTTGACCCCAAAGTTGAAAGCAATCATGTTCCTAATGTTATATTACATCTAGTCATGAAGTTTGATGACTATTGAATCAAGGATTCAAGAGTAATCGAAAAATCGGGAAATTAGGGTTTTGAAAGGAGCAAGACCATAACTTTTTAACCATACATCCAAATGGAGTGGTTCAAAGCTTTTTGGAAAGGTCTTGGCAAGTTATTCAAAAGTGTAAAGGTGACCCATGTGCAAAAAATGAATAGATTTGTAGTTATGATCAAAATCAATGCAAGAGGGGAAAACACTTGGTGAAATTTCACATTTTTAGCACCTTTTAAGTCATGTTTTCAGCTAACTTCAAGGATGTTTTTGACCTAGTTCAACTTAGAATTTGAAAATTCCTAAAACATGAAAGTTATAGAGCATGAAGAGGGCTTTCTAGAAAAAGTACAAGAACTCCTCCATAGCATTTGTGAGCTAGGAGTTTCGAAGGAGGCAAGTTGGGGTCCAAGCATTTGAATACACCATTTCAAATTTTTCACAAATCAACTTGCCAACCACCAAAAGTATTCTCAACCATTTGATCAAGTTTTGATATGACATTTAGAGAGTGTAATAAGTAGAATTGCAGAAAGGGTGAAGGTTTGAAAGGCTTGACAAGATGACAAGCCAAGTTGCAAGCAAGTTGCAATATTATATTCAAAAATCAAGAGGAAAGAGAAATGTTTTCATGAAGAAATATGCAGTTTTAGTTCCCCTACTCCCTAGCCGCACTTCAGTCACTTCCATTACCCTCATACAACTTAATTTGTGCATCACATTGAGTCAAGAACATTGAATTCCAACTGCACCAAATCTTGGACATTTTTTCTTCATATTTTCACTCCAAAGATCAAAACTCCAAATATGTCCTCACTCTTGATCATGTGGCTTTACCTATAAATAGAATAGCTTCTATGCATCAGACATAGACAATTACAACAAGAAAACCATCCATAAACCCTCTTCATCATCAGTTGCAAACCTTCTTACAAATCCAACCAAAACTCCAAAGTGCCAAATCCGTCTTGGACAGAACTTGCACCAAACCAATTTCCAACCATTTCATGCTTCTTTTAATACTCCACACAAGTTTTAAGTGAACCTCTAGAGCTTCCCAAGCCACCACTTGCACCAGAAACCATTTCTTTCTCAAAGTAAACCTCCAAAACCAAAAAAGTTAACTTTCTACATCTTTCAAGCCATAACTCATTACAGATCATTTCCAACTCTTTTGACACTTCTAACACTTCATAAATAACATATAGAAGCTGTCCAAATCATGTTTTCACTTATGTAACAAATTTTGGACCATGTTGCTTTGTAAAATCATGAATTTTTGAGGTTTTCTTCCACTTTTCAAGCCATTCTGTGTGACAGTGAGGTTGTGGATTACTGAAGATGCTTGTCATCATCCAAAGGCCATTTGCAGACTATAGCAAGGTAGCAAGGACCTCTAGTTTTCTTATTTGACAAGGTTGCTTCAAGAGGTAAGCCTAAATCCTTGAAACTTGAAATTTTGCTTTGCATTTCACATGTTATGTTGAGTTGTAACCATGTTTTTGTGATAGACATTGTTTGAACATGCTATTGTGTGCTTTATGTCATGTATGAACTACCATTTTCATATGAAATTATCATTTCTTGACTGTCCAAAATGTTGGTCAGAAACTAGGGCAAACTAGGTCATGATGTGCATGTTGATTCCAATCTGTCAATCCATGTGTGCATTTTCTGATTTCTCTTAAGCCAATCACTATGAATGATGTATATGTGATGTTTTCGTACTTGTTTCATCAAACCTTACTCTATTTTGGACTGTCCATATGCTCATGCTTTTGGTTGTGACCAAAGTTGCCTAAACAATGACGCTATCAAATTTTTTAGTGAGTATATTGTATGGAAAGAAACAATTGTACCATTTAATTCCTTGTTTAAAAACACATAATTTTCACTTTTTTTTCACCTCATTTGGTTAAGTTTTGACTGAGTTCCACTTCTTCATGCAAATGTCTTAAGTTGCCTTACTTTGCCTTGCCCTAATTTTTTCCCCATTGGTACACCAACTTTGAATGATCATAACTTGCTCATTTTTTATGCTATTGATTCCATTATATTTGCAAAATACTCTTTACCATGTCTAGTTTCATTGAGTGAAGAAATAATTCAAGGATCATTATCCTAGATAGACTTTGACTCACTTGAAAAGCATATGTTTTTAGGGTTTACACCATGGTGTTTGTAAACTTTTTCAACTTGTAACTTGATTTTTCTTGTGATATTGGTCTTGTATGATTCATATATGTTTGTTAACATGTTTAAATGCTCAAATATGTTTGATTCCTTGCCTTACCATGTTCATACTTGCTTTTGTGAATACATATATGTGAAAATAGTATATTGAACTTCATGTGTAAACCTTGCCATGATTCTTGATGTTGTAACCTCTTGAATGTGCTTACCATGTCTTATTATACTTGTTTATATGTCTTTTTAGAACCATAACATGTTTAGGGTTTTTTTTATGTCTTTGTGAATGTTTGGATATGCATGGTATACCTGTGAATCTCATATGTGGACTCTGACATGATTCTTGATGTTGTGACTTCTTGAATATGCTTTTCATACCTCTTTCAACTTGTCTATGTGTCTTTTTAGAACCATAACATGTTAGGGTTTATGTTTTTTCTTGGTTGTTACCATGAACATTGCTTTATTTTCTCTTATGAAACCATGAACTTATGCTTTGATGTTTTTCAACTCATTGCCTTTTCATGTTGTCATATGATCACTCTAACCTCTTTTGGTTGTTACCATACTTCACGACTTCATCATGATAAATGTTGTCACGTTTGGTCTTACTTGATTCATGCCTCATGTTTGGTTTAATTTACAACTTATATTCTTGATCTTTACTTGTTCATGTTTATCTTTGTGTGTTCATTAATGTTGTAACCTCTTGAACATGATCATATGCCCCTACGTTACTTGTTATGATGTCTTGTTAGAACCATAACATTTTTAGGATTGATTCTTGTTTTGAAAGTTATCTTTTGAACTGGTATGTTTCCCCATGAAGCTTTGAGTCTATTACTTGAACTGTTGTAACACTTCTTGTATGCCTACTTGTATGCATGGTTATTAGTCTTATGATGTTGCATTTGACATTCCTTGAACTATTGGACATACTTTCCTCAAGTTGTAACTTGCTTGAATTTGAACTTATATGTTCTCTTCCTTGATGGTTGTTACTTCATTACTCTTCATCTTTGTTAAGATGTTTTCAAATTAATTTTACTTTATATGATTGGTCTTGTAAGAACCTCTACCATGTTCCTTCTAGATGTTGTAATATCTTTTTGTATTATGATTGTAACCATTTGATTTGATTATAATCTTTGCTTGATGTTGTTACATGCCTGCATCTCTTCTTTGGTTGTTACCATGCTCTATATATTCATCATGTTTGAATGCTTGTTGTATGCTTTTCTAGCCTTGTTAAGTTGTTCCCCAAGTGATGGAACTTGTTAGTTCCCATCCAGTTGCCTCATCTTTTCCCATTCCAAAGGAACGTCTCTCTATTGACCCTTGGGTCATAGATAGCTCAGTACCCTCAGTTTGACTTTGTTAAGTCATCTTGAACCTTAACTTAGTTAAGTTAGAACCTATATCTGTTAGACATTGCTTTAAGTCTAAAGGCCTACCCCTTGTTAGGAGTATCCTTCAACTAGAGCTTTAAGATTGAGTTGGTTAACTCTATGTAAGAATCATGGTGATGATTACTTACTCCCCATTCTTGAGTGTTCAATATAGATCTAGAGAGTTTGGTTAAACTCTACACAAGCATTGTTATGTTTGTTCCCCTGGAAACTTGTCCATAGTCAAGTACTTTTTAATCCTCGGTGAGGTGAACTACGGTTGCTCTGATTCTATCCTAGTTAGGATACGTAGGCAGAGGTTGCGATATCTTTGCGAGCAAACTTAGAAACTATCCCTAGGTCTTCACCTACAACTTGACCCTGTACCCTATCCTAAGGCATAACAAACACTTAGCAAGTATAACATACAAACAAACAAAGGGTTCTTGTAGAGTACTACAGATGTTTGGGATGAGAAATACATAACCTAGGCATAACCAACCCCTAATGCCCGATCTCTTAGCATTGTTGTTATATCGCGCAAAATGACTTTCTTTCTTTAACCTTTCCTTTAGATAAATCAAAGTCCGGTTGTGAATTTAATGAATTTAGATTCAAAAACTGAATTGACAGCATCATTGTAAGCCATGGTATCTAAAACCAACAGATTGGTCAACATAACAATGTTAGCCTCACATCACCCTATGCTAAACAGATCTAAACTATGAACTAAGTTAAAGTTTGCAAATAATCAACATGACAATGTTAAGAATAAACCTCTAAAACTAGGCCTTGACAGTTTTCAAAATAGTTTCGTGTTTACTCCATATAAAAATGTTAGAGCCTATCTTTATCATACATCATGCTTTCACCAAAGTAATAACATACACATACTAAAACTCAATGACATTCCAAACAGCAAACACACATGGTATTGGTTTCTCACATATTTTGACAACAAAGTTACAACTTTAACAAAATGATAAAGTACAAGCTAAACTTAACAACAAAACAATCAACACATGATGATAAATATTAGTGAATGAGCTTAAAATAACACACCTCTTGTAGTCTTCCTTCACTATGCTAGCTACAAGAGTCAAGAGTTCCTTCCTTTGAGCAAACTTGTGGATGTTACTTCCTCTTGAAGAAATAATGCAAACTTATGAACAGTTGGACCAAATGAAACTCCAGTTGTTGTTTGAGGCTATGGATAGCTAGTATGTCATAAATATGAAGTATTCCAAGTGTTATGATGATAGAAAATGGTTTTTGTAGTGATCTTGTAAGAAACATGCACAAAAGTTAATGTAAAGTGGTATGAAGGTTGACTTTTTATTTTAGGTTTCTTTTGATGAAAGTAATGGTGGGAACAACTTAAAATGACAATTTTGAGTGTGTGTGTGTGTGTGTGTAGTTTTTGAAGTGGTTTTATGTTCGGAAATGTGACTGGTGTGAAAAATGCAAAGGGACACTTTTGGTGGGTTTTGAGAATTTCTTCACTTACAAGCAAAGAGGGTAGGAAGGAGAGCTATGTGTTTCTTGTGTTTTGGATAGCTCTGGTGTGTTGAGAAGAGTGGAATGAACACTCTATTTATAGGCCAAATGAAGGTTGGGGCAGAATTGTCATTTGGAATGCAAACTTGCATTTTGGTGGGAAAGTACCTAGTGTTTCAAATGTGATTCTTCATCTGTTGGCTTTATCTTCTTTCCAACAGTCCTTAACCTTACTAAATAGCTCCCTTTGAGCTGGTATGCAGGGGCTGCAGAGGTGTTAAGGAAAGCTAGCAAAATCAACAATCTCTCTCATGTACACTTTTGTACCTTATATAATAAACAAATGGATTATGGCTAGATTTTTGGTTTTGCTTTGATTCTCTCCAGATCTGGTTCAAATCTCCCTCTAACACATCACATGAGATGTTTTCTCATGGTTAGAAATGAAGTACATGGTTGGAAACCAAGTCTATGTTGAGTTTTGACAAGATGACAATTAAGTGCTCGGGCCCAACTTGTCCAATTCAAAACTCTCATCTCACAAGGGATACAGAGGATTTTTTGTACTTTTTGGAAAGCCCTCGTGGAGCTCTACAACTTTCATGTTTACTGAATTTTCAGATTCCAAGTGGAACTGGGTCAAAAATACCTCAAAGTTGGCTGAAAACATGCCTAAAATGGCCAAAAAACTTAGAGTTTTCTAAGTGTTTTTCTCCCTCTTGTGATGATTTTAACTATAACTCCAAATATATGCATTTTTTTGCCCATAAGCCAGCTTTACACTTTTGTAGGACTTGTCAATACCTTTCCAACAAGTTTTGAACCACCTCATTTGGATGTGTGGTTAGGAAGTTATGGTCTTGCTCTTTTCAAAACCCTAATTACCGACTTTTTCGATTACTCCTCATTCCTTGATCTAATGGTCATGAAACTTTATAGATAGGTGTAATATGTCACTAGGAACATATTTTCTTCAAACTTTGAGGTCAAATTCCTTATGGTCAAGGAGTTGACTTTTCTGTCAAACAAAACGATCGATCGATAACTACTGGATCGACTATTGGTGATCTGGGTGTTTTGAGGTCTTGAAACATCTTGAGTGGACTTCATTAAGCCATATGAGTTTCATGGACCATTATTCCATCATTGGAACACCTTTTAAATCAAAAGTCAAAATACAGTTGACTTTTCCTAATTAAAAACCATAATCGGGTGTCCTGAATTGCACTGTTCTTGATCTTTGGGTGACAACATCAAATTGGATTAATAATTGACCCAATGTAGTATCCTTTATGATGTAGAGACTTGTTTCATGGAGAATCAATCCAAGACATTGACTGATCAAACCATCGAAACCTCGATACTTGATTGTACGGAACCCTGATTCATTTGTAACTTAAAATAGGTTATAGTTAGATAAACAAATGAAGGTGATCCTAGAATGATGATGAAGATCTAAGGGGTAAAAAGTTGGGGTGCAACAATATGCTCATGTCAGAGTATGATATACAATATGTCGCTCAAAAATCCATCAAAGGCAGTGTCTTATCGGAGCACCTTGTCGAGCATCTGGTAGACGAGTGTCAACCACTCAAGTTTGAGTTCCCAGATGAAGATGTAATGTATATACAATGTCAGAAACCAGAGCCCAGTCCTAAAGAAGGTCCCGAACCTGGATCTCGCTGGGAAATGATGTTTGATGGAGCATCTAACAAGAATGGACATGGTATTCGAGCTATTTTAAATAATCTGACTAGAGGTATACCGCTGTCACCGCCCGACACTGCTTCTCCTGTACCAATAACATAGCCGAGTATGAAGCTTGCATCCTGGGGTTAGAAGCTTTTATTGATCTCTGTGTCAAAATCCTGGAGGTGATCGGTGACTCTACTTTAGTGATCTACCAGCTCAGAGAAGAGTGGGAGACTCGAGATGAAAAATTGATCCCCTACAAAGATCACTTTCTGGAGATGATTGAATACTTTGATGAAATTACTTTCAAACATGTGTCGAGAACAGAAAATCACATTGCTGATGCTTTAGCCATGCTAGCATCAATGTGGAAGGTCCAGTTTGTTAACAAGGCACCTCTGATTTGCATCGAAAGAAGGACTGTACCAGCTTATGTCATGATGGTAGAAGAAGAGTCTGATAAGAAGCCTTGGTTTCATGACATTAAGAATTTCCTTCAAAACCCAGAGTATCCGGCTGACGCATCTATAGTCGACAAAAGAGCCATACGAAGGTTATCATCTAAATGTTTCGTCAGTAATGTCATCCTGTACAAAAGGAACCATGACATGGTTCTACTTAGATGTGTTGACAAAAAAGAAGCGGATCTGCTAATGACTAAAGTGCACGAAGGGACATTTGGCACTCATGTCGGTGGCCATGCCATGGTGAAAAAGATTTTAAGGGCTGGATATTTTTGGTTGACCTTAGAGACGGACTGTATCCTCTTTGCTCGAAAATGCCATAAATGTCAAGTCTATGCCGACAAAGTGCATGTTCCTCCGCATCCTCTCAACGTGATAACATCACCATGGCCATTCGTGATGTGGAGCATAGACATGATTGGGGCAGTAGATCCAAAAGCTTCCAACGACCATCGATTCATCATGGTAGCAATTGATTACTTCACAAGTGGGTAGAAGTAGAATCATATGCGAACGTAACCAAGCAAGTGGTCGCCCGCTTCATCAAGAAAGAGATCATCTGTCGATACGGCATCCCTGACCAAATCATCACCGACAATAGATCAAATCTAAATAACAAGATGATGAAATAACTTTGTGATGACTTCAAAATCAAACATCACAATTCTTCTCCGTACAAACCAAAAAGGAATGACGATGTCGAAGCTACAAATAAGAACATTAAGAAGATAGTACAGAAGATGGTGGTAACCTACAAGGATTGGCATGAGATGCTACCGTTCACTTTACACGGGTATAGAATCTCGTTGACGAAAAGAGCATGACAGCCATGAGTCACAGCCAGATTTATAAACAAAGAACGAAAAGCGCTTTCGACAAGAAGGTCCGTCTTAAAGAATATAAAGAAGGAGAGCTCGTGCTCAGAAAAATTCTATCTACACAAAAGGACGTGCATGGAAAGTGGATGCCTAACTATGATGGTCCAGAGAATCGCTTCTCTCCCTGGAAGAAGCTTCATCCGAGATTGTGATGTCGGTAATCAGTGTGATGGGTTTCCTCCTTGCGTTTCTTGCTTTGTTTCCTCCTTCTCCCTCGTGGGTCGGTCTACATTTGCATTTGCATTATTTCTTTAGCATATGCATTTGTTTGCATTTGCTTTGGTTTCTGCTTTCCTGGCTTTCGCCATTGAGATCCTTTAGTCGTTACCAATATTTGTTATGTCCTATTTGCCACGGGCTCGCTTCGCGGTTTGATGCCCAAACTTTGTGACAGATGTTTTTACCTCTGGAGGCTAGTAGTGACTAGTAATATCTGATACAACCTGGTGATTACTAAGATGACTAGTTGTTGCTGATGCCTGTCTTTGAGATCGGGTCGCCAACAACTTTGTTCAGTAAGTACAGTGATTACTGACATCGTTTAAATCCAATGGTTATTGGTATCTTTGATTTGGTTATCACCAGTCCTTTGTAAGTCCAGTGATTACTAGAATCATTTAAATCCCAAGGTTATTGGTATCTTTGATTTGGTTATCACCAGTCCTTTGTAAGTCCAGTGATTACTGACATCGTTTAAATCCAATGGTTAATGGTATCTTTGATTTGGTTATCACCAATCCTTTGTAAGTCCAGTGATTACTGGCATCGTTTAAATCCAATGGTTATTGGTATCTTTGACTTGGTTATCACCATTCCTTTGTAAGTCCAGTCATTACTGGCATCATTTAAATCTAATGGTTATTGGTATCTTTTATTTGGTTATCACCAGTCCTTTGTAAGTCCAATGATTACTGGCATTGTTTAAATCCAATGGTTATTAGTATCTTTGATTTGGTTATCACCAGTCCTTTGTATGTCCAGTGATTATTGGCATCGTTTAAATCCAATGGTTATTGGTATCTTTGATTTGGTTATCACCAGTCCTTTGTAAGTCCAGTGATTACTGGCATCGTTTAAATCCAATGGTTATTGGTATCTTTGATTTGGTTATCACCAGTCCTTTGTAAGTTCAGTGATTACTGGCATCATTTAAATCCATTGGTTATTGGTATCTTTGATTTGGTTATCACCAGTCCTTTGTAAGTTTAGTGATTACTGGCATCGTTTAAATCTAATGGTTATTGGTATCTTTGGTTTGGTTATCACCAATCCTTTGTTAGTACAGTAGTTACTGGCATTGCTTAAAAACCCAATTGTTATTGGTACCGTGAGTTGTTTGCTACCAACTTCCCCAGTTAAGACCAGTAATTACTGTCATTGCTTAGAAACCCAATTGTTATGGGTACCTTGGCTCGGTTGTCACCGTTTCCCCATTAAAGTCCAGTGATTACTAGAATCGTGTTAAAATCCATTTGCCTTTGGGATCCTGTATTTGGTTGTTACCAATCTCTGTAAGCCCGATAGTTACTGGTGTCGTCTTAACCTGATTGTTATCGGTATCATCGTTGTGGTTGTCACCTTTCTCCCCTAGAAGTCTAGTTGTTACTAGCACCCCTAGAAAGTCCAGTGATTACTGGCACCGCTTGAAGACGATTGTTATTGAAAAAATTTCTAGTTGTCACCAGTATCCCCAGCGAAGCCTTGGTTTCCCCAGTCGAGTCTCGGAGATCTAGTGGTTACTAGCATCCCTGGTGCGTCTGGTATTGTTTCTAGTCCTTTCCTGAAGTTCCTGTTCGAACTCTTCATTATAGGAAGCTTTTAATTTGGTTGTCCCCAATGAGGATCGTGTCTCCGGTCTTTCGTTTCTCCATTGGAGATTTGCTGTCCCCAGTGGAGTTCTCCCTTTTTCCCTAGTGAAGATTTGTCTTCCCCGGTGGAGCCTGCGTCTCTCTGTGAAAGATCCCCTTTAAACAACATCATTAGTCATGTTTGAACTATTTGTTTGATATGCCCTGGATCTTTCCCCGGTGTGTCGGGTTCCTTGTGAGTGGTTACTCATTGTTTTTTCCATTCTTTTTCTTTTGCTCGTGTGTCAGCATTTGCTTGCATCCCAAGCATCATACAACATTATTTAGAATTCATGGCATTTTCGCATTTGTCCTTGTGCATACCATCGTATCTAAGGGACAAATTTTTTTGTTTTCTATATTTAAATACCTTTCACTACGATTCTATGGAGATTGTCATCTCTCATTGCCATATGGTGAAGATATTTAAATAGGGGCATCTGTTGTACCCGAAATTTTGACCCTTAGATCTTCATCATCATTTTAGGAGCATCGTCATTGTTTATCTAACCTTAACCTATTTTCACGTTTGTCTTTGTTAAGGTACAGGTGAATTAGGGTTTCATACAGTCAGAAATCGGGGTTTCGGTGGTTTGAACAGTCAATCTATTGGATTGATTCTCCATGAAACAAGTCTCCACAACATCAAAGATATTGTATTGGATCAAGTATGAATTCAATTTGAGGTTGTCACCCAAAGAAGCATAGCAGTGCAGCCCAAGCCACCACTTGCACCAGAAACCATTTCTTTCTCAAAGTCAACCTCCAAAACCAAAAAAAAAGTCAACTTTCTGCATCTTTCAAGCTATAACTCATTACAGATCATTTCTAACTCTTTTTAAACTTCTAACACTTTATAAATAACATATTGAATTTGTCCAAATAAAGTTTGCACTTTTGTAACAAAGTTTGGACCATGTTGCTTTGTAAAATCATGAATTTTTGAGGTTTTCTTCCACTTTTCAAGCCATTCTGTGTGACAGTGAGGTTGTGGATTATTGGAGCTTCTTTTCATAATCCAAAGTCCATTTGTAGACTATAGCAAGGTAGCAAGGACCTTTGGTTTTCTTATTTGACATGGTTGTTTCAAGAGGTAAGCCTAAATCCTTGAAACTTGAAATTTTACTTTGCATTTCACATGCTATGTTGAGTTGTAACCATGTTTTTGTGCTAGACATTAATTCAACATGTTATATGAGTGTTATATATCATGTATGAACTACCATTTGCATCTGAAACTATCATGTCTTGACTGTCCAAAATGCTGGTAAAAAACTAGGGCAAATTAGGTCATGATGTGCATGTTGATTCCAATTTGTCAATCCATGTGTGCATTTTCTGATTTATCTTGAGCAATCACTATAAATGATGTATATGTGATGTTTTCATACTTGTTTCATCAAAACTTGCTCTGTTTTGGACTGTCCATATGCTAATGCTTTTGGTTGTGACCAAAGTTGCCTAAACAATGATGCTATCGAATTTTTCAGTGAGTGTATTGTATGGAAAAACAAATTGCACCATTGAATTCCTTGTTTAAAAAAACACAATTTTCACTTTTGTTTCACCTCATTTTGTTAAGTTTTGACTGAGTTCCACTTCTTCATGCAAATGTCTTAAGTTGCCTTACATTGCCTTGCCCTAGTTTTGCCTCCATTGGTGCACCAACTTTGAATGATCATAACTTTCTCATTTTTTATACTATTGATGCCATTATTTTGCAAAATACTCTTTATCATGTATACTTTCATTGAGTGAAGAAAGAATTCAAGGATCATTATCCTAGAAATACTTTGATTCACTTGAAAAGCATGTGTTTTTAGGGTTTTCACCATGGTGTTTGTAAAGTTTTTCAACTTGTAACTTGATTTTTCCTGTGAGATTTATCTTGTGTGATTCATATATGTTTTATAACATGTTTAAGGAGAAGTGTGTATTCACTCTTGCTTGTGAAGGATTTTGTGTATCTGCTGTTATGCCCTCTGATATAGGAGCTCCCATGACTTGTTGAATGTTCTGACGCCTTGTTTAGGGCATGTTAAAGATGTTCTTTTGGTGGTTCCGCTGCATATTTTTCTGATGAAAGAACTCTGGTAGCCCTGGGAGAAGATTGGCTTATATATAGTTTGATGTATGGTTGTGGCAGGTGTGTAGATGGTTGGAAGTTGGTGTTTGTTGCTGATGATTTTTGTTTCTACAAGTTGTTGAATGTTGTAGTTGTGTTGCTTGTGTGCCTGGGCTGTTGCTTGGGTGCTTGGGATGTTCTGTTGTGTATTACAAGTTGATGAAGGCTGTTTTAGAGAAGTTAGTGGGAGGTGATTTATTTTCACCACTCATGAATTGCAAGGGCTCTATTATCAAAAACTTGACCGGTGAAATAGCAAGTGTAATATTTTAACCGATGTAGTAATAAGGGGAAATTCCCTGAATGTCGATCTCAAGGACTGCTTGACGATATAGAATTCTGGTTTTATGTTAGTTAAACAAAAGCCTTGGGCTTTCAAAGGTTTTAATTTGTAAAAATAAAATACAAAAGGCAAAAAGAGTAAAATAAAGGTTTTGAACAGAAGGAGAAGTAATGCTAGGGTAGGGTGTATGAACTTCCTTGTAATAACACTAATCCTAAGTCGCGAAATCACCACTCAATTCCATCATTACAGGTTTTAAAGATTAGTTGACTCTAATTCCTTAGCAGAAAACCCTTTGGTATTTTCCCTATACCCCAATTCCTTGGCGGTATAGGAACAACACCAAGCAATTTGTTTGATCTAAAACATTACGGTTACTATAGGGTATCCCCATTGTTGCACCCCGAAATTTGACCAACCGGTTCCCATATCTGGTTTATGTTTCGACGCATTTTGCATTCACATTCGCATATTGTATGCATTGCAATTTTCTCAGTCAGGTTGATTTTATCGGGATTGCAGCCCCTGACGTTTCAGGCAGTTCAGGCCAGTTTGAATAAGCGTATTTTGAGAATTGGTGCTCGTTCCCTGTGTTTTCAGGCCATCCCGGTGCCCGGGTTTCGTTATGGTCGCGCAATCGTTCTCCAATCGATTTAATCGGCCTCCTGGCATTTTTTAGTTTTTTCTCTTTTATTACCTATATTTTTAATGCATTTAATAGATTTTTTAATAGGGTTATTTGTTTTTAGATAGTAAATAGGTTAGTATATTGTTTATAGAATTTAATAGATTTTCTTAATAGTTTTTAGATTTTTAAATAAATATTCTTTTTTTTCTTTTTAGAGATTTAATAGATTTTAAATTTTTTCTAGATATTACTTTTCTTTTAATAGAATAGATTTTTTAAAATAGAATTTAATGTTTTTTAGATTTTAAGTTATTTTTCAGAATTAATAGAATGGATTTTATAAATAGGATTTAATGTTTTTCTAGATTTTATTAGATTTTAATTGCTTTTTAGATTTAAATGGAATTTTTAATAGGTATTAAATATTTTTTTTAGGATTAATTAGGATTAATGTTGTTTGTTAGGATTAATTAGGGTTAATTGGAGATTTTAATTAGGTTTTTTTAATTAATGTTCGTTTTAGTTTAATTAGGGTTTTATTATTAAATTTTGTTTAGTTAATTAGTTTAATATTCATTTTGTTTAGTTAATTGGTCCTTAATCATGTTTAATTCTGAGTAATTAGTAATTGGGCCAGTATCCATTTCGTGAGGCTCAGATCAAAGTCCAAAGTCCAAATTCTGCCACTTGTCATATAAATAGAGTGCCACGCGTGGGTCCACTCTTTCAGCCACCTCACTCTCTCAGCATTGCCAGCTCACTTTTCCACTATCTCTCCCTCTGATCCACGCGTCTCCCTCTCCTTTCACCCCTCTCCCACGTGTCCTCCTCTCTCTTCCCTCTCTGCATGCACTTGCCAACTGTCCCTCTACTAACTCCCTCCACCGGAGTACATGCAACCGCCGCATAACCACCGGTAACCATCGTCGGAGCCGCCGCAACCATCGTCGGAGAAATGCAAATTCGCCGGAAACTACAAATTGCAACGTTCTTCATCAACTTCATCCAATTCTTCATAGATTCAATCGATCTTCACCGTTCTTCATCAACATCAACAACGTGTTCTCGCCGGTAACTGCAAGATCCACCGGAAACTTGCAACATTCATCGGAAACTCTTCGCGTCTAACTGCAAATTGCATCTTTCTCCATCAGATTCGCCCAGAAATCGGTGGTGTTCATCAATCTTCGAGTGTATTCTTCATCCAATTCCAGGAAGATTCAAGCGACCAAGATCCATCTTCTTCGTTCGTCAACATTTCCAGAAATCTTCAACAATCAAAGAACATTCATCTTCCTCCTCTCCAGATTTTCCAGAAACATGACGCCTTCGTCAATTCCTTCATACTCGATCAAAGATCCCCAGAGCAACGATCTTCATTCACCAAGAACACTATCACCTAGTTTCTTCAGCAGGTTTTCTCTAGATCGTCCTCAAGATTCTCGTCCGAAGCTTAAGATCTTCGTCGCTCGCAGATCTTCTCAGCGTCATCATCCAGGTTTGTCTTTCCTCTTCCATTTCCTTGTATGTTCATAGGTAGCTGAAGATGTTAGGTCGTATGAGTGTGAATCTGGGAACGTGTAGAGTAAGACCTTCTAATTAGCTTGAATCATAGGGTTACGGAGAATGTTTAATTTGGAGAATTTGTTCTGAGAGTTTAGTGTGTAGTTCATGGTGGTTTGGATTGATGAGCTCCCTCATGATGAAGGATTTAGAGTGAAAATTGTTGAGGAGGTTTTGTTTCAGAGTTTGTTTCAGGAAGTTGAGGTGGAGAGAGAGGCGCCGTTTAGGGTTTCTTGGTTAGGGATGAACAGTACCGTGGGAGAGGTAGAGGAGTTAGGGTTTTGTGTGGCTAGTGCTGAGCGTGGGTTGGGTCAGGGCCTTAGGCCCATTGTGATTGCTTAATGATCATACTCCCGTTTCCCATTGGCACCCCCTCTCCCATCTGTGTGGTGTTCTGGGCCTTAGGCCATGTTGCTATTCGCGCCCCCCCAGTGGGAGGCCCAATACGTTTAACACAGCGAATCATTACTTTTCACCACCCCCCCAGGTTTATGGTTTTATATTGTTTTTCTGGATTTGTACTGGGCCCAGCACTTTGATGCTTGCACCCCCCCTCCTGGGCCCAATAAGTTTCTGAACTGCAGAAATTACTTCTTGCCACCCCTGTTTTTTTAATTTTGTTTGAATTTTCATATTGTTTTATATTTGCATATAGTTTACTCAAAATCATAATAAATTCAAAAATAGTCATTTTCACATGGGATTTTTTTTCTCATTCTCATTAATCTCTCAAGAAAATGATCAAAAATTAAAAGTAGCATTTTAATCATTTTTTCTATTTTTGGTGAGTTTCTACATTTAGTTGCTTTTATTGCATTTTAGTTTGTACATCCATTTTGTTGAATTTTGTTTAGCCATTTCCTTTCATATTTTGATGTGATTCTTTTTCCTATGGTTAGATTAGAGTATTAGGTTCCCTTAGAGACTTATCTCACATTTCTGTGATTTAATTTAGGATAGTTTTGAACCATCAACATTATGGTGACTAGAATTAGGGTTAAACTTGACATAGGTGCATCATAATACTTAGATTTTGGGTTTTTAGCTTGAATTAAGAGCTGGGAAATATAGGGTATGTAGGGTAGATGTATAAATCCCCTTAGAATTAATTTTAGGATTTTTAATAATATACTACTATTTTACTTGATTTTTATAAATAGTGTGATTGTTTGGTGTGGCCATTATGGGCTTTTGTATTGTTTGCTTGGGGTTTTGGTCATTTCAATTGGGTTTGGGGCTTGGGCTTTGCTTGTTGGAGTTAATGAAGACCTTGAGTGATGATTGAAGACAAAGATCAAAGCTTGATGCATGAAGATTCCTCTCCTGGAGGATGGGTTTTGAAGACATAGGAAATAGGAATAAGCAGAGCCTTAGAATAGACTAAATTCTTTGTACAAACATGGATAGCTTCTTGTGCTTCCATTCTTCTCTATGACATAAAGTCCCTCTAGGGTACTCACCTCCCTCCTTTGGAGGGATAAGTGGCCTTACCTTAGAGGTAGAACTTTGAGGGAACCGGTCTTTCATGATGATAAACACTTATAGGCTTCCTTTGGTTGTCAATAAGTTGTTTTATCATTCCAACTTATTCTGTTAAGTGATCTCTTCTGGAGTGCTTGCCTTGAAGATGGAGCTCACCTAAAGCTTGGAGGACATTGGAGTTTGATCTTGGGGTTCACTTGAAGATGTTACTGTTTTGCTGTTAATCAACTGTCAGAGTTGGATGTTTTTCAGAGTTGCTGCTGTAGGAGCTGGGGGGCTGTCAGAGCTGTTTTTGGGGTTTATTTTCTTTGCTGTATTGTTTGTTAATTTTCCCTTAGGTTTCAAGTGAAGCTGTTTCACTTTGCTTATTGTTTTTCAGGTTCGAGGTTGAGTGGGACTCCCTTGCCTCGCTTGTACTGCTGCATCCATGCATTTTACTGCTTTACTGTATATATGTTGTTTCTTTTCCGTTTATCCCCTAGGATCTCTGTTTCTCTCTGCGCAAGAGAGAAATATGACAGACATTAGGTTTTAACCCATGCATGATAACATTAGGATAGTTTTGATCCCTATTTTAACCCTAGGTTTTAGAGTTCTTTCTCTTCTCATCTCGAAACAATCAAAAACACAATAAGATTTCAAACATCAATAAAAGACAGTTCTTGCGTAAAAGACTGAAAACCAATCAAAGTGTCATTTTTGTCCGCTAGGACCCGTAATCAGGAGAAAACCTTTTTCAGAAGGATCTAAAAACAGTCAGACAAGCTTGTGTCTTCCGTAGCCCGAACTACGTTTGCTCTGATCTTTCATGCTGTATGAAAGTACGTAGGCATAGGATGCGATATCCTAGCGAGCAACCTTCCCCTCCTTTCCCGTAGGTAGGCGAACTACATTGACTCTGATTTCTCGTTCCAGACGGGAATACGTAGGCATAAAGTGTGATACTTTGCCGAGTCATTTTATTTTCTTTTAACCTCAGACCTGTAGAATAGATAGAATAACAATCCGTACTAGAAAACAAGCGTGGATCCCGTCGAGTACGACGGACGTGAGGGGTGCTAATTGTCGCTACTGCGAAAATCGGCGTCGGCTGAACAGAAGAGTCGCCACCGTGCGTTATTTATCCCACAGGAGGGAAAGGAAACGCTCAGAGTAAACCTAACGCAAAACGGGAAAGGAATGGTCATCGCAACCAAAACCTGGATTCGGGAGTCGATTACGCAAGGGGAAGGTATTAGCACCCCTCACGTCCGTCGTACTCGACGGGATCCACGCTTGTTTTCGGGTATGGATTGTTATTCTATCTACTCTATAGGTTAGGGGTTAAAAGAAAAGAAAATGACTCGGCAAAGTATCGCACTTTATGCCTACGTATTCCCGTCTGGAACGAGAAATCAGAGTCAACGTAGTTCGCCTACCTACGGGAAAGGAGGGGAAGGTTGCTCGCTAGGATATCGCATCCTATGCCTACGTACTTTCATACAGCATGAAAGATCAGAGCAAACGTAGTTCGGGCCACGTACGACACCAGTCTGTTTTGATTGTTTTTATTCCTTCTGAAAAGGGTTTTTCTGATTAACAGTCTAAGCGGACAAAAATGACGTTTTGATGAGTTCACATTCTTTTACGGAAGAAGTGTCTGTCATTGTGTTTTAAATCTTATTGTATTTTTCTGTTTGTTTTGAGAAAGAAGAGACAAAACTCTAACCTACGGTTGCGAAGGGAATCAAACTAACCTAATGTTGTCATGCATGGGTTAAGACCTAGTGTCTATCATGCTCCTCTCTTGCGCAGAGAGAAACAGAGATCCTAAGGGAATAGACGGAAACAGAAACAATAGCATATATACAATAAAGCAGTAAAATGCATGGATGCAACAATACAAGCGAGGCAAGGGAGTCCCACTCAACCTCGAACCTAGAAAACAATAGGCAAAAGTGAACAGAATTCACTTTCAACCCAACAGGTTAAACAACAAGCAATACAGTCAGGGAAAACCAATCAATACATCAAAAATAAACAGCAAAAATAAACAGCCACAACAGCTCTGCATCAACATCTGTCTTCAAGTCACCTCCAAACAGCTACAAGCTTCAGGCAAGCCTCAGTCTCCATCTCCACAACCTTCAAGCAAGGTCTCTGTCATCATTCTTCCATCTGCAATGGCTTTTCTTCAAGTCTCAATCTCCAAGATGAACATCAGTCAACAAGAGGAAGTGAATGTTAAACAGTAAACTGCCTACCAAGGGTGGCTCATTAACTGTTAACATTATACAGACAATCTTCCCTCAAAAGTTCTATCTTTCAAATACATTCACTGATCCTTCCAAAGGAAGGAGGTGGATATTTGAAAGAGACTTTGAATCATAGAGAAAGAATGGAGGCAGACAAGGCCTTCCATGTTTGTGAATCAAGTTTTCTACTCTAGAGCTCTGCCTAGCTCCTAAACCCTATAGCCTTCAACAGCTGCCAGCAAAGAATGCTCCTCATCAACTCTGGAAGTTGGTCTCCAATCCTTTTGATCTCCAATGGTCTTCATCATCACAGTCTTCAGCTCTCCCAATCCCCAAACAAACCCAATACCCCACACAAACAAATGAAATAACCCTAGAGAGGGCACACCACACAGTCAAACAAATATAAGCAGTATACTAATAGCAGTAGGGGAATCCTAATATTTTCTAAGGGATCTATTAACTACCCATAATCCCTATATTCCCATACCCCAAAGATTCAATCTCTAACTCCTAAGGGAAATGATTTAATTCTCCTATGCTATCTCCTAAACCCTAGTTTTGATCATGTTATTCACATCTAAACAAATCATCTAAAATTAAGTCCTAAAAATATGAATTAAATTTTATATACAAGATGAAGGTCTAAGCTAATCAACCTAAAAAGAATGGATCAAAAATGTAAAAGCATTTAATCAAACTAAAATCACCAAATTCATGCATTAAACTAAACATTATTTAAACCTATTTAAAAGAAAAATATACTAAAAATATAAAAATAGAATGAAATGCTAATTTTTTTGAATGATATTTTTCTTAACAAAATTATGAACAATATGCAAAAACAACCAATTAAAAATAAGCATTTTCCATTTTTTTATGAATTTTCAAAGAATTAAAAAAAATGAAAGGAATTAAATGTGGATGGGTGCAGAAAGTAATTAGAATCAGTTAAAATGCAAGGATGGGCCCAGACTGGGGGCGCGCATAGCAAGCGCGTCTGGGCCCAATGCACTCAGAAATCACAACAAAAAATAAAAAAAGCTGGAACGGTGCCAATAGCAAGATTTCTAGTTATAATCTCATTGGGCCTTGCGTTTGGGGGTGGCGTTAGCAAGGATTGCAAAGCCCAGTCTGAGAGGTTTTTAATGAAACGGTGCGTAGCACCTTTGAATCTCCCTCCGTTTTTCCTTTTAAATCCTGGCCGTCAGATTAGGAACCAAGTCAAGGTCAAAATCATGATCGTGTGGCCCAAAGTTCATCTTCAACCTTGAAACCCTAGGGTTTCAGAAAATCTCATCACCATGCACGATCCTTCCACCATTCTGTTCTCCCTCAATTCTCCATGAAAGCTCACGATGCAAAAACCAAAAACACTCCATTCTCTTCCCTCTACACAGCCATGCCATTAGTTCTTTCTAAAGCTCAACCAATAATCAAACCCGATGAGTAGAATGACTCGGTTCCACCATTTTCACCTGTTATCAACCATCTCAATTCTTTCCAATCTTTACCCTAACATGATCTCCACCTTTCACTGATCATTTTAAGCTAAAAACCTAAGATTATCGTGCATTATTCTTGATGATATAAACCCTAACAGATTATGCACTCCAATGGCAACCTTCATGAAACTTCCTCAAACTCACCAAAATCAATCACCTAACTATGCTTAACCATTCTAACCTAATAGCTCTCTATGATTCTAACTAATTCATCCAATTCGAATGAGAAAACCAACCTGGTATGATGATGAAAACAGGTATGGAAATCCTTGGATCTGATGCTTGCAGTGATTGGAAATTGATCAGTGACCTTGCTCTTGAGTTCTGTATGCAAAAATTCTGGCTCAAACCTCTTGGATCTTGCAATTGAAACTTTCTTGCACTTTGGATGATGAAGTTGTATGGCACGAGTTCTCTTCAATTCAACCAAGTTCTTGTGTGAATTGTGATCTATGAAAGATGTTGATGATGATCAGATCAAGAAAAATGGAAATTGATAGAGATTTTGTGGAGTTTGAGATGCTTTTGCAAATTGGAAGATTGAAGTGTAACTTGGTATTATGAGCACAATGAATCACCAACTATGGCATGAAGCTATTCAATTCAATATATAGATGTCATTGGAAAGTCCTAGAACCTTGGAGAAACTTCCCATGCACACTTTCCCTTGGATTTGGATTATGTAACTTCCTTTGTAAGTAACCAAACATATCTTTCAAATCTTGAACCAAACTCAAAATTCTACTTTTGACAATGTTCTTAAAACATTTTTTCCAATCAAAATGACCTATAATTTCACCCCATTTGGCCAAATTATGAAAAATCTCAATTTTAGGTCATTTTTCATTCATTAAATTCACCAATTTTGAAACCTTGAGCTATGAACCTTTCCCATCTTTCATGACCACTTATCTAGACTCAAAATGTCATTTGGAGAAAGTTTGATGTTGTGAAGTTTTCCATTTGAAGCTTCCTTGTATGAGTTTTGGGCATAGGCTTGAAATGACCTGTAATTCTCAGATGACCAAAATACCCTTTGCTTGCCAAGACCATAAGTAGAGTTCCACAAATCATATGAAGGCATACCATACCATTCTAGAAATCTATGACAACGAGGAACAACTCTTATGTTGACCAGAAGTTCATTTTAAATCTCCTTGAGAGGTAAAAGTTGCTTGGAAGACAAGTAACTTTCCCAGACAAAATTTCAGATACCTCAGATGACCTGTAACTTGCAAGGACCATAACTTGAGTTCTATAAATCTCCTTGATGTCTTCCACCACTCAAATTAAAGGTCTTGAGATCCTCTACAAGTTTCACGTTGGCCAAGGATCCATTTGAAGCATGAATTTTGACTTATCTTGCTTGGAAATTTGACCTAAACTAGGGGATTTTACACAGAAACCCTAATTTAGAAACTCCTCCTCTCCTTGATTTCTCTTGATTTCTTCTTGGCATAACACCACATCCTTCTCTACATGTCAAATGATGAACCCCACATCTCTCCAATAGACCTTAATGCCCTTCAATCCATCAATTGACCTAGGGTTGACCTAGAGTTGACCCAAATGAAACCCTAGTTGACTGTCTTCAACTGCAATTCTTGTGATCATGTCAATGACTTGTATCCTTCTCCAAATGACTTTCTAAGTCTTTCATGATGTCTAGATACCCTCCATGCTCAACTCACAGCTCACAACTTCTTTGATGATCTTCAGATACCCTCAGATAGGAGATAGATGCACTGCTTGATCCACTGACTTCTTTAGACTTCAATTTCTTCTCTGATGACTTGAATGAGATTGAATTAGAATAATAACCTCTTGATAGGCTCATAGAGATGAGAATAGTGCTTGGTCCCTTGTTGGATGACTTGCTATGCTATGCTATGCAGATGATTAGACTATGTACATGACTCTATATGCAAATGCTAATGCAATTGAAACATAAACCAATTGGAATAGGTTGAGCAAATTTTAGGGTGCAACAGCTGCCCCTATTCAAGCGACTTGGACCCGATTTGGGTGAAGAGCGAACGGCCTTCAAACATTCAAGGTACGAGACGGTTGAATACTAAGAACCCGGAAATTTGCCAACCGCAGAAATAAATTGCACCACTGCTTGGGGAACGACATTCATCCACTGAATCTAACTGTTACGGCCACCAACTGATCCATTAGCGAACACTGGGGATTATTTTCATCAGCCTGAAAAAGATTCTATCATCGCAGGGATAGAACTTTGTCCACGTTAGGACGCCTGTTTCGTCAACACAAAGAAACCTCAACTAAACTTGTCCACGTTAGGACTCCACCTGCCGTCAACCCGGAAAAATCTCGGCAACTTCGCTGGGGATAATTCGTCTGCATTTCATCAAAAATAAATCGTCCACGTTAGGAATAAACTCTTCCACGTTAGGAATAACACCGTCCACGTTAGGACTAAGACTTCGTCTGGCTCCGTCCACGTCAGGACTAAACTTTCTAGGTTATGAATACATCGTCCACGTTAGGACTCACCCTTCCACGTTAGGAATAAACTTCTTTCCATCTTGTGAATAACATCTTTCCACGTAAGGAATCAATCTTCTTTCCATGTAAGGAAACCATCTTCTTTCCATGTAAGGAAACCATCTTCTTTCCACGTAAGGAAACCAACTTGATCTGTCCACGTAAGGACTCCAATCTTTCCACGTAAGGAATACAATCTTTCCACGTAAGGAATCACAATCTTTCCACGTAAGGAATATAATCTTTCCACGTAAGGAAACACTTTTCGTCTTGATTTGTCCACGTAAGGACTCCAACCTCGACTTGCTGAGGAAATAAAATTTGTCCACGTCAGGACTCCTGCACCTTCGACCCGCTGGGGAAATAGGACTTGTCCACGTCAGGACTCACGCTTCACTAACACGAAGAGAGATAACCTTGTCCACGTCAGGACTTGTGCCTCTTATCATTACGAAAAACTATAAACTTGTCCACGTCAGGACACACATTCAATCAATACCACAAAATCAAATATGTCCACGTTAGGACTAGCGCATATCGTCAACTTGAGGAAATAAATCTGTCCACGTTAGGACCCCCACTTCTCCAGCCTGAAGAAATCCAGTCAATAAAATTGTCCACGTCATGATTCATTTCTCCATTGGTCTCGACCCACAAACTTCTTAGCACTGACGTGACAGCGACTTTGAGGCGGACTCTACTGGGGATATTCGGAAACCAAACTACCGGACGCCTGTTCTGATAACCGGCGGCAGCCTCTGAAATTCTGATTCATGAAACCCTTTGATGACAAATAACTCTGCTTGGGGACAAGGAGATATTCATCATGGTAACTCTGGCGGGGAAAACAAGAGAGATTTACACAAATAACTCTGCTCGGAGACGAAGAGAACTTAACCGAATAACTCTTGTGGGGAATAATGTCAAAGCTGACATTTTCGTTGAATGTCTCACGCCGAGATCTTGAATGTTTGGTAATTCATTTGAGCAAGAGCTCCTTCCACCTGCAAGAGAACAATACTTGAAACAAACGATTAGCCAACCTGGTTTATGTTTCATAATGCATATGTTTGGCAATGACGCAATGCTCCATTCGACATGGAAATGCTACGCGTGTTTATTCGGTGGATGCAAGTATTATCCTATATGCCGATGCAAATGCAGACTCGAACTGCTGGGATACAGAAACCGCTTCAGCAAAATAAATGCTGAAGACAACGCCAACTCCGCTGGGGATAGCCAGGTGCTACAGAATCATTCCAGCAAAATAAATGCTGGAAGAGTGAAGTCGACTCAGCTGGGAAATTGGGAACTTAAACCAAGCACCTCATTGAAGTAACACCCTGCTGGGGAATATAACTCTGCTAGAGAATAGCAGATGCGCCTGGTATGATTGGACTTCTGCTGGAGAGTGAACGGATATCACACGGTATTCTGACAAAATAAACGCCAGGGCGCACAACCAACTCTGCCGGGGAGAGTCTTAATCTTCGATTTCCACCGGGAGGAAAGCATTTGCTGAAAAGAGAACTCCGCTGGGGATGGGATGATTCTCTTGGGGAAAATCATCTGACTCCGCTGGGGGAGAGTAAATGACCCTGCGGGGAAAGGTAAACTGCCTGAATACATCTCACCGATTGGAAATATTAATCTTCTGAGGCTACACCCCTCTGCTTGAGACGCACTGTCTGAATACAGTCTACAATCTTGGAATCGCCAAACTCTGCTAAGGATAACCGATTTTGCTGGAGAATGTCCTTTGGATAAGCTACGACTAGCTGGGGAATTTGATCCTTCTTTAGTGAGGAACATTGCTATTTTGGAAGCGCGCCCTGTGTGGGGGTCAAGTCTTTTGTCACGAGCTTCTGGTCCATCCTGCAATCTGCATCACCACAAACAAGACAAGACAAGTCTATGCAACCAAATCTATCCAGGTTAGCATTAGTGACATTATTTTCAGTTAATTCAAAGTTTTAGCAATTGTTGGCAAGGGCCAGTGACGTTATGTACTTGCTAGTTTCATCAAACTTAGGCGTTTATCATGCACAAAATAGTAAAGAGCCAGCATTAAATACTGAATAACATATTTTATTGATTGGGCCCCTGAATGGGCGGAGTTTTTGTACACGGGATGTAACTCCTGAAAAGAGGAAGTCACGCACAACAAATATACAAGTATGCACAAGAAGCATAAATATATTGACAAATTAAATTTGTACACATGTTGGCAACAGGATGCAGACGAACATCACGAACTGATCCTCCTATGACTCGCCCGACTCTAATGCTTTCCCGGTATCCACACTTCCAAAGAGATTGTATCTGATAATCGACCCCTCAGGTATATTCTCCCGCACCAATACTCAAATGCAGTATCAAATTCGGACCGCAGTCATTTGCTTTTCAAATCCCTAACTTTTGCGTGAACCGCCCTTTACGGGTTTTCAGTTCACCGGGATACCCTTTTTTGCCGAAGCCGCCCAGTGTAGGTTTTCAACTTCGCGGGTGTACATTTTTAATTTTATCCCTAACTTTTGCCCGAACCTTTCATTCTGTTTTTGGTTCGCCAGGATGCCCCATTTTTGCCTGGACTCTCTTTTTTCTGTCCAGCGGGTCAATTTTAAGCAAAGTATTTTTTAACTGCGTCCGAATTCAAAGGCGACGTAAAGTCTTCACCGTCCATGGTGGACAACAACAACGCTCCTCCGGAAAAGACTTTTCTGACAACGTATGGCCCTTCGTAGTTGGGGGTCCACTTGCCCCTGTGATCTGCCTGCGGCGGGAGAATCCTTTTCAGCACTAGGTCACCCGTCTGAAAGCTCCGAGGATGGATCTTCTTATCATATGCTTTCTTCATTCGGCTCTGGTACAAACGACCGTATGCTAGAGAAGCTAGCCTCTTCTCATCCATCAAACTCAGCTGGTTCAACCTGTCTTGCACCCATTCTGCCTCATCTAGTTGGACGTCTCGTAGTACTCTCAGAGAAGGAATCTCAACTTCCAGTGGTAGCACTGCTTCCATTCCGTATACTAACGAGAACGGGGTTGCCCCGGTTGATGTGCGTACCGTCGTACGATAACTGTGCGAAGCGAAAGGTAGCATCTCGTGCCAATCCTTATAGGTCACCACCATTTTCTGAACGATCTTCTTTATATTCTTATTGGCCGCTTCAACAGCGCCATTCATCTTGGGTCGGTAAGGGGAAGAGTTGTGATGTTCGATCTTGAAATTCTGACAGAGCTCCTTCATCATTTTGTTATTCAGGTTTGAACCGTTGTCAGTGATTATTCGCTCGGGGATCCCATATCTGCAAATGATATCTCTCTTGATGAATCTGGCCACCACCTGCTTAGTTACATTTGCATACGACGCCGCTTCTACCCACTTGGTGAAATAATCGATTGCTACTAGAATGAACCGGTGCCCATTAGAAGTTGTCGGCTCGATCTTTCCAATCATATTTATTCCCCACATCGAGAATGACCATGGCGATGACATCACATTCAGAGGACTCGGAGGCACATGGATCTTATCAGCATAGATTTGGCACTTGTGGCACTTCCTCGCAAACTTGAAACAATCAGTTTCCATAGTCAGCCAAAAATAACCTGCCCGCAGCAGCTTCCTCGTCATAGCATGCCCGCCAGCATGCGTACCAAATGCACCTTCATGTATTTCCTCCATGAGCAGTTTTGCCTCTTTCTTGTCTACACAACGCAACAGCACCAAGTCGTGATTTCTTCTGTATAAGACACCGTCCGGATTCAAATAGAAATTACCCGCCAATCTCCTGAGAGTCTTCTGATCTTAACTGGATGCCCCAGCCGGATACTCTTTATTCTTCAGGAAATTAAGGATATCGAAATACCACGGTTTGTCGTCAGAAGCTTCGTCAATGGCAAACACAAAGGCAGGTTTGTCAAGTCAAGAGATAACAATGCTGGGAGCCTCGTTCCAGAAGTTGACTTTGTACATGGAAGACAAGGTGGTCAGGGCGTCAGCCATTTGATTCTCTGCCCGCGGTACATGATGCAATTCAACCTTGTCAAAGAAAGGCAACAATCTCCTTGCGTAGTTCATGTAAGGTATTAAATTGGGCTGACGTGTCTCTCACTCTCCCTTAATCTGATTCACCACCAGAGCTGAGTCTCCGTATACGTCTAGATTTTTGATTCTCAAATCAATGGCTTCTTCGAGCCCCATTATACAAGCTTCGTATTCGGCTTCATTATTGGTAACGACAAAGGTCAATCGAGCAGTAAACGGGATGTGCGACCCGTGTGGAGTGGTGATGATTGCCCCTATTCCGCTACCATAAGCGTTCACAGCCCCGTCAAATATCAACTTCCACTTGGAACCCAATTCTGGTCCTTCGTCTGGCAACGGCTCTTCGAAATCTTTCATCTTTAGGTACATGATATCCTCGTCAGGAAAATCAAACCTCATCGATTGGTAATCTTCAATAGGCTGCTCCGCCAAGTACTCAGACAACACACTCCCTTTTATAGCTTTCTGCGAGACATACTGGATGTCATATTCAGTCAGAACCATCTGCCAATGGGCAATTCTCCCTGATAATGCTTGCTTTTCGAATACATATTTGATAGGATCCATCTTCGAGATGAGCATGGTTGTATGATTCAGCATGTATTGCCTCAAACGCTTGGCGGCCCAGGCTAGCGCGCAACAAGTTTTCTCAAGCATTGAGTATCGAGATTCACATTCAGTAAATTTCTTACTCAAGTAGTAGATCGCATGCTCTTTTCGTCCCGTCTCGTCGTGTTGACCGAGAACACAACCCATGCTTCCCTCAAGAACGGTCAAATACATAATTAAGGGTCTCCCTGCCACTGGGGGTATCAAAATAGGAGGCTCCTGCAAATACTGCTTTATCTTATCGAACGCCTTTTGACAATTTTCGTTCCACGTTACAGCTTGATCTTTCTTCAACAGCTTGAATAATGGCTCACACGTAGCTGTTAGGTGAGATATGAACCGAGCGATGTAGTTCAATCTCCCTAAAAACCCGCGCACCTCTTTCTCAGTTTTAGGCGTCGGCATCTCTTGTATTGCTTTTATTTTTGCAGGATCGACCTCTATTCCTTTTTCACTTACGATAAACCCCAGCAGTTTACCCGATCTTACACCGAAGGTGCACTTGTTAGGGTTCAGTCTTAGCCTGAACTTCCTAAGCCTTTTGAATAACTTCAGCAGATTCACCAAATGCTCTTCCTCCGTCTGGGATTTGGCAATCATATCGTCAACATAAACTTCGATCTCCTTATGCATCATATCATGAAAAAGAGTCGTCATTGCACGCTGATACGTTGCCCCAGCATTCTTTAATCCGAAGGGCATCACTTTGTAACAAAATGTTCTCCAAGGCGTTATGAAAGTAGTCTTCTCCATGTCCTCTGGCGCCATTTTAATCTGATTATAGCCCGAGAAGCCATCCATGATGGAGAATACGGAGTATTGAGCAGTGTTGTCAACTAGCACGTCGATATGAGGAAGTGGAAAATCATCTTTCGGGCTCGCTTTGTTCAAACCACAGTAATCTACGCACATTCTCACTTTACCGTCTTTCTTTGGCACTGGTACGATGTTAGCGACCCATGAGAGATATTTTGTCACAGCTAGGAAACCAGCATCCCACTGTTTTTGAACCTCTTCTTTAATCTTTACTGCCATATCGGGTCTAGTTCTGCAAAGCTTCTGTTTGACCGGCGGGCATTCTTCTTTCAACGGCAGACGGTGCACAACCATATCGGTATCGAGCCCTGGCATGTCTTCATACGACCAAGCGAACACATCACTATACTCTCGGAGCATTTCGACCAGTCTTCGCTTGACGTCGCTCTGCAGCGCGGCTCCTATACGAATGTTCTTTTCAACCCCTTCCGACCCCAAGTTAATGATTTCGATGACCTCCTCGTGCGGCAGAATGACTCTTTCTTCTTGCTTCACCAACCAAGACAATTTTTCGGGAACGTCACCATCTTCAACAATCTCTTCTTCGGCCTGAAATACCGGGTGCTCGAAGTCGGGACGAGTCATAGGTGGTTCAAGGATATCATCTGAAAATGTGATCCTGCAAAAGGAATGGCTAAATGCTTCAAAATGCGTATAAAGCGAATAACCACGTTGCCATTTTACAGGAAAAACAGAGATCGCAATATTTGCACATGAAAAACGCCTTTTATTTAATGATAAACACGCAATGTTCATAACAACGCAGCCCTAAGCAAATCATGATGCCCCGGGCAAGACACCAGATTGTTCAACAATTAAAAAAACAAAGCATTACTGTTTAAGAGTCACAGGAACAATCTCCTGAATAGACCAGTTGCACAATCCTTGCCCTGGCACGCTCGGCTGAATCCAGGCGTCCATATCGTAATCGCTGTCTCCTTCGTCAGACTCTGAAGCAGCGTTGATGGTCTCATGACATACTCCACTGGCAGTGATAGTTATTGGTCCTCTGAAACGGGGTGCCCCCACAGCAGGTGCCGATGACGACGGTTGATATCCCAGCCCAAATCGGTCCATCTTCACAGGAATATCCAGAACTTTGCCCCAGCCCTTGGTCTCACCAGTCTCTACCAGAGCTTGAGCTTTTTTATACGACGAGACGGCTATCTCCGACGCTTTGCTCGGCCCGGGACCTTTGTCCTTGATACGCAGCCCTTCAAATGCCTGGCAGGGTGTTTCGTGAATCTCTCCGTCGACCTCCACATACTTAAATGACGACAGATGGCTGACCAGGATGTCTTCTTCTCCTCATACAGTGACCACGCTGTCTCCTACCATATATTTCAACTTTTGATGCAAGGTAGACGTGACTGCCCCAGCCCCATGGATCCAGGGTCGTCCGAGAAGGCAGCTGTACGCAGGCTGGATGTCCATGATATAAAACTCAGTCGCGAAAACCTCCGGCCCCACCTGTAGAGGTAATGTTATAGATCCAAAAACTGTTCTTCGCGTACCATCGAATGCCCTGACCACCAAGTCACTGGGCGTGCACAGGATTCCCCTGACATCTAGCTTCATCATCGCTTTCTTGGGCAGCACATTTAAAGACGATCCGGTGTCTACCAGTACATGAGACATGACTGATCCTCTACACTCCACAGAGACGTACAATGCCATATTATGATCTCTCCCCTTAGGGGTCAAATCAAAATCAGTAAAGCCCAAGCTATGGCCTGCATTCACATGCGCCAACACCCCCTCCAGCTGGTTTACGGAAACATCTTGGGGTACGAAGGAAGTATCCAGGACTTTCAGCAATGCATTTCTGTGAGCTTCAGAAGACAATAGCAACGACAGTATAGATATCTTTGACGACGTCTGTTGCAGATGCTCAACGATCTTATAATCGCTTTTACGAATCAAGCGCATGAACTCTTCTACATCCTTCGATGCTGCTTCTTTTTCATTCCCCTGTGCTGGGACATTCTCAACCATCTTTCCCTTCCCCTTTGCCAGTCTTTCGGCCTCTACCTCAGGCGATATGAAGATCCTCTCGCTTCTTGTCATACCTCCGGTACCTACAACATTGTCTACAGTCTCGGCTGGCTGCTTATTAACATCAATCTTTACTCCGTCACAATACACTTCCAACCCATATGACCATGGGACTGCCTTTGTGCTTTCGTACGGGATTGGTCCGGCCTTAGTGATAGTGATCGGTGGTCGCTGGACCGGTGCCGTTATGGTGATCGTCTTTCGAGGAATCGCTACAGTGCTACATCACTCTGATTATCTGCTAATGCCCCTGCAGGTTCTTCGATTGCTGCTCGGTCAAACTGCAATGTACCGCCATCTATTAAAGCCTGAATACCCTTCTTTAAGTCATCACACCCCCCAGCTAGGGTCCAGCACTCTAAACAATACTCGTCACACCCTGGATAGGCACCCCCTTGCAACAATCTGCTCTTTATCTCGCTCAACGGCGTCTTTAAATCATCGACATTCATAATCAAATTCAAACCTTCCTCAGTCAAAATGGCGTTTGCCCCATGGTTAGGCATTGGCTTTTGCACTATATTCGGACCCGCTGTTCCGAAATTGATAGCCTTACTGTCTAATAGATCCTGCACTACATGCTTGAATGCGTGGCAACCCTCTACATCGTGGCCCGGAGCCCCTGAGTGGAATTCGCAGTGCCTGCTTGCATCATAACCATACGGAGGAGTTCCCGTTATCGGTGCCAGAGTTCTCTTCTCTACCAAGTTCAAACCCAATAGCGTCTGTAACAAATCTGCATACGTTGAAGGAGGCTTCTCAAACACTCTCCTTGGTTTACCCCCCTGGAATCTTCGCTGAGCAGGTTGTGCCCCCTGCTGTGGCTGTTGTTGTTGTTGTTGAAATGGTTGTTGCTGAAACGGAATAGTAACGCTCGCCACCTGTTGCGGCTGATTATACTGGTTTCGACCTCTGCCCCGGCCTCTGCCTCGGCCTCCAAACACTGCGCTTGCATCGCCCTGACGGCGCCCACCAAAAGCCTTTCTGTTACTGCCAGATGCAGTAGATTCCTCAGCTTGGAATCTTCCCTGCTTAATGTTACTCTCAATCTTTTCTCCCATCAGAATTAAGTCTGAGAAACTGCCCAAAGATGTGTGAAACAACTTGTCATAAAACATGCCGGTGAATGTTCCAATGAACATGTCATTCATTTCCTTGTCTTCTAGAGGAGGATGGACCCTAGCAGCCATGTCACGCCATCTTTGCGCATACTCTTTAAAGCTCTCACCCTTCTTCTGGGATAACCCTTGCAATTGGACCCGATTGGGTGCCAAGTCGCTGTTATACTTATAGTGAGCTACAAATTCCTCTGCCAGTTGCTTCCATGTCTTTATATGCGTTGGCTCCAATCCCATATACCACTCGAGGGAAGGGCCTGACAAACTATCTTGAAAGAAATGCATTAGCATCCTCTCATCAGTTGAATACGCAGACATCCTTCGGTAATATGACCGCACGTGCACTTTTGGACAAGTGTCTCCTTTATACTTATCAAATGTAGGAGCTTTGAATTTGATTGGCACCCTCAAGCCAGGCACCAGACCCATTGTTGACATATCTAGGCCCACAACACTTTGATTCACGACCCCCCTCATCTGCTCTTCCAGCATTCTGATCCTCTGGGAGTCATCCATCGGCCCTTCGAAACCTCCACCGGAGAAAGCGTCCTCTTGCTGATCTTCTTGCCAGTTACCATTCCCAGCTCCATACCCATCGTATCCATTGTTACGGCCAGCTCTGATCTGATTCATCACTGGGCCTCGCCCTCTATTACCGTACCCCAGAGCAACTCCAGCAGGTCCAAAAGTCATTATCCCAGCGCCATTTCCATTTCCGAATCCTCCATAACCCTGATTAGTCATACCAAAACCGTCATGTCCGAAGCCTTGAGCATTGAAACCATATTTCCCAGTATTATCGAATCCTTGGTCATTGAAGCCAAATCCAGCATTACCGAAGCCATTGCTTCCCATATTATCACCCAAGTTGACATCACCAAGCCCAACGTTATGGACAGCAGTCTCGTTCCCAATTCCGACGTTACCGTTCCCAGCAGCAGTACCGTTTTTGACATTGACAGCAGGTATATTGACTACAGGTGGAGCCACTGGTGTGGGAGTGCCATCCCCATGAACAGTGTCGACTCGCACAGACTGATGATCCTCATTTCCATGCCCAGTATTCCTTGCCAACAGAGGCTGCACCATAGCTTGCAAATTCTCCTGACCTTTTGCAATAGTCTCCATGGTCTGCATGAAGAGCGCTAGCTTCTCGCGCATATCTTGCATCTCATTCTGCATTTGATCCATGATTCTTCGGCAGTTGGTGCGAGTGGAGTAGCGGTGCGGGCGCTGATCTTCAATCCTGAAAAGACCTGGTACAGTGCAGGAAATAAGATATCATCCAATAATCACCTGTAATGCAATATGAATATGAATGCAATGCAATGTGTGTCTGTGCATTAAGGAATAGCATTTCCCGATTCTAGTGCGAAGGTGCCAGTGCAGTGACAGTGCTAGCAATACGAAGATCGGAGCCGAATCATAGAAAACGCCTCATATATTGCAGAGAAATCCATTAAGCCAAGAATACAATATCACTGAGTGTACAATAAGAAGGCATGACCTCAACCAACAATCCTGGTGATGGTTAGCACTATGCAAATAAAGCATCAATACATGAAATGGTCAAATACACTCATAAGCCTGATACTCTTCTAGTAACTTCTTGGTCTCTGGATGGCTTGGTCGGGTAAGCAGACCCTCAACAAGCTGGTTTCTTCTCTTGAGAACACGTCGCACGTCACTAGCGGTTTCCTCCCATGCCCCTTCTCCGAAGCGATCCTCTAGCTTCCGCTTCTGAGACACAGCTTCGTTCCTGCCTTCGATGGCCTTGTTCAATGCATTCTGGAGACTATATCTGGTCATCACTTCTTCTTCATACTTCTTAATGCTAGCCTTCAACTGCTCTTCGAGGTCAGAAATTTGCTGCTTCAATTTATCTTCCCTCTTTTTGTTGTTGGTCAGCGTAGCATTCCAAGTCTTGTTACAAGAAGAGATTTCTCGGTGTGCGGCGTCGAGTGCTTTCTTTTTGGACTCCAGCATGTCATGGGAGCTTCTGAACTCTTGACCCAGACGTTCGCGCTTCTTTTTCTCTTCAGTCAATTCGGCCCATAGCCTGTTTACTAGTTCGATCTGCTGTTGGAAAGCATGCACAACCTTGTTTTTCTCACTGCGTATTTGAGCCAGCTCTTGCTCTAACCCTTCATTGATCTTCATTAAGGCTTCTTTTTCTTTCACAACTTGCTCGTAGGCTTCCCTAGTAACAGTAGTTGGCTCTTCCACCGGAATATGAACATGGACTGGTGCAGCTAGAAATGGCATCAGTAATTGCCTCGCTCTCTCTTGGATCCAAACTTTGTAGGGTGCATAAGCCTGACAATCATTCTTCCCTAACAGTGGCTTCCCTTTTCTGTTAATACGCGTCCATGCGTGCTGAAGCTTGGCGAGTAACTCTCCCTTCAAATCACCGGTGAAGTACAGAGATTCCTGTACTTCTTCCTCCTTTGGTGGGTTCTTCAAAGCGTATCCGAACTGGCGAATAAACAGAGAGGGGTTGTAATTGATACACCCTTTTCTTCCTATCAACGGAATATTAGGGTACCCAGAACAACTGAAAATAAGCTCAGACCCCAGCAAGCCTCGGTCAAACCACTCAATGTCTGCGGAAGATAGCCTCATCAGGCGCTCTGGCCAGCTAGCTGTAGTTGCACTGTCCACAAAAGGTCCCTTCAGAGGAATATGGCTCTTAAACCACATGTTCAACAGCGGCGCACAACAGTAAACAACCTTTCCCCTTCTATTTTCATTCTTGTAGTGCAATGAATGATAGAAGTCTCCAATCAAAGTGGGCACCGGATTGCCAGCAGCAAACAGATGGAAAGCGTCCAAGTCCACAAAATTGGGTAAGTTGGGAAACAGCACTATTCCGTAGATGCATAAAGCCAAGATAGCATTAAAGACTACCCAACATCCGTTCCTGGCGTACTCTTGAGCTTTGCTAACCAGAAAGTCAAGAGAGAAACCTGGAACCCCAAGCCAAGAAGTCACTAATAGTTCAGCAGCGTTCATGTGCAAGGCCTTAGCTAAGTCCTCCAATTTGGGCTCAGCAGCAGAGTGGATAAAGGGAACCCTATTCTATACTGGTAGCTCAGTAAACTCCACATACTCTTCAATGGTAGGCCCCAAAATAAAGTCAGCAAACGTGAAACATCTCAATGCCGGGTCATAGAATTGCATCAAGGTGTACAGCCCATTCATCTCATCAGCAGTTGGCTTGCAGACTAATCTCAGCAATCTTCCGTGACTCATCCCGAAACTTCTCCTAACCTCCTCATCAGCAAGGGACATCAGACCAAGCAAAGGAGTAATGTCAGGTGTAGGCATCTTGTACGCAACTGTCTTCCTCAAACCAACCATGATCAATACTCAGAAGTCGGGCACTAGAACCAGGGAATATGCAAATGCACCTGCAGCACAGACACACGTTAATGGGATGCAATGATAATGGGTATGCAAACAATGCAATGCAAATACACACAACAGGGACCAAATGTCGTGGCTGAGAAGCCTGAACCATATCAAGAAGTCTCAGATAGACCCTCCAGAAGTCCTCAAACCCTGGTCTCAGATAGACCACAAGACAAAGCCCCAACACTGGTCTCTGATAGACCTCACAACATAACTCTAACTGGTCTCTGACAGACCTCAACTCATAACTCTAACTGGTCTCTGACAGACCTCAACTCATAACTCTAACTAGTCTCTGACAGACCTCAGAACTCTCCATAAATACCCAGGATCTCAGATCAAGAAATAACCGGTATCTGAAGGTCTAGTTACCTGCATAACCCCAAACCCTCTCACAGGTAGGTGTCCTAGTAACTGACAAAGGTATGGCATCCTATGCGGTCGTCGGCGTCACAGACTTTCAGGGTTGATGATACGATTCCCAGAAGGAGTGGCATCATCAAATCCTGAAGAGGCCTCACTTAGCCAACTTCCAAATGATCGGTTCCCGGAGTCGACAATTCAGCTGACCAACAACCCCTTCGACCCAAAGGGTAGAAAAAGAAGCCAACCAGAAGAACCTCGTCCGAGTGTAGATTTCATGAGACACTAATGCAAGCAAAGCCGGCACGCGCCCACTACTTTCTACTCTAATTCTAGGTGCACTCAAGCCCAGGTCCGGCTTATCTCTCAATCATGGAACACCCGTCACACCCCAATACAGCAATAATAACAATATATATAATGCTGAAAATAAAGGTCAGAAATATAAATCCATACAAAATCCTCGACGGGAAAACAAGCGCTAGGATTGACTCTCTTAAGGGACGTTGGATCCCAAATGCATAAGGAACTATCACAGTCCTTAGCAGCCAGGGGACGTTGAATCCCCAGCAGAGTCGCCAGCTGTCGCTACTGCGAAAATCGGCTCCAGCTGAACAAAAGAGTCGCCACCGTGCGTTATTTATCCCACTGGAGGGAAAGGAAACGCTCAGAGTAAACCTAACGCAAAACGGGAAAGGAATGGTCATCGCAACCAAAACCTGGATTCGGGAGTCGGTTACGCAAGGGGAAGGTATTAGCACCCCTCACGTCTGTCGTACTCGACGGGATCCACGCTTGTTTTCGGGTATGGATTGTTATTCTATCTACTCTATAGGTCAGGGGTTAAAAGAAAAGAAAATGACTCGGCAAAGTATCGCACTTTATGCCTACGTATTCCTGTCTGGAACGAGAAATCAGAGTCAACGTAGTTCGCCTACCTACGGGAAAGGAGGGGAAGGTTGCTTGCTAGGATATCGCATCCTATGCCTACGTACTTTCATACAGCATGAAAGATCAGAGCAAACGTAGTTCGGGCCACGTACGACACCAGTCTGTTTTGATTGTTTTTATTCCTTTTGAAAAGGGTTTTTCTGATTAACAGTCCAAGCGGACAAAAATGACGTTTTGATGAGTTCACATTCTTTTACGGAAGAAGTGTCTGTCATTGTGTTTGAAATCTTATTGTATTTTTCTGTTTGTTTTGAGAAAGAAGAGACAGAACTCTAACCTACGGTTGCGAAGGGAATCAAACTAACCTAATGTTGTCATGCATGGGTTAAGACCTAGTGTCTATCATGCTCCTCTCTTGCGCAGAGAGAAACAGAGATCCTAAGGGAATAGACGGAAACAGAAACAATAGCATATATACAATAAAGCAGTAAAATGCATGGATGCAACAATACAAGTGAGGCAAGGGAGTCCCACTCAACCTCGAACCTAGAAAACAATAGGCAAAAGTGAACAGAATTCACTTTCAACCCAACAGGTTAAACAGCAAGCAATACAGTCAGGGAAAACCAATCAATACATCAGAAATAAACAGCAAAAATAAACAGCCACAGCAGCTCTGCATCAACATTTGTCTTCAAGTCACCTCCAAACAGCTACAAGCTTCAGGCAAGCCTCAGTCTCCATCTCCACAGCCTTCAAGCAAGGTCTCTGTCATCATTCTTCCATCTGCAATGGCTTTTCTTCAAGTCTCAATCTCCAAGATGAACATCAGTCAACAAGAGGAAGTGAATGTTAAACAGTAAACTGCCTACCAAGGGTGGCTCATTAACTGTTAACATTATACAGACAATCTTCCCTCAAAAGTTCTATATTTCAAATACATTCACTGATCCTTCCAAAGGAAGGAGGTGGATATTTGAAAGAGACTTTGAATCATAGAGAAATAATGGAGGCAGACAAGGCCTTCCATGTTTGTGAATCAAGTTTTCTACTCTAGAGCTCTGCCTAGCTCCTAAACCCTATAGCCTTCAACAGCTGCCAGCAAAGAATGCTCCTCATCAACTCTGGAAGTTGGTCTCCAATCCTTTTGATCTCCAATGGTCTTCATCATCACAGTCTTCAGCTCTCCCAATCCCCAAACAAACCCAATACCCCACACAAACAAATGAAATAACCCTAGAGAGGGCACACCACACAGTCAAACAAATATAAGCAGTATACTAATAGCAGTAGGGGAATCCTAATATTTTCTAAGGGATCTATTAACTACCCATAATCCCTATAGTCCCATACCCCAAAGATTCAATCTCTAACTCCTAAGGGAAATGATTTAATTCTCCTATGCTATCTCCTAAACCCTAGTTTTGATCATGTTATTCACATCTAAACAAATCATCTAAAATTAAGTCCTAAAAATATGAATTAAATTTTATATACAAGATGAAGGTCTAAGCTAATCAACCTAAAAAGAATGGATCAAAAATGTAAAAGCATTTAATCAAACTAAAATCACCAAATTCATGCATTAAACTAAACATTATTTAAACCTATTTAAAAGAAAAATATACTAAAAATATAAAAATAGAATGAAATGCTAATTTTTTTGAATGATATTTTTCTTAACAAAATTATGAACAATATGCAAAAACAACCAATTAAAAATAAGCATTTTCCAATTTTTTATGAATTTTCAAAGAATTAAAAAAAATGAAAGGAATTAAATGTGGATGGGTGCAGAAAGTAATTAGAATCAGTTAAAATGCAAGGATTGGCCCAGACTGGGGGCGCGCATAGCAAGCGCGTTTGGGCCCAATGCACTCAGAAATCACAACAAAAAATAAAAAAAAGCTGGAACGGTGCCAATAGCAAGATTTCTAGTTATAATCTCATTGGGCCTTGCGTTTGGGGGTGGCGTTAGCAAGGATTGCAAAGCCCAGTCTGAGAGGTTTTTAATGAAACGGTGCGTAGCACCTTTGAATCTCCCTCCGTTTTTCCTTTTAAATCCTGACCGTCAGATTAGGAACCAAGTCAAGGTCAAAATCATGATCGTGTGGCCCAAAGTTCATCTTCAACCTTGAAACCCTAGGGTTTCAGAAAATCTCATCACCATGCACGATCCTTCCACCATTCTGTTCTCCCTCAATTCTCCATGAAAGCTCACGATGCAAAAACCAAAAACACTCCATTCTCTTCCCTCTACACAGCCATGCCATTAGTTCTTTCTAAAGCTCAACCAATAATCAAACCCGATGAGTATAATGACTCGGTTCCACCATTTTCACCTGTTACCCTAACATGATCTCCACCTTTCACTGATCATTTTAAGCTAAAAACCTAAGATTATCGTGCATTATTCTTGATGATATAAACCCTAACAGATTATGCACTCCAATGGCAACCTTCATGAAACTTCCTCAAACTCACCAAAATCAATCACCTAACTATGCTTAACCATTCTAACCTAATAGCTCTCTATGATTCTAACTAATTCATCCAATTCGAATGAGAAAACCAACCTGGTATGATGATGAAAACAGGTATGGAAATCCTTGGATCTGATGCTTGCAGTGATTGGAAATTGATCAGTGACCTTGCTCTTGAGTTCTGTATGCAAAAATTCTGGCTCAAACCTCTTGGATCTTGCAATTGAAACTTTCTTGCACTTTGGATGATGAAGTTGTATGGCACGAGTTCTCTTCAATTCAACCAAGTTCTTGTGTGAATTGTGATCTATGAAAGATGTTGATGATGATCAGATCAAGAAAAATGGAAATTGATAGAGATTTTGTGGAGTTTGAGATGCTTTTGCAAATTGGAAGATTGAAGTGTAACTTGGTATTATGAGCACAATGAATCACCAACCATGGCATGAAGCTATTCAATTCAATATATAGATGTCATTGGAAAGTCCTAGAACCTTGGAGAAACTTCCCATGCACACTTTCCCTTGGATTTGGATTATGTAACTTCCTTTGTAAGTAACCAAACATATCTTTCAAATCTTGAACCAAACTCAAAATTCTACTTTTGACAATGTTCTTAAAACATTTTTTCCAATCAAAATGACCTATAATTTCACCCCATTTGGCCAAATTATGAAAAATCTCAATTTTAGGTCATTTTTCATTCATTAAATTCACCAATTTTGAAACCTTGAGCTATGAACCTTTCCCATCTTTCATGACCACTTATATAGACTCAAAATGTCATTTGGAGAAAGTTTGATGTTGTGAAGTTTTCCATTTGAAGCTTCCTTGTATGAGTTTTGGGCATAGGCTTGAAATGACCTGTAATTCTCAGATGACCAAAATACCCTTTGCTTGCCAAGACCATAAGTAGAGTTCCACAAATCATATGAAGGCATACCATACCATTCTAGAAATCTATGACAACGAGGAACAACTCTTATGTTGACCAGAAGTTCATTTTAAATCTCCTTGAGAGGTAAAAGTTGCTTGGAAGACAAGTAACTTTCCCAGACAAAATTTCAGATACCTCAGATGACCTGTAACTTGCAAGGACCATAACTTGAGTTCTATAAATCTCCTTGATGTCTTCCACCACTCAAATTAAAGGTCTTGAGATCCTCTACAAGTTTCATGTTGGCCAAGGATCCATTTGAAGCATGAATTTTGACTTATCTTGCTTGGAAATTTGACCTAAACTAGGGGATTTTACACAGAAACCCTAATTTAGAAACTCCTCCTCTCCTTGATTTCTCTTGATTTCTTCTTGGCATAACACCACATCCTTCTCTACATGTCAAATGATGAACCCCACATCTCTCCAATAGACCTTAATGCCCTTCAATCCATCAATTGACCTAGGGTTGACCTAGAGTTGACCCAAATGAAACCCTAGTTGACTGTCTTCAACTGCAATTCTTGTGATCATGTCAATGACTTGTATCCTTCTCCAAATGACTTTCTAAGTCTTTCATGATGTCTAGATACCCTCCATGCTCAACTCACAACTCACAACTTCTTTGATGATCTTCAGATACCCTCAGATAGGAGATAGATGCACTGCTTGATCCACTGACTTCTTTAGACTTCAATTTCTTCTCTGATGACTTGAATGAGATTGAATTAGAATAATAACCTCTTGATAGGCTCATAGAGATGAGAATAGTGCTTGGTCCCTTGTTGGATGACTTGCTATGCTATGCTATGCAGATGATTAGACTATGTACATGACTCTATATGCAAATGCTAATGCAATTGAAACATAAACCAATTGGAATAGGTTGAGCAAATTTTTGGGTGCAACACTAATACCTTCCCCTTACGTAACCGACTCCTGAATCCAGGATTTGGTTGCGATGCTCATTCCTTTCCCGTCTTTGCGGTAGGTTTACTTCGAGCGTTTCCTTTCCCTCCTTTGGGATAAATAACGCACGGTGGCGACTCTTCTGTTCAGCCGGCGCCGATTTTCGCAGTAGCGACAGCTGGCGACTCTGCTGGGGACTTCAACGGTTCCCTACGCGAGTCAATCCTAGCACTTGTTTTCCCGTCGTGGGTTTTGTATGGATTTACGTTTCTGTATTTTACTTTCAGCATTATATTATTTTGATTATTGTTGTGGGTATGAGGGGGTTCTATGATTGAGAGATAAGCCGGACCTGGGCTTGAGTGCACCTAGAATTAGAGTGGAAATTAGTGGGCGCGTGCATGCTTTGCATGTACTAGTGTCTCATGAAATCCACGCTCGGACGAGGTTCTTCTGGTTGACTTCTTTTTCAACCCTTTGGGTTGAGGGGGTTGTTGGTTAGTTGGATTGTCGACTTCGGGGACCGATCATTTTGAAGTTGGCTAAGTGAGGCCTCTTCAGGACATGATGATGCCACACCTTTTGGGTATCGTATCATCCGTCTTGAAAGTCTGTGACGCCAACGACCGCATAGGATGCCATACCTTGTGTCAGTTATTAGGACACCTACCTGTGATAGGGGTTGGGACATGCAGGTAACTTGACCTCCAGATTACCGGTTTTCTTGATTGAGATTCAGTGGTGTTGATATTTGAGGACAGTGTTATTGGGTCTGTCAGAGACCAGGTTGGAGCATTGTGGATGGTCTTGAGCAGTTTGTGGGTCTATTTGAGGCCAATATTGTGGATTGGACTTCTCAGCCAGGGGCACTTGATCCCTTGTTGCATTGCTTGCATATTGCATTGTTTGCATCATCATGTGCATATCATTAACTTGTGTCTGTGCTGCAGGTGCATTTTCATACTTCCCGATTCTAGTGCTCCGGACTTCTATCTGTCACCATGAGTACTTTGAGGAAGACTGTTGCGTATAAGTTGCCTACCCCTATGTGACTTCTCTGTTGGGTCTGATTTCCCTAGCTGATGATGATGTGAAGAGAAGTTTTAGAAAGAGTTATGGGAAGCTACTGAATTTGGTTTGCAGACCAATCACATATGAGCTGAATGGGTTATACACATTGATGTAGTTATATGATCCCTCCTTGAGGTGTTTTATGTTCCAGGACTTCATTTTGGCTCCGACCATGAAGGAGTACGCTGAGTTTCTAGAGTTGCCAGTTCAGAACAAAGTGCCCTTCATTCACTTTGATGCTAAGCCTAAGCTGGAGGACCTAGCTGTTCCCTTGCATATGGATCCTGCAGAGTTGTTGTTGACTTCCTGGCACGGAGTTTCGGGGTTTTCTCTCAAGTTCTTGGTTGGCAAAGCTCAAGAATATGCCAAAAGTGGCTGCTGGATTGTGTTTAACGTTGTTCTTGCTTTGTGCATCTATGGGATTATACTGTTCCCTAATCTGCCTGAATTCGTTGATTTGGATGCATTCTACTTGTTTGTTGCAGGCAACCCGGTGCCTACCTTGATTGGAGATTTCTATCATTCCTTGCATTATAAGAATGAAAACAGGAGGGGGGAAAATGTCCATTGTTGTGTACCTTTGCTGAATATGTGGTTTGAGAGCCATCTGCCCAAGAAGGGTCCTTTTGTTGAATCTACAGATACAGCTGAATGGTTCGAGCGTCTAATGGGACTTTCTTCAGAAGACATTGTCTGGTTCGATAGAGATTTATTGGGGTCAGAGATTATCTTCAGTTGCGCCGGGTTTCCAAACGTTCCTCTAATTGGAAGGAAGGGTTGTATTAATTACAACCCATCTTTGTTGGTTCGACAGTTCGGGTATGCTTTGAAAAGTCCACCGAAGGAGGAAGAAATACAGGAATCTCTGTATTTCACTGGTGACCTGAGTGGGGAATTATTGGCCAAGCTTTAGCACTCTTGGAATCATATCTGCAGAAGAGGGAAACCATTACTAGGCAAGAATGATTGTCAAGCTTATATGCCTTACAAGGTGTGGATTCAAGAGAGGGTAAGCCAGGTGCAGATGCCTTTTCCAGCAGTATCACGTCCCGTTCCCATTCCAGTTGAGGAACCGACTACTGTGGCTATTGAGGTCTATGAGCGGGTTGTGAAAGAAAAAGAAGACTTGATAAAGATCAATGAAGAGCTGGAGAAGGAATTGGCTCAAATTCGGAGTGAGAAGAACAAAGCTGTGTATTCCTTCCAACAGCAGACTGAGTTGGTAAACAGGCTAGGTGCCGAACTGACAGAAGAGACAAAGAAACATGAACGCCTGGGAAAAGAATTCAGAAGCTCTCATGATATGTTAGAGTCCAAGAAGAAGTCACTTGATGCCGCCTACCGGGAAATCTCTTCGTGCAACAGAACATGGAATGTTATGCTAACCAACAACAAAAAGAGGGAAGACAAATTGAAACAGCAACTGTCTGAACTCGAAGATCAGTCGAAGGCTAGCAAGAGAAAGTATGAAGAGGAGGTTATGACAAGATATAGTCTTCAAAACTCATTGAACAAAACCGTCAAGTGCAAGAAGGAGGCTGTGTCTCAGAAACGGAAGTTAGAGGACCGCTTTGGAGAAGGGGCATGAGAGGAATCTATTGGTGATTTACGACGTGTTCTCAAGTGAAGAGATCTACTTGTCGAGGGTTTGCTTACTCAACCAAATCACCCCGAGACTAAGAGATTATTAGAGGAGTACCAGGCGTATGGTCGCACTTGACTATCTCATGTATTGATATGTATGCTTTATTTGCATTGTGCTGGCCATCACAAGGATTGTTGGTTGAGGTCATGCCTTCTTATTGTACGCTCATTAATATTGTATTCCTGACTTGATGGGATTTTCTGCAATGTATGAGATGTTTTCTATGATTGAGTTTCGAGCTTCTTATTGCTATCATTGTCACCGCACTGGCACATGGGCACTAGAATTGGGGAGTGATACTCCCTAATGCACAGACACATGTTGCATTTGCATACACATTCATATTGCATTACCCGGTAATTATTGAAACTGTATCTCATTTTCTGCATCTCGTCAGGTTTTTCCAGGATTGAAAGTCAGTGTCCTCACCGATACTCTACTCGTACCAACTGCAAAAGAGTCATGGACCAGATGCAAAACGAGATGCAGGAGATGCGTGAAAAGTTGGCGTTGTTCATGCAGACGATGGAGACAATTGTGAAGGGGGAGGAAAACCTGCAGACTTTGGTGCAGCCATTGCTGGCGAGAGGTGCCGGGAATGGAAACGAAGACCATAATTATGTACGTGTTGACACCATTCATGGGGATGGTACTCCTACGCCTGTAGCTCCACCTGTGGTGAATATACCTGTTCTGAATGTGAACAATGGCGCTGGCGCCGAGAATGGTAATACAGGAGTTGGTAATGAGACTGTCATTAACAATGTTGGATTCGGAGACGCCAATCTGGGCGGTGATAACAATGGAGGTAATGGATTTGGTAACAACGGACTCGGCTATAACGACCAGGGGTTTGATTATGTTAACCAGGATGGGAAGTTTGGCTTCAACGCTCAGGGTTTCGGATATGATGGTTTTGGTAATGCTAATCAGGCCTATGGTGGATTCGGTAACGGAAATGGTGCTGGAATGATGCCTTTTGGACCTGCCGGGGTTACTCAAGGGTATGGTAACCGAGGACGGGGCCCTATGATGAATCAGACTAGATTTGGTCGTAACAATGGGTATGATGGGTACGGAAATGAGAATTTTAATTGGATGGAAGACCAACAAGAAGATGCCTTCTCTGGTAGGGGTATGGATGGACCTGTGGATCCTGTTCAGAGGATCAAAATGCTTGAGGAACAAATGAAGGGTGTAGTGAATCAGAATACTTCTGGTTTAGATATGACCACGATGGGATTGGTGCCTGGCCTAAGGGTACCGCTGAAGTTTAAAGCTCCCACCTTTGATAAATATAAGGGAGACACTTGTCTGAAGGTGCATGTTCCCTCTTACGACAGACGGATGTCCGCTTACTCGAATGATGAAAGAATGTTGATGCATTTCTTCAAAGACAGCTTATCCGGACCGTCACTTGAGTGGTATATGGGGTTGGAGCCCACTCAGATCAAAACATGGAAGCAACTGGCTGAGGCGTTTGTGACACATTACAAGTATAACAGTGATCTGGCACCGAACCGGGTCCAGCTGCAAGGCTTGTCACAGAAAACTGGGGAGAGTTTCAAAGAATATGCGCAAAGGTGGCGCGACATGGCGGCAAGAGTACATCCTCCTCTAGTGGAGAAGGAAATGAACGATATGTTCATTGGAACATTCACGGGGATATTCTACAAGAAGTTGTTTCCTGTTGCGTTGGGCAGTTTCTCTGATCTGATCTTGATGGGTGAAATGATTGAGAATAGTATTAAGGTGGGAAGGTTCCAAGCTGGGGAGTCTACTTCGTCAAGAGGTAATAGAAAAGCATTTGGTGGTCGACGTCAAGGTGATTCTAGTGCAGTGTTTGGTGGCCGGGGCAGGGGTAGAGGAAGACACCAGTATGCTCAGCCACAGCAGATAGCTAGTGTCACGATTCCGATTCCTCAACAGAGACAACAACAACAACCGCAACAACAACAGCAGTAGCATGGGCAGAATGCTGGCCAAAGAAGATTTCCGAATGAGAAGCCGAAAAGAGTGTTTGAAGCGCCTCCTTCCACATACGCGGAACTCCTTTAGACACTGTTGGGGATGAATTTAGTTGAAAATAGGACCTTGGCACCGCCCACGGGACCAACCCTTCCTTATGGGTATGATGTTAACAAACATTGTGACTTCCACTCTGGGGCACCCGGGCATGACATAGAGGCCTGTCATGCGTTTAAACATAAGGTTCAGGATCTACTGGATAGCAAGGCCATAAATTTGGGACAAGCGGGTCCAAATATAGTACAACATCCCATGCCCAACCATGGGGCAAATGCTATTTTGATTGAGGAGGATTTGAATCTGGTCATGAAGGTTGATGAACTGAAAACACCGTTGTGTGAAATAAAGAGCAGGTTATTGAAAGGAGGTGTGTATCCGGGCTGCGATGAGTTTTGTCTAGAATGTTGGACCCAAGCTGGGGGTTATGCTGAATTGAAGAAGGGTATTCAGACCTTGATAGACGAAGGCACGTTGCAATTTGATAGAACGGCAGTTGAGAAACCTGCAGAGGTGTTAGCTGATGAGCAAAGTGATGTTGCTACAGTGACAATTCCACGGAAAACGATAACTATAACAGCGCCAGCCAGGCGGCCGATGATCACTATTACAAAGGCAGGGCCAATCCCTTATGAGAGCACCAAGTTAGTACCATGGACTTATGGGCTGGAAGTATATTGTGATGGGGAGAAAATTGATATCAGTAAACGACCAGCTGGGGTTGTGGACAATGTCGTCGGGACTGGAGGGATGATAAGGAGCGGGAGAATTTTTATATCGCCTGAGGTAGAGGCTGAACGATTGGCAAAAGGTAAAGGTAAAGTGAATGAGAATGTTCCAGTGCAGAAGAATGAAAAAGAAACGTCACTAAAAGATGTAGAAGAATTTATGCGTCTTATCCGTAAGAGTGACTATAAAATTGTTGAGCACCTTCAACAAACGCCGTCGAAGATATCCATATTGTCGCTGCTACTATGTTCCGAAGCCCATAGGAATGCTTTATTGAAAATTCTGGACACGTCGTTCGTACCCCAAGATGTTTCTGTGAATCAGTTAGAGGGGGTGATGGTGCACGTGAACGCAGGCCATAGTTTGGGATTTACGGATTTTGATTTGACCCCGAGGGGAAGAGAGCATAATATGGCGTTGCACGTCTCAGTTGAATGCAGGGGCACGGTCATGTCCCATGTGTTGGTAGATACCGGGTCTTCCTTAAATGTGCTGCCGAAGAAAGCGATGATGAAGTTGGATATCAGGGGGATCATTTGTACGCATAGTGACTTGGTGGTCAGGGCATTTGATGGTACACGGAGGCCAGTCTTTGGATCTATAGCTTTGCCTCTGCAAGTGGGGCCGGAGGTTTTTGAAACTGAATTCTATATTATGGACATCCAGCCAGCGTAAAGCTGTCTTCTTGGACGACCATGGATCCATGGTGCTGGGGCAGTCACATCTACCTTACACCAAAAGCTGAAGTACATGGTGGGGGCAGTGTGGTCACAGTTTGTGGAGAGGAGGATATACTGGTCAGCCATTTGTCGTCATTCAAGTACGTGGAAGTCGACGGAGAAATCCATGAAACACCCTGTCAAGCCTTTGAGGGGTTGCGCATTAAGGACAAAGTTCCGGGGCCAAATAAAGCATCAGAGGTGGCAGTGTCGTCGTACAAAGAGGCTCAGGCTCTAGTGAAGACCGGCGAGACCAAGGGATGGGGCAAGGTTTTGGATATTCCCGTGAAAATGGACCGATTTGGACTTGGATACCATCCTTCATCATCAACGCCTACTGCAGGGGCACCCCGTTTCAAAGGACCAATAACAATTACGGCCGGTGGGGTATACCACGAGACCATCAATGCTGTTTCAGATTCTGAAGAGCGAGACAGCGACTGCGACATGGACGCCTGGATTCAGCCGAGCGTGCCAAGACAAGGGCTTTGCAATTGGTCTATTCAGGAGACTGTTCCTGTGACAACTAAACAGTAATGCTTTGTTTTCTTAATTGTTGAACAATCCGGTGTCCTACCCGGGGCATCGTGATTTTGCTTAGGGCCATTCTGTTATGTACATTGCACTGTTTAATCAAAAGGCGTTTTTCACGTACAAATATTGTGATCTCTGTTTTTCCTGTTTTTATTTTTACAATAAAATGGCAACGTGGTTATTTGCTTTGTATGTGTTTTGAAGCATTTAACCATTTCCTTGCAGGGTTACTATTTCAGATGACATCTATGAACCGCCTATGACTCACTTCGACTTTGAGCACCCGGTATTTCAGGTCGAAGAAGAGATTGTTGAAGATGGCGATCTTCCAGAAGAGTTGTCTTGGTTGGTAAAACAAGAAGAAAGAATCATTCTGTCTCACGAGGAAGTCATTGAGATCGTCAATCTGGGGTCGGAAGGGGTTGAAAGGAACATCCGTATAGGGGCCGCGCTACAGAGCGACGTCAAGCGAAGATTGGTTGAAATGCTCAAAGAGTACAGTGATATTTTTGCTTGGTCGTATGAGGATATGCCTGGGCTGGATACGGATATGGTTGTGCACCGTCTACCGCTAAAAGAAGAATGCCCGCCGGTTAAGCAAAAACTCCGAAGAACTAGACCAGACATGACTGTGAAGATTAAGGAAGAGGTTCAAAAACAGTGGGATGCTGGTTTCCTAGCTGTTATGAAATATCCCTCATGGGTCGCTAATATTGTGCCAGTGCCAAAGAAAGACGGTAAAGTGAGAATGTGAGTAGATTACCGTGATTTGAACAAAGCGAGCCCGAAAGATGATTTTCCACTTCCTCACATCGATGTGCTGGTCGATAACACCGCTCAATTCTCCGTATTCTCCTTCATGGATGGCTTCTCGGGCTATAATCAGATTAAAATGGCGCCAGAAGACATGGAGAAGACTACCTTCATTACGCCCTGGGGAACATTTTGTTACAAAGAGATGCCCTTCGGATTGAAGAATGCTGGGGCAACGTATCAGCGTGCAATGACGACTCTCTTTCATGACATGATGCATAAAGAGATCAAGGTTTATGTTGATGATATGATTGCCAAATCCCAGACGGAGGAAGAACATTTGGTGAATCTGCTGAAATTATTCAAGAGGCTTAGGAAGTTCAGGTTGAGACTGAACCCTAACAAATGCACCTTCGGGGTGAGATCGGGTAAACTGTTGGGGTTTATCGTGAGCGAAAAAGGAATAGAGGTTGATCCTACGAAAATAAAAGCAATACAAGAAATGCAGACGCCTAAAACAGAAAAAGAGGTACGCGGGTTTTTAGGGAGATTGAATTACATCGCCCGGTTCATATCTCACCTAACAGCTACGTGTGAGCCATTATTCATGCTGTTGAAAAAAGACCAGGCTGTGACATGGAATGAAAATTGTCAAAAGGCGTTCGATAAAATAAAACAGTATTTGCAGGAGCCTCCTATTTTGATACCTCCAGTGGCAGGGAGACCCTTGATTATGTGTTTGACGGTTCTTGAGGGAAGTATGGGTTGTATTCTCGGTCAACATGACGAGACAGGGCGTAAAGAGCATGCAATATACTATCTGTGTAAGAAGTTCATTGATTGTGAGTCGAGATACTCAATGCTTGAGAAAACGTGTTGTGCGCTAGCCTGGGCCGCCAAACGTTTAAGACAGTACATGCTGAATCATACAACCATGCTCATTTCGAAGATGGATCCTATCAAATATGTATTTGAAAAGCAGGCACTATCGGGGAGAATTGCCCGTTGGCAGATGGTTTTGACCGAATATGACATCCAGTATGTTTCACAGAAGGCTATAAAAGGGAGCGTGTTATCGGAGTATCTTGCTGAGCAGCCCATTGAGGACTACCAATCGATGAGGTTTGATTTTCCTGACGAGGATATCATGTACCTAAAGATGAAAGATTGTGAAGAACCGTTGTCGAATGAAGGACCAGAATTGGGTTCCAAATGGCAGTTGATATTTGACGGAGCTGTGAATTCCTATGGTAGCGGAATAGGGGCAATCATCACTACTCCTCATGGGTCGCACATCCCATTCACTGCTCGATTGACCTTTCCGGTTACCAATAACGAAGCTGAATATGAGGCTTATATTATGGGTCTTGAAGAAGATATTGATTTGCGAATCAAATATCTGGATGTATACGGAGACTCAGCTCTAGTGGTGAATCAAATAAAAGGAGAGTGGGAGACACGTCAGCCCAATTTGATACCATATATGAATTATGCAAGGAGATTGTTGCCTTTCTTTGACAAGGTGGAATTGCATCACGTGCCGCGAGCAGAAAATCAAATGGCTGACGCTCTGGCGACATTGTCTTCCATGTATAAAGTTAACTTCTGGAACGAGGCTCCCCGGATTATTATCTCTCGGCTTGATGGGCCAGCAATCATATTTGCCATTGACGAAGCATCTGATGATAAACCCTGGTACTTTGACATCCAGAATTTCCTGAAGAATAAGGAATATCCGGCTGGGGCATCCAGTCGCGATTTGAAGACTCTCAGGAGATTGGCTGGTAATTTCTATCTGAATCCGGACGGTGTCCTATACAAAAGAAATCACGACCTGGTGTTGCTACGCTGTGTAGACGAGAAAGAGGCGAAGTTGCTCATGGAGGAAATACATGAAGGTACATTTGGTACACATGCTGGTGGGCATGCTATGACCAGAAAGCTGCTGCGGGCAGGTTATTACTGGTTAACTATGGAAACTGATTGTTTCAAGTTTGTGAAGAGATGTCATAAGTGCCAGATTTATGCGGATAAGGTCCATGTGCCTCCGAGTCCTCTGAACGTGATGTCATCACCGTGGCCATTCTCGATGTGGGGAATTGATATGATTGGAAAGATTGAGCCGACGACATCTAACGGACACCGGTTCATTTTGGTAGCAATTGATTATTTTACTAAATGGGTGGAAGCGGCATCATATGCTAATGTGACCAAGCAGGTGGTAGCCAGGTTTATCAAACGAGATATCATTTGCAGATATGGAATCCCTGAGCGGATTATTACCGATAACGGTTCAAACTTAAATATCAAGATGATGAAGGAGCTGTGTCAGAATTTTAAGATTGAGCATTACAACTCTTCTCCTTACCGACCCAAGATGAATGGCGCTGTTGAAGCGGCCAATAAGAACAGAAAGAAGATTGTTCAGAAGATGGTGGTGACCTATAAGGACTGGCATGAGATGCTACCTTTCGCTTTGCACGGTTATCATACGACGGTACGCACATCAACCGGGGCAACCCCGTTCTCGTTGGTATACGGAATGGAAGCGGTGTTACCATTGGAAGTTGAGATTCCTTCCCTGAGGGTATTACGAGATGTCCAACTTGACGAGACAGAATGGGTGAAAGACAGGCTGAACCAGCTGAGTTTAATGGATGAGAAGAGGCTAGCTTCTCTAGCATACGGTCGGTTGTACCAAAGCTGGATGAAGAAAGCGTATGATAAGAAGATACATCCTCGGAGCTTTCAGACGGGCGACCTTGTGCTGAAAAGGATTCTCCCGCCACAAACAGATCACAGGGGCAAGTGAACCCCCAATTACGAAGGGCCATACGTTGTCAGAAAAGTCTTTTCAGGAGGAGCTTTGTTGCTGTCCACCATGGACGGTGAAGACTTTACGTCGCCTGTGAATTCGGACGCAGTTAAAAAATACTTTGCTTAAAATTGACCCGCTGGACAAAAAAAAGAGAGTCCAGGCAAAAATGGGGCATCCTGGAGAACCAAAAACAGAATAAAAGGTTCGGGCAAAAGTTAGGGATAAAATTGAAAAAAGATGTACACCCGCGAAGTCGAAAACCTACACTGGGCGGCTTCGGCAAAAAAGGGTATCCCGGTGAACTAAAAACCCGCAAAGGGCGGTTCACGCAAAAGTTAGGGATTTAAAAAGCAAATGACTGCGGTCCGAATTTGATGCTGCATTGCTTGGTGGTTGGGAGAATACTGTGGGGGTTCGTTTATCAGATACAATCTCTTCCGAAAGTTGAATACCAGGAAAGCGCCAGAGTCAGGCGAGTCATAGGAGGATCAGCTCATGATGTTTGTCTGCACCCCGTTGTCGACATATGCGCAAATTTGATTTGTCATTGTGTTTATGCTTCCTGTGCATACTTGTATATTTGTTGTGCGTAACTTCCTCTTTTCAGGAGTTACATCCAGTGTACAAAACTCTGCCTATTCAGAGGCCTAATCAATAAAACATGTTATTCAGTATTTGATACTTGTTCTTTACTGTTTTGTATGTGAAAAACGCCAATGTTTTGATAAAACTAGCAGTTGCATAACGTTGCTGGCCCCTGCCAATAATTGCTAAAACTTCGAATTGACTGAAAATGATGTCACTGACGCTAACTTGAATGGATTGGATTGTATATACTTGTTTTGTCTCGTTTGTGGTGTTGCAGGGTTCTTGCCCATGTGAAGTGGACGATCAGAAAATTGTAGTCCTAACCAGAGGCTTGTGACGAAAAGACTTGATCATTATGTGATGTGAATCCCCACGAAGGTCGTGCTTCATTCCCTGAAGCTGAGATGACACTGTTCCTTACTGAATAAGGATCAATTTCCCCAACTAGTCGCAGCTTATCCCCAAAGGATATTCTCCAGCAGGTCAAGATTAATGCTCCCCACAGGATGTCTATCCTCAGTCCCGAGTTTGTAAACTGTGGCCAGATGGTATTTGTCCTCAGCATCCGTGTTGATGAAGCAAGCTTATCAGAGTTTCCCCGGCATCCTGAACCTGCATTTTCATTTGCATATAATCATATTTGCATCCACCCAAAACGCGTAGCATTTCCATGCTGTATGGAGCATTATGCCAGTGTCAAACATACGCATTTTGAAACATAAGTCAGGTTGGTTAACCTTTGCTTTCAGGTGTGTTTCTCAACAGGAGTATGGAGTTCTAAAGCCCATATGTCTTTTCAGACAATCAAGATCTTGCCGTGAGACGTATGATGATGTGATTCAATTTATTATCATCCCCACAAAGTTACTGATTGAGGTTTTCTCGTATCCGATCAGCGAACTGTTTTGTCAAGTTTGTTGCTGCAGTAGCATCTCAGGGTTCCATGAATCAAAATTTTAGAAGTGGTCTCTTGTTATCAGAACGGGTGTCGGTCATTGGGTTTCAGAATATCCCCAGCTATGTTGACAGGATGTATTCGTGTTGACGAACTGCTTCCTCCGTGTTGACGGAATGTGTGTCCTGATGAGGACAATTCATGCCTATGTTGATAGGATGTATTCGTGTTGACGAATTACTCCCTCCGTGTTGACGGAATGTGCGTCCTGATGAGGACAATTTATGCCTATGTTGATAGGATGTATTCGTGTTGACGAATTACTCCCTCCGTGTTGACGGAATGTGCGTCCTGATGAGGACAATTTATGCCTATGTTGATAGGATGTATTCGTGTTGACGAATTACTCCCTCCGTGTTGATGGAATGTGCGTCCTGATGACGACAATTTATGCCTATGTTGATAGGATGTATTCGTGTTGACGAATTACTCCCTCCGTGTTGACGGAATGTGCGTCCTGATGAGGACAATTTATGCTTATGTGGATAGGATTTCTTCGTGTTGACGAAATGGGAGTTCAGATATGTACAAGAATGGTATTCCTATGATGATAGGATTTATTCGTGTTGATGAATCTATTTTTTCCTCGTGTTGACGAGACGTGAGTCCTGACATGGACAATTTATTCCTATGTTGATAGGAGTTCCTCGTGTTGATAAGACACAAACAAGATGTCATTGCCTATGCTGATAGGATCTCCTTGTGTTGACGAGGTGCTGACAACTCATCCCCAACGAAGTCGCCGGGACTTCTCCGTGTTGACGAAATGCGGAGTCCTGTTGAGGACAAAGTTTGATTTCTCCGTGTTGACGGAATGAGGAGTCCTGATGAGGGCAAGTTTTATTCCTATGATGATAGGATTTCTTCGTGATGACGAATTTATGGCTTTTCGTGTTGACGAAATTTAAGGGCAATCGTGGATAAGATTTTTCCTGTGATGATAGGATCTTTACTCGTGTTGACGAATTTGTTTCTCTTCTGGTGTTGACAAGGTTAGTCCAGTTGTGGACATAGGTGTTTTTGCAAAGATAGTTCAATACCTGTGGTGTCACATGGGAGGTGGGAGTCAAAATCGGAGTTATTCTCTAACGAATGAGCGGTTGTTACCGTAACAATCAAGTTCACTGGACGAACGTCGTTCCCCAAGCAGTGGTGCAGTTTATTTCTGCGGTTGGCAAATTTCAGGATTTCTTTGGTATTCAACCGTCTCGTACCTCGAATTTTTGAAGGTCGTTCGCTCTTCACCCAGTCGGGTCCAAGCCGCTTGAATAGGGGCAGCTGTTGTACCCCGAAATTTGACCAACCGGTTCCCATATCTGGTTTATGTTTCGACGCATTTTGCATTCACATTCGCATATTGCATGCATTGCAATTTTCTCAGTCAGGTTGATTTTATCGGGATTGCATCCCCTGGCCTTTCAGGCAGTTCAGGCCAGTTTGAATAAGCGTATTTTGAGAATTGGTGCTCGTTCCCTATGTTTTCAGGCCATCTCGGTGCCCGGGTTTCGTTATGGTCGCGCAATCGTTCTCCAATCGATTTAATCGGCCTCCTAACATTTTTTAGTTTTTTCTCTTTTATTTCCTATATTTTTAATGCATTTAATAGACTTTTTAATAGGGTTATTTGTTTTTAGATAGTAAATAGGTTAGTATTTTGTTTATAGAATTTAATAGATTTTCGTAATAGTTTTTAGATTTTTAAATAAATATTCCTTTTTTTTCTTTTTAGAGATTTAATAGATTTTAAATTTTTTCTAGATATTACTTTTCTTTTAATAGAATAGATTTTTTAAAATAGAATTTAATGTTTTTTAGATTTTAAGTGATTTTTCAGAATTAATAGAATGGATTTTATAAATAGGATTTAATGTTTTTCTAGATTTTATTAGATTTTAATTGCTTTTTAGATTTAAATGGAATTTTTAATAGGTATTAAATATTTTTTTTAGGATTAATGTTGTTTGTTAGGATTAATTAGGGTTAATTGGAGATTTTAATTAGGTTTTTTAATTAATGTTCGTTTTAGTTTAATTAGGGTTTTATTATTAAATTTTGTTTAGTTAATTAGTTTAATATTCATTTTATTTAGTTAATTGGTCCTTAATCATGTTTAATTCTGAGTAATTAGTAATTGGGCCAGTATCCATTTCGTGAGGCCCAGATCAAAGTCCAAAGTCCAAATTCTGCCACTTGTCATATAAATAGAGTGCCACGCGTGGGTCCACTCTTTCAGCCACCTCACTCTCTCAGCATTGCCAGCTCACTTTTCCACTATCTCTCCCTCTGATCCACGCGTCTCCCTCTCCTTTCACCCCTCTCCCACGTGTCCTCCTCTCTCTTCCCTCTCTGCATGCACTTGCCAACTGTCCCTCCACTAACTCCCTCCACCGGAGTACATGCAACCGCCGCATAACCACCGGTAACCATCGTCGGAGCCGCCGCAACCATCGTCGGAGAAATGAAAATTCGCCGGAAACTGCAAATTGCAACGTTCTTCATCAACTTCATCCAATTCTTCATAGAATCAACCGATCTTCACCGTTCTTCATCAACATCAACAACGTGTTCTCGCCGGTAACTGCAAGATCCACCGGAATCTTGCAACATTCATCGGAAACTCTTCGCGTTCTTCATCTTTCTCCATCAGATTCGCCCAGAAATCGGTGGTGTTCATCAATCTTCGAGTGTATTCTTCATCCAATTCCAGGAAGATTCAAGCGACCAAGATCCATCTTCTTCGTTCGTCAACATTTCCAGAAATCTTCAACAATCAAAGAACATTCATCTTCCTCCTCTCCAGATTTTCCAGAAACACGACGCCTTCGTCAATTCCTTCATACTCGATCAAAGATCCCCAAAGCAGCGATCTTCATTCACCAAGAACACTATCACCTAGTTTCTTCAGCAGGTTTTCTCCAGATCGTCCTCAAGATTCTCGTCCGAAGCTTAAGATCTTCGTCGCTCGCAGATCTTCTCAGCGTCATCATCCAGGTTTGTCTTTCCTCTTCCATTTCCTTGTATGTTCATAGGTAGCTGAAGATGTTAGGTCGTATGAGTGTGAATATGGGAACGTGTAGAGTAAGACCTTCTAATTAGCTTGAATCATAGGGTTACGGAGAATGTTTAATTTGGAGAATTTGTTCTGAGAGTTTAGTGTGTAGTTCATGGTGGTTTGGATTGATGAGCTCCCTCATGACGAAGGATTTAGAGTGAAAATTGTTGAGGAGGTTTTGTTTTAGAGTTTGTTTCAGGAAGTTGAGGTGGAGAGAGAGGCGCCGTTTAGGGTTTCTTGGTTAGGGATGAACAGTAGCGTGGGAGAGGTAGAGGAGTTAGGGTTTTGTGTGGCTAGTGCTGAGCGTGGGTTGGGTCAGGGCCTTAGGCCCATTGTGATTGCTTAATGATTATACTCCCATTTCCCATTGGCACCCCCTCTCCCATCTGTGTGGTGTTCTGGGCCTTAGGCCATGTTGCTATTCGCGCCCCCCAGTGGGAGGCCCAATGCGTTTAACACAGTGAATCATTACTTTTCACCACCCCCCCAGGTTTATGGTTTTATATTGTTTTTCTGGATTTGTACTGGGCCCAGCGCTTTGATGCTTGCACCCCCCTCCTGGGCCCAATCAGTTTCTGAACTGCAGAAATTACTTCTTGCCACCCCTGTTTTTTTAATTTTGTTTGAATTTTCATATTGTTTTATATTTGCATATAGTTTACTCAAAATCATAATAAATTCAAAAATAGTCATTTTCACATGGGATTTTTTTTCTCATTCTCATTAATCTCTCAAGAAAATGATCAAAAAATAAAAGTAGCATTTTAATCATTTTTTCTATTTTTGGTGAATTTCTACATTTAGTTGCTTTTATTGCATTTTAGTTTGTACATCCATTTTGTTGAATTTTTTTTAGCCATTTCCTTTCATATTTTGATGTGATTCTTTTTCCTATGGTTAGATTAGAATACTAGGTTCCCTTAGAGACTTATCTCACATTTTTATGATTTAATTTAGGATAGTTTTGAACCATCAACATTAGGGTGACTAGAATTAGGGTTAAACTTGACATAGGTTCATCATAATACTTAGATTTTGGGTTTTTAGCTTGAATTAGGAGCTGGGAAATATAGGGTATGTAGGGTAGATGTATAAATACCCTTAGAATTAATTTTAGGATTTTTAATAATATACTACTATTTTACTTGATTTTTGTAAATAGTGTGATTGTTTGGTGTGGCCATTATGGGCTTTTGTATTGTTTGCTTGGGGTTTTGATCATTTCAATTGGGTTAGGGGCTTGGGCTTTGCTTGTTGGAGTTAATGAATACCTTGAGTGATTATTGAAGACAAAGATCAAAGCTTGATGCATGAAGATTCCTCTCCTGGAGGATGGGTTTTGAAGACATAGGAAATAGGAATAAGCAGAGCCTTAGAATAGACTAAATTCTTTGTACAAACATGGATAGCTTCTTGTGCTTCCATTCTTCTCTATGACATAAAGTCCCTCTAGGGTACTCACCTCCCTCCTTTGGAGGGATAAGTGGCCTTACCTTAGAGGTAGAACTTTGAGGGAACCAGTCTTTCATGATGATAAACACTTATAGGCTTCCTTTGGTTGTCAATAAGTTGTTTTATCATTCCAGCTTATTCTGTTAAGTGATCTCTTCTGGAGTGCTTGCCTTGAAGATGGAGCTCACCTAAAGCTTGGAGGCCATTGGAGTTTGATCTTGGGGTTCACTTGAAGATGTTACTGTTTTGCTGTTAATCAACTGTCAGAGTTGGATGTTTTTCAGAGTTGCTGCTGTAGGAGCTGGGGGGCTGTCAGAGCTGTTTTTGGGGTTTATTTTCTTTACTGTATTGTTTGTTAATTTTCCCTTAGGTTTGAAGTGAAGCTATTTCACTTTGCCTATTGTTTTTCAGGTTCGAGGTTGAGTGGGACTCCCTTGCCTTGCTTGTACTGCTGCATCCATGCATTTTACTGCTTTATTGTATATATGTTGTTTCTTTTCCGTTTATCCCCTAGGATCTCTGTTTCTCTCTGCGCAAGAGAGAAATATGACAAACATTAGGTTTTAACCCATGCATGATAACATTAGGATAGTTTTGATCCCCATTTTAACCCTAGGTTTTAGAGTTCTTTCTCTTCTCATCTCGAAACAATCAAAAACACAATAAGATTTCAAACATCAATAAAAGACAGTTCTTGCGTAAAAGACTGAAAACCAATCAAAGTGTCATTTTTGTCCGCTTGGACCCGTAATCAGGAGAAAACCTTTTTCAGAAGGATCTAAAAACAGTCAGACAAGCTTGTGTCTTCCGTAGCCCGAACTACGTTTGCTCTGATCTTTCATGCTGTATGAAAGTACGTAGGCATAGGATGCAATATCCTAGCGAGCAACCTTCCCCTCCTTTCCCGTAGGTAGGCGAACTACGTTGACTCTGATTTCTCGTTCCAGACGGGAATACGTAGGCATAAAGTGCGATACTTTGCCGAGTCATTTTATTTTCTTTTAACCTCAGACCTGTAGAATAGATAAAATAACAATCCGTACTACAAAACAAGCGTGGATCCCGTCGAGTACGACGGACGTGAGGGGTGCTAATACCTTCCCCTTACGTAACCGACTCCCGAATCCAGGATTTGGTTGCGATGCCCATTCCTTTCCCGTCTTTGCGGTAGGTTTACTTCGAGCATTTCCTTTCCCTCCTTTGGGATAAATAACGCACGGTGGCGACTCTTCTGTTCAGTCGGCGCCGATTTTCGCAGTAGCGACACCCATTCCTAGGCAATATCTACTATAGTATTATCGTATAAAAGCGTTAACAATCATTTTTCCAAACCTAAAGTTAACCGTAAATTGAATCCTATTTGTCAGATAAGAAAAGCCTTAAGAACATTATACGATAACAACGATGATTAGAAAGCAGTGAAATCACTAATTCAAAGGAAACAAGGTCATTACAGAGTCAATTCAGGGACACCCCCTAGCATTGGAGGGTTTAACTATTCATAATAACTAAAAGCAATACAGAATAAAAGATAAACATTGCAAGATAATCAGATTGCCTTGATCTTCAATTGCTTCCACGCATGAAAACCTTCAGTTCTCCAATCCTCTGGATCTCTCTAATTCTGATCGTATCTTTTTCTCCTCTCCCAAAAGTCCCCTCTCTCAATTCACGATGTGCCTCATATAGCTGAATTCCAATTACAATGCGAGATGTCTAAACTGCCCTCCGAGATTGCACACCAAAACTTAATAAAACTAATGTTGCAGGTTCAAACGAAAATCTGGAAAAATTTACTCCGAATCTGACTCAACTCCACCACGAAATTCGTAGCTCTCTCTTTTAGCTTTCCGGCGATTATTAGAATGCCTCAAACGGATTCTCGGAACTCCAATTATGATCGTTTCCATGCAGACTGCTAAAGATTTTACTTTCAGTAGCCCTGACACGGGCAGTGTCACACGCCACGGGCACCCGTGTCAGACTGCTGGTTCTACATTAAAACTCTTCCGAAATCTTGCCATTTTCCCCAGTTTTCGCTCTGTTTCTCCTTTATTGTTTACCTGAACCTAGAAACAATGAAAACACCAAACCAATGCGTAAAATGCAATAAAAACACATAAAATGTGACAAGATAAAACAAATGATTAACAGAAACAAATGGTAAAATAACGTGTAAAAACCACCGATCAGGTGTCAGCCTTGATGTTTTAACATTATAGATACTTATATTAAAGAATACTTTTGGTATTAGTGAAGTGTAAATATCTATCAAATGGTCTTCTCAACAAGTTGTGTGGATTTAAGATCAGTTGCTATTTAATTGGTTATCGATGAAGTTCAGAGAAAGAGTTACTATAAGGATTTAAGATTCATTGCTATTTGAGATATTCTCAAATATTTAATGGATTATTCTTAGTTGATGATCAAGTTGTCTCATCAGTTGTAGCACAAGTGTCAGGCCCCTAATGTGTTTGGTCTACTTCAAGGATCTGATGTTCAACCAGATGTTGACACATTCCATCAGCAGAGATTGTGCAGAATTCTGTTGATTCAAGGAGTGAATCAATAGATCAAAGTAGACATAGTTGGATCTGTATTTATTCTAGTAAGGTTCTTGGCAAGAAACTAAGGCTAGAATATAGTGCTGATGGAAGTGAAGATGAAGACTTTTTCTTCTTAGATCTGTTTATTTTTGATCTAGGAGTATTGGAGTGCAGTAGGTTCTTCTAAGTACTCTTGTTCTGATAGAGTGTTGAGGTTCTTCTAAGTGGCATAATGAAGGATTGAACTCACCAGCAGGATGTCTTATCAGAGGTTCTGACATCAAGTTGAACCCCAGGGTCTTAGTTGATTTAATGATATAACATTTGAAGATGAGTTGATCTTCTCAGGTATGAATGAAATTAATGTTTCAAATGGTATATCTCATGAATTTTGTGGGAGCTACAAGAAGAAATAGATGTTGCAGATCCAAGCCTTTGTGTATCTAAGATAGCTTGCTATGGAGCAAGTAGAATATGTAACTTGAAGATCTAGTTTGCTTAGTGGAAGATTGTCTAAAGCTCTGAAAGATGCTGAGTAACCAAACAGTTGCATTTGATTATTTAAGCAGTGTATCTTTAGAAAATTACTCTTGTGCAGAAGGGTAGTTGTTTGGAGACCAAAGAAGGTTATGATTCTATTCATATATTGGAGCTTGTGGTAGAAGTCCTAAGTTGCGTATGGAAGATTACCCTCTTTTGGAGTTGTATTTGATCAAGTTGGTGGAGTTGTGTTCTCTGAAGATCTTCATTTAGATTACTAGGCAGTAGTAAGTCCAGTTGTGGGAATATCAAGAACCATTGGAAGTGTGTCTGTGATATGTGAAGGATGTCCTAACTGATGTTAGAACATCATCTGGTTTGTTGTGGAACTTGTGATTCACTTCTTGACTAAGAAGTACTCAATCTTGTCATACGGGAGAATGATGAGGTAAAAGGGCTGTCTTGGAGTATGATGTGAAAGTTTTGTACAAGACTGGAGTGGATCATTGGTTGATTGCATGAAATTCTGGATTATGATATGTTATATGGATGTGAATATTCACCAGTTAAACCAGAAGTCATATGGGAGAATGATGAGGAAAGAATGTCTTGGATTATGGGGTGGCTATCTTGTTCTTTGACTCGGGCCAGAAGTCTTGTGGAGAAGTGGTAACTCTAGTAAGAAGTGGAGCAGTTTAGTACCTTCTCACTGTATGAGCATGAGGTTGGCTTTGAGATACTTGGTGATATTGGAGCATCTTTTATAGTAGATAGGGGGAGAGCTTCTATCTGATGGTTGTACTAGTTGCTTGTGGTTCAAGCAGTAAGTGAATGCGTTCAGCAAGTATGTTGAACAAAGAGTGAGCTCTTGAAGACATGAAGATGAGTCTTATGTTTTCCATTCACGTGCTTCTGGAAAAAGAGCACTGGTTATCCTTGATATGGGGAGCTATACTTCCATCTAGGATTTGTTGCTGCAATAGTACAATTTTTCTCAAGACGGGTTGTGGTTTCAAGCAGTGTGTGTTTGTATGAGGATGGAATGGCAGACAAGATGTCTTGACATTGTGCTGGCTGGAGTACCTTTTTGCCTTAACAATGTGTTTATGGGTCTGGCTGATGGTTTGAACTAGGACTATGCTTACTTCTTATAAATGACCTAGGAAACAACATTGGTTATTGTCTGGGAGAATTTATTTTTCTCTACAGAATATATGTGTCTCAAATTGGGGATTTAAAATCAATTATCACTGGTGGCAAGTAGTTGATTGATTATCCTTTAATTAGGGATGCCAAAAGTATCACTCCTGAAGGTGCAACTTCAGACAAGGCAAAAATTCAAGATTCAATGACTATGCTCATAGGGTAAAGTTATGTTTTTCATCATGAGGAAGCATGGTGTATGATGGTCATGGTGAAGAATCGTTTTTTGATGGATTTGTGCAAAAGGGCAGCATAAGAGTGTATTTCTCGCTTGATGGTTTAGTGTTTATGATGATTTGTTAAGCTGAGATTTTCATGTGTATGGATCATTGTGGAAATGATAAGTCATGTGGTTGGAACCAAGGTGGATGGCACAGATGAAGAAAGGGATAGTGATGGTGTTGGCTCTGAGTCTGATGACTAGAGTTCTAATGATTTTGTTTGCCACACAGGAGGAGCAGTATGAACAAATATTATGTGTTGATGGGTTGTAATAATCTTTTAAATATGTGTTTCTAACCATCTGTGATCATTACTAATTCATTAGTTATGATCTAAGTTTATGGCTAAAAAAGGGGGAGAAGTAGTTGAGCAGTAGGTTTTGTTGTGTTTAGCCTGCCTCACAAGTGGAAGATGAGATATGTTGCTGCTCTGAGTTGACTTACAAGGGTGATGATGTGCTGGGAGTTGATCTCTTATATGTGAACAAGATGTTGATCCTATGTGATATGATATTGTTGTTAGGTGCTTCGGCTTGGAAGTGTATGGGTCTGCAGGTTGCTTGTAGATTGTGTATGATATGCATCAGCTGAGAGGGAGTATCACATGATGTTTCACTCAATGTTGTGATATCTGTAGTTTGAACTAGCAGGTGTGGTGTTTTGTGTTGTGCAACAGGTGTATTTCAGGATGTCATAGTAGATGTCTGGACATTCTTAGTCCATAACAGTCTGTATGTGCTGAATGCAACTACTAAGGGGAAGCATGAAAGTTTGTGAGGCTGGATGTTTTTGAGGAAACTACTGTTGTTGCTGCCTTGATAAGTTTGTTTGGTTGTTTTAGCCAAAATTTGCCAAAGGGGGTGATTGTTAGTTCCATGATTATGATTGGATAAATTTTGGTAAAACATGATTTTGCACTGATGTTAAGCAAGATGTTATAACATCTCCATCTGTTATGGTGGCAGAACTGTTGTCATGTGTTTTAACCAAGATGTCAAGACAGATGTCATGACATCCATCTGCTGTGGTGACAGAACTGTTGTCATGTGTTTTAATCAAGATGTCAAGACAGATGTCGTGACATCTTTGTCTGGTACAATAGGAGTTGATATTTTATATCTTTTGTCAGAGGTGGTTTGGTTTGATGAGATCCTGTTGGATATATCTCATCAGCGTGTGTAGATCAAAGAGATTTATTAGGAACAAAGTGCATATTTAATTGGTGTTCATAAAAAGGATCTTTGAGACATTTTAGGAAACTATAATATATTTGTTTCTACTGTTATGAAGAAGATTCTGCAGGAGTGTACTACAGGGTAAGTTTGGTTAGCTAGAACAGAGTGTATTGGATATCATACTGAATTTTATGACATCAGGTAGCTAACATCAAGGGGGCGTGTTTGTTTTTCTGTTATGGTTCCTGAGTTATCTCAGGCTAGATTTCAGGAAACCTGCTAGGGTTTCTTAGTTATCTCAGGCGAGACTCTAGACAGTGCTAAACATAACATGAAACGACTATGACCTATTTGATTGTACCATGAATTGTGGAGATTGGAGTAACTTGGTTAAACCTAATTTCTATTGCAATTTATGAACATTGAAATCTTCTCTCCCTGTTGTTACTTTTGATCAGCCCAAGCCCAAACTGCATTACTATTTAAGGAGGCGCAGAAGCATGGAAAATTAAGCACTCACAACAAGAACAACTTGAGTGTAAAATAAGGGTTTAGGGTTTTGAGAGTCTTGTGTGTGTGACTTTCTAAGTCACCCTTTGTATCTTTGGATGCATCTTGGTAGACATATTGTTAATTGTTAAATGTTCGCTCAAAGCTTTCAAGCAAGAGTGTATCGTTCTTGATTGAAGCTGTTAAGCAAAATCAAGTATTGTGACTTGAAGAGTGTCTTCTAAAGTCTTCTTTTTGTATTCAAATGTTTACCATTGCTGTGATTGTGGGGAGTGAGAGGTGTCTCTTGTCTAGTGTGTTCTAGGCAGAAATTGCATTGGGTAGAGATTAAGTGAGGAGTTGTAAACTGGGAGTTTAGCTCTGAATTAGTTATGCTAATAGTGGATTTCCTTCCTGGCTTGGTAGCCCCTAGATGTAGGTGATGTTGCACCGAACTGGGTTAACAATTCATTGAGTTATTTATCTTTCAGCATTTATAATTCTGCACAATTTAAATGGTTAGATAAATAGTTTTGTCAGTCTGCAGATGTTACAACTAATGTCATGACATTGTTAATTTTTAAAGGAATTTAAAATGGTCATGTTCTGTCATTGTTCTGTTTTAGCAGAGATCAATGTTATTAGCATCTGAGATCTGCATACCAGAATTTCAATGTTTTTAGACTAAGTGCTTTTCTGAGTGAGATCATTTTGTAATTCTGGAACGTGTAGAATTGTAAAATTCAGCAAGGGAACTTTTTGTGTATATCTTGGTTGAATACTGTCTAATTAGGGATTTGATTGGGTTAAAACTAAACCCGTGAAAAGCTTTTGTTTATGATTAGACATATCAGTCCTAGTTTAGGATAGAGATTAGCGTGTGATAAAATCTTCTAGGTGCTTTGTCATGTCGACTTTAAAATCAATATAGGTTGAAACTCAGGCCGATACTTGAAAGCTTCACATGTTCGAGATCAGCCTAGTGTTATAATCTCACATTTTTTGGTTAGCCTGGTTAAAACCAAGGTATAACACAAAGGTTATGGAACTTGAAGACTCTTCAATCAAAGGTCTATGTTTATGGAGAGAAGACTAACTACTTCAATCCATCATTTGGGAAGGAATATTTGCCCATTCTCTCTCAAGATCACTATGAAGAAAAGTCGCAAATGCACACATCCATCGTCTTGTCCAGGTCTTTGATCTCCCGAAAGAACTAAAAAATCCAAATTTTTGTCTTTAGATTTTAACTGCAATGATTTTCATTCGATCCTACCAAAATTTTGTCATCAGATTTTGTCAGCATCATATTCTTTAGATTTTGTCTGCAACGGTTTTCATTTGATCCTACTGAAATTCCCTTGTCCAAGTCTTTGAACTCTCGAAAGAACTAAAAACTCCAAAAAAAGATTTGTAGCAATCTTAACCTGATCCTACCGAAAATTCCCTTTGGAAAAGAACCTCTTGTATTTATTCACTAGATATCAATCTCCAGAACAATCAAATACAAAACCAAATCGTCAATCAAAAAGAAAATATTCACAAGACATTAGAACACTAATAAATCTCCTCACACTAGATCTTTACACTCTCTCTTAGAGTTTAAACTATAATACACACAATGGAGTTTTGGCGAGAGTTAGAGGATGATGATTTTTTAGAAAAAATCTCACACGCACTAATTCAAAACCTTGCAAATTTATCACTGGAAAAAAATGCAAGTTTTAATTATGCGAAAAGTTGTGTTATAGAAATTGTGAATGAGCATGCAAAAGTCTCTTTTCAAAATATGCACAAAATTTTGCATGTTGTGAACTAGAGAAAGAAAATTTAGATTTATATTTTTGCTTGATAAATACACTAAAAATGAGTAAAGATAGTCATTTGGTTTGAGTTAAGAGAAAGGAAACATAATTTGAGTCTAGCATAGGAATGACTTGACTCATGACTTGCTAATGGCCGACACATGATTCTAAACAAGTACTTTTCTGGCTTAAATCAAAAACATAATTCGAGACAAGAGAATATGTAACTCGAGTCAAGGTTCCATAAACAAAATTCATTTCTCACATCATGCTCATGATTCGAGTCATGCATTTCTCTGACGCGGGTCATGAATCCATAATCTAAATTTTTAGAAATAAAAAATTTCATGACATGTCAAGATTATGTCTGACTTGACTCATGTCGGCGAGAGTTTCAAGATTTATGTCACAACCTTTCTAACATGAATCATTTTGTGTTGACTTTTGGTCAAATACTCTATTTATGAATGCAAAGTATATTTTAATTTGAACCACTCAATTCTAAAAGATGTGCAATAACTTGATGGTGAGTAGAATCAATTACTAAAACAACAATTAATTTGACAAACATAAATCCCTAAAAATTTAAGGATACCCTAGAAGTCGCAATTCAAAATTTTGACTGAAAAGAAAATAATTTCGAGATTTTTTTTTTAACATTTAAATTGATTAAAATACATCTTAATTGATGAGTTTAAGAAAACATGACCCCTTATTATGTGATATTGAGGTAATAATATTTAAACAAAATGGTATTAATATATGAGTTCTATTTCAACAAATTTAATAAGATAAAGAAAGAAAGGTTAAAAAAGGAAGTTATAAATCAAATTATGAAAAAAGTTTACAAAAATGAGACACTAAAGAAGAGAAAAAGGAACCGTGGAGGATTGATATACGGCTACTATAGTCATTATCATCAAATATTAAATAAAAGCATACGACAGTGATACAAGTGTCCATATATACATCATTAATTCAACCCACAACTACCACCCAATATTGATGCACATTATCTTATTTTCTATATAAACCCTCACGCATAAGAACAATACACACACCAATCAAACAAACCAAGAAAAAGAATTGAAAAGAAAGAAAAAAATGGCAAGAAGCATGAAGTTAGCATGTATTGTTTTGGTGATGTGCATGGTAGTGATTGCGCCTATGGCAGAAGGTGCTTTGACATGTGGAACTGTAACCAGTGATATGAGTCCATGCCTTGGTTATCTTCAAGCTCCTAATAATGCTAGCCCTTCACCATCATGCTGTGCAGGAGTGAGGAGGCTTCTTAATGCCGCCACCACCACGCCTGATCGTCAGGCTGCCTGTAACTGCTTGAAAGCAGCTGCCCGTGCTATGTCAAAATTGAATGCTAACAATGCTGCTGCTCTCCCTGGAAAATGCGGTGTTAGCATTCCTTACAAGATCAGTACCTCCACCAACTGCAATGCGTATGTCTTACTATAACTTTCACTATCACTCTTATTTTGAAACATGAGAAAATATGAAATTAATTACTAACTGGTTTTCTTTATTTGTTTATATTTACAGCGTTAAGTTTTGAAGATGGTGGTGTGGTTTTAAGGGTTATCATATGGAAACTTGTCATTAGTATATGACAGTTTAATAATAAGAATAAAATCTAAATAAGAGTGATATATATATAGGATCATCTTACATATGGTCCCATCCTCTTGTAGTTGATCTATAATGTATCCACTGTCTCTTACTATGTTGTTGAATCAATCTACATAATAATGACATATCTTAATTTGAGTTTCTGATTTTAAATTTCCTAATATATATAACGGTAATGCCTATCAATCACCCACGTTAATTGGAAATTTTGAAGAACATCAATTAAATACATACAAAATCTCCGACAAATTTGTTATTGTTCAATCATGCATGTCAATATCTCATTAAATTTCTTAGTACTCTGATTAAGGTGACATCTAAGTCAATCAATTTATTAATATTATACTAATCAAATATCGAGAATATAATTCTCACTTCATCGTCGTTTTGAAGTTCAAAGCCCATCATCGTTGGTTGAGACAGCATGATTCATTTAGTTTGTTTGAAGCTTGATGATATTTCTACTGAAGCACTACAACCTTCCACACTTGTCCCTCTTCTTATGTTGCGATGATTGAAACAATGTACCATTTTGTTTGCTTGGGACTTCAGACATTGATCCTAAGTAAATGGGGATTAATTTTCTTATCGTATTTAACTACAATAAGGTTATAATTCGTTTTATGATTGGATATGAATAAGAAAAGTTTTTTTATATAATTTTAAATGAGCAAACACATTATTTTATAAAAACTCCTCTCTATTAAACCCACATAAAATATTGATTTAATCTAGATTACACAAAAGAATCTAATGACATGTTTTAGATTATAGAATTTAAACCTTATCAATCCCTCAACATAGATTCAAATTATATAATTGAATTCAAATGAAATCTCTGAGTATGGTTTTGAAGTCTATAATTAAAGGTGGAAATAAGACACGCCAAATAACAAGGGCCTAAGGCCTAGCATACACATATTCGGGCCGGTCCATAGTTTTTTAATGTTTAAAAAACCTAGACTTTTTATAAATTTATTTAATTAAAAAGGTTAGCCTCATGTCATAAAAAAATATTTTAATTCTATCAAGTCTACCTTTTTAAATAAATAAGAATAATTTTATTATTATTATCACATATATTATATATATTGTACTTTAAATTAAAATGCAAAACTAAAACTTAGTTATTTTGAAAAACTTTTAAAAATAAGTTGAAAACACCTTATGAATAATGTCATGAGTTGTTTTCATATGTTTTTCTAAACAAATAGTTTCACAAAACTTATGTTACCAAATAAGTTAAGATAAGTCGATGCAAACAAACTTTTATTATTGATCTTGTTTTTTAGTCTATATAAACATTAATTGAATTGTTTATTTACATATATTAAAATAAAATAGACTTTTAAGTAGGTAAATAAATCAATCAGACTTTCGAAGAGTCTAGGATAAGGTCTAAAAATAAGCCTATGATAAATTATAGACCAGACTTACACTTTCATATTCTAAGTAGGTCAGGCCTATCTCGGCCGATCTTATTTCCACCCCTATCTATAGTTTAAAATTGTCTATTATAACACCAATACGCATTTATTTGATAATAATACCTTTATATTTATTCCAACAAAAACAAGAACCTACAAATATATATAAAAATAATAAAATAACATATTGTACTTGTGAAATACATTAAAAAATGGAGACTCTGCTTGGGCCACTAGTGCAGGAAAGACTTTTTACATCGGGTGAAAAACACAGTTTACATCGGGTCTAGGTTCGATGTAAAGCCAAGTGATGTAGTAAATCAAAGATATTTTACATCGGTCCATAGTCTGATGTGAAAAATACATCTACTACATTGGTTGACAGTTAAGTCTGATGCGAAATATGGGTTTAATCATTTTTAAAAATAATATTTTCGCTTTTAACATCGGTTGACATCCAGAACCGATGTAAAATGTATGTTTTTACATCGGTTGGCTTCCAGAACCAATGTAAAATGTATGTTTTTACATCGGTTGCCTTTCTGGCCTGATGTAAAATGCATGCTATCTTTCTTAAAAAATGTATCTTTTACATCGGTTGCAAGGCGCGCCCGATGTAATATGTATGTTATCTTTCTTAAAGAATTAGACTATTTTTTATCAGAATCGATGTGGAATCCCTATAATTTTTTTGGTACCTAATTTTTCATATTTTTCTAACATGACACAGACCACATTTTAGTCACTATTTGGTATGTAATTTTTCTTATTTTTTTAACCAACCTGTTAATTTCATTGCACCAAATAGATAGAATGCACATATTCTTCAAAATAAACAATTGATTTACAAAAGTACTAATCTAGTATACACACAAGTGTACAAAATCAGTGAAAACATACAAAAATATCAAACCATTTATAAGTTATTTCTCACACTTGAATTACCAACATGCAATCCATAAGAAGATGAGTTGTAGCTTCAGTAGACAACACCAAAGTCAAGAAACTCAAATCAGATACATATATAGATAATTTACATAGTCGCAAATTATATAACTCAAAGAAATATTTTTTCCAACGTAGTCGCAAATTATACAATCATCTTGTGTTAATTCTATTGGATCATCAAACACCTACAATACGTAAATAACAATATAAAGTTATTCTTTGAAAATTTACATTAAGTTGCAAAGCGCAAAGTAAATAACAAAGTAAAATTATTTTTATTACCTGCAACCAAGACTCGGTTATATTAGCAGAGACAGTATCCAACATAGTTTTCATAACATAGTATCCACAATCAATAGAGTTATGTTGTTTCCTTGTCTACAAATGAATGACACAATTAGTCAATACATGATAAAATTAAATATAGAATTATAATTTACACCGCGGTTACTTTGGGTTAGAGCCATGTAGCCTTTTTTCTATTGCCATTTGCCATTTGATAAACCCCAAAAGCACTAATTTTATAAGAAAAGTCACATAAAAGATAAAATTACTTTATAGAATTATGTATATAGGATATATAATATATTATAACAAAAGTCACATAAAAGATAAACTTACTTTGTAACAATTTTCGTGATGGTTTGATTAAGTTCTCGATGAAGTGAACAAAAGATGACCACAATATTCTCTCTTGGATAAATGACTATTAATTGTCAATGATCTCTGTACTTGTGTGTGGAAACACAAAAGTCACATAAAATATCTATGTTATCAAAATTAAAAAAATAGAAAACACAATTTCATGCAAACTTACCCATGAATAAATGGTAGTAAGTTACACACTCTCATTTCGTCACGTAACTTATCTTGTATATATTTTTTAACATCTGTTTCAGTTTTTGACACATTATCAACATACACACACCTATAAGGGTCCATAAATCCATATACATCTGATGTGGAATTATCAATACATACACGATAAATATACCTGAATAATTTTAAAATAAATATTAGAATCAAAGTGATGAGAGATATAACATATTAATAGATATTGACAGTAATAAATAAATAAAAATGTACTTACGTGCACCAAACTTGCAAAGTAGACATGTCAAGCCAATGAAAACCCACCAACAACTCTCTGATACACTTAGCTGATATATAAAAAGTAGTGACACTCACACACGGACTTAATTTTATTTCCAAGTGTGTGTCACCCATTTTCAGAACCATGAGTAATAATCTCTGAACATCGTCTTCCACTTCTTTTGTGCTTCCTATTGCAGCTGAACAACTTCCTTTTCAAATTCCATCGATAACTTTTATGGGTTGCAACACCTTACGCTCTTCAACCAACTTTTGATGAAAATCGACTCTAAGTTTTGCTTCCAATTCAGATGAAAATTACACAAGTTGTTCTTGTACATCTATATGTTGCCGTTGACGTGAAGAAGACCTTCCAAAGAAAGTGCTAATTTTATGGTGTTTTCCAACACCATGAACATGACCGCCATGTTCAGATGTTCCAATGGCTGCTATTAAGATATGGTTACGTCCATCTGGAACAAAGACACCCTTTTCAACTTCTTCAACTAGATAATCCTACAAAATGCAAAAACCAAAACTAACTTCAATAGTTTTTATCAATCACAACTATAATGATACTTGAAGTATTTTCTAAATTTTAGTTACAATTTTCTCAGCAACAACTTGTGTAGACTTTGATGTGTATTCTCCCCCTTTCTTTTGTCGTGCTCTCTTCCATACTTCATGGCGTGACGGTGGAGATGGACTACCATTATCATCTAATGTGGAATCATCTCTCGATTATCTCCTTTCATTTTTCAGTTTCTCTTCAAGCAAGCGATACCCTCCACGTGATAATATGTGTGGGTATACATTCCTAGCCACACTTTCCATACCCTTTTGACTTTTTTCCTATTATAAACTTAAAAAGTTATTGATCACTAAACATAATAAAAAATTTATGCACAAAAAAAAATATATAACTCCTACTAACCTTAAATTCAGGGGTATCTTGAGACTTCAGAAACTCTTTCCATGTTTCTTCTTTAATATAATTATATTTGACATGTGCAGGATGGCAGCCTTCTTTGGGATTTCTAATATATTCTTTTGTTAATTGTGTCTTAAAACCTCTTCATTGCACTCCTGCATATTTAATACATTCACCCTTCAACGGATCCTTCTTTTGATCATCACATTCTGGAATAGTGAAATGAGCCTACACATATACATAAATAATTTGTTGTTAGTATATGGCATATGTTGTTAGTATATGATTATAAAATATAATAAAATGTTGAATTTAAAATACCTTAAGATCAATCTAAATAGCATTTTCATGTCTTTACGTATGTCTTTCCACTCATCTATCAAAATAATACATCTCTTCCGAGCAAGAGATGCTACATAACTCCTAAAAGTTGAAACATTTTTACCAACACCAGTACAATCATAGGTTCTTGGATCAAACTCGACCTTTATCTTTTCACCCATTTGATGAACTTTTTCAATTTGTGCCATCATAGTGGGACTTCTAAATCTTCTTTTATTAAGGTTACTAGATGAAGAAAGGTTGTCGGTTGAATCAGCCATGTATCTGTTTACACAAAATAAAAATAATTAAAAAATCAAATCAAGCACAAAATAAAAAACAATTAGACATCAAATTAAGCACAAAATAAAAATAATTAGAAATCAAAGTAATGTCGAATTAACTTATAAAAAAACCTTACTAGTTCTCCCATATCCCTTCTTCATGATTTATGCAAATAGCATGCACATCATCCTCTTCATTTTCTTCAATGAAAGTAGGCACATTTATTGAGAAATGAGGAGTTTTAGAAATATCGAGATTTGCATCTTGATTTTCATCACTACCATGCACCTTTCCTTGTATAACCACTGACCATCTTTTATTAGAAGGATCTGTGAAATAAAACACTTGTTTTGCTTGAGATTCCATGACGAAAGGTTCATCCGCATAAGCTAACTTGCTAAGATCAACTAGTGTAAATCCAAATTTATCGATTCTTACACCACTGTTGATATCAATCCATTTACATTTAAATATAGGAACTTTGAAAAAAACATAATCAACTTCCCAAATCTCTTTAATCACTCCAAAGTAGAGTATAAATGCCATAACCGAGTTTTTATCTTTAGAACTAGAGAAGTGCATGAACTCGGCCACAGTCATAACCCCACTATTTTGCATGGTACTACGGTCATCCTTTGACTCTATATAAAAGGAAGTTTTATTAATATCATATCCACTCCAAGTTATTATGTTACATTTAGGCTAATAGGACAATCATTTAATTGTATTAGAAGCACTATAATCATTAGCAATTTTTTATTTAAACCACTCAAAGAAACTCTTATTATGCTCTTTTAACAATCCTCTTTCATTCATCTTGTGGTACTTTTTCTTTATGATGCTTTTGTGAGTAGATAAGTAAGGTTGAACTCCATCCGTGTTATTCAATATATACAAATGCGCTTGAACAACCACCCCAATACTTAAGCTCTTGACCTTTAAACCTTGTGTACCCACACCCTCACATCTTCCATCATGACGAGACATAGGAACCCCCACAACATCCACTTCTGACAAATAGTTTGAACAAAACTCAATTTCTTCTTCGGAAATGTACCTCTCAATAATCGATGCTTCCGGACGGTGTGGGTTTTTTGTATACCCTTTTAGGATCTTCATGTATCGCTTTGTTGGATACAGCCACCGTAAATAAATTGGACCATATAATCTAATCTCCCTAACTAGAAGAACAATCAAGTGAACCATAATATCAAAAAATGAAGGAGGAAAATGCATCTCTAATTTGCACAAGATAAATGCAGCCTCATTTTCCAAATCGGCTAACTTTAATGGATCAATGGGTTTACAAAAAATTGCATTGAAAAATAAGCACAACCTAGTTATAGTCTTCCTAACATTGTTAGGCAATATCCCACGAATAGCCACTAGTAGTAGCTGTTGCATTAAGACATGATAGTCATGAGATTTTAAGCCAATTAATTTGAGATCTTTAACTGATACAAACCTCTTGATATTTGATTAGTAACCATGCGGCATTTTAATACTTTGTAAACACTCACAAAAACTTATTTTCTCTTTTTTAGACTAAGTGTAGCAGGCAGGAGGCAAATATATCTTGTTACTTATATGTTATAGAGTTAACTCTTCTCGTATACCCATCAAACCCAAATCCAGAAGAGAATTATAACCATCTTTTGTCTTGCCTTGAATGTTGAGAAGTGTTCCGATTAAACTATCACATACATTTTTCTCCACGTGTATCACATCAATACAATGTCTTACATCAAGAACAGACCGATATGGAAAATCAAAGAAAACCGACCTCTTATTCCATATATTTTTCACAGTAGATTGCTTTTGGTACTTTCCAAAGACAACATTAATGCCCTGTTGTCGTTGATAAACTTCCTCTCCAGTTAAGGGCAATTGAGTAACACCATGTTCTTGTTCCCCATTGAAAGCTTTTCGCAATATACAATATGGATGATAACGATTTACAAATTTTCGATGCTCGAGATAAACAGTCTTATTTCTTTTTTCAAGTTGATGGTAACACGTGTCTTTTTCACATATAGGAAACACTTTATGCCCTTTAACTTTATACCCAGACAAATTTTCATATGCTAGAAAATCGTTGATGGTGCAAAACAACATGGCAGACATATTGAAATGTTCACCAGAATACACATCCAAAACATCCACCCCTTCCTCCCACAACACTCTTAAGTCATCAATCAGTGGACTTAGATAAACATCTATGGCATTTCCTGGTTGTTTTAGGCTCGATATCATCATCGATAATATAATATATTTACGCTTCATGCACAGCCTAAGAGATAGGTTGTAAACCATCAGGAGAACAGGCCAAGAAGTATGGTTAGTACTTAGATTATCAAACGAATTCATTCCATTAGTAGAAAGTCCAAGTTTAAGGTTTCTCGACTCTTTTCCAAAATTTGGAAACAAAGAATCTATTTTCTTCCATTGCAAAGAATCAGCTACATGGCGAATTTTTCCATCACATTTTCTCTCTTCTGCATGCCATCTAAGATTCTCTGCGTCATTTTCATTAGCGAATAATATCTTGAACCTTGAAACTATTTGTAGGTACCATACTACTTTCGCAGGAGGACCCTTTTGACCACCTCATCATCACTAGAATCATCGTCTTTCTTTTTGTAGCGTGACGCCTTGCACTTCTTACATCCTCTTTTCTATATAATATGCAATGGTTAGGGCATGCATGTATCTTTTCATACTCCAAACCCATCAGACACAATAATTTCTTCGCCTTGCAATAACGATTTGGCATTATGTTACCTTCTGGAAGCATTTGTATCAGCAATTCAAGCAATTCGGTAAAACTTTTGTCAGTCCATTCATTATTTTCCTTCAAATTATAAAATTTTAACACGGCTGATAAATGTGTAAAATTTGTGCATCTCGGGTACAAAGGTTTATCCTTGTCACTGCATAAAGTATCATACGCATGTGCCCTCATAAACGAATCTTGTCCAATATCATGCATCATGTCTTCCAGACATCATTTATTTCTACACAAATGTTATCTCTTTGGGACACATTTGACTTTGCTACTACATCATTGTGACATATCCATTATGTATAACTTTGACAAATCCCTTCACAAATTAGATGATCCATAATTCCTTTCTTATTAAGTTTTGGTTCTTAATTTTCACAACGAACACATGGACAAAGAAAAAGCACATGATGACTTTTTTCAGCATTACTTTTAGGAGGAGGAAGATTTTTTTTAGCATTACTTTCAGCAAACTGTATAAATTCCATCACTCCATGTTCGTACTCAACACTTAATCGATTAGCTCTCATCCAACTATGATCTATACCTATATTCCGAAATTAACCCATACAGACTCAAATCATTGGGACACCTACAATATTTGCTCTTTTGGACACATTAGAGAGAATAAAAGTCTCTACGTGTAAACACGTAGCATTAAATTAAATCATAAAAATCATTCCTAACAAAATGGTATTATCATAAAAATTCTATTACTCAAGAATAATACATTTATTCCTAACAAAATGGTATTATCATAAAAGTTATTCCATCATTATTATTCCTAACAAAATGGTATTATCATAAAAATTATTCCTAACAAAATGGTATTATCATAAAAATTAACAAGAATAATTGTTTAGAAACTATCTATCACATGAATGAATGTTTACAAATATCTAGTTCATTGCTTTGAAGGGAAAAGCATAAGTGTCATCGTACTCCTTGCTTACTTGATGCTAAGAAAGTAATTAAACCTATGAATACAATATTGCCTAAAGTTAGAACTAATATTTTTGGGGAGCCAAATTAATCTCCATAACCAAATCAATGTTGCAATACTTATAACTAAAAGTTTCAATTTTAACAACAAATTATGCTATCCGATAAGTTATTTTCATTGTTACGTACCATAATGCAAGCTAGATTTGCACTGTGATGCATGAATTTCACATTTATAGAAGCATGGAATGCTATGAAAAAATTATTAATGAAAAAAGTTTACATAATTGCGATATTCAAGAAAAAGAAAGTGTTGTGGTGGCGGAGAAGATGAAAGGGTCGCGGCGGTGAGAAGACGAAACCGTCGCGGCGGCTGTGAGAATATGCTATGCAGAAAGAAGAATCAAAATCAAAATCCAAATCAAAATTTCTTTTTTTTCTTCAGCTAAAGCCTCAAAATCAAAATTCAATCAAACATTAACATCAGTAACTTTTAACCAAATACATATACCAGTAAAACTCAAAACAAGAGATTTATAACAACCTAATTGTTGAGGAATTTGACCGTGGCGAGATTCAGAACAGCGAGACGGTGAGGAAGTTGGAAGATTGGTGCCGCAGAGAGAGAGGTTGTTGAGGGAGAATTTGTAGATTCGGCCGATGAAATGTTGTTGATTGCGCCGTTGGAGAGAGAGGTTTGTTCGTTCTAGTTGTTGAGGGAGAGTAAGATTCGGCGAAGTAATGATATGCTTAATTTTTGTAATAGGGTATTAGTTTTAAAGTATTTTTACATCGGTTGGCATGTGGGCCGATGTAAAATCCTTTCACGGAGACCATTTTATATCAGTTGCAATTTATGGCCCGATGTGAAATATGAAATTCATTATTAATTATTTTTTCATTGAGAACTTTTTACATCGGGCACAAATTAAGGACTGATGTGAAATCCTTTCTTATTATTTTTTCATAGAGAACTTTTCACATCAGTTGCTATTGCGACCCGACGTGAAATCCTTTATAACAAATCTTCACATTATTTACGAAATTGTCACCTTGTTTTCTTTTTCATCAATGAACTTTTCACATTGGATGCAAATCCATGCTCGATGTGAAATCCTTTATAACAAAATTTCTTATTATTTTGCCACCTTGTTATTTTTCACATTAGTGTAAATATATGTCTGATGTAAAATCCTTAAATCAAATATTTTTCACTTCATATTGTTATCAAATCTGATGTAAAATCCTTTGACAAATATTTTTAACACCATATATCTTAAAATCTGAAGTAAAATCATTTAACCAAATGTTTTATTTTTAGTAGTGGTGTATGATTGCAAGACACATTCTATATTTGGTTTATTAAAATTATTGAATCTTTATTCCAATCCCAGACCATAAATATCCAGCATATGATTCATAGGTAATATAGTAAGGAGGGATATGTGTCTTGTTCAGGTGGCTTGGGGTGACATCCACCCGTTTATTACTTTCCTTTTAGGGGTGTCTCTCTTCAGGCTCTTTGGACTGCTTTTTTCTAGGCCTAATAAATTATTCTAATCACTAGTCCCACAACTATGAAGTCTGTGAATATTGAAATGATTAACTTAAAATAGGTAGTGGTCATAGTGTTGTCTTTGTTAATGAAGTTTTAAAGAATTGTTACTGATGAGTCCCTCATGCGTTGCATTGGGAAAGTTCCTCAAGAGTTGCTTCTTACAAATCACTAATACAAATAATATATTTTACCTCAACAAATTAAAAATAGAGGTTAAATGACCTGAAACACGCCATTTTAACTTTTTAAGCTTTGATTCTAAACTTGTACAATTTTGTGCTTTATTTGGAACCAAAATGACACCTTTATTTTATAAATCATTTTTTCTTTGTTTTTCTTGAAAAATGACATTGAATGTTGATTAATATTTTATTTTACAAAATTGAACCCATCTTATACCTCAATTGTTTTCCCTTAAATTTTCACCAACCAAGATATAAACACTAAACAATATTTTATTCTGACATCAAAATGTTAAGTTTCATTTACTTTTTATTATTTCTCATAAGCTTTTTGCGCCTATCGAACGAAAGAAATACCATTCTTCATCTTCTCCATTTAATGAATTAAAACACCATTTTTCATCTTCTCCAAGGAGGAAGGAAGCTTGATAAGGAAACTCAAACCTCAAACCAACACATTTCTTTTACTCTCTCATCACGTTTTTAATATATAAAACTTTATCTATGACTATGTCTGTAATGTTATTGTTGTTGTTGTTGTTTTTATTTTTGTTGTTGTTATGGTTTTTGACACATAGGATATAATGTTGTGTTGTTTTCGAGTATTTGTAGTAGTTGTTTTTTTTTTTTGAGATGGAATGTTCATTGTTGTTTATTATGTATGATTTTTATTTTATTTTCATAAGTTTTATGTGATTATGGATCGTAGTTGGATGAAAGTAAATAGATTAAGTAAAGAGTATGATAACGAAGTGATTCAGTTTCTTGAATTTGCGGAAAAAAGTATTTTTGGAAATAAAGGAATTTTTTTTGTCCTTGTAAAAAATGTCAAAATACGCAAAAACATTTAAAGGATGATATATTTAATCATTTAGATTGTGATATAATTATTCAAAATTACACTAAATGGGTATGACATAGTGAAGTGACAAAAAAAACATGTGTAACATATAGTTGAAGTTGATGAGTATATGAATGATACTCTAGAAGATATGATCTGTGATATTAGATGCTTTTAAGAAAGTCCATGTGGAAGATGCTTGCAAAGTGATATGAAAGAGTCGTTATTTCCAGATTCAATATTTGCAAAGTGTTAAGACTATTTAATCTTAAAAAATGTGTGGGTGGACGGATTAAAGTTTCACTTAATTGCTTCAACTATTGCAAGAAATGCTTCTAGAAGGTAAGATGTTGTCAAACCGTAGTTATGAGGCCAAGAAGATATTGTGTCCAATCGGTTAGGACTATGTCAAAATACTTGCATGCCGTAATGATTGTATATTATACACGAAAGAGTATGAAAACTTGAAGAAGTTCTCGGAGTGTGGGGAGTCACGCTACAAGCAAAAGGACAATGATGTTAAAAATGATAATGGAACATAACTAGAAATGGCGTTCCTGCCAAGGTGATGCGATACCTACCAATAATTCAAAGGTTTGAATGCAATTATAGATCAAAGATTATGTGATAGAAAAATATGCCATGTAGCTTATTCGTTGCAATTCTAGAAGACTAGTTTGTTGTTTCTAGATTTTCCCTTGAGCCGTTGTCACAAACGAGTCAAAAATGAGTTTAAAAGGGTCATATATGGAAGCGTCCCTCGAGTCATATCACAAGGATTCTTGAATGATTTAACTAACGATCGAAACAATAAAAGGGGGTTTGAGATTTCGATAAAGATTACAATTAATAGAATTTTATTACGAATAATATTGACAAATTAATCTACTATTCGGTTTCCAACTTATCATTGATTAATATAATTCCAAAGTCCTAAACATTTTTAATCCCGTTTTGATTACAATAATAATAACAAACGCAAGTGATACTAATATATGATATGTGTTCCTAATTTCTGAATTAAGCCAATGGACTAAGCACATGTGAAACAAGCAAACGTGATTGTGGCACAAAACATACATCAATCGAAATAAATCAATTATATTCTATAAAAAGCAAATGAATTAACCAAATAATGGAAACTAAATTAAGTAATCATATTTATAGAAATTATTGAAAAGGAATTAAAATTGCTTCGAAAATTTTCAAAAACCTCAAAATGGATGGAGACACGGTTGCGGCAGATCAATCCCTAGGGCGTTATTTCTCCATAGAATCGTAATATCTCTTTTAATTTTATGATTAATTAATACCCTGGCAGTAGCATTGCATTTTGGTTAAAATTTACAAGAGAAATCAGACCCTAATAGCAACCGACCCAAAAAAACATAATAACGGCCCAAAACTAATTATTTTATTAAGTATGGAGATAAAAAATATTATTCGACCCTTTTGCACCCCGAATCAGCTTTTTTCTTCCACTCAAAATTTGTAGATTATCCTCTCAGATTTCCAACGCATGTTAGAACACGTCAAACTGCATCCCGTAGCTCAAGTTATGATATGCACACTGAGAAGGTGTCCAATTACCGCTTATTCAGAAAATAATTAAATGAATTAAAATAAAAGCATAAATAAGATAAACTTGGGAAAGACACTAAAAGCGATAAAATAAAAGCAACAAGTCATAAAAATCTATTAGCACAAAGTAAAATGTGGTGCATTAAAATACAGTGATCGAATTTCCCCACACTTAAACCCTTGCACTCTGAGCAAAATTCTAAAGTCAAAATTTAGAATAGAGTAAAAACAAGAAAAAGAGGAATACAATAGATCATGCAATTTTAAAGATTTTCGGGATCACATATGGGTAAGTGAAATCCTCATTTTAAGCTTCAAGTAATATGGTGTCAGTGAGTAACTTTTTGTGACAATCAAAGCAAGTAAGAAAGCAATTAACCAAATAGTACATCATAAGTAGTAATATCCTCAAAGGATAAGTTCTCTCAACTCTCAAGTGCTTATGTTATTGTTTACACTCAAAGCACATCATAAAAGTTATCAATTTCATTAACTTGAAAAGAATCTAACATCCACACTTAAAATATATGCACACAAATATCAAAAGAGCTTTATTTAAGTAGTAAATAGGTCGAGGTAAGGGTAGGATAATTCCTAAGGGGTACTAGGCTAAAATTTAAATGGGCAAAAGAAATATGAAAGTAGTTGCAAGAGTTGAACAAAAATTTCATTCACTTTTCAAACAACAACTTTGCAATCATTTTCTCTTTTTCTATCTGTTTTATTTTTTTTATTTTCTTTTTCAGAAGGAACACGGACATAAAAGTAATATCAATTGTCATCCTTCTTTTCTCTTTTTTTTTTCTTTTTTTTTTCTTTTCTGTCAAATTTTAAAATATCACATCTATATTACCTCAACCCCACACAACTTCAAACAAGACTCTTTTAACCCTTTAAATAGGGTAGTAACATTATTTTTTACTTTTTGGCTTATAATGAGTTTCAAACAAAGAATGTGATAAATAGGCTGAATGGGGATTCGAACAAGGGATTCTATTTTTAAGGTTGACTTTTTGGCTAAGTGGCTAAAAAAAAAACAGAAACAACTTATCTTTATCATATCAGTGTGCACAAGTAATCAAACAATTTTAAAGAAAAAGTTAGAACAAATTCTAGAGACTAACATACATGAGTGAAATCACACATGAAAGAAAGAGATTGATTTTTTTTATGTTATCCATTATTAGCCTCAAAATCCACATATGTTAATGATTTACCACAAATGATGCACAATTCAGAATTTTTCATGCTTATTATACTAAGAATGAATAACAAAGCACTCACATCACACTACGAGTCTTTAGTCAAGAGAACAAAAATTACTCACACTTGCAATTTCAAAAACCAACGAAAAAACATGCATATTTGTTTAAGAAAAAAAAACAAAAAAAAACAAGAAAAGTAAATGAAGAAAACAAAAGAAAAGAAGTAAATGACATTCTCCCCCACACTTAAAATACACATTGTCCTCAATGAAAGAAACAAACATAAAATAAGAGAGAGAGGAGAGAGAGGAAATAACATACCAAAGTATTCAAGGCGGATATATGATTGAATAAATATTCTTTCCCAATTAGAGCTCTTCTACCGTTTCTTTTTCTAATGTGGGGCTCTTATGGAATAGTTTAGGCAATGTCCATTGACTTTGAAACTTTTATCAGTATATTCACTTTTTATTCTTTGATCAAACAATATTCTTCTATAGTTAAAAGTGTCGAATGAAAAAGTGAAAGAGATCTTCTCTTTGTCTTCAGGTGCAATATAGATCTTATTTTCCAAAACATCCAAAATACAAGGGTTAAGCCACCTTTGGGATTGTCTCACTGCTTTTGCTCCATATTCAAGTAACTTTTTATGCATACACATGGATGAGCTAATAACAGAAATTCCAACAACCGTCCATCCAATTGCATTATTATGTTTCCTCAATAATTGGTTTCAACTTTTATTAAATTCTAAAATCGCAGGGAGTGGATTTAGCTTTAAAGTGGGTGTTTGCTCATTAGATGGAAAAATTTTGACAGCAAGAGCTACATTTACATCTGCAACATCATATTCGCCAGTAGAAATCTCATAAGAAATATCATAAGAAATATCGCCTTATAAAACATCTTTAATTTTAGTACAAACTGAACATAATTGAGTATCAGTACAAACGTCACAAGTATTAGTGTCATCAAAATCAGACAAATAAGAGAAATCAACAAAAAGTGAATCACGTGCAATAAATTCTCTTAAAGTTCGTTAAGCTTCACTGATATTAAAATCTCATTATGTAACTAAAAAACATAACAATACTAATAATTCTAATAAAATAAAGTATGAAAATAAAATATAATAAAATATTACTGAAAACCTAATAAAACAATTAAAATCTAATAAAATATAATGAAAAATCGACAAAAAAAAATCTAAAATTATGAAAATATCACTAAAAATTATATTAAATAAAATAAAAAAATCTACAAATTTTTTTGAATTTTTTTAAAAATATTCAAATAAAATAGAAAAAAGAAAAGTATTTGCGGTTTTTAGGGTCGAAATCCCTTAGAAGTGTCTCCTAAAGTACACACACACACACACACACACACAAAATCCTTTTCCAAATACTTTGAAAAATATTTGGAAGTTATCTCCGATGAAATGGGAGTTTTAAATTAGCTACAAGTAGTTTTTGACTTAGCTAATCGATTAGAGCATTTGTCTAATTGATTGGAAATGTTCAAACTTAAAGCCCAAGCTATCTTGAAGGCACCTTGGTTTTGGGGAACGACTAGAAATATTTTTTTACATGTACTTCTAATTGATTAGGAATAAGTGTTAATCTTTTAGATAACGATAAAATGCATTTATTTGAAATTCCCTTTTAAGTCAATCACGGACCTATAAATAGAGGTTTCATTTTTCATTTCAAATCATCCAGAATTGTGTTTTTACACATTCATCTCTCTCTCTCTCTCTCTCTCTCTCTCTCTCTCTCTCTCTCTCTCTCTCTAAACATTTCTTTAAGTTTCTCTCACTAGATTTTTAGACTAAGTGATTTTGTGAGTGAGATCATTTTGTAATTCTGGAATGGGTTGAATTGTAAAATTTACCAAGGGAACTTTTTGTGTATACCTTGGTTGAATACTGTCTAATTAGAGATTTGATTGGGTTAAAACTAAACCCGTAAAAAGTTTTTGTTTAGGATTGGACATATCAGACCTAATTTAGGTTAGAGATAAGCGTGTGATAAAATCTTCTAGGTGCTTTGTCACGTCAATGTTAAAACCAATATAGGTTAAAGCTCAGGCCGATACTTGAAAGTTTTACATGTTCGAGATCAGCATAGTGTTATAATCTCACATTTTTTAGGTTAGCCTGGTTAAAACCAATGTATAACACAAAGGTTATGGAACTTGAAGACTCTTCGATCAAAGGTCTATGTTTATGAAGAGAAGACTAACTGCTTCAATCCACTATTTGAGAATGAACATTGGCCCATTCTCTCTCAAGATCACCATGAAGAAAAATCGCAAACGCACACATCCATCGTCTTGTCCAAGTCTTTGATCTCTCGAAAGAACTAAAAAATCCAAATTTTTGTCTTTAGATTTTGACTGCAACGATATTCATTCGATCCTACCAAAATTTCCTCGATCCTACCAAAATTTTGTCATCAGATTTTGTCAGCATCATATTCTTCAGATTTTTTCTGCAACGGTATTCATTTGATCCTATTGAAATTCCCTTGTCCAAGTCTTTGAACTCTTGAAAGAACTAAAAACTCCAAAAAAAAGATTTGTAGCAATCTTAACCTGATCCTACCGAAAATTCCCTTTGGAAAAGAACCTCTTGTCTCCAGAACAACCAAATACAAAACCAAATCCTCAATCTGAAAGGAAATATTCACAAGACATTAGAACACTAATAAATCTCCTCACACTAGATCTTTACACTCTCTCTTAGAGTTTAAACTATAATACACACAATGGAGTTTTGACGAGAGTTAAAGGATGATGATTTTTTAGAAAAAATCTCACACGCACTAATTCAAAACCTTGCAAATTTATCACTGGAAAAAAAATTCAAGTTTTAATTATGCGAAAAGTTGTGTTATAGAAAATTGTGAATGAGCATGCAAAAGTCTCTTTTCAATCTATGCACTAATTTTTGCATGTTGTGAGCTAGAGAAAGAAAATCTAGATTTATATTTTTGCTTGATAAATACACTAAAAATTAGTAAAGATAGTCATTTGGTTTGAGTTAAGAGAAAGGAAACATAATTTGAGTCTAGCATAGGAATGATTTGACTCATTACTTGCTAATGACCGACGCATGATTCTAATCAAATACTTTTCTGACTTAAATCAAAAACATAATTCGAGACAAGAGAATATGTAACTCGAGTCAAGGTTTCATAGACAAAATTCATTTCTCACATCATGCTCATGATTCGAGTCATGCATTTCTCTGACGCAGGTCATAAATCCATAATCGAAATTCTTAAAAATAAAAAATTTCATGACATGTCAAGATTATGTCTGACTTGATTGATGTCGATGTGAGTTTCAAGATTTAAGTCACAACTTTTCTAACATGAATCATTTTGTGTTGACTTTTGATCAAATACTCTATTTATGCATGCAAAGTATATTTTAATTTGAACCACTCAATTCTAAAAGATGTGCAATAACTTGATGGTGAGAAGAATCAATTACTAAAACAACAATTAATTTGAGAAATATATAACCCTAAAAATTCAAGGATACTCTAGAAGTCGCAATTCAAAATTTTGACTAAAAAAAAAATAATTTTGAAAATTTTTTTAACATTTAAATTGATTAAAATATATCTGAATTGATGAGTTTAAGAAAGAAAAAAATTGAATATTCACTGTAATTAAATATTATTTGGGATACTTTTAGTTTTAAAACATGACACGTTATTATGTGATATTGAGGTAATAATATCTAAATAAAATGGTAAGGGTGATCATCTTTATTTAATTTTTAAAATTATTCTAAATATTAAAATAATAGTATTAATATCTGAGTTCTATTTCAACAAATTTAATAAGATAAAGCAAGAAAGGTTAAAAAAGGAAGTTAAAGAAGAGAAAAAGAACAGTGGAGAATTGATATACGACTACGATAGTCATTATCATCAAATCATTAAATAAAAACATACGATAGCGATACAAGTGTCCATACATCATTAATTCAACCCACAACTACCATCCAATTTTGACGTACATTCACCAAAAATTCGTCACTCTAGTCGTCTTCACACCTTATCTTATTTTCTATATAAACCCTCACGCATAAGAACAATACACACACCAATCAAACAAAGTAAGATAAAGAATTTACAAGAAAGAAAACAAAAATGGCAAGAAGCATGAAGTTAGCATGTGTTGTTTTGGTGATGTGCATGGTAGTGATTGCGCCTATGGCAGAAGGTGCTTTGACATGTGGAACTGTAACCAGTGATATGAGTCCATGCCTTGGTTATCTTCAAGCTCCTAATAATGCCAGTCCTTCACCATCATGCTGTGCAGGAGTGAAGAGGCTTCTTAGTGCCGCCACCACCACGCCTGATCGTCAGGCTGCCTGTAACTGCTTGAAAGCAGCTGCCGGTGCTATGTCAAAATTGAATGCTAACAATGCTGCTGCTCTCCCTGGAAAATGCGGTGTTAGCATTCCTTACAAGATCAGTACCACCACCAACTGCAATGCGTATGTCTTTTATAACTTTCACTCTTATTTTTCGGTTGGTTTATTTTGAAGCATGAGAAAATATGAAATTAATTACTAACTGGTTTTCTTTATTTGTTTATATTTACAGCGTTAAGTTTTGAAGATGGTGGTGTGGTTTTAAGGGTTATCATATGGAAATTAAACTTGTCAATAGTATATGACAGTTTAATATTAAGAATAAAATCCAAATGAGAGTGGTATCCATAGGATCATCTTACTGTATCCAGTGTCTTTTACTATGTTGTTGAATCAATCTACTTAATGACAAGTTTTTGTTTTACATACTGACATGTTTAATTTTAGTTTCTGCTTTTATATTTCCCTATATGTATCACGTTAATGCATAAAAAAGAATATTTATCACCATATCACTTAAAATAATAATAATTAATAAACGTGTTTTATTCTTTTACTAAATAAACAAAAAGATTAAAAGTATTAAGTACACTCCACTAATCACATCCTCCTATAAATTGAAAAAAATTATTGTTATCAATTGTATATATTTCAGAATTAATTTATTATAAAATAATTAGAAATTTAGATTCAAAATACGAAAGTATCGAATTCATGAACAAAACATACTTCATCAAATCACATAAAAGTCAAAGTGTTACATGTTAATCAACAATAGTAAGATGGAAATTTTTAAAAACATTAATTAAAAATTAAAAACAAAAAGTATTATAGATAGAAAAAATTAGTTAGTTTTTTATCAGATTCAACCATGCACGTTGAAATCTCATCAAATATATTGAGAAGAATTGAGCTTGAACAAATTACACAATCAAATATTATTAAGGAGACATCTAACTCAAGTCTATCATACAAACCAAACATCAAGAATAAGGTTCTCACTTTTCTATTGTTTCGAAGTTCATGTTTTTGAAATGAACACGTGCATCATTGATATGTAGTTGATACAATGATCCTTTTGGTTTGTTTGAGGTTTGACGATATCATCGATTGATAGACGGTAACTCTCAATTAATGAACATGTGACTCCACACAAAAAAGGGGGTGAATTGTGGAGGTTTGAAAAATATTGGTTTAAAATAAAATTATTTTCTAAATTAGAATTTAAAAATATTTTCAAAAAAAAAGTTTGGATATGCAACAAAAAATCAGAGTAAAGGAAAAGAGATAGATAACACTAGAGATTTATAGAGGTTGAGTCTAAGGCAGATGACCTACTCCTCTTCTCAAAAATTATTCTTGAGAGTATTCAATCATGTTTGAGACCTTTTAGAAGGTTAAACCCATGAACCCCCTTATATAAAGAAAATGAAGTTTAAGGTTTACTTACAACCTAACAGCTAACAGTTGAATGAAGCAGTTAGTCTTCATGTCAAGTAGTGACCAGACATTTGAGTGGTTAGTCTTCATGTGAAGTAAGATCAGAGATTTTATATCGAGCTTAGCTCAAGAAACGATATGAAGATTTGTCACTAGTTATATTGACGGACCCATAAGGGGATTTTTTCCTCATGTGGGGAAACTCACGAACCAAATGGAGACTAACAATAATCCTCCAAATAAAGCTTTTAACAGTTTTAGCTCATACTCAAAAATTACTTCGTAAGGAAATAAAGAGGAAAAAGAAATCTTGATGAATTTACAACAATACCCCTTTAAGAACAACTTCCTCATTAAACCCAAGAACATTTATCAAGGCCTTATGGCTAAAAATATGTGAAAGAATGAAAATAATTTAGAGAGATATTTAAAGAGATGAAGACGATATATTTCACATTTACTAGATGAAAAGAAATGAAGGGGGTGTGTATAACTATAGGCAACAATATGGGTCATAAAATAAAACGATCCATGCGCAAAATTAACTCACTTAATTAATTAGGTTCTAAGTATAATGGACTTGGTACAATAAATAATCTTTTATTTGACCCCAAATTTGAAGTTTTTGTATGTGTGTGTGTTGTTGTTGTTGTGTGTGCGCGTTTATGTTTTATACATGATACTTTACAAAAGCGCCGTTGTGTTTTTATAGAACAATGATAACTCATTAGACATGATCAGGCAAGCTTTCACACTTCCTCTCTTTCATACTTTAAAGCTTTAAGTCATTTGTCAGATAAACCAATCACATAATCACTTCACTTTAATCGTAATGAATATCAGGCTTAATACTATGCCAAAATCATAGGATATCACTAGTGATCAAAAAACCCTAAGTTTCTAGCTTGATTCGTAGGAATAACTTAATCAACCATATTTTGCATCTTTGACCACTTGAACTTTCTTGTCTTAATGAATTGTTGTTATCAAGTCACATTAAAGGATGTTACATCTTCAAGTTTTTTCATTATCAAAATCATGATGTTATCAAGACCAAACACATATTGATTATCTATGAGTTTTAATCACTTTATAGTTGCAAGCACATAGTTCCATATCAACAATTGTTACTCTTCTTCTATCGTGATGGTTGAGACATTGATCCATTTAATTTGTTTGGGGCTTGAGATTAAATAGTTAAACACTCACATTTCTCCTAAAGAAATCAAAATGGGTCTCCTAGTTATATTAAACTACATTAAGGTTATTGTTTTTATGATGTAACTACAAATGGACCAAACTCATTATTTTATACATGTTTCAAATTATAGAATCTAGGTCACACAAAAGAATCCAATGACATGTTTTAGATTATAGAATTTGGACCATATCAACCCCTGATCAGCATGAGTATGAATTATAGAATTAAATTTAAATGACACCTCTCAAAGTGATTTCGAATTCTATTATACGAGCTTGTATGTTACAACATCAAGATCCATTTCTTTGATAACTAATTATAATATTTCAATATATGAAAAAATATCAAATTATATTTTTAAAAAAAGTAATAGTTGCACTAAAAATTCAAAAATCACATATAAAGTAACATACAAGAGGTATGATTACCAATCAAGAGCTACACAAGACTTTGAAGCTAGCCAAGAAGGTTATTCAAGTGTTTAAGGGTAGATATCTTTGTCAGAGAAGTCAGAAGATCCTCAGAGAGAGTGGTTGAAACCAAGGTGGTGTGCCTCCTAACTTGAGAGTTGTGGGAGCTCCTCAGATGATTCTGAAGCTATGAGGATGTACTTGAAGCTTTGAGAGAGCTTATGAGATGTCTTGAAAGCCATCATGAAGCCTAGACAGGACATTGTGCAAGATTAAGAAGCCTCAGCCATGATTAGTGTGATTAGGGTTTGACTGGGTCAACCCTAGGTCAATTGATGATTTGGAGAAGGTTGAGACCTAATTCAAAGGCCATGTGATCATGGATTGATGCATTGAGAGGCTATAAGGATGATTCCAAGGTTAACTCATCATGATTGAAGAGTTTGAGAAGTTTCAAGCTAGGGTTTCTAAGGCTTGACAGTGTAAAATCCCCTAGTTTGACCCCTATCTTCAAGGCAGTTTATCTCAAGATGTGATTGTCATCTCATCTTGCCCCCAACATGAATGTTGTAGAGCCTGTTCTTAGCTTTAATTTGATTACTAGAAGTCCTTGATAGGATTTGTAGAGCTCAAGTTATGACTTTGACAAGTTACAGGTCATCTAAGGTATGTGAATTTGGGGCCTTGAAAGTCACCCAACTTGCATCCAACTTTTGCCCAAGAAGGATAATTCCTATGAACTTTTGGTAAACATGAATGTTGTTCCTTATCTTCTTAGATTTCTAGAAAGTACTAGAAGTCCTTTATAGGATTTTTAGAACTCAACTTATGGCTTTGACAAGTCAAGGGCTATTTGGTCATTTGGAGATTACAGGTCATTTCGAGCATAAGGCCATAACTCCTATTTCCAAGCTTCAAATGGAAAAATATTCAACATAAAACTTGCTTAAAATGATGTTTTAAGGCTAGTAAGTAGGTCATGATATGTTGAAAAGACTTGTAGCTCAAAGTCACAAAAATGACCTAAAATAAGGGCATAAGTTAAATAAACCAAAGTTGGAAATTGATATTTTCAACATACACATCCAAACCATGGCATGTAATATATCATTTTGACTCTAGAAAACATTTTAGAAACAATGGTTTAGCCACATTTTTGATTTGAGATTCAATTCATGGACTTGCTTTGAAAAGCACTTGCTTGCATATTAAGTAACATGTGCATAACTTAAAATTAAGGCATGGGCAAGGAACTTGGCAAGCTAAACCCTTCCAAAATGTAACTAGGGGAGAAATTGAAAGAGATTGAGATGAATTTCAAGCTGCAAACAGAATTGAGCATGGCATGGTAAGTGATTCAAAATCTCATGACATGAGATGTACAAAATCTCATTGGAAGGATCTAGAGGGTTCTAGATCATCCAAACTTCATCTATATATTGAGTAGAATGGATCCATGGCAGAGGTTGGTGATCATTGAAGGATTGAGCTTAGTTTGAGATTGAGTTTTCATAGCTTGCAAGTGCAATCGGTTTCACCAAATTCCTCCATTTCCTTCCAATTTCTTGATTGATTCTTCTTCCATGAGTGTCAAGGATTGATTCCAGACCATTTCCAAGAAGAATTGGTGGCTAGATCGTGTGGGAGCAAGTGGTTTTCAGCACCTGCAACTCAGCATCGTGTTTCAAGATTGAAGCACTTTCCATTGAATCTTTTGCATACAGAAGCAAAGAGGAGGTTCAGTGATCGTGTCCAGAAGATTTGAGGGCTTGAAGTGATGATTTCGTGCATCTGTTATTCAAGAATTTCCAGGTTGGTAATCTTCTTCCTATAGCTTGATTTAGGTAGAATTAGGTTGAATTAAGGTGCTAGATTAGTTGTAGAATGGCCTAGGATGGATTTCAGATGGTTAATTGATGAATTAGAGCCAAAATAGGAAGATCACCATTTTCGGTTGAGATTGGGAGATATTGATTCTTGGGGTTTCAGAGGAAACTATGGGCATGGTTGAGTTCGTGGCAAGATTTGGAATGAGTTTCATGTTTTGACCTCTTGGATTGGAGGCCTCTAGGAAGAACTAGGGTTGAAGGGGTTGGCCGGAGTTCCACCGGCGGTGGCCGGAGCTGGGCGCGAAGTTCAGACGTTTGAAATGGAGAAGATGAAGTTCTCACCATTGGATGATGGATTGACCATTGACTGGGAGAAGATCCAAGAGCCACGTTTTAATTCTGATTTGTGAAGGGTTTCTGATGAAACGTTGCGTTTCATTTATTCAGGCGTTTGGGCCTAATGGTTTAAGTGTTATCCACACCCCCCAGTGAGCCCAACCCATGTTTTTAACTGAAAATGTTTACTTCCTGCACCGTGCGCTTCATTATTTTAATTGGATTTTCATTTAATTTCCATTTAATTCATGATTCTTGTAAAATTCATAACTAATTGAATATTAATCCAATCAAACCCATTCTTTTTGCATATTATTCATGATTGAGTCTATTATTTTTTAGAGAAAAATATTTTCATTTCATGTAATTTATGATTTATTTGGAATTTTTCATTTTAATTGATATTAAAATGTTCATATTTGATGCATACTTTTGTGGAATTTTGTTTGGTCATGTGGTGATGATTTTGAGCCTAGTTTTTTGTGTGTGATTAGGTTAGACATGTATGATCCCATAGAATTTTTCTCACATTTTTGTGAAGAAAATAGGTGTGCTTTCTAGATTGATGTCTAGATGCTTCCTTTTTAGGGTTTTAGGTTAATGCCTTAGAATGTAGGATGTAGTTCTAGGTCCAATTTGATGGTTTGATCTTTGAAACTAATGTGGTAGAGTCATGATTGACATAGGTTCCCATAGCAATTTTTGTAGGATTTTACAATTGATTTTAGTATTTTAGTTAGGACTAACTTTAGTGCTAGGTTTTAGGTGATCCTAATTTACTAATTCAACTAGTTTAACTCATTTAGTTCCCTTAGATTAGGGTTTGTGCTTGGTTTGCCTTTGATTGAGATTGAAGACAAGTTGAAGACAAGAGGAAAATGCTTGAGGTGGCTTGAAGTTGCTTGGAGCTCTGGATTTGCTTGTGCCTGAAGGTGTCTGATAAAGATTAGGAGATAGGACATAGGGAGAGCCTTATAGTTAGAATGATTTCTTTCACAAATATGGAAAGCATCTTGTGCTTCCATTCCTCCCAATGATTAAAAGTCCTTCTCAGGTATTCACATCCCTCCTTTGGAGGAATGAGTGGCTTTATCTGGGAAGTAGAACTTTGAGGGAACCAGTCTCTCATAATGATGAACCCTTACAGGCTTCCTTTGGTTGTCAGTAAGCTGTTTATCATTTCCACTCATCATGTTCAATCAATTATCTTCTGGGGTGAGTACCTTGAAAGATGTTGGGCTTGAGTTTGAAGATGAAGACTTCACTGAAGAGTGTGGAAGAGGATGATTCCTTGAGCATTGCCATTGTAGCTGAAGCTTGAAGGGCTTGGAGAACAAGTTGATACTTGAAGACCCAAAGGAGATTGAATGAAGAGCTGAGGCTTGAGAAAGAATTGAAGGATGAAGTTGACACTTCTAAGTGATTAAAGATTACCCTGAGAAGCTGAAGCTTGTAGATGAAGAAGACCAAGTTGAAACTAATGAAGCAAAGAGAGCTGAAACTTGAAGATTAAGTTGATACTTATGTTTGATGGATTGAAACCTTAGGAGCAAGTTGATGCTTGTTAGTGAAGCTGATAGCCTTGAAAGGTGGTTGAAGTCTGAAGACTGAGTTGCTGTTAGAAGAGCTGAAGCTTGGAGTGGAGAGAGTTGTTGATCTACTTTCTTGTCTATTTTCTTTTCTGTGCTGATTGCCTTGTTTGACTTGCTTGATGCATTAGAATAAGTTCATATCTAGACTGACTTTAATCTAGGAGCATGATTGCACTAGAGGTTGAGTTGCTCCCTCTGCTTGTATTGTTACTGTATGACTTTGCTTGCGGGTATTCGGTAGAGCCCAGCTCCCTTGCCCATGTGGTTTATTTTGTTTGATAGCATGATTCCATTTTCTTCTGTATGATTACAGTCTCTTATATTTTGCTTGATAGCATATTATTTCTCCTGTATGATTACAGTTATTCATATCTGGCTTGAGGTTGAGATGAGCTTGTGGAGGCTGCTGCCCCACACACATTTCCTCCCTCACTTGCATTGCATGCATTTTACAGTCGTTTACTGTTTACTGTTTAAGCTGATGCTTTGTCTGTTTCTTTATCATTGACATGATCCCTTAGGAATCTCAGTTCCTTTGATAAGGAAGTGATGATTAGAACTTTAGGTTGAAACCTATGCATGATAACTTCTAGGAGATCCCTGTTTCATACCTCAACCATAGGATGAATCCTTGGCATGATAACAGTAGGACTTGATAGTCTCCCCTTAGTTGAGCCTGCTCTCTTCTCATCTCAAACAGCTTAAGATACAGTAATCATGAATGATTTCTTTCGTACATTACGAGCCTTAAGCTATCTGAGAAAGGATTGTTGGAGAGCTTCTTTTCAACAGTCTGGATGTTTAGTATGGCACCCTTTGAGTGACATGCGACGCATTCACTCTCAGGTCATAGTCTTTAGTGCGATTGAAATTGCAGACACAATAAAAAACACTTCTTCCGTAAAAGACAAAAAACAAACTCCAAACTTTTTTGCCCCGTGGGCCCGTAAGTCAAAGGAAAGCTTTTCTGAAGAAAAGAGTGTCGTTAAACTTCAGCGCCACCGCAAACAGGCTTTGTCCCTAACTGCTGGAACTGTTGTTTAACCCTACTCGATAAAACAGATGAATCTGAATTCCCGTAATCCGTATTATCCCGAACTACGTAAGCTCTGATCTCTCATACCTGTTGAGAGTACGTAGGCATAATACTGACGTATTGGCGAACCACCTTCCCCATAACTCGTCGTAGGTCGAACTACGTTGACTCTGATTTCTCATTCTCTGATGAGAATACGTAGGCATAAAGCGCGACGCTTTGCCGAGCCATTTTCTTTTCCTTTTAAGCCAGCCTTGATAGGTAGATAGATAAACCAACTCGTCCAGTAAACACAACAAGCGTGGATCCCATCGAGTACGATGGACGTGAGGGGTGCTCATACCTTCCCCTTGCGTAACCGACTCCCGAACCCAGACAATGGTTGCGATGACTTTGTCTTCTACCTTTTCGTCAGGTTTTTCCGATTGTTTCCTTTCCTGCTACGAGGGATAAATAACGAAAGGTGGCGACTCTTCTGTTTTGCCGGCACCTTATTTTCGCGGAAGCGCCAGCTGGCGACTCTGTTGGGGACTTGATAGTTTCCTGGGATCCAACGTCCCGTATGCGAGTCAGTTTGGGGATCCGACGTCCCCTGCGAGAGTCAATCCTAGCGCTTGTATGATTACTTGTTAGGTTGTGTTTATTTATCGCATTTTATTTCCCGTACTTTATTTTCAGTATGATATGATTATCTGTGCTGTTGTGGGAGGGGCATTCTGATGAGTGAGAAGCCAGACCCAGGCTTGAGTGAACATAACATTAGTTGTGGAAATTAGTGGGCGCGTGCTTGCTTGGTGGGCACTAGTGTCTCATGAAATCCACGCTCAGACAAGGTTCTCCCGGTTGGCTTCTTTTTCAACCCTTTGGGTTGAGGGGGTTGTTGGTTTGGAGGATTGTCGACTCTAGAGACCGATCATTTGTGATTCAGCCGAGTGAGGCCGCTTCATGAGCTGGTGATGCCACACCTTCTGGGTATCGTATCACCCCTCTTGAACGTCTGTGACGCTGATGAACGCATAGGATGCCGAACTTGAGTCAGTTTAGGTCCATACCTGTGAGCAGGGTTGGGTTTATTGCAGGAAACTTTGACCTTCAGACTACCTGGTTTTCTTGACAGTGAATCAGTTTTGTTGGTACCGGAGGTTCTCATCATCAGCTATATGATTGTTCTTGACATAGCAGAGCTTTGGTCCTGTATCAGAGGACCTTGTATTCAGAGATGGGTATTTGTTCTTGACAGAGCAGGGTTTTGATTGGGATCAGAGGATCTTATCATCAGATGTGTATTTGTTCTTGACAGAGCAGGGTTTTGATTGGGATCAGAGGATCTTATCATCAGATGTGTGTTTGTTCTTGACAGAGCAGGGTTTTGATTGGGATCAGAGGATCTCATCAGCCGATGTATGTTTGTTCTTAACAGAGCAGAGTTAGGGTCCTGCGTCAGAGGTCCTTATTGTCAGATGTTTGTTCTTGACAGAGCATACTTATGGCCTTATCAGATGTGTGTTCTTGACAGAGCAGATTTGTGGTCCGATACCCGGGTTTTCTTATCATCAGATATAGTGGTTGTTCTTGATAGAGCAACATCATGGTCACGTTGATACAGAAGCTCTACATCACAGTTGCCTTGATCTCCTGCTGCATGATTGCATTTTACATTGCTTTGCATACTCATTTGCATTTCATTAACGTGTGTCTGTGTTCCAGGTACCGTTTTCCCCGATCCAGGATTTCTTGCCTCCTATTGTATTTGTTATGGGTTTTCTGAGGAAGACCGTGGCTTACAAGTTCCCTGCCCCTGATGTGGTTCAGCTGACTGGTTTGATTGCCTTAGCAAATGATTATGTGAGAGACGAGTTCAGAAAATCTTACGGCAAATTGCTCAGTTTGGTTCGTAAACCTTCTGCGTTCGAGTTGAATGGGTTGCACGCTCTGCTGCAGTTCTACAACCCTCCGTTGAGATGCTTCACTTTCCAGGATTTTGTTCTCGCACCCACGCTAGAGGAATATGCTGATTTGTTAGGTGTGCCTATCAAAAGGCAGATGCCTTTTGTTCATATGGATGCTGAGCCTGATCTGGCTAGTCTAGCTCTTTCACTTCATCTAGATGCCTCAGAGTTGGTATTGTCTAGTTGGAACAAAGTTCCCGGTTTCTCCTTGCAGTTCTTAGTGGGTAAGGCTCAGCAGTGCGCCAAAGACGGATATTGAGTCGTGTTCAATGCCATCCTCGCTCTGTGCATATACGGCATCATTCTGTTCCCCAATATGCCTGACTTTGTAGACTTCGATGCATTTCATATATTTGCATCAGGGAATCCAGTTCCTACCTTGATAGGAGATGTCTACCATTCCGTCCACTACAAAAACGAGAACAGAAGGGGCAAGAATGTCTCGTGCTGTGTGCCCTTGCTTTATAAATGGCTTGATAGTCATCTGCCCAAGAGGGGTCCTTTTGTTTCGTCTGCAGCCACAACTGAGTGGCCCGAGCGTCTGATGAGTTTATCTGCAGAGGATATTGACTGGTTTGACAGAGATAGGCTGGGTACCGAGGTTATCTTCAGCTGCAGCGGGGTTCCAAACGTGCCTTTGATAGGCATGAAGGGCTGTATAAACTATAATCCGTCTTTGCTGGTCCGACAGTTCGCGTATGCCTTGAGAGCTCCGCCGAAGGATGAAGAGGTGCAGGAATCTCTGTACCTCACTGGTCTTCTAGAGGGGGATCTGTTATCTAAGCTTCAGCGCGCCTGGAATGGCATCAGTAAGAAGGGAAAACCATTGTTGGGGAGAAGCAATAATCAAGCCTACCCTCCGTATGTGACGTGGATCAGAGCCAGAGCAGATGCTATAGGAATGTCGTTTCCTCCTACCAAGCCAGAGAGCCCTTCAGTGATTGAAGAGCCTACCACCGTGCCTATTCAGCAGCATAATCATGTGTTAGCTGAGCGAGATGAATTGAAGAAGGCAAATGAAGAATTGGAGAAAGAATTGGCTCAGCTTCGAAGCGAGAGAAACAAAGCCGTTTATTCCTTCAAGAGGCAGACAGAGCTGGTGAACCGGCTAGGTACAGACCTGGCTAAGCAGATAGCTGAGCGTGAGCGCATGGGTCAAGACTTCAAAGCTGTCAACGATGTACTGGCTACGAAGAAGCAGCACTTGGACGAAGCATATCGGAGGATATCCAAGTTCAACCAGCACTGAAAGGCCTCCCTAGCCACCAGGAAAGCGCGGGAGGATAAGCTGATGCTACAGATCTCCAAGCTGGAAGCCCAGGTGAAGGCCAGTGAGAAGAGGTTTGATGAAGAAACCGCTCGCAGATATGCCGCTGAAGGCCAGCTCAACAGAGCTCTCGCTAACCTGAAGGAGCGCAAACTGACGTTTGAGTTCAAGAAGCGGAAGCTAGAAGACTGTTTCGGCGAAGGAGCATGGGAAGATTCAACTGAAGGTCTTAAATACACCATTATGCAGAGAGAGTTACTCGTCGAAGGGTTACTCACTCATCCTGATCATCCGGAAACGAAGGGGTTGTTAGAAGAGTTTCGCGCCCGTGGCCGTGCTTGAATATTTGTAATCCTTTTGTTTTGATCATTGTTGTATGATGACCATCACCAGGCTTGTTGGTTGAGGTCACGCTATTGATTCATCTTGTACTCGCTGATGTTGTGTACTGCCTTGATGGGCTTTCTTTATATATGAGATTGTTATTTCCATAACTGGACTCGAACTTCTTATTATCAGCACTGGCACTCAGGCACTAGGATCGGAGGAGATCTCCCTAACACACAGACACACGTTTGCATTTGCATGAAGCATTTGCATAACGAGCACTTTGTCGTTTTTTCCTAACCCTTTTGTGTTTCCAGGTTGTTCCAGGATTGATCAGAGACCTATCCACCTCTATCCGACCAGAGCAAATCAAACCATAATCATGGAGCAAGTGCAAACTGATGTTCAGGAACTCCGCGAAAGAATGGATCACTTCATGGAACTCATGCAAGCGGTCGCCAATGGTCAGGATCAGCTCAGGACCTTGGTTCAGCCTCTGATTTCAAGGGTTGATAGCAATGGCGTACTCCATGGGGGGACTGTCCCTACTCCTCCACCAGTTGAAACTCCACAGAATGGCGTCCCCATGACCGGGGGAAACGGCAGTGCCAACGACAATGTAATAGCTAACATGGGACTCAATGGTAATACGACGGGCGTCGATAATGGGAGTCTTGAAGCTAATGTCAATGTTGGACTGGGCAATGGCAACGCAGGTGTCGGGAATCTGTTTGGGCCTCAGCCGTGGTTAGAAGATCGTCAAGACGATGTGTTCTCTCTGAGAGGTGCTGCAGGGGAGTTGATTGCTGAAGCACGTCTAAGGTTCAAAGCACTCGAGGATAAGATGAGAAATATCGAGAATCAGAACACTTTGGGCGTTGATATGTCCAAGTTGGGACTGATTGCGGATTTCAAGGTGCCTCCCAAGTTCAAGGTACCTGACTTTGAAAAGTATAAGGGCACCACTTTGTTGCACCCTAGAATTTGCCCAACCTTATTCACTTGGTTTATGTTTCAATATCATTAGCATTTGCATATAGGGTCATGTACATAGCCTAACCATCTGCATAGCATAAGCATAGCAAGTCATCCAACAAGGGACCCATCATTATTCTCATCTCTAGAGGCCTATCAAGGGGTTATTATCCTAATTCCATCCCATTCAAGTCATCAGAAAAGAATTTGAGAGCAGAGAGTTCAGCAGATCAAGCCTTGAGTCTATCCCCTATCTGAGGGTATCTGAGGGTCAACAAGGGGGTTGTGAGCTGTAAATGGAAGGCATGGGGAGTATCTAGACATCTTGGAGGACTTAGAAAGTCATTTGGAGAAGGAGACAAGTTGTTGAGGTGATCACAAGAATTGCAGTTGAAGACAGTCAACTAGGGTTTCATCTGGGTCAACCCTAGGTCAACCCTAGGTCAATTGACTGATTGAAAGGCATTAAGGGCTATTGGAGAGATGTGGGGTTCATCATTTGACATGGAGAATAAGGATATGTTGTTGTGCTAAGAAGAATTCAAGAGAAATCAAGAAGAGGAGGAGTTTCTAAATTAGGGTTTCTCTGTAAAATCCCCTAGTTTAGGTCAAATTTCCAAGCAAGATAAGTCAAAATTCAAGCTTCAAATGGCTTCTTGGCCAACATGGAACTTATAGAGGATCTCAAGACCTTTGATTTGAGTGGTGGAAGACATTAAGGAGATTTATAGAACTCAAGTTATGGTCCTTGCAAGTTACAGGTCATCTGAGGTATCTGAAATTTTGTCTGTGAAAGTGACTTGACTTCCAAGCAATTTTTACCCCTCAAGGAGATTTCAAATGAATTTCTGGTCAACATAAGAATTGTTCCTCATTGTCTTAGCTTTCTAGAATGGTATAGTATGCCTTCATATGATGTGTGGAACTCAACTTATGATCTTGGCAAGCAAAGGGTATTTTGGTCATTTGTGAATTACAGGTCATTTTAACCTATGTCCAAAACTCATACAAGGAGGCCTCAAATGGAAAAACTTACAACATCAAACTTGCTCCAAATGACATTTTGAGTCTAGAAAAGTGACCATGAGAGATTGGAAAAGTTCATAGCACAAGGTTTCAAAATTGGTGAAGTTAATGAAGGAAAATGGCTTAAAAAATGGTATTTTTCATATCTTGGCCAAATGATGCAAAATTATAGGTCATTTTGAATGGAAAAGGCATTTTAAAAACATTGGCTAAAGTGGAGTTTTTAGCTTAGGTCATAATTTGTGAGTTATCCATGGTTGCTTGAATTGAAAGTAACATAATCCAAATTGAAAAGGGAAAGTGTAAGGGAAATTTCTCCAATGTTCTAGGAGGTTCCTACATCACCTATATATTCATGCAAGCTGATTCATGCAAGGGTTGGTGCTCCCATTTGTTCAAAGCTTCAATTTTCATCCATTTTCTCATTCTTGCATAAGCTTCTCAAACTCCATCAATTTCTCACCAAACTTCAACATTCTTGATTCAATCTTCATTATCATCTCACAAGGATCAGAATCCACACATTTGTTTGGCAAATTGGACAAGAAATCGTGCTATTCATCATCATCATTCAAGGTGCAAGAATCTTGGAACTAGGAGATTCAAAGCTTTGGAGCATCTTTGATTGCATACAGAAGGAATCACCAAGCCTACTGATCACATTCCCCTCATTACAAGCAGTTGATTTGAGGATCTTAGCACCTGTATCAAAGAATTACACCAGGTTGGTATTCTGTTCGAATTGCTTAATTTAGGTAGAATCTTAGGGTTTTGATAGCATAGAACGGTTAAGCATAGGTAGATGACTAGTTGTGGTGATTTTAGAGAGGTTTCATGAAGTTTGAACATGAGGTGGTAATTCTGTTGAGGCTCTTAACTCTTGGATTAAGGCATGAAAGTGTTAGTAGAATAGCATGTTATGATCATGAGGAAGTGTAGATTAGCTTAGGGTGAGTTTTGTGAAGAATTAGAGAGGTTTCATGTCAGGCACTAATGGTGGTTTCCATCTGTTCCACCTATCGAATTGGCTGGTTGTTTGAGTTTTAATGGAAACTATGGTTAGAGACTTGTAGAGGGAAAGAAATGGATGAATTTTGCTTTTTATGTCGTGCGTTTTCATGGCGTGTGGAGAGAGCATGAGGAGATGGAAGTATCGTGCATGGGGAGGGTTTCTGAAACCCTAAATGGCTGGAGGTAGAAGACGAACCAGGAGCCACACGATGAAGCCTTGACTCTTGACTGGGAATGTCATCCAACAGTCCACGTTTAAAGCTGAGAACGGAGGGAAATTTTAAAAGTTGAAACGCAGCGTTTCATTAATTGGGGGGATTGGGCTCAGAGAGCTATTCGCACCCCCCATTCTGATGGGCCCAACGCGCTGAACTTGGTTTTCCTGCTATTTTCACCCCCTCCATCTTATTTCTTTATATTTTCTTTTATTTTCTTTAATTTTTTCATGCATCTTCTAAAAATCATATAAAATCTAAAAATCATTATTTTTAATTCATTCTTTTTGCATATTTTTCTTTAGGATGTCAAGAAAATTATAAAAAATAAAAATTGCATTTTATTTTTTATTTGATATTTTTCCCATATTTTCTAAATAAATAACATTTTATATAATTCCATTTCATGCATGATTTTGTTATTTTTTGTTCTATTAAATGCTTTCATATTTTTCATCCATCCTTTTTAGGTTGTTTAGGTTAGACATTGAACTTGTAGATATAATTTAGTTTCTATTGTTTAGGTGCTTAGTGTAAGTGTGAATAACATGGAAAAATTAGGGTTTTTAGGTGATAACTTAGGAGATTTGATTCTTTCCCCTTAGGACTTAGAGATTGAATAGGTTAGCTATGGGACTACAGGGGCTATGGGTAGTTATTAGATCCCCTTAGAAAAAGTCAGGCTTCCCCTACTGCTATTAATACTCTGTATATATCTGATTGACTGGTGTGGTGTGCCCTCTGGGGATTATTGCTTGCTTGCCTGGGTATTGGGATTGTCTGGGGACTTGGGAGAGCTGAAGACTTGAGGAGATGAAGACCATTGGAGAGCCAGAGATTGAAGATCAACTGCCAGAGTTGGAAAGGAGGTTCTTGCTAGCAGCTGCTGAGGAGACTAGGGTTTAGGAGCTAGGCAGAGCTCTAGATTAGAAAGCTTGTTTCTCAAACATGGAATGCCTTGTCTGCATCCATCCTTTCTCTATGATTCAAAGTCTCTTTCAGATATCCACCTCCTTCCTTTGGAAGGATCAGTGAATGTATTTGGAAGATAGAACTTTTGAGAGAAACCTGTCTGTATAATGTTAACAGTTGATGAGCCACCCTTGGTAGGCAATTTACTGTTTAACATTCCTCTCCTCTTGTTGACTGATGTTCATCCCTGAAGATTGGAGACTTGAAGAAAAGCCATTGCTTATAGAAGACTGATGATCAAAGCCCTTGCCTGAAGGCCATGAAGATGGAGATTGATGCTTGTTGAAGCCTGTAACTGATTGGAGATTACTTGGAGCCAGATGTTGATTCAGAGCTGCTGATGCTGTTTCTTTTGCTGTTGTATTTCATTTCTGATGTATTGATTGGTTTTCTGGACTGTATTGTGTGTTGTCTACCCTGTTGGGTTGAAAGTGAAGCCTGTTCACTTTCGCCTATTGTTTTCCAGGTTCGAGGTTGAGTGGGACTCCCTTGCCTCGCTTGTACTGTTGCATCCATGCATTTTACTATTTACTGTATATAGATCTGATATTGTTTCTGTTTCTGCCTATCCCGTAGGATCTCTGTTTCTCTCTGTGCAGGAGAGGAGCATGATAGACACTAGGTCTTAACCCATGCATGATAACATTAGGTTAGTTTGTTTCCCTCCGCAACCATAGGTTAGAGTCCTGTCTCTTCTTTCTCAAAACTAACAGGAAAACACAATAAAATTTCAAACACAATAAAAGACACTTCTTCCGTAAAAGAATGTGAACTCATCAAAACGTCATTTTTGTCCGCTGGGACTGTTAATCAAAAAACCCTTTTTCAGAAGGAATAAAATCAACCAAGACAGACTTGTGTCGTACGTGGCCCGAACTACGTTTGCTCTGATCTTCCATGCTGTGTGGAAGTACGTAGGCATAGGATGCGATATCCTAGCGAGCAACCTTCCCCTCCTTTCCCGTAGGTAGGCGAACTACGTTGACTCTGATTTCTCGTTCCAGGCGGGAATACGTAGGCATAAAGTGCGATACTTTGCCGAGTCATTTTATTTTCCTTCTCTTTTCTTTGTAACCCTTAACTCTTTAGAGTAGATAGAATAACAATCCATACCCGAAAACAAGCGTGGATCCCGTCGAGTACGACGGACGTGAGGGGTGCTAATACCTTCCCCTTGCGTAACCGACTCCCGAATCCAGGTTTTGGTTGCGACGACCATACCTTTCCCGTGTTGTGCGAGGTTTACTCTGAGCGTTTCCTTTCCCTCCCGTGGGATAAATAACGCACGGTGGCGACTCTTCTGTTCAGCCGGCGCCGATTTTCGCAGTAGCGACAGCTGGCGACTCTGCTGGGGATCCAACGTCCCCTGGCTGCTAAGGACTGCGATAGTTCTTATGCATTTGGGATCCAACGTCCCTTTAAGAGAGTCAATCCTAGCGCTTGTTTTCCCGTCGAGGATTTTGTATAGAGTTATTGTATATTTCTGACCTTTATTTTCAGCTTTGTATATATGGATTATTATTGCTGTATTGGGGTGTGACGGGTGTTCTGATATTGAGAGATAAGCCGGACCTGGGCTTGAGTGCACCTAGAATTAGAGTAGAAAGTAGTGGGCGCGTGCCGGCTTTGCTTGCATTAGTGTCTCATGAAATCTACACTCGGACGAGGTTCTTCTGGTTGGCTTCTTTTTCTACCCTTTGGGTCGAAGGGGTTGTTGGTCAGCTGAATTGTCGACTCCGGGAACCGATCATTTGGAAGTTGGCTAAGTGAGGCCTCTTCAGGATTTGATGATGCCACTCCTTCTGGGAATCGTATCATCAACCCTGAAAGTCTGTGACGCCGACGACCGCATAGGATGCCATACCTTTGTCAGTTACTAGGACATCCACCTGTGAGAGGGTTTGAGGTTATGCAGGTAACTAGACCTTCAGACTACCGGTTATTTCTTGATCAGAGATCCTGGGTATTTATGGAGAGTTAGGAGGTCTGTCAGAGACCATTTGGAGATGTGTTCTGAGGTCTGTCAGAGACCATTTGGAGATGTGTTCTGAGGTCTGTCAGAGACCAGTTGGAGTGTTCTGAGGTCTGTCAGAGACCAGTTGGAGAGTTCTGAGGTCTGTCAGAGACCATTCGGAGATGTGATTTGAGGTCTGCCAGAGACCAGTGAGAGTTATGGTTTGAGGTCTGCCAGAGACCAGTATTGGAGCTTTGTTTTAGGTCTATCTGAGGCCAGGGTTTGATGACTTCTGGATGGTCTATCTGAGACCTTTCTTGATTGGGTTCAGGCTATGCAGCTACAGCTTTGGTCCCTGTTGCATGTTACTTGCATTGCATTGTCTGCATATCCATTACCACTTGCATTTCACTAACATGTGTCTGTGCTGCAGGTGCATTTGCATATTCCCCGGTTCTAGTGCCCAAACTTATGAGTATTGATTATGGCTGGTTTGAGGAAGACGGTTGCGTATAAGCTGCCTTCACCCGATATTGCTTCTTTGCTTGGTCTGATATCTCTCGCTGATGAGGAAGTTAGGAGAAGCTTTAGAATGAGTCATGGGAGATTACTGAGATTAGTCTGCAAGCCCACGGCTGATGAGATGAACGGGCTATACACCTTGATGCAGTTCTATGACCCCGCATTGAGATGCTTTACTTTTGCTGACTTCATTCTAGGACCTACCGTTGAGGAGTATGTGGAGTTTACTGAGCTTCCCGTGCAGAGCAAGGTTCCCTTTATTCACTCTGCTGCTGAGCCCAAGCTGGAGGATTTAGCCAAAGCCTTGCATATGAATGCTGCTGAGTTGTTAGTGACTTCTTGGCTCGGGGTTCCCGGTTTCTCTCTGGATTTTCTGGTTGGCAAGGCTCAAGAGTACGCCAAGAACGGTTGTTGGGTGGTTTTCAATGCTATTTTGGCTTTATGCATTTATGGAATTGTGTTGTTTCCTAACTTGCCCAACTTTGTAGATCTGGATGCTTTCTATCTGTTTGCTGCAGGCAACCCAGTGCCAACGTTGATCGGAGACTTCTATCATTCATTGCACTATAAGAACGAAAACCGAAGGGGAAAAGTTGTTTACTGTTGTGCTCCTCTATTGAATATGTGGTTCAAAAGTCATCTCCCCATGAAGGGACCATTTGTAGACAGTGCAACCTCAGCCAGTTGGTCAGAGCGCCTGATGAGGCTATATTCCGAAGACGTTGTGTGGTTTGATCGAGACCTGTTGGGATCTGAGCTCATCTTCAGTTGTTCTGGGTACCCTAATGTGTCGCTGATAGGAAGAAAAGGGTGTATCAATTACAACCCTTCTCTATTCATTCGTCAGTTCGGATATGCGTTGAAGAATCCACCTCAGGAGGAAGAAGTACAGGAATCTCTGTACTTCACAGGTGACGTGAAGGGGGAGTTATTAGCCAAGTTGCAACATGCCTGGACGCGTATTAACCGCAGAGGGAAGCCGTTGTTAGGAAAGAATGACTGTCAGGCCTATGCACCTTACAAGGTTTGGATCCAGGAAAGAGCAAGTCAGTTGTTAATGTCGTTTCCAGCTGCACCCGTCATTGCTCCTATTCCGGCAGAAGAGCCAACTACTGTCTCTAGGGAGGTCTACGAGCAAGTTGTGAGGGAAAAGGAAGCCTTGTTGAAGATCAACGAAGGGTTAGAGCAAGAGCTAGCTCAAGTGCGCAGCGAGAAAAACAAGGCCGTATATGCTTTCCAACAACAAATCGAGCTGTTAAACAGGTTAGGGGCTGAGTTGACTGAGGAAAAGAAAAGGCGTGAACGTCTGGGGCAAGAGTTCAGAAGCTCCCATGACATGCTGGAAGCCAAAAAGAAGGCGCTCGACGCAGCACACCGAGAAATCTCCTCTTGCAATAAGACTTGGAATGCTACTCTCACCAACAATAAGATGAGAGAAGATAAGCTGAAGCAGCAAATCTCCGACCTCGAAGAGAAGTTGAAGTCTAGCATCAAGAAGTGCGAGGAAGAAGTGATGACCCGGTACAGTGTCCAGCATGCACTGAACAAAGCAATCAAATCCAGAGATGAAGCGGTGTCTCAGAAGTGAAAGCTAGAAGATTGCTTCGGAGAAGCAACATGGGAAGAAACTGCTGAAGACGTGCGCCGTGTTCTTAAGAAGAGAAACCAACTTGTTGAAGGGCTGCTTGATCGACCAAGTCATCCAGGGACCAAGAAGTTGATAGAAGAGTACCAGACTTTTGGGAGGATTTGATCATTCCATGTAGTAACTTGTAGTAACTTGTATGCTTTATTTGCATAAGTGCTGACCATCACCAGGATTGTTGGTTGAGGTCATGCCTTCTTATCGTACTCTCAGCGACATTGTATTCTGGTTTTCCCTGCAATATATGAGGCTTTCTATGATTCGGCTCTGGTATTCCTATTGTCAACACTGTCACTGCACTGGCACCTTCACACTAGAACCGGGAGAATGAATTTCCCTAATGCACAGACACATTGCATTGCATTCATACTCATATTGCATTACAAGTAATCTTTGAATAAGTGTCTTATGTCCTGCTCTGTACCAGGTACTTTCCAGGATTGCAGATCAACACCCGCACCGCTATTCTACCCGCACCAACTGTCGAAGAATCATGGATCAAATGCATAACGAGATGCAAGATGTGCGCGAGAAGCTCGCTCTCTTTATGCAGACCATGGAAGCTATTGCGAAAGGACAGGAGAATTTGCAGGCCATGGTCCAACCTCTGTTGGCTCAAAACGCTGGTCATGGTAACGAGGATCATCAGTCTGTACGGGTCGATACTGCTCATGGAGACGGCACTCCCATGCCAGTGGCTCCACCCGTAGTCAATATACCCGCTGCTAATGTCAACAACGCTACCGCTGTTGCAAATGGTAACGTCGGAGTTGGAGATGAGACTGCTGTCCATAATGTTGGGCTGGGTGATGTCAATTTGGGAGATAATCTAGGCGGCAACGGCTTTGGCAATACTGGATTCGGATTCAATGATCAGGGATTCGATAATGCGGGGAAGTATGGCTTTAATGCTCAAGGCTTTGGGCAGGATGGTTATGGTGTGACCAATCAGGGTTACAGAGGCTTTGGAAACGGAAACGGCGCGGGGTTTATGGCTTTTGGTCCTGCTGGAGGTGTTCAAGGGTATGACAACAGAGGCCGAGGTCCGGGGATGAATCAGATCAGAGTTGGACGTAATAATGGATATGATGGGTATGGGGCTGGAAATGGTATGTGGCAAGAAGATCAGCAGGAGGACGCCTTCTCCGGAGGAGGTTTCGAAGGGCCGATGGATGACTCCCAGAAGATTAGAATGCTGGAAGAGCAGATGAGGGGAGTCCTAAACCAAAGTGCTGTGGGTTTGGACATGGCAACAATGGGCTTGGTACCTGGCTTAAGGGTGCCAATCAAATTCAAAGCTCCTGCGTTTGATAAGTATAAAGGCGACACATGTCCAAAAGTGCATGTACGAGCTTATTACAGAAAGATGTCGGCATACTCAACTGATGAAAGAATGCTAATGCATTTCTTTCAAGATAGTTTGTCATGCCCTTCCCTAGAGTGGTACATGGGGTTGGAGCCAACTGATATCAAGACGTGGAAGCAATTAGCAGAGGCATTTGTAGCTCACTACAAGTATAACAGCGACTTGGCACCCAATCGGGTCCAGTTGGCCGGGCTGTCGCAGAAGAAGGGGGAGAGCTTTAAAGAGTACGCGCAAAGGTGGCGCGATATGGCTGCCAGTGTCCGTCCTCCTGTAGAAGATAAGGAAATGAATGACATGTTTGTCGGCACATTCACAGGCTTGTTTCATGACATGTTGTTTCACACGTCTCTGGCCAGTTTTTCAGACCTAATTCTGATGGGGGAAAAGATTGAACGTAATATTAAGCAAGGAAAGTTCCAAGCCGAGGAATCAACTGCATCTGGCAGTAATAGGAAAGCTTACGGTGGGCGCCGGCAGGGCGAGGCAAGCGCAGTATTTGGAGGCCGAGGCCGAGGCCGAGGCAGGGGACGAGGTCAATATCGTCAGCCGCAGCAGGTGGCGAGTGTTACTATCCCGTATCAACAACAACCACTCCAGCAACAACAACCGGTTCAGCAACAGCCAATGCCACAGCAGCAGCAGCCTCAGCAGGGGGCACAGCAGGCTCAACGAAGATTCCAGGGTAGTAAACCGAGAAGAGTGTTTGAGAAGCCTCCCTCAACCTATGCCGATTTGTTGCAGACATTGTTGGGATTGAATCTAGTAGAGAAAAGAACTCTGGCACCAATAACGGGAGCTCCCCCGTTTGGTTACGATGCAAGTAGGCACTGTGAGTTTCATTCTGGGGCTCCGGGTCACGATATAGAAGGTTGCCATGCTTTTAAGCACGTTGTGCAGGACCTTTTGGACAATAAGACTATCAATTTAGGAACGGCAGGTCCGAATATAGTGCAGAAACCCATGCCTCATCATGGGGCTAACGCCGTTCTAACTGAGGAAGAGTTGAATCTGATTATGAATGTTGAAGATTTAAAGACGCCGCTGAGCGAGATAAAGAGCCGACTGTTACAAGGAGGTGTTTACCCAGGATGTAACGAGTATTGCTTAGACTGTTGGACCCTAGCTGGAGGGTGTGAGGATTTGAAGAAAGGCATTCAGGCTTTAATTGATGAGGGCATATTGCAGTTTGACCGAGCGGCAACTGAAGAGCCTGCAGGGGCAGTAGTGGATAATCGGAGTGATGTGGCCACGGTAACAATTCCTCGGAAGACGATCACCATTGCAGCACCAGCTCAGCGACCACCGATCACCATAACTAAGGCCGGGCCGATCCCGTACGAGAACACAAAAGCAGTCCCATGGTCATATGGGTTAGAGGTGTATTGTGACGGGATAAAAATTGATGTTAATAAGCAGCCAGCCGAGACTGTGGATAATGTTGTCGGCTCAGGAGGCATGACAAGGAGTGGCAGGATCTTTATATCTCCTGAAGTGGAGGCTGAAAGACTAGCGAAAGGAAAAGGGAAAGTGGTTGAAAATGTTCCGGTGCAAGCGAGTGAAAAAGAAGCAGCATCGAAGGATGTAGAAGAGTTCATGCGCTTGATTCGAAAAAGTGATTATAAGATTGTGGAGCATCTGCAGCAGACGCCGTCCAAAATATCTATCCTGTCATTGCTGTTGTGTTCGGAAGCTCACAGAAATGCTTTGCTGAAAGTCCTGGATACTTCTTTTGTACCCCAAGACGTCTCCGTGAATCAGCTGGAAGGAGTGTTGGCACATGTGAATGCAGGCCACAGTTTGGGCTTTACCGATTTCGACTTGACTCCGAAAGGAAGAGATCATAATATGGCGCTGCACGTATCTGTCGAGTGTAGAGGATCAGTAATGTCGCACGTATTGGTCGACACTGGATCATCATTGAATGTGCTGCCCAAGAAGGCGATGATGAAGCTGGATGTTAGAGGAATTTTGTGTACGCCCAGTGATTTAGTAGTCAGAGCGTTTGACGGCACGCGGAGAACAGTCTTTGGATCGATTACATTGCCTCTGCAGGTGGGGCCGGAAGTGTTTGCAACTGAGTTTTATATCATGGATATACAGCCTGCGTACAGCTGCTTGCTTGGAAGACCCTGGATTCATGGGGCAGGGGCAGTCACGTCCACCCTGCATCAGAAGTTAAAATATATGGTGGGAGACAGCGTAGTCACCGTGTGCGGAGAGGAGGACATCCTGGTCAGCCATCTGTCGTCATTTAAATATGTGGAGGTCGACGGAGAGATCCACGAAACACCCTGCCAGGCATTCGAAGGTTTGCGCATCAAGGACAAAGGTCCCGGGCCGAGCGAAGTGCCAGAGATAGCCGTCTCATCGTATAAAGAAGCTCAAGCTCTAGTAGAAGCAGGAGAAGCAAAGGGCTGGGGCAAAGTGCTGGACATTCCTGTGAAGATGGACCGGTTCGGGCTGGGATACCAACCGTCGTCATCCGCTCCTTCCGTGGGGGCACCCCGTTTCAGAAAGCCAATCACCATCTCTGCCAGTGGGGTGTGTCATGAAACTGTCAATGCTGCTTCGGAGTCTGATGAAGGAGACAGCGACTGTGATATGGATGCCTGGATTCAGCCAAGCACGCCAGGACAAGGATTGTGCAACTGGTCTATTCAGGAGCTTGTTCCTGTGACTTTTAAACAGTAATGCTTTGCTTTGTTAATTGTTGAATAATCTGATGTCTTGCCCGGGGCATCAGGATTTGCTTAGGGTTGTGTTGTTATGAACATCGCGTGTTAATCATTAAATAAATGGCGTTTTTCATGTGCAAATACTGTAATCCCTGTCTTTCTTGTTTTATATTTTTTCAATAAAATGGCAACGGGGTTGTTCGCTTTATACGCATTTTGAAGCACTTAACCGTTCCTTTTGCAGGATAACATTTTCAGACGACATCCTTGAACCACCTATGACTCGTCCCGACTTCGAGCACCCGGTATCCCAGGCCGAAGAAGAGGTTGTCGAAGATAGCGATGTTCCTGAAGAACTGTCTTGGTTAGTGAAGCAAGAGGAAAGAGCCATTCTGCCTCACGACGAGGTCATAGAAATTATCAACTTCGGGTCGGAAGGGGTTGAGAAAAATATTCGTATTGGAGCCGCACTGCAGAGTGACATCAAGCGAAGACTGGTTGAAATGCTCCGAGAGTATAATGATGTCTTCGCTTGGTCATATGAAGATATGCCGGGGCTCGATACAGACATGGTTGTGCATCGCCTGCCACTGAAAGAAGATTGCCCGCCGGTCAAACAAAAGCTTCGCAGAACTCGACCAGATATGGCAATGAAGATCAAAGAGGAAGTTCAAAAACAGTGGGACGCTGGTTTCCTGGCTGTGACAAAATATCCTTCATGGGTTGCCAACATCGTACCAGTGCCAAAGAAAGATGGCAAGGTTCGAATGTGTGTGGATTATCGAGATTTGAATAAAGCAAGCCCAAAAGACGATTTTCCACTTCCTCACATTGACGTGTTAGTTGATAATACTGCTCAATACTCCATATTCTCCTTCATGGATGGCTTTTCAGGCTATAATCAGATTAAAATGGCGCCAGAGGATATGGAGAAGACTACTTTCATAACGCCTTGGGGAACATTTTGCTACAAAGTGATGCCCTTTGGTTTGAAAAATGCTGGGGCAACATATCAGCGTGCGATGACGACTCTTTTCCATGACATGATGCATAAAGAGATCGAAGTTTATGTTGACGATATGATTGCCAAATCCCAGACGGAGGAAGAGCATCTGGTGAATCTGCTGAAGTTGTTTAAAAGGCTTAGGAAGTTCAGGCTGAGGCTGAACCCTAATAAATGCACCTTCGGGGTGAGATCGGGTAAGCTCCTGGGGTTTATTGTAAGCGAAAGAGGAATAGAGGTCGATCCTGCTAAAATAAAAGCAATTCGAGAAATGCCGACGCCTAAAACAGAGAAAGAGGTGCGCGGGTTTTTAGGGAGGTTGAACTACATTGCCCGGTTCATATCTCACCTGACTGCTACGTGTGAACCATTATTCAAGTTGTTGAAGAAAGATCAAGCTGTAACGTGGAACGAAAATTGTCAAAAGGCGTTCGATAAAATAAAGCAGTATTTGCAGGAGCCTCCTATTTTGATACCCCCAGTAGCAGGTAGACCCTTGATAATGTATTTGACGGTTCTTGAGGGAAGCATGGGTTGTGTTCTCGGTCAATATGACGAGACAGGGAGAAAAGAGCATGCAATTTATTACCTGAGTAAGAAGTTTACAGATTGTGAATCTCGATATTCAATGCTGGAGAAAACTTGTTGCGCGCTAGCCTGGGCCGCCAAGCGGTTGAGGCAGTACATGCTGAATCATACAACCATGCTCATCTCGAAGATGGATCCTATCAAATATGTGTTTGAAAAGCAGGCGTTGTCAGGTAGAATTGCCCGTTGGCAGATGGTCTTGACTGAATATGATATTCAATACGTCTCGCAGAAGGCTATAAAGGGGAGTGTGCTGTCTGAGTATCTGGTGGAGCAGCCTATTGAAGATTACCAATCGATGAGGTTTGATTTTCCTGACGAGGATATCATGTACCTAAAGATGAAAGATTGTGAAGAGCCGTTGCCAGACGAAGGACCAGAGTTGGGTTCCAAATGGAAAATGATATTTGACGGAGCTGTGAATGCTTACGGTAGCGGAATAGGGGCAATCATCACTACGCCACACGGGTCGCACATCCCGTTTACTGCCCGGCTGACCTTTGCTGTTACCAATAATGAGGCCGAATACGAAGCTTGTATAATGGGGCTTGAAGAAGCCATTGATTTGCGAATCAAACATCTGGACGTATACGGAGACTCAGCTCTGGTGGTGAATCAGATCAAAGGGGAATGGGAGACACGGCAGCCCAATTTGATACACTACATGAACTATGCAAGGAGATTGTTGCCTTTCTTCGACAAGGTTGAATTGCATCATGTACCGCGAGCAGAGAATCAAATGGCTGACGCCCTGGCCACTTTGTCTTCCATGTACAAAGTCAACTTCTGGAACGAGGCTCCCAGAATCATTATCTCCCGGCTGGACAGGCCAGCTTATGTATTTGCTATTGATGAAGCATCCGACGACAAACCGTGGTATTTTGATATCCTTAATTTCCTGAAGAATAAAGAGTATCCGGCTGGGGCATCCAGTCAGGATCAGAAGACTCTCAGAAGATTAGCGGGCAATTTCTATTTGAACCCGGATGGTGTATTATACAGAAGAAACCACGATTTGGTGCTGTTGCATTGTGTAGACGGAAAAGAGGCAAAGCTTCTCATGGAGGAAATACATGAAGGTACATTTGGTACGCATGCTGGTGGACATGCTATGACGAGAAAGCTGCTGCGAGCAGGTTATTTTTGGCTGACCATGGAAACTGATTGTTTCAAGTTTGCGAGGAAGTGCCACAAGTGCCAAATCTATGCTGATAAGATCCATGTGCCTCCAAGTCCTCTAAATGTGATGTCATCGCCTTGGCCATTTTCAATGTCGGGAATCGATATGATTGGAAAGATCGAGCCGATGGCTTTTAATGGGCACCGGTTCATTCTAGTAGCAATCGATTACTTCACCAAGTGGGTGGAAGCGGCGTCATACGCAAATGTAACGAAGCAAGTGGTGGCCAGATTCATCAAAAGAGATATCATTTGCCGATATGGGATCCCCGAGCGGATAATCACGGACAACGGTTCAAACCTGAACAACAAAATGATGAAGGAACTCTGTCAGAATTTCAAGATTGAACATCACAACTCCTCCCCTTACCGACCCAAGATGAATGGCGCTGTTGAGGCGGCCAATAAGAATATCAAGAAGATCGTTCAGAAAATGGTGGTGACCTATAAGGATTGGCATGAAATGTTACCTTTTGCTTTGCACGGTTATCGTACGACGGTACGCACATCAACCGGGGCAACTCCGTTCTCGTTGGTATACGGAATGGAAGCGGTATTACCATTGGAAGTTGAGATCCCTTCTCTGAGGGTATTGCGAGACGTTCAGCTAGACGAGGCAGAATGGGTAACAAACAGATTGAACCAACTGAGCTTAATGGATGAGAAGAGGCTAGCTTCTCTAGCATACGGTCGTTTGTACCAGAGCCGAATGAAGAAAGCGTACGACAAGAAGATACATCCGCGAAGCTTTCAGACGGGCGACCTTGTGCTGAAAAGGATTCTCCCGCCGCAAGCAGATCACAGGGGCAAGTGGACCCCCAACTACGAAGGGCCATACGTTGTCAGGAAAGTATTTTCGGGAGGAGCGTTGTTGTTGTCCACCATGGACGGAGAAGACTTCACGTCGCCTGTGAATTCGGACGCAGTTAAAAAATACTTTGCTTGAAATAGACCCGCTGGACAGAAAAAAGAGAGTCCAGGCAAAAATGGGGCATCCTGGCGAACCAAAAACAGAATGAAAGGTTCGGGCAAAAATTAGGGATAAAATTGAAAAAATGTACACCCGCGAAGTTGAAAACCTACACTGGGCGGCTTCGGCAAAAAAGGTTATCCCGGTGAACTGAAAACCCGTAAAGGGCGGTTCACGCAAAAGTTAGGGATTTGAAAAGCAAATGACTGCGGTCCGAATTTGATAATTGCAATAAGCATCAATGCGGGAGAATACATTTGAGGAGCCAGTTATCGGATACAATCTCTTCAGAAGTGGGGATACCGGGAAAGCATTAGGGTCGGGCGAGTCATGGGAGGATCAGTTCGTGGTGTTCATCTGCATCCCGTTGCCGACATGTGTACAAATTTAAGTTGTCAATCTTTATGCTTCTTGTGCATACCTGTATACTTGTATATTTGCTTTGTGTAGCTTCCTCATTTCAGGAGTTACATCCCGTGTACAAAACTCCGCCCATTCAGGGGTCCGATCAATAAAACACGTTATTCAGTACTTGACACTGTTCTTTACTGTTTTGTGCATGATTAACGCCTAAGTTTGATGAAACTAGCATGAGTATAACGTCGCTGGCCCTTGCCAACAGTTGCTAAAGCTTTGAATTAACTGAAAATAACGTCACTAACCTGAGTTGATTTGGTTGCATAGGCTTGTCTTGTCTTGTTTGTGTTGTTGCAGGTTTCATAACCGTACGAGGAAGATGATCGAAAGATTGCAATAACGAAAGACTCAGCCTTCACGCAGGTCATGCAGGTTCTTCCTGAAGAAGGATCGAACTCTCCAGCTAGTCGTAGCTTGTGCAAAAAGGATCGACGATTCCAAGATCGTAAGGCTGTATTCAGACAGGTCCATCTTTCCCCGCAGGGTCATTCACTCTCCCCCAGCGGAGTCAGTGGATTTCCCCCGAGAGAATAGTCTCTCCCCCAGCGGAGTTCTCTCCTTTCAGCAAATGTTCTTTCCTCCCAGTGGAACCCGGAGATCAAGACTCTCCCCAGCAGAGTTGGTGGTGGGTCCTATCATTCATTTTGTCAGGGATACCGTGTAATATCAGGTCACTCTCCAGCAGAGAAGTCCAATCATACTTGGCATACCTGCTATTCCTCAGCAAAGTTATATTCCCCAGCAGGGGGTTACCTCAACAGGGTGTTTGGTTCGAACTCCCAACTTCCCAGCATGGTTGACTTCACCCTTCCAGCATTTATTTTGCTGGAATAATTCTGTAGCATCTGGCTATTCCCGGCGGAGTCGGCATTATCTTCAGCATTTATTTTGCTGAAGCAGTTTCTGTACTCTGGCAGTTCAGGTGGAGAGAACTCCTGCTCAAATGAACTACCAAATATTCAAGATCTCGGCATGAGACATCCAATGATAATGTCAGTTCGGCAGTATTCCCCACAGAGTTACCAGGATAAGGTTCTCTTTATTTCCAAGCAGAGTTATTTGTCATCAAAAGGGTTTCATGAATCAGAATTTCAGAAGTTGCCTCCGGTTACCAGAACAGGCATCCGGTAGTTCGGTTCCCAGATATCCCCAGTAGAGTCCGCCCCAAAGTCGCTGTCACGTCGGTGCTAAGAAGTTTGTGGGTGGGGATCAATGGAGAACTAAGTCCTGACGTGGACAATTTATTCCTATATTGACGGGATTTCTTCAGAATTGGGCGTCCCAACATGGACAGGTTTATTTCCCCGGATTAGTGAAGTGTGTTAGTCCTAACGTGGGCAGATTCGGGTTCTCGAAATTGGTGAAATGGGAAGTCATGACGTTGACAAAAGTGATTACTCTTTGTGTTGGTGTCCTGACGTGGACAAGTCTTAGTTCCTCAGCAGGTCGAAGATGCCTGAGTCCTGACGTGGACAAATCAAGACGAAAGAGGGGTCCTGACGTGGACAAGTCTATTCCTTACATGGGAAAAGAGGTTTCAGTTCCTAACGTGGAAAGATGAGATTCCTTACGTGGAAAAAATGGGTTTCCTTACGCGGAAAGATCGAGTCCTCACGTGGACATATCAAGTTTATTCCTTACGTGGAAGGAGATGCATTCCTGACGTGGAAAAGAAGTTGATTCCTTACGCGGAAAGATTGGGGTCCTTACGTGGACAGATCGATATAGAAAGAAGATTGATTCCTGACGTGGAAAGATGGAAAGTTTAGTCCTGACGCGGACAGATTGAGAAAAGCGAGTTTAGTCCTGACGTGGACAGATTCAGAAAGAGGGGAGTCCTTACGTGGACAGATTGAGAATTGTATTCCTTACGTGGAAGAAGATTGGTTTCGTTACGTGGAAAGGAGATTGTTTCCTAACATGGAAAGATTGAGTCCTTACATGGACATATCAAGTTGGAGTCCTGACGTGGACAGATCGAGGTTATGTTTCCTTACGCGGAAAGATTGGGGTCCTGACGTGGACAAACTAAGATAAGATTGTGATTCCTTACATGGAATGAAGGATGGAGTCCTAACGTGGACGGGTCCAGACGAGGTTATTCCTAACGTGGGCGGTGTTATTCCTAACGTGGAAGAGTTTATTCCTAACGTGGACGGTCTGTTTCTGACGAGAAGGCAGACGAGCTATCCCCAGCAAAGTTGTTGAAGTTTCTTCGAATTAACGAAGCAGGCGTCCTGACGTGGACAGTGTTCTATCTCTGTGATGATAAAGCCTTTTAGGATGATGAGAAGAATTCCCAGCACGGTCGCACGAGATCAGTGGGTTGCCATAACAGTCAGATTCAGCTGATGAGTGTCATTCTTCAAGCAGTGGTGCAGTTTATTTCTGCGGTTGGCAAATTTCTGGCTTCCTAGTATTCAACCGTCTCGTACCGCGAGTGTCTGAAGGCTCCGAGCTCTTCACCCAATCGGGTCCAAGTCGCTTGAATAGGGGCAGCTGTTGCACCCTAGAATTTGCCCAACCTTATTCACTTGGTTTATGTTTCAATATCATTAGCATTTGCATATAGGGTCATGTACATAGCCTAACCATCTGCATAGCATAAGCATAGCAAGTCATCCAACAAGGGACCCATCATTATTCTCATCTCTAGAGGCCTATCAAGGGGTTATTATCCTAATTCCATCCCATTCAAGTCATCAGAAAAGAATTTGAGAGCAGAGAGTTCAGCAGATCAAGCCTTGAGTCTATCCCCTATCTGAGGGTATCTGAGGGTCAACAAGGGGGTTGTGAGCTGTAAATGGAAGGCATGGGGAGTATCTAGACATCTTGGAGGACTTAGAAAGTCATTTGGAGAAGGAGACAAGTTGTTGAGGTGATCACAAGAATTGCAGTTGAAGACAGTCAACTAGGGTTTCATCTGGGTCAACCCTAGGACAACCCTAGGTCAATTGACTGATTGAAAGGCATTAAGGGCTATTGGAGAGATGTGGGGTTCATCATTTGACATGGAGAATAAGGATATGTTGTTGTGCTAAGAATAATTCAAGAGAAATCAAGGAGAGGAGGAGTTTCTAAATTAGGGTTTCTCTGTAAAATCCCCTAGTTTAGGTCAAATTTCCAAGCAAGATAAGTCAAAATGCAAGCTTCAAATGGCTTCTTGGCCAACATGGAACTTGTAGAGGATCTCAAGACCTTTAATTTGAGTGGTGGAAGACATTAAGGAGATTTATAGAACTCAAGTTATGGTCCTTGCAAGTTACAGGTCATCTGAGGTAACTGAAATTTTGTCTGTGAAAGTGACTTGACTTCCAAGCAATTTTTACCCCTCAAGGAGATTTCAAATGAATTTCTGGTCAACATAAGAATTGTTCCTCATTGTCTTAGCTTTCTAGAATGGTATAGTATGCCTTCATATGATGTGTGGAACTCAACTTATGATCTTGGCAAGCAAAGGGTATTTTGGTCATTTGTGAATTACAGGTCATTTTAACCTATGTCCAAAACTCATACAAGGAGGCCTCAAATGGAAAAACTTACAACATAAAACTTGCTCCAAATGACATTTTGAGTCTAGAAAAGTGACCATGAGAGATTGGAAAAGTTCATAGCACAAGGTTTCAAAATTGGTGAAGTTAATGAAGGAAAATGGCTTAAAAAATGTTATTTTTCATATCTTGGCCAAATGATGCAAAATTATAGGTCATTTTGAATGGAAAAGGCATTTTAAAAACATTGGCTAAAGTGTAATTTTGAGCTTAGGTCATAATTTGTGAGTTATCCATGGTTGCTTGAATTGAAAGTAACATAATCCAAATTGAAAAGGGAAAATGTAAGGGAAATTTCTCCAATGTTCTAGGAGGTTCCTACATCACCTATATATTCATGCAAGCTGATTCATGCAAGGGTTGGTGCTCCCATTTGTTCAAAGCTTCAATTTTCATCCATTTTCTCATTCTTGCATAAGCTTCTCAAACTCCATCAATTTCTCACCAAACTTCAACATTCTTGATTCAATCTTCATTATCATCTCACAAGGATCAGAATCCACACATTTGTTTGGCAAATTGGACAAGAAATCGTGCTATTCATCATCATCATTCAAGGTGCAAGAATCTTGGAACTAGGAGATTCAAAGCTTTGGAGCATCTTTGATTGCATACAGAAGGAATCACCAAGCCTACTGATCACATTCCCCTCATTACAAGCAGTTGATTTGAGGATCTTAGCACCTGTATCAAAGAATTACACCAGGTTGGTATTCTGTTCGAATTGCTTAATTTAGGTAGAATCTTAGGGTTTTGATAGCATAGAACGGTTAAGCATAGGTAGATGACTAGTTGTGGTGATTTTAGAGAGGTTTCATGAAGTTTGAACATGAGGTGGTAATTCTGTTGAGGCTCTTAACTCTTGGATTAAGGCATGAAAGTGTTAGTAGAATAGCATGTTATGATCATGAGGAAGTGTAGATTAGCTTAGGGTGAGTTTTGTGAAGAATTAGAGAGGTTTCATGTCAGGCACTAATGGTGGTTTCCATCTGTTCCACCTATCGAATTGGCTGGTTGTTTGAGTTTTAATGGAAACTATGGTTAGAGACTTGTAGAGGGAAAGAAATGGATGAATTTTGCTTTTTATGTCGTGCGTTTTCATGGCGTGTGGAGAGAGCATGAGGAGATGGAAGTATCGTGCATGGGGAGGGTTTCTGAAACCCTAAATGGCTGGAGGTAGAAGACGAACCAGGAGCCACACGATGAAGCCTTGACTCTTGACTGGGAATGTCATCCAACGGTCCACGTTTAAAGATGAGAACGGAGGGAAATTTTAAAAGTTGAAACGCAGCGTTTCATTAATTGGGGGGATTGGGCTCAGAGAGCTATTCGCACCCCCCATTCTGATGGGCCCAACGCGCTGAACTTGGTTTTCCTGCTATTTTCACCCCCTCCATCTTATTTCTTTATATTTTCTTTTATTTTCTTTAATTTTTTCATGCATCTTCTAAAAATCATATAAAATCTAAAAATCATTATTTTTAATTCATTCTTTTTGCATATTTTTCTTTAGGATGTCAAGAAAATTATAAAAAATAAAAATTGCATTTTATTTTTTATTTGATATTTTTCCCATATTTTCTAAATAAATAACATTTTATATAATTCCATTTCATGCATGATTTTGTTATTTTTTGTTCTATTAAATGCTTTCATATTTTTCATCCATCCTTTTTAGGTTGTTTAGGTTAGACATTAAACTTGTAGATATAATTTAGTTTCTATTTTTAGAAGTTAAATTTAGGTGCTTAGTGTAAGTGTGAATAACATGGACAAATTAGGGTTTTTAGGTGATAACTTAGGAGATTTGATTCTTTCCCCTTAGGACTTAGAGATTGAATAGGTTAGCTATGGGACTACAGGGGCTATGGGTAGTTATTAGATCCCCTTAGAAAAAGTCAGGCTTCCCCTACTGCTATTAATACTCTGTATATATCTGATTGACTGGTGTGGTGTGCCCTCTGGGGATTATTGCTTGCTTGCTTGGGTATTGGGATTGTCTGGGGACTTGGGAGAGCTGAAGACTTGAGGAGATGAAGACCATTGGAGAGCCAGAGATTGAAGATCAACTGCCAGAGTTGGAAAGGAGGTTCTTGCTAGCAGCTGCTGAGGAGACTAGGGTTTAGGAGCTAGGCAGAGCTCTAGATTAGAAAGCTTGTTTCTCAAACATGGAATGCCTTGTCTGCATCCATCCTTTCTCTATGATTCAAAGTCTCTTTCAGATATCCACCTCCTTCCTTTGGAAGGATCAGTGAATGTATTTGGAAGATAGAACTTTTGAGAGAAACCTGTCTGTATAATGTTAACAGTTGATGAGCCACCCTTGGTAGGCAATTTACTGTTTAACATTCCTCTCCTCTTGTTGACTGATGTTCATCCCTGAAGATTGGAGACTTGAAGAAAAGCCATTGCTTATAGAAGACTGATGATCAAAGCCCTTGCCTGAAGGCCATGAAGATGGAGATTGATGCTTGTTGAAGCCTGTAACTGATTGGAGATTACTTGGAGCCAGATGTTGATTCAGAGCTGCTGATGCTGTTTCTTTTGCTGTTGTATTTCATTTCTGATGTATTGATTGGTTTTCTGGACTGTATTGTGTGCTGTCTACCCTGTTGGGTTGAAAGTGAAGCCTGTTCACTTTCGCCTATTGTTTTCCAGGTTCGAGGTTGAGTGGGACTCCCTTGCCTCGCTTGTACTGTTGCATCCATGCATTTTACTGTTTACTGTATATAGATCTGATATTGTTTCTATTTCTGCCTATCCCGTAGGATCTCTGTTTCTCTCTGTGCAGGAGAGGAGCATGATAGACACTAGGTCTTAACCCATGCATGATAACATTAGGTTAGTTTGTTTCCCTCCGCAACCATAGGTTAGAGTCCTGTCTCTTCTTTCTCAAAACTAACAGGAAAACACAATAAAATTTCAAACACAATAAAAGACACTTCTTCCGTAAAAGAATGTGAACTCATCAAAACGTCATTTTTGTCCGCTGGGACTGTTAATCAAAAAACCCTTTTTTAGAAGGAATAAAATCAACCAAGACAGACTTGTGTCGTACGTGGCCCGAACTACGTTTGCTCTGATCTTCCATGCTGTGTGGAAGTACGTAGGCATAGGATGCGATATCCTAGCGAGCAACCTTCCCCTCCTTTCCCGTGGGTAGGCGAACTACGTTGACTCTGATTTCTCGTTCCAGGCGGGAATACGTAGGCATAAAGTGCGATACTTTGCCGAGTCATTTTATTTTCCTTCTCTTTTCTTTGTAACCCTTAACCCTTTAGAGTAGATAGAATAACAATCCATACCCGAAAACAAGCGTGGATCCCGTCGAGTACGACGGACGTGAGGGGTGCTAATACCTTCCCCTTGCGTAACCGACTCCCGAATCCAGGTTTTGGTTGCGACGACCATACCTTTCCCGTGTTGTGTGAGGTTTACTCTGAGCGTTTCCTTTCCCTCCCGTGGGATAAATAACGCACGGTGGCGACTCTTCTGTTCAGCCGGCGCCGATTTTCGCAGTAGCGACACACTTGCCCTCGCGTCCACCTGAGATCGTATTACAGAAAAATGTCCGCTCATTCTGAGTACGAGAAGTTGCTGATGCACTTCTTTCAAGACAGTCTGTCTGGGCCATCCCTCGAATGGTACATGAGTCTGGAGCCTACCAGTGTGCGCACGTGGAAGGACCTTGTTGAAGCATTTATGCACCATTACCAATACAATAGCGACTTGGCCCCGAACCGAGTCCAACTGCAGAATCTGTCGCAAAGGAACAATGAAGGGTTTAAGGAATACGCCCAGCGGTGGCGTGAATATGCAGCCAGGGTTCAGCCGCCGATGGTTGAACGTGAGCTTGTGCAAATGTTCGTAGCCACCCTCCCAGGGGTTTACTATGAGAAGTTGGTCAGCGGTATGTCTGGAACCTTCTCAGATCTCATTATCACGGGTGAACACATTGAAAATGGGATCAAACTCGGGAAAATTCAAGGTGAGTCATCCTCAGCTGGAGGAGGCGGAAAGTAACCTTATAGTGGTAAAAGACGGGAAGGAGAAACGAGCGTTGTGTCCAACGCTCGAAGGAAGGGTAAAGGCCTTCACCAACAGGTGGCCAGCATAACTATCCCGGCAGTTCAGCAGCCACAGCAGCAGCATCAGCAGCAACCGATTCAACAAGGGTACATAAAGTATCAGAATCGGGCACCGCTGTCGAGCCGTCAGCTTGAAACACCGCCCATGTCGTACGCGCAACTATTGCAGACTTTGCTTCAGCTACAGTTGATCCAGAAGAGAACCTTGGCTCCCTTGACAGGGGCACCTCCGCCAGGTTATGACGCTAATGCAACGTGTGAGTTTCACTCAGGGGCACCGGGCCACACAATAGAGAACTGCAAAGCCTTTAAACACAAGGTGCAGGACATGGTGGACGCTAAGATCATCAACTTCTCGGATAATGTGCCAAATGTCACAAAGAATCCTATGCCAAATCATAGGGGAGGTGGAGTAAACGCCATTATCGAAGACGAGAATTTAGGTTTGTTGACTGACGTCAGAGATCTGAAGACACCACTTAGCTTCGTCAAAGCTAAGCTGATGAAAAGAGGTTTCTTTCCAGGTTGCGGAGAGCTGTGTATGGACTGTGCCACGAGTCCTGATGGATGTGAACAGTTGGTAGAAGGAATTCAAAGTCTGATGACTGAAGGGATTTTACAGTTTAGCCGGAGGGCCAAATGTGGATCAGGAGAGGTAGTGCTGAAGCAAGATGATGAGGTCTCCACCATCATCATCCCTCGCCAGACGATAACTATTTCTGCGCCCAGGCCGCCCACAATTACCATCACCAGAGCTGGGCCGATACCGTTCGAAAGCACTAATGTTGTCCCATGGCATTACGGGGCTGAAGTCTACTGCAATGGCCAGAGGTTGGAGCTAGAACCGTTTGGGTCGTCCGTGGAGAACCTTGCGGGAATCAGTGGTATTACTCGCAGCGGAAGAGTGTTTGCACCACCCGAGGTCGTGGCGGACAAGGCGGTCAGAGTTGATGCAACCGATAAAGGTAAAAGTAAAGTCGTTGAAGAGACCCCGCGTGGGGAAGAAAAAGACTTACTTGTTAAAGACGCCGAGGAGTTTATACGGTTGATTAAAAAGAGTGACTACAAGATTGAGGATCATCTCCATCAGACACCCTCGAAGATTTCCATCCTGAACTTGTTGCTGTGTTCTGAAGCACACCGCAACGCTCTGCTGAAGGTGTTGAACGCTGCGTATGTACCTCAGGAAATATCGGTAAATCAGCTAGAAGAGGTCGTATCCCACGTAAATGCTGGAAATGGGCTAGGGTTCACTGACCTAGAGCTGACGCCGAAGGGGAGTGTCGCTACTGTGAAAATCGGCGCCGGCTGAACAGAAGAGTCGCCACCGTGCGTTATTTATCCCAAAGGAGGGAAAGGAAATGCTCGAAGTAAACCTACCGCAAAGACGGGAAAGGAATGGTCATCGCAACCAAATCCTGGATTCGGGAGTCGGTTACGCAAGGGGAAGGTATTATCACCCCTCACGTCCGTCGTACTCGACGGGATCCACGCTTGTTTTCTAGTACGGATTGTTATTCTATCTATTCTACAGGTCTGGGGTTAAAAGAAAATAAAATGACTCGGCAAAGTATCGCACTTTATGCCTACGTATTCCCATCTGGAACGAGAAATCAAAGTCAACGTAGTTCGCCTACCTACGGGAAAGGAGGGAAGGTTGCTCGCTAGGATATCGCATCCTATGCCTACGTACTTTCATACAACATGAAAGATCAGAGCAAACGTAGTTCGGGCCACGTAAGACACAAGTCTGTCTGTTTATCTTTTATCCTTCTGAAAAAGGTTTTCTCCTAATCATGGGTCCAAGCGGACAAAAATGACTCTTTTGATTGGTTTGCAGTCTTTTACGCAACAACTGTTTTTATTAATGTTTATCCTTTTATTGTATTTTTCTGATTGTTTTGAGATAGAAGAGGAAGAACTCTAAAACCTAGGGTTAAAATGGGAATCAAAATCTACCCTAATGTTGTCATGCATGTGTTAACACCTAATGTCTGTCATATTTCTCTCTTGCGCAGAGAGAAACAGAGATCCTAGGGGATAAACGGAAAAGCAACAACATATATACAATAAAGCGGTAAAATGCATGAATGCAGCAGTACAAGCGAGGCAAGAGAGTCCCACTCAACCTCGAACCTAGAAAACAATAGGTAAAGTGAAATGGCTTCACTTCAACCTCAAGGGGAAAATTAACACACAATACAGCAAAGAAAAGAAACCCCAAAACCATCCCTGACAGCACAACCCCAGCCCCTACAGCAGCAGCTCTGAAAAATATCCATCTCTGACAGTTGATAAACAGCAATCTCCCAATGAACCCCAAAGTCCAGCTCCAATGACATCCAAGCTACAACAAGCTCCCATTTTCAAGAAATCACCAAACTCAAGCAAGCACAGAATCTTAACCAGTTTACAGCATCAGACAGCAGTAAACCCTAGCTTTAACAGTTGCACAGCTTTGACATGAACAAACTTCATCTTTTCCAATCTTTGATCTTCATCTCTATCTTCAATGGCTTCTTTCTTCAAGACAAGCTCTCCCAGATGAGAATTGATTTATCATAATAAATTGAATGTCAAACAATTCATTGACGACCAAAGGAAGTCTATGAATAGTTGACATTATAGAAGAGTGGTTCTCTCAAAGTTCTACCTCTAAGGTAAGACCACTTATCCCTCCTAAGGAGGGAGGTGAATACCATAGAGGGACTTCATGTCATAGAGAGGCATGGAAGCATAGGAAGCTTTCCATGTTTGTACAAAGAATTTGTCTATTCTAAGCTCTGCCTATTTTCTCCTATTTTTCCTAAGCCTTCAATCAGCATCTTCAATCCAAGCAATCTTCATGCATCAACCTTGATCTTTGATCTCCTCTTTTGATGTCTTCATACTCCACAAGCTCAAACCAAGCCCCATACCCCAAATAAAAACCCAAAAGCCCTAAGCAAGCAACATAAACCCCAAGTGGGAACACCAAACAATCACACAATTTGAAAAATATACTAAAAATAGCAAAATAGTAATTAAAATTCTAAGATTTATTCTAAGGGGATTTCTATATCTACCATACATACCCTATATGTCCCATACCCTAATTCAAGCTAAAACCCCAAAATAAAATGTTATAGTGCACCTATGTTGAGTTTGAACCCTAATTATACTAACCTAATGTTCTCTAATCAAAACTAATCAAAATTAATCCACAAAAATGTGGAATAAATCCAGCGGGAACTCAATGTTCTAATCTAACTACCACAAAAAGAATGGAATCAAAATACGAATTTAAATGACTAAACGAAATTCATCAAGATGTATGTACAAACAATATGAAAATAAAAGCTATTAAATGTGAAAATTCACCATAAATGGAAAAAAAAGCCTAAAATACTATTTTTATTTTCCCACAATTTTATTGAAACAATTACTAAAATGTAGCAAAAATCCCCATATCAAAATGATCGTTTTTGAATTTTTTATGAATTATTTTGTAACCAATATGAAAAGAAAATGAAATGAAAAAAAATCAATTAAAATACTAAAGCCGGGGGTGGCAAAAGCAGTCTATTCACCTTCAGGAAAACATTGGGCCCCAAACAGGGGGAGGTGCAGCTAGCGAAGCGCTGGGCCCAAGTTTGCTTCAGAAAAACATACAAAATAATAAACTAGGGGGGGTGAATAGCGCATATTTCGCTTGTATCTCCCTCTAGGCCCCAAACTGGGGGTGTAAGCAGAAGATCTGCCTGGGCCCAATCCAACTTTGAACAAGGAGATAGGGGTGTGAATGGGAATAATGGGAGTGCACTCAGTAACTGGTAATTAGGCTTAAGGCCCGAGATCCCTTCAACCCAACTTCAGCAAGGTAAAACCCTAAAACTACCTCTAATCACTCCCATCCGAGGTCATTGTTCATCGTCCCAAACTAAACCTTAACGGCGCCTCTCCCCAATCGTCCTCTCTGAAATTCTCTCTATCCGAAACCCTCTCCATTTCCCAACCTTTGTTTAGATCTCTCGACCAGACACAAAAACCCTATGATCTCAACCTATATCGCTCTTTTAACCAACAAAATCCACTAACTCTAACGCTATCAACAATGAAGCTAACAAGTTCAAGATTAAAATCTGGTGATGACGATAATGAAGCTGGCGAAGTTTTACGAAGACCTGGAAGGAGATGATCTTTGTTGAAGACGGAGGATCCTTGTTGAAGATGAGAAGATCTGCGAAGATCTAAACAAAACTGGAGATCTAGAAGACGTTCTGGGCGAGCGATGGATGTTCTTCGCGGACCTGGAGATGACGTTCTGGATGAGAGTTGAAGATTCTTGAAGGAAAACTTGGACGGAGGAAGATTTATGAAGAACGTTGCATTTCTGGAAAAAAGGCTCAAGAACACGATGAAGTTGATGAAGTTCTCTTGAATTTCTGGAAAAAAACTATGACCGATCGATGATCTTGATGCCTATTCTGGAGATTTTGATACGAGGTGACGAATCTGGATCAGAAGGGATGAAGATTGTGTTGATGCTGATGATTGTTGCTGATGAATTGGATGAGAGGAGATGAAGATTGATGAATTTTTCTGGAAATTTGATGTTTCCGGCGACAATGGGCGGTGGTCGGAGGCGGTTAGGGTGACCGGAGGGAGTTGGTTAGGATGGCCGTCGGTCTTTGCATGGCCGGCGGTGAAGGGTTCCGGCGAGGGATGCGGTGGCAGAGGGAGTGAGGGAGAATGAGCCAAGTGTGGCTGAAGGTTATTGCATGTGTGCCAAGTGTGTGTGGATGGTGTGAGACGTGGCAGAACCTGAGGGAAAGAGAGAGTGAGGTGGAAGAGAGAGGAAACGCACGCGTGGCGAAGCCTTTTATACGACACGTGGCTCCTGCGGGACCCGGGCTGGGCTTGAACTGGACTCTGAAGAAATAGATAATTGGCCCATTTGAGACTAAACCTGATTAGTGACTTAAAACGTGATTAAACTCTGAAACAAAACAAAATTTAATACTAAAAAACCTAATTAAACTGTAAAACAAAAATTAACAAATTAAAATCTAATAAACCTAATTAAAACCTATTATTAATCCTAATTAATATCTAAAAACGAAAATAAAAAATAAAAACCTAATTAAATCTAAAAAATCTAAAAAACTATTATTTAATCTAAAAATTATCTTTTTTAAAAAACCTAATCAATTCTGAAAAACAAAATCAAATAAAAATCTAAAAAATCAATACTATCTATTTTATTTTTAAAAACCATTCTATTAAAGGAAAATGATAATATCTACTTATCTATCTTTTAAAATCTACTCTTTTAAAAGAAAAATATCTATTTATCTATTAAAAACTAATAAAAGAAAATCAATATCTAAAATTTATTAAAAACCATAATATCTAAAAATTCTTTAAAATCTATTAATTTCTAAAAAATGAAAAGAAAATTTATTTAAAACTCTAAAAATTATAAAAAAAAACCTATTAAATCCAGAAAAATTCAATTAAGTGCATTAAAAATCCAGAAAAATGACAGAAAAATCCTACAAATGCCAGGAAGCCGATTAAACCGATTAAGAGATTTGACTTTAACACCAGTTACTTGGGTGACACCACAGATAATAAACCCGAAGGTTAGATCAACATGCACTTGATCACTTCCCATCGTCTACTGATAGACGGAGACGTCATCCCGCAGGAAAACAATAACCATACTTACATCGTCTACAGATAGACAGAAAGACCCCATCCCGAAGGAAAACCATACCCATATTCTCATTGTCTAAGGATAGACAGCAAGACTCCATCCCGAAGGAAAACCAATATCCATATTTACATCGTCTAATGATAGACGGAGACACTATCCCGAAGGAAAACCATTATCCATACTCACATTGTCTAAGGATAGACAGAAAGGCACCATCCCGAGGGAAAACCCGTCAGCGGAAAGAGAACCATATTCATCACCACCCATCAAATTTCAGAATCCTTTCGTCTACAGAAATTGATGGAAAGAACAATATCTTCAAAGGGGCCACATCATCAATAAGGATTGATAGGCAGGAAAACCACCTTCAAAAAGTCATGCCGTTGATAAGGATCAACAACTAGGAAAACCAAACATTCTTCGAAGAGTCTCGACGTCAATAAGTATCAACGGTCAGGAAAACCTTCTTGAAATGCCATCTCGTCCAATAAACAGAAAGAACGCCAATATCTGAAAGATCGCTTTGAAACCTCTCAACGTCTAAGGATAGATGGAGAAAAAAACCATATCCAAACTCTCGATGTCTAATGATAGACGGAGAAGGCCCGCTGGGGGAAACCCATCATCAATGTGAACTGACGGGAAGAGAAGTCTGCCAATATCAGACGACTGATGAGTAAAGCATAACTATTGTATGATCTGAGAATCGAACACCAAAGAGCTATCTGAATAAAGCTGCTGGATAAATGCCCCTGAACTGATTACAGAGTTCCTCATGTTGCAACTGGAGGCTGATAGAAAAACTGGCTTATGCTTCGTATACCTATGGGATGGAAATGCTACGCATTTAAGGATGAAATGCGAGTATGATGCAAATATGATGATATATGCAAATGCAAATGCAGGCTCGGGTCACCGGAGAAGCTGGATACAGAAAACCGCTTCAGCAAAATAAATGCTGAAGACAAAGCCAACTCCGCCGGGAATAACCAGGCATCACAGAATTATTCCAGCAAAATAAATGCTGGAAAAGTGAAGCCAACTCCGTTGGGGAATAACCGAATGTGCCAATCATGATTGGACTTCTGTCAGGGACGGCTTACCCATGCCAATGAAAATTGGACTTGCGCTGGAGAAAACAGACGGAGTCTTCCTGCGTACCAATGAAGATTGGATTTTGAAACTGATGCGCCACCACAAGTTGGGCCTCACAGTGATTGCCAATATGGATTAGGCTTCTTGAAAATTGCCAATAAGGATTGGACTTTAGGCTATCTGTGATGGGTCATGTACGACTGACTCTGAACAATATCCTGTCTGAATTCACAGCTTTTGATTGAAGGGTCAATAGACGGTAACACGATTTCCCGACATTCGACTCACACTTGGAGATTAGCTGAATCTGCTCGAATAGCTCTGAGTAGCTCTGATGACACGGAGAAGAACCAATCCTTCGCTTCTGATATGCCCCAGCTTGTAGGACCTTTGTGGGAATAGTCCTCAAAAGGAAATCTGAAAATCTATACCCTGACGGTCTGATATGAAATGCCCCAGCATTATGAACCTCTGAGATATACTTCTGATCAAATGCCTCTTGAATAAATTCTGCACTCTTAGGATGGCCTGCCCCTGTCTGCAATGACTTTGTTCCTGACTGGCTGATTCAGTATAGTGACTTTAACTACGAGAGATTTACCGGATCTCGACCTGATTGCCCCGGAATAACGACCTTGGATGACTGACCTCACTGGGGATCACTTGCCCCGGCTCTCGAAACATTCGGCATCCTGCATTCTGTCCTGATCAGACTTTCCACTGTAGGAAACTTTCCTGCTGTCAAGTGCTTACTCGTAAGTAAAAGCAGTTGTTCTGCATAAAAGAGATATCAATGCATATGACAGTTTTAACATCCAATCTGTTCATTGGAAAAAGGAACATCAGTTTATGGCATACAAAGCACAAATCATTTATCAAAATATCAACATCAGCACCAACATAGTAAGAAGAACCCTTTTAGGAGTCAGCTTCGACGCGATCTTAACCGATGTATGCCTTCGAAACAGACTTGCTTCAATTAGGACTTTTGAATGTTGTAACGTGGTCAGGTTCACGGTTTTGAAAGAAAGGATAAAGGCTCAAAGTCTAATTTTAACCCACCCGTTCTCCTTGATGTTCTCCGATCCTACGTTCAGCTAATTCGACCTTAACGCTCACCTCTCAGAGGTTGAAAGGTAGGAGTGATAGTTCGAGAAACTATGAGCCCTTTGGAATGACAGTCACTCGCTCTTCGTCTTTGACACTTGGGGTCACACGACTCGTGTTTCATTTGAGGACTTTTCTTTTGTAATCCTTTTCATCTTTTCTTTTTCTTTCCCTAACTTTTGCCTGGACTGACTCTTTTGAGTTTCTTTTGATTTTCCAGTCCAGCGGGATGCCCCTATTTTTGCCTAAGTCGTTTGTTTTCAAGTTTTGACTTAGCGGGCTTTTGATTCTTTTCGCTTTTCGTTTTTTTTCGAACAAGTCGTGTGACATTGGTTGTCTGACTCTTTGGGGAATAATGTGACTGGGTCACTCCTGACGCTTAACCACTGCGGCTTTTTAGGCACGACCTATAGAGGTGTGATTGATCCTCGAACAGACACTCCTTTTGCAATTTGGACGCTCGGTCAAATTAGCTAACACCTACCCTGCCCCAGGTTGACATTGAGGGTTTTTCATTTTCAGAAAGAAACTCCTACAACTAGGCTCAAAGGGGTTATCAAGGGATTATCTTCCTTATGTCTCCGGTGTTTAGGGATTTGAAACAATGCCTGTACATCATCAGCAGGTTTTATTTCAAAGGCATACAATATCGGAAGCTTGCATGTCGTTCATTTTCGTCATCCTCCCCGGATTCCTCTTAACCAAGCGTTAGATATCTGTAAAAATCAATTAGTGAACACGAATGGATTTAATCAAAACATGCATATTCATTTCATTATCATCAATTGAATGAAAACAACAAGTTTTACAAACAAGATTGCAATTTAACAAGAAAGAAACTACAAACATAAAGAAATGACAAGATGAAACACAGGAAAACGTCAGCTTCTGAGAACTTGGCTTTCACATCTGACTTGCTGTTGAACCAGCCATCTTCAAAGTTGCCTATTGAGACCATACTACTTAAAACGGCTGCCGGGTGAATTGCCTTTCTGACTTCATTGGGCTCTGTCTAGTACGCAGGTTTGACCGATAACGATAAGGCTGCTGACCATGGAAAGCAGTTGACGTCTGTTGCAAAGACTGGACAGATTGTTGACTTTGATCAGTCGAACCACTTGGAGGTTGAGTCTGAGTTATCAGGGACTCCTTTTGTTCAAGCGCTTTCACCCTCAGGCTTGGTCTAGGCAGCAACTGAGGACAGGGGGATTCTGACACCAATGATTGCAGAATATACTTCTGATCTACGGCAGCTTCGGGAACATCTATCATCTTAGCACCAACTGGGGTACGACCATTAGGTACAATTACGCCTCCCGGCATGAGTTCAATAACCTTTGCGTCAATCAAGTCCTGAACGTTGTGCTTAAAAGCATGACAACTCTCGATATCATGTCCGGATGCCCCGGAATGAAATTCACACTGCTTGCTAGTGTCATACCCATAAGGGAGTGTCGTTCCTGTGAGTGGCTCCAATGTTCTTTTTTCAACCAGTTTCAAACTCAATAAAGTCTGAAAGAGCTTAGCATATGTTGAAGGCGGCGCCTCAAATATCCTCTTTAACCTTCGCCGAACCGGATGTATCTTTTGTTGTTGTTGTTGGTGTCGATCAACACGTCTTTTAAGCTCAGGTTCCACAGGCACGAGTTCCACCGGCACAGGTGGAACAAACTCCTTCACTGTGGCTTCAGATAGCGGATCATCCTCTTTCCTAAGCACGTTCTTGACTACTTCCATGATCAAGCTCATTTGGGTCTTCAACTGATTATTTTCCTCTTTGAGTATCTTCTGATCCAGACGTAACTCTTGCATGTCTTTCATCATCTGCCCTAGCTGGCTTCGGACTTCAATCAATTCAGCCTGATTCTGTTCCATGTCTCTGAGGAATTCATGCAACAAACTGGAGATGGGAAATAAGACCCACAGTTCTGATGTACCTGGTATGTGAGAATGCAATGCAGAAATCAAACACATATTCAAGACAAGACAAAGAAACCCCCAATTTATAAGCACAGAGATAAACGCCTTACAACATCATGTAAAGCCAACAAGAGCAGTAAGCAAGCACCCCCAAGTACAAAATACAATGACCCCAGCTGTTGCACCCCAAAATTTGACCAACATTTCTTTACCTAGCTTGTGGTTCATCTCATTCACATTAGCATTATCACTTGCATTTCATTGACATGTGTGCAGGAGATCAAGAGGTATGATTACCAATCCAAAGTACCACAAGAGTTTGAAGCTAGCCAAGAAGGTTATTCAAGTGTTCAAGGGTTGATATCCTTGTCAGAGAAGTTAAGAGATCCTCAGAGAGATTGGTTGAAACCAAGGTTGTGTGCCTCCTAACTTGAGAGTTGTGGGAGCTCCTCAGATGATTATGAAGCTATGAGGATGGACTTGAAGCTTTGAGAGGGCTTATGAGATGTCTTGAAAGCCATCATGAAGCCTAGAGAGGTCATTGTGCAAGATTCAGAAGACTTAGCCATGAGTGGTATAATTAGGGTTTGACTGGGTCAACCCTAGGTCAACTGATGATTTGGAGAGGGTTGAGACCTAATCCAAGAGCCATGTGATCATGGATTGATGCATTGAGATGCTATAAGGATGATTCCAAGGTCAACTCATCATGATTGAAGAGTTTGAGAAGTTTCAAGCTAGGGTTTCTAAGGCTTGACAGTGTAAAATCCCCTAGTTTGACCCCTATCTTCAAGGAAGTTTAGACCAAGATGTGATTGTCATCTCATCTTACCCCCAACATGAATGTTGTAGAGCTTGCTCTTAGCTTTAATTTGAGTACTAGAAGTCATTCATAGGATTTGTAGAGCTCAAGTTATGACTTTGACAAGTTACAGGTCATCTGAGGTATGTGAATCTGGGGCCTTGAAAGTCACCCAGCTTGCATCAAACTTTTGCCCAAGAAGGATGATTCCTATGAACTTTTGGCCAACATGAATGTTGTTCCTTATCTTATTAGCTTTCTAGATAGTACTAGAAGTCCTTGATAGGATTTGTAAAACTCAAGTTATGGCTTTGACAAGTCAAGGGCATTTTGGTCATTTGGAGATTATAGGTCATTTCAAGCATAAGGCCATAACTCCTATTTCCAAGCTTCATATGGAAAAATCTTCAACATCAAACTTGCTTAAAATGATGTTTTAAGGCTATTAAGGAGGTCATGAGATGTTGAAAAGGCTTGTAGTTCAAAATGGTAAAAATGACCTAAAATGGAGGCATAAGTTAAATAAGTCAAAGTTGGAAATTGAAATTTCCAAGCTACACATCCAAACCATGGCATATAATAGGTCATTTTGACTCTAGAAAGCATTTTAAAAATAATGGTTCATCCACATTTTTGATTTGAGGTTTATATCTTGGACTTGCTTTGGAAAATGGTTGCTTGCATATTAAGGTACATATGCAAAACACAAGTAAACTCAATGCACAAGCTAGCTAAGTATCCTAACACATCATGCATCTCATCTAAGGAAATTTTCAAGTCAGAACAAGATGCTGCAAGAGGCATAGCATGAGATGACATGTGAGATGAGTTGAAATAAAAAACTCATGGCATGAGAATCCCAAATTCTCATTGGATGATTCCAGAAAGTTCTGGATGGGTCTGAACCATCCTATATAGTGTTTAGAACTTGCTCAGATGCAAGGTTGGTGAGAGATTAGAGAGGAAAGTGAGATAGCCATTTCAATTTCTTCCATTGCAAGTTGAAATCAAATTCCATATTCCACACCATTTCCATTGCTTCTTTCAATCCCAACACCTTCCATTGATCATATTGAATGTGTGCATACCAAATTGAGGGCAAGATCATGAAGAATTGAGGAGATAGCTTTTGGATTTTGGAGGTTGCAAGTCACCATCGAGTTTGGAGATTCAGGCTTTCTTGATCAAATCTTTTGCAAACAGAAGCTTTAACATCAATCAAGGAGTGTTTCTGAAGAGTTTGAGAGGTTGAAGTGGAGCTTTGACCTATCTGATAATCAAGATTTGACAGGTTTGTAACTTGTCTTCTACACCATAATTTAAGCATAATTAGTTAGATTTGTTAGGTTAGAATGGTTAGAGACAAGTAGGAGATGGATTCTGGGAAGTTTGAGATCATTTGGTGAAGTTTGAGTTAGTGACACCATTTTTGTTTTGATCAAGAACACGATGTATAGTGAAGCATAACATGAGTTTAATATCAAGATTTAACCAGTGTGAGGTGGTGATCATTCTGAGGTAATCAATTTCAAGAATAGTCAAAGTTGAGGTTTGAGCATATTTTTGATCTTGGATCGGGTTCAGAGATTTAGGGCATTTCAATTGATTTTAAGGCCATGGTTGTGATCAGCATGGAATTTAGAACAAATTAGGGTTTTGAACCATGGATTTTGGTTTAGAATCGAGGTGATACGATTGTGGTGAAGCTTGAGCTATGAAGCTCTGTTTCCATGGCTTCTCCATTCAAACCCTGGCTGGAGGAAGAAGATAAAGACATGGTCGTTGGATGGAGAGTGGACCCATTGACTGGGCGTAGATCTAAAGGCTAAGATTCAATCTCACGTTTGAAGAGGGAAGTTCTGAAGAGCCTAAACGCGGCGTTTCATTAAAACTGAGGTTTTGGGCTTAAGTTGATACTTGCTATGCCCACCCCCATTCATGGCCCATTGAGAATATGAACTGAATTTCTTTACTTTTTGCACCGTGTCCTTTTCTTATTCTTTGTATTTTTTGAATTGATTTTCTGATTAAAAACTGGGCCTAGCGCGTTTGTTGTTTGCACCCCCATTTAGGGCCCATCTGCATATTGAACTACATATAGCTGCTATCTGCACCAATGTTTTACCATTTTAATTTATTTTTCTCCATTTTATTTTAATCTTTGAAAAATCATAATAAATAGAAAAATAATGATTTTTACATGGGGATTTTTTCTCCTATTTCATGTCAATGTCTAAAAAATTATGAAATCAAAACATTTGCATTTCATCCATTTTAATATTTTTTGTATATTTTCTCTTTAAATAGCTTTTTAATTCCTTTTATGTTGATGCATAGATTTGTAGAATTTTGTTTAGCTAGTTCCCTTTGAATTTTTAGGCCATTCTTTTTAGGATAGTTATATTAGGACTTTAGCTCCCCTCTGGATTTATTCCATAATTTTTTGATTAATTTTTTATTAGTCTTGATTAGATGACTTTAGGTTGTGTAGATTTAGGTCAATCCTTAACATAGGTCCAGAATAACACTAGAATTTTGGGTTTCTAGGTCAAGTTAGATATTGGGACATATAGGGTATTAAGGGTAGGTATATAGGATCCCCTAGAAATTATATTAGATTTTAATATAATAGTATACTATTTTTAATTAATTTTTGTAGTTAATGGTTGTTTGTGTTGCCCTTGTGGGCTTGTATTTTGTTTTGCCTTGCTTTGTGGGTTTTTGTTGGCTTGGTGGGCTTGTTCTTGCTTTGAGGAGCATGGAGGATCATAGTAGAAGACTTGAGGATTGGAGAAGGAGCTTGAGAGCTTGGAGCCTTGTTTGTTTTGTTGTTGTTTTAGGGTTAGGGATTAAGTAGAGCTTAGACTTAGTTGATTTCTTTCTTAAACATGGATGGTATCTTTCACCTCCATTCTTCCCCATGATTCAAGGTCCTTCCATGGTATTCACCTCCCCCCTTTGGAGGGATAAGTGATGGTACCTAGGAAGTAGAACTTTTGAGGGAACCATTCTTTTGATGTTAAACCCTTATAGGTCACCTTTGGTGGTCAATAAGCAGTTTAACACCCCAGCTTATCCAGTTAGGTGATTTCTTCTGGTTTGAGTATCTTGAGAGATGTTGGGCTTGAGTGTGAAGATGAAGACTTCATTGAAGAGTATGGAAGAGGATGATTCCCTGAGCATTGCCATTGTAGCTGAAGCTAGTAGAGCAAGAAGAGCAAGTCGATACTTGGAGATTCAATGAAGATTGAATGAAGAGCTGAGGCTTAAAGATTGAAGGATGAAGTTGACACTTCTAAGTAATTGAAGACTACTCTGAGAAGCTGAAGCTTGTAGGAAGAGAAGACCAAGTTGAGACTGGTAAAGCAAGAGAGATGAAGCTTGAAGAATAAGTTGATACTTATGAGGAGGATTCAATTGAGATTGACTGAATAGCTGAAGCTTGAAGAACAAAGGATAAGTTGACCCTTACTTTGAAGTTGGGAGATCCTGAAGGAATCAAGTTGATACTTGTGGTTAAGAGTGAAGCCTGAAGGTTGAACTGGTTAAAGAGCTGAAGCTTGAAGAAGAAGATAAGTTGAAACTTACGTTGAAGGGTTGAAACCTGGGAAAAGAAAATTGATATTTGTCAAGAGTGATTGAGGTCTGAAGACTGAGTTGCTGTTAGAAGAGCTGAAGCTTGGAGTTGAGAGAGGAGTTGATCTGCTTTCTTGTCTGTTTTCTTTTCTGTATTGATATGCCTTGTTTGACTTGCTTGATGCATTAGAATAAGTCCATATCTAGACTAGATTTAAGCTAGGAGCATGATTGCACTAGAGGTTGAGTCGCTCCCTCTGCTTGTATTGTTACTGTATGGCTTTGCTTGCGGGTATTCGGTAGAGCCCAACTCCCTTGCCCATGTGGTTTATTTTGCTTGATAGCATGATTTTATTCCTTCTGTATGATTGCAGTTTACTATTTTTGCTTGATAGCATGATGTTTTATCTTTCAGTATGATTACTGTTATTCATTCTGGCTTGAGGTTGAGATGAGCTTGTGGAGGCTGCTGCCCCACACACATTTCCTCCCTCACTTGCATTGCATGCATTTTACAGTCGTTTACTGTATATCTTTTTACTGTTTAAGCTGATGCTTTATCTGTTTCTGTGTATCATTGACATGATCCCTTAGGACTCTCATTTCCTTTGATAAGGAAGTGATGATAGAACTTTAGGTTGAAACCTATGCATGATAACTTCTAGGAGTTCCCTGTTTCAAACTGCAACCATAGGATGAATCCTTGGCATGACAACAGTAGGACTTTATAGTCTTTCCCCTTAGTTGAGCCTGTTCTCTTCTCATCTCAAAACAGCTTAAGATACAGTAATCATGAATGATTTCTTTCGTACGTCACGAGCCTTAAGCTATCTGAGAACGGATTGTTGGAGAGTTTCTTTTCAACAGTCTGGATGTTTAGTATGGCACCCTTTGGGCGACATGCGACGCATTCACTCTCAGGTCATAGTCTTTAGTGCGATTGAAATTGCAAACACAATCAAAAACACTTCTTCCGTAAAATACAGAGAACGAACTTCAAACCTTTTTGCCCCGTGGGCCCATAATTCAAAGGAAAGATTTTCTGAAGAAAAGAGTCTCGTTAAACTTCAGCGCTACCGCAAACAGGCTTTGTCCCTAACTGCTGGAACTGTTGTTTAACCCTACTCGATAAAACAGATGAATCTGAATCCCCATAATGCGTAGTACCCCGAACTACGTAAGCTCTGATTTCTCATTCTCTGATGAGAGTACGTAGGCACAATACTGATGTATTGGAGAGCTACCTTCCCTGTAACCCGTAGTAGGTCGAACTACGTTGACTCTGATTTCTCATTCTCTGATGAGAATACGTAGGCATAAAGTGCGACGCTTTGCCGAGTCATTTTCTTTTCTTTTTAAGCCAGCCTTGATAGGTAGATAGTAAAACCAACCCGTCAGATAAGCACAACAAGCGTGGATCCCGTCGAGTACGACGGACGTGAGGGGTGCTAATACCTTCCCCTTGCGTAATCGACTCCCAAACCCAGACAACGGTTGCGACGACCTTGTCTTACCCTTTTTCGTCAGGTTTTTCCGATCGTTTCCTTTCCCGCTCCGAGGGATAAATAACGAAAGGTGGCGACTCTTCTGTTTTGCCGGCACCTTATTTTCGCGGAAGCGACACCAGCCAACAAGCTTGGTGGTGGTCAGCAGACAACAATGCACGAAAGCTAAACAGACTAGCAGAGAAAACAGATGCGACACCCGGCGCAGAAACCTCTAGCAACTTCCCCCATATTCAATTGAGCTGCCGGTTGGACATTCTTCCAAACATACACTCTCAGCGGAGTATTCCATGCCATTGACTGACGGACCCACACAACTGGATGAAGGATAATCAATAATCCGAACAAAACCCTGAGGTGTGATGAAGATCTTGTTAGAGTCTAGCAGATTCTGAACTTGGCTTCTAAGCACCTTACAATCATCTGTTGAATGCCCCTGTATCCCAACATGGTACTCACAGCGGGCGCTGGCATCAGAACCTGAAGGATAAGGCGGGATCGTTGGATTAGTCTCTTTTGGCACTATTAATCCACTTTCGACCAAATCTGGCAACAACTGACTGTACGACACCGGTAGCTGAGTAAATTGCCTTTCAGGTTTCCTTGGTCTTTGTCGGGCGTGACGACGCGACTGACGAGAATATGACTGCTGGTTTGAAGTGTCTGAAAACTGAGCCTGAGATGCTAGAGATTCTGAGACAACATCACTTCCTTCTTCCCACTCCTCTTGAGAACTGAGAACTGATTCATTCTTATCAACTGGGATATAAAGAGCCTCTCGAATCTTTCTATTCTTGAGTCCTCTCTCAACAAGCTCTCCCATTCTCATCAAGCCTTCAAAGCTTGTACAAGTGATCATCATGTCGTAATAACGGCCCTTCAGAGTATCCAAAAAGAGGCTAACCATTTCTCTCTCCTGAATCGATGGTTGAACACGAGCAGCCAATTCTCTCCATCTCTGCACATACCCTCTAAAGGATTCATTCTCCGCACGAGATAATTCTTGCAAATGCACGCGAAAAGGAGCCATTTCCAAGTTGTAGTCGTACTGCTTCATGAAGGCATTGGCTAAATCCGACCATGATTTGATACTATCACTCTTCAAGTGCAGGTACCAGTCCAAAGATGCTCCGATCAAACTATCTTGGAAACAGTGAATCATGAGCTTGTCATTGGTGATATGCGGAGTCATTCTTCTGCAGAACATAACCAAATGTAGCTTCGGACATCTATCCCCTTTGTACTTCTCAAAATTGGGCATCTTGAACTTCGGAGGCAATACAAGACCTGGCACTAAACACATGCCTGCAGCATTCAGATCAAGAGTATTCTTATTCACCAGGGCAGCAATCTGATCTTCCAACGTCTGAAGTCTTCTCATATACTCAGCAGTCCTTGGGTCCTGAATATTAACCTGTGGAACAACTCTTGGAGATGGAACAATCCTTGGAGAATCTGGCGTAGAGAAAGTGGAATTGTGACACTCTGCGTCATTGAAAGAATATGGACCTCTGGCAGGGGTTTGCATGGGCTGAGCAACATTGTTCATCTGAGCTCTTTGACCATTGTTTCCTCCTCCATTCATGGCTGTTATGGCTTCCATGACCTGACTCACCTGGTACTTCAACAATTCAAACTCTGCCCGAGTAACAACCAAGTTCTGCTCTTCTGGAGCCATGATCTTTCCAGATGCTAACTGAAGTCCACTACGAATGTCGGGAAATCAACTGATGAAGCGGACAAAAACGGGTAAGCTTCATGCTGAGGATGAATATGCAAAATGAAATGCTAATGCAGACAGTCATGCAAAATGCAAAATGCACACACAAGGGACCAAGTGCCCCTGGCTGAGAAGTCCAATCCACCATACCGTCTTAACCAGACCCATAACACTGCTCAAGCCTGGTCTCAACAAACCATAACAGTACTCCAACCTGGTCTCCAACAGACCTCATAACGCTGTCCTCAAATACCACTGAATCTCAATCAAGAAAACCGGTAATCTGAAGGTCAAGTTACCCGCATGCCCCAACCCCTCTCACAGGTAGGTGTCCTAATAACTGACACAAAGTATGGCATCCTATGCAGTCGTTGGCGTCACAGACTTTCAAGACTGATGATACGATACCCAGAAGGTGTGGCATTATCACGTTCTGAAGAGGCCTCACTTAGCCAACTTCCAATTGATCGGTCCCCGGAGTCGACAATCCTCGGGTCAGACAACTTGTCGAGCCCTAAGGGCCAGGCAAGAAGCATCAAAGAGAATCTCGTCCAAGTAAGATTTCGCGGCTAGCTGGTGCGAGCTAAGCAAGCAGGCTAACCACTACTCTCTCTCTAAATCTAGGTGTAACCTCAAGCCCAGGCCCGACTTAGCTCTCAATCATAGAACCCCCTCATACCCACAGCAATAATCACAAAATAAAGTTGAAAGTAAAATACAGAAAATGTAAATCCATACAAAATCCTCGACGGGAAAACAAGCGCTAGGATTGACTCTCTTAAGGGACGTTAGATCCCAAATGCATAAGGAACCTTCGCAGTTCCCCAGCAGAGTCGCCAGCTGTCGCTACTGCGAAAATCGGCGCCGGCTGAACAAAAGAGTCGCCACCGTGCGTTATTTATCCCAAAGGAGGAAAAGGAAACGCTCGAAGTAAACCTATCGCAAAGACGGGAAAGGAATGGTCATCGCAACCAAATCCTGGATTTGGGAGTCGGTTACGCATGGGGAAGGTATTAGCACCCCTCACGTCCGTCGTACTCGACGGGATCCACGCTTGTTTTCTAGTACGGATTGTTATTCTATCTATTCTACAGGTCTGGGGTTAAAAGAAAATAAAATGACTCGGAAAAGTATCGCACTTTATGCCTACGTATTCCCGTCTGGAACGAGAAATCAGAGTCAACGTAGTTCGCCTACCTACGGGAAAGGAGGGAAGGTTGCTCGCTAGGATATCACATCCTATGCCTACGTACTTTCATACAGCATGAAAGATCAGAGCAAACGTAGTTCGGGCCACGTAAGACACAAGTCTGTCTGTTTATCTTTTATCCTTCTGAAAAAGGTTTTCTCCTGATCATGGGTCCAAGCGGACAAAAATGACTCTTTTGATTGGTTTGCAGTCTTTTACGCAAGAACTGTTTTTATTAATGTTTATCCTTTTATTGTATTTTTCTGATTGTTTTGAGATAGAAGAGGAAGAACTCTAAAACCTAGGGTTAAAATGGAAATGAAAATCTACCCTAATGTTGTCATGCATGGGTTAACACCTAATGTCTGTCATATTTCTCTCTTGCGCAGAGATAAACAGAGATCCTAGGGGATAAACGGAAAAGCAACAGCATATATACAGTAAAACGGTAAAATGCATGAATGCAGCAGTACAAGCGAGGCAAGGGAGTCCCACTCAACCTCGAACCTAGAAAACAATAGGTAAAGTGAAATGGCTTCACTTCAACCTCAAGGGGAAAATTAACACACAATACAACAAAGAAAAGAAACCCCAAAACTAGCCCTGACAGCACAACCCCAGCCCCTACAGCAGCAGCTCTGAAAAATATCCATCTCTGACAGTTGATAAACAGTAATCTCCCAATGAACCCCAAAGTCCAGCTCCAATGACATCCAAGCTACAACAAGCTCCCATTTTCAAGAAATCACCAAACTCAAGCAAGCACAAAATCTTAACCAGTTGACAGCATCAGACAGCAGTAAACCCTAGCTTTAACAATTGCACAGCTTTGACATGAACAAACTTCATCTTTTCTAATATTTGATCTTCATCTCTATCTTCAATGGCTTCTTTCTTCAAGACAAGCTCTCCCATATGAGAATTGATTTATCATAATAAATTGAATGTCAAACAGTTCATTGACGACCAAAGGAAGTCTATGAATAGTTGACATTATAGAAGAGTGGTTCTCTCAAAGTTCTACCTCTAAGGTAAGGCCACTTATCCCTCCTAAGGAGGGAGGTGAATACCATAGAGGGACTTCATGTCATAGATAGGCATGGAAGCACAGGAAGCTTTCCATGTTTGTACAAAGAATTTGTCTATTCTAAGCTCTGCCTATTTTCTCCTATTTTTCCTAAGCCTTCAATCAGCATCTTCAATCCAAGCAATCTTCATGCATCAACCTTGATCTTTGATCTCCTCTTTTGATGTCTTCATACTCCACAAGCTCAAACCAAGCCCCATACCCCAAATAAAAACCCAAAAGCCCCAAGCAAGCAACATAAACCCCAAGTGGGAACACCAAACAATCACACAATTTGCAAAATATACTAAAAATAGCAAAATAGTAATTAAAATTCTAAGATTTATTCTAAGGGGATTTCTATATCTACCCTACATACCCTATATGTCCCATACCCTAATTCAAGCTAAAAACCCCAAAATAAAATGTTACAGTGCACCTATGTTGAGTTTGAACCCTAATTATACTAACCTAACGTTCTCTAATCAAAACTAATCGAAATTAATCCACAAAAATGTGGAATAAATCCAGGGGGAACTTAATGTTCTAATCTAACTACCACAAAAAGAATGGAATCAAAATACGAATTTAAATGACTAAACGAAATTCATCAAGATGTATGTACAAACAATATGAAAATAAAAGCTATTAAATGTGAAAATTCACCATAAATGGAAAAAAAAAGCCTAAAATACTATTTTTATTTTCCCACAATTTTCTTGAAACAATTACTAAAATGTAGCAAAAATCCCCATATCAAAATGATCGTTTTTGAATTTTTTTTATGAATTATTTTGTAACCAATATGAAAAGAAAATGAAATGAAAAAAAATCAATTAAAATACTAAAGCAAGGGGTGGCAAAAGTAGTCTATTCACCTTCAGGAAAACATTGGGCCCCAAACGGGGGGGTGCAGCTAGCGAAGCGCTGGGCCCAAGTTTGCTTTAGAAAAACATACAAAATAATAAACCAGGGGGAGTGAATAGCGCATATTTCGCTTGTATCTCGCTCTGGGCCCCAAACTGGGGGTGTAAGCAGCAGATCTGCCTGGGCCCAATCCAACTTTAAACAAGGAGATAGGGGTGTGAATGGGAATAATGGGAGTGCACTCAGTAACTGGTAATTGGGCTTAAGGCCCGAGATCCCTTCAACCCAACTTCAGCAAGGTAAAACCCTAAAACTACCTCTAATCACTACCATTCGAGGTCACTGTTCATCGTCCCAAACTAAACCCTAACGGCGCCTCTCCCCAATCGTCCTCTCTGAAATTCTCTCTATCCGAAACCCTCTCCATTTCCCAACCTTTGTTTAGATCTCTCGACCAGACACAAAAACCCTATGATCTCAACCTAAATCGCTCTTTTAACCAACAAAATCCACTAACTCTAACGCTATCAACAATGAAGCTAACAAGTTCAAGATTAAAACCTGGTGATGACGATAATGAAGCTGGCGAAGTTTTACGAAGACCTGGAAGGAGCTGATCTTTGTTGAAGACGGAGGATCCTTGTTGAAGATGAGAAGATCTGCGAAGATCTAAACAAAACTGGAGATCTGGAGGACGTTCTGGGCGAGCGATGGATGTTCTTTGCGGACCTCGAGATGACGTTCTGGATGAGAGTTGAAGATTCTTGAAGGAAAACTTGGACGGAGGAAGATTTATGAAGAACGTTGCATTTCTGGAAAAAAGGCTCAAGAACACGATGAAGTTGATGAAGTTCTCTTGAATTTCTGGAAAAAACTATGACCGATCGATGATCTTGATGCCTATTCTGGAGATTTTGATACGAGGTGACGAATCTGGATCAGAAGGGATGAAGATTGTGTTGATGCTGATGATTGTTGCTGATGAATTGGATCGGAGGAGATGAAGATTGATGAATTTTTCTGGAAATTTGATGTTTCCGGCGACAATGGGCGGTGGTCGGAGGCGGTTAGGGTGACCGGAGGGAGTTGGTTAGGGTGGCTGCCGGTCTTTGCATGGCCGGCGGTGAAGGGTTCCGGCGAGGGATGTGGTGGCAGAGGGAATGAGGGAGAATGAGCCACGTGTGGCTGAAGGTTATTGCATGTGTGCCAAGTGTGTGTGGATGGTGTGAGACGTGGCAGAACCTGAGGGAAAGAGAGAGTGAGGTGGAAGAGAGAGGAAACGCACGCGTGGCAAAGCCTTTTATACGACACGTGGCTCCTGCGGGACCCGGACTGGGCTTGAACTGGACTCTGAAGAAATGGATAATTGGCCCATTTGAGACTAAACCTGATTAGTGACTTAAAACGTGATTAAACTCTGAAACAAAACAAAATTTAATACTAAAAAACCTAATTAAACTGTAAAACGAAAATTAACAAATTAAAATCTAATAAACCTAATTAAAACCTATTATTAATCCTAATTAATATCTAAAAACGAAAATAAAAAATAAATACCTAATTAAATCTAAAAAATCTAAAAAAACTATTATTTAATCTAAAAATTATCTTTTTTAAAAAACCTAATCAATTCTGAAAAACAAAATCAAATAAAAATCTAAAAAATCAATACTATCTATTTTATTTTTAAAAACCATTCTATTAAAGGAAAATGATAATATCTACTTATCTATCTTTTAAAATCTACTCTTTTAAAAGAAAAATATCTATTTATCTATTAAAAACTAATAAAAGAAAATCAATATCTAAAATTTATTAAAAACCATAATATCTAAAAATTCTTTAAAATCTATTAATTTCTAAAAAATGAAAAGAAAATTTATTTAAAACTCTAAAAATTATAAAAAAAAAAACCTATTAAATCCAGAAAAATCCTATTAAGTGCATTAAAAATCCAGAAAAATGACAGAAAAATCCTACAAATGCCAGGAAGCCGATTAAACCGATTAAAACCCAATTGCGCAACCGTAGCGAAACTCTGGCACCGAGATGGCCTGAAAACACCAGGAACGAGCACCAATTCTCAACAGAATTTTATTCCAACCGGCATGAACTGCCTGAAACGCCAGGGGCTATAATCCCGATAAAAATCAATCTGAATGATAAAAATGCAATGCATGCTGTATGCGAATGCGAATGCAAAATGCGTCGAAACATAAACCAGATATGGGAACTGGTTGGTCAAATTTTAGGGTGCAACAGGGAGGAACCACAATAGCGCCCTGCACATCTCGATAGAGTGTAGGGGAACGATTATGTCACACGTGTTGGTGGACACGGGTTCGTCGCTTAATGTTCTTCCAAAGAAGGCATTAATGAAGTTGGATACTTGTGGAGTGATTTGCACACCCAGTGATCTGGTTGTGAAGGCGTTTGATGGAACTAAACGCCACGTTTTCGGGGAGGTGACCCTGCCAATCCAAGTCGGGCCGGAAACGTTCGACGCAATCTTTTATATTATGGACATCATGCCTGCCTACTGCTGTCTCTTGGGCCGGCCGTGGATCCATGTTGCGGGTGCCATGACCTCCACGTTACACCAGAAACTCAAGTATGCTGTCGGAGGCAGCATCGTGACTGTATGTGGCGAGGAAGACATAATGGTGAGCCATTTGTCATCCTTCAAGTATGTTGAGATGGACGGGGAAATCCATGAAACTCTATGCCAAGCGTTCGAAGCTGTTAAAGTCAAGAACGTAGCGCCTGTAGCCACTGAGAAGCCAGAGATGACTCTCTCTTCATTCAAGGAGGCCCGGGCCGTTGTTCAAGCCGGATCTACCCCAAGCTGGGGGCAAATTTTGGAGATACCTAACAAGCAAGACAAGTTTGGGTTGGGATACTCTCCTGGAGCTGAAGCCTCCTCTTCTAGCAGTGCGTCGCGAGGTAAAGGGCCGATCCAGATTACTAGTGGCGGGGTGATATTTGAAAGCGTCAACGCGGTGTCTGAAGACAGCGGAGATATCGACTGTGACCTAGACTCTTGGATCCAGCTAAGCAAGCCAGGCGAGAGCCTTACCAACTGGTCCGTCAAGGATATCATCCAGATGACAAGTGAAGAGATCCACATAGCAGATGACATCGACTCTGGACTTTCTACGACTCATTTCAACTTCGATTGCCCGATCTATCAAGCCGAAGAAGAGATTGATGAAGACGAAGACCTTCCTAAAGAGTTGGCCCGCCTGTTGAAACAAGAAGAGAAAGTTATTCTGCCTCATGAAGAGGAGATCGAGATTGTGAATTTGGGTTCTAAAGAACTTGTCAGGAACGTCAGGATAGGGGCTGCATTGCAGAGCGATGTCAAGCAGAGATTGTTCGAGATGCTAAGAGAGTATAGTGACGTCTTTGCTTGGTCATACGAGGATATGCCCGGACTTGATACTGACATCGTGGTCCATCACTTGCCGCTGCGAGAAGATTGTCCTCCCGTTAAGCAGAAGCTTAGGAGGACACGACCAGATATGGCCGTCAAGATCAAAGAAGAAGTGCAAAAGCAGCTTGATGTTGGCTTCTTAGCGGTCACTACTTACCCTCCGTGGGTCGCCAACATGGTACTTGTGCCGAAGAAGGATGGTAAGGTACGAATGTGCATCGATTATCGGGATTTGAATAGGGCGAGCCCTAAGGATGATTTCCCGCTCCCTCATATTGATGTGTTGGTCGACAATACAGCTCAGTTCGCCGTGTTTTCGTTCATGGATGGCTTCTCCGGTTACAATCAGATCAAGATGGCGCCAGAGGACATGGAGAAAACTATGTTTATCACGCCTTGGGGAACATTCTGCTATAAGGTAATGCCTTTCGGTCTGAAGAACGCAGGTGCCACTTACCAACGAGCAATGGTTACTTTGTTTCATGACATGATTCATCATGAGATTGAAGTCTATGTTGATGACATGATCGCGAAGTCCCAAACGGAGGAAGGACATCTAGTCAATTTGCTGAAGATTTTTGAGAGGCTTAGGAAGTTCAGGTTGAGGCTGAATCCTAACAAGTGTATTTTCGGAGTACGGTCCGGAAAGTTACTGGGGTTTATCGTGAGTGAAAGAGGCATCGAGGTTGATCCTGCGAAGATTAAAGCGATACAAGAAATGCCAGTGCCAAAAACAGAAAAAGAAGTTTGTGGCTTCCTGGGCCGAATAAAATACATTGCAAGGTTTATTTCTCAGCTCACGGCCACGTGTGAACCGATGTTCAAACTGTTAAAGAAAGATCATGCGATTATCTGGAACGAGGATTGCCAGAGGGCATTTGATAAGATAAAGCAGTATCTATAGGAACCTCCAATCTTGATACCCGCAGTGGCCGGACGACCATTAATCATGTACTTGACAGTTCTTGAGAATAGTATGGGGTGTGCTCTCGGTCAGCACGACGAGACGGGCAGAAAGGAGCATGCTATTTACTACTTGAGTAAAAAGTTCACAGATTGTGAATCTCGTTACTCGATGCTGGAGAAGACGTGTTGTGCACTAGCCTGGGCTGCCAAACGTTTACGACAGTACATGCTCAACCACACCACCATGCTAATTTCGAAGATGGATCCGATCAAGTACGTCTTCGAGAAGCAAGCGCTTTCGGGCAGGATTTCCAGATGGCAAATGGTGTTGATGGAATATGACATTCAGTACGTTTCCCAGAAGGCCATCAAGGACAGCGTATTGTCTGAATACCTTGCCGAACAGCCGATCGAGGATTATCAGCCGATGAAATTTGAATTCCCTGATGAGGATATCATGTTTCTCAAAGCGAAGGATTGCGATGAACCGTTGCCCGACGAGGGGCCTGATAGGAAATCCCAGTGGAAATTGATATTTGACGGGGCGGTTAATTCTTACAGAAGTGGCATTGGGGCGATCATCACGACTCCCCACGGATCCCACATCCCGTTCACTGCGAGACTGGCGTTTACAGTCACCAATAATGAAGCAGAGTACGAAGCATGCATCATGGGGCTAGAAGAAGCAATTGATTTGAGAATCAAGAACCTAGATGTATATGGTGACTGGGCACTTGTGATCAACCAGATTAAAGGGGAGTGGGAGACTCATCAATCGAATTTGGTGCCGTACATGAACTATGCCAGAAGGCTGCTTCTGTTGTTTGATCGAGTGGAACTCCATCATGTGCCCAGGGCGGAGAATCAAATGGCTGATGCCTTAGCCACGTTGGCTTCGATGTATAAAGTCAGTTTTTGGAATGAAGCTCCAAGGATTGTCCTTTCTCGTCTTGATAGACCTGCATTCGTCTTTGCGATCGAGGAAGCCGCCGATGGCAAGCCATGGTTCCATGACATCCAGACCTTCCTTATGACTAAGGAGTATCCTGCGGGAGTGTCAACCCAGGATAAGAAGACTCTGAGGAGGCTGTCTGGAAATTTTTACCTCAATCCTGATGGAGTTTTGTATAGAAGAAACCACGATCTCGTGCTACTCAGATGTGTAGATGAGAAAGAGGCGAGTATGCTCATGGAAGAAGTCCATGAAGGCACATTTGGTACGCACGCCGGCGGGCATGCTATGACGAGAAAGATCCTAAGAGCAGGATACTACTGGATGACGATGGAATCAGATTGCTTTAAATTCGTGAGGAGATGTCATAAATGCCAGATTTATGCTGATAAAGTTCATGTGCCGCCGTGCCCGTTAAATGTCATGTCCTCCCCGTGGTCGTTCTCCATGTGGGGCATCGACATGATAGGCAAGATCGAGCCCACTGCATCTAACGGTCATCGCTTCATTCTAGTAGCTATCGACTACTTCACCAAGTGGGTGGAGGCAGCCTCATATGCTAATGTGACCAAGCAGGTGGTGGCTAAATTCATAAAGAGGGACATCATCTGTCGATACGGAATTCCCGAGCGGATCATTACTGATAATGGTTCGAATCTGAATAACAAGATGATGAAGGAGCTGTGCCAGAGTTTCAAGATTGAACACCACAACTCATCTCCTTACCGACCGAATAAGTACATCAAGAAGATTGTTCAGAAGATGGTTGTGACCTATAAGGATTGGCACGAGATGTTGCCATTTGCACTGCACGGTTATCGTACGACGGTACGTACATCAATCGGGGCAACTCCTTTCTCCTTAGTGTACGGTATGGAAGCAGTCCTACCGTTAGAAGTGGAGATCCCTTCTTTACGAGTTTTGGTTGACGTGAAACTCGACGAGGCAAAATGGATTAAGAACCGACTAAACCAACTCAGCCTGATGGACGAGAAGAGGTTGGCATCGATTGCACATGGTCGTCTGTACCAAAGCCGAATGAAGAAAGCTTATGATAAAAAGGTGCATCCTAGAAGCTTTCAGACGGGTGATCTCGTCCTGAAGAAGATTCTTCCTCCACACTCCGATCACCGGGGCAAGTGGACTCCCAATTACGAAGGTCCGTACGTCGTCAGCAAGGTCTTCTCGGGAGGAGCTTTGTTGTTATCCACGATGGATGGTGAAGATTTTGCATCCCCGGTGAACGCGGACGCAGTTAAAAAATACTTTGCTTAAAAATGACCCGCTGAAAAGAAAAAGAATAGCCAGGCAAAAAAGGGGCATCCCGGCGAACCATAAAAAAGGAAAAAGGTTCGGGCAAAAATTAGGGATATAAATTGAAAAATGTACACCCGCAAAGTCGAAAACCCAGATGGGCGACTTTGGCAAAAAAGGGTATCCCGTTGAACTGAAAACCCGCAAAGGGCGGTTCACACAAAAGTTAGGGATTTGAAAAAGCAAATGACTGCGTTCCGCGTGTGGACGTTCATTGTTTAGTGGTTTGGAAGACCTGAGGACCATTTATCTGAATCAATCTCTTCTGAAGCTGAAGCGTCGGAGAAGTATCGAAGTCGAGTGGGTCATAGAGGGATCAACTCATGGTGTTCGTCTACGCCTCGTTGCCGACATTTGTATATACTGATGTATATTTATGTTTTATTTTTGCGCGACTTCCTCATTCCAGGAGCTTGCATCTGTTGTAAAACATTTTTACCCATTCAGGGGTTCGTTATCAATAAAATGTGTACTATTCAGCAGTTCTGTTTGTCTGTTTAGCATTTATCTGTTTTGTCTGCGAAAAAGAACGCCGATGTTTTTGACAAAATGCGCATACATAAACTTACTGGCCTAGGCCACTGATTGTTGAAACAATGAATTACTTAAACATTGTCACAAGGTGATAACCTTGATAGGCCCCTTTGAGAAGGGTATCTTGTCTGTTTGTTTGTGTTGCTGCAGGTGTAGCATATGCCAGACAGTGCGCCATGCGCATCCCCGAGCAGGATGATTCCTCCCCTCAAACAAAGTTCAGCAGCCTCTCCCCGCAGAGTCTGAACATGAGATCGTGAGCATTGATATGTCTCCCCAGGCCGAGAAGATTCTCTCCCCAAACAGATGCACCCTGGAGGAATGTCGTCTCCCCAGCTGAGTCGTTCACTGAAGTGTGCAGCAATTGATAGTTCAGACTGAAGTCCCCAGCGGAATTGAGATTCCCCGCAGAGTAGTACTGTTCCTGGTAAGTAGGATGATTTCTTCTTCTCCAGCCGAGTTTGCAGATCCCCAAGAGAGCCGAGTCCTTGGAAGCCGCTCAGGCCATGATTTGTTTTCCCCAGTAGAATGTTGAATAGCTGATGTTGTATTTCCCCGCCAGAGTCGTTATCTCCAGGAAGGTTGGCTGCGAATGCCGTGCAGTTTGTTTCCGCGATTGACATCGCTTTCCTCAGCAGGCCCAGGTTCTCGTAGAGCTCCGCCCCCCGGCAGCAGTCAACTGAAGTTCATTTCCCCATGCAAAGCTCGATTGAGATCGGCGTGACCTTTTCTCCGTGGCAGGATGATTCCTTCCTCTACCAGAGTGGTCCTTTCTCCTGGACAGGAGGATTCTCCCTTTCAGCATTTATTTTGCTGGCGGGATCGCAGCATGTTGCATGATTGCCTAACATTTTGCATGAGTGCACAACATTTCCACCGTGTGGAGCATTGCGCCATTGCCAAAGCATATGCATAATAAGCATGATCTAGGTTGTTACCGTTCTTGTTTTGCAGGTGTTCCGCCACAGAATTGATTGCTCAAGATGATTCTTGAATTCTCCCCAACGGAGTCGCCTGATCAAGATGATTCTTGAAATCCCCAGCAAAGTCTTCGGCCTAAGATGATTCTTGAATTCTCCAGTGAAGGTGTTCGTTTAAGATGATTCTTAAAATCCCCAGTGAAGTCACAAGAGTTGGTTGCTCAAGTCGACGCTTAGAGTCCCCGATAGAGTATTTGATCAGGGTGATTCCTGAAATCTCCAGCAGAGTCATTGGTCCAAGATGATTCTTGAAGCCCCCGACGGAGTTACTTGTCCGAGATGATTCTTGATTTCCTCAGCAGAGATGATTCACCCAAAATGATTTCTGGATCCCCGAAGCAGAGTTACTTGATAGTTCTCCAGAATCCCCGGCGGAGATGTGTCATCCCCAGCAGGTTTCTAAACAGCGAAGTTGAAACTTCCCTTGAAGACTTGATGGTTGAAGTCCAACCATATTTACAAAGCAGTTCTCTTAGCTGATGCGGAGTGCCTGACGGCAGAAGTGTGGATATCCCCAACAGGTTCATGATTGACCAAGAATTCTATTCCCGACTTACTGATGAAATCCAGCTGATGCCCGAAATTTTCTTTGAATGCCCGATGGCATGGTTAACTTGATGGTTGATCTGATAAATCCCGAGGAATCCTGATGCATGACGGCATGATCGACCATGTATCGCCGGTTACCGTGTGACCAATTCCCCAGCTAGTTGTCGTGCAGCTAATATTTCAGTTTTCGAAGATTTGTTCCCATCAGAGTACTGTGTACTTGTGCAGTTGGCAAATTTCTGGGTTTGTCGGTATTCAACCGTCTCGCACCTTGATTGGTTGAGAGATGTTCGCTTCTTACCCAGTCAGGTCCAAGCCGTTTGAATAGGGGCAGTTGTTGCACCCCAAAATTTGACCAACATTTCTTTACCTAGCTTATGTTTCATTTCATTCACATTAGCATTATCATTTGCATTTCATTGACATGTATGCAGGAGATCAAGAGGTATGATTACCAATCAAGAGCTACACAAGACTTTGAAGCTAGCCAAGAAGGTTATTCAAGTGTTTAAGGGTAGATATCTCTGTCAGAGAAGTCAGAAGATCCTCAGAGAGAGTGGTTGAAACCAAGGTGGTGTGCCTCCTAACTTGAGAGTTGTGGGAGCTCCTCAGATGATTCTGAAGCTATGAGGATGGACTTGAAGCTTTGAGAGAGCTTATGAGATGTCTTGAAAGCTATCATGAAGCCTAGACAGGACATTGTGCAAGATTAAGAAGCCTCAGCCATGATTGGTGTGATTAGGGTTTGACTGGGTCAACCCTAGGTCAACTGATGATTTGGAGAAGGTTGAGACCTAATTCAAAGGCCATGTGATCATGGATTGATGAATTGAGAGGCTATAAGGATGATTCCAAGGTTAACTCATCATGATTGAAGAGTTTGAGAAGTTTCAAGCTAGGGTTTCTAAGGCTTGACAGTGTAAAATCCCCTAGTTTGACCCCTATCTTCAAGGCAGTTTATCTCAAGATGTGATTGTCATCTCATTTTGCCCCCAACATGAATGTTGTAGAGCTTGTTCTTATCTTTAATTTGAGTACTAGAAGTCCTTGATAGGATTTGTAGAGCTCAAGTTATGACTTTGACAAGTTACAGGTCATCTGAGGTATGTGAATCTGGGGCCTTGAAAGTCACCCAACTTGCATCCAACTTTTGCCCAAGAAGGATGATTCCTATGAACTTTTGGTCAACATGAATGTTGTTCCTTATCTTCTTAGCTTTATAGAGAGTACTAGAAGTCCTTGATAGGATTTGTAGAATGCAACTTATGGCTTTGACAAGTCAAGGGCATTTTGGTCATTTGGAGATTACAGGTCATTTCAAGCATAAGGCCATAACTCCTATTTCCAAGCTTCAAATGGAAAAATCTTCAACATCAAACTTGCTTAAAATGATGTTTTAAGGCTAGTAAGGAGGTCATGAGAATGACCTAAAATAAGGGCATAAGTTAAATAAACCAAAGTTGGAAATTGATATTTTCAACCTACACATCCAAACCATGGCATGTAATATATCATTTTGACTCTAGAAAACATTTTAGAAACAATGGTTTAGCCACATTTTTGATTTGAGATTCAATTCATGGACTTGCTTTGAAAAGCACTTGCTTGCATATTAAGTAACATGTGCATAACTTAAAATTAAGGCATGGGCAAGGAACTTGGCAAGCTAAACCCTTCCAAAATGTCACTAGGGGAGAAATTGAAAGAGATTGAGATGAATTTCAAGCTGCAAACAGAATTGAGCATGACATGGTAAGTGATTCAAAATCTCATGACATGAGATGTGCAAAATCTCATTGGAGGGATCTAGAGGGTTCTAGATCATCCAAACTTCATCTATATATTGATTAGAATGGATCCATGGCAGAAGTTGGTGATCATTGAAGGATTGAGCTTAGTTTGAGATTGAGTTTTCATAGCTTGCAAGTGCAATCGGTTTCACCAAATTCCTCCATTTCCTTCCATTTTCTTGATTGATTCTTCTTCCATGAGTGTCAAGGATTGATTCCAGACCATTTCCAAGAAGAATTGGTGGCTAGATCGTGTGGGAGCAAGTGGTTTTCAGCACCTGCAACTCAGCATCGTGTTTCAAGATTGAAGCACTTTCCATTGAATCTTTTGCATACAGAAGCAAGGAGGAGGTTCATTGATCGTGTCCAGAAGATTTGAGGGCTTGAAGTGAAGATTTCGTGCATATGTTATTTAAGAATTTCCAGGTTGGTAATCTTCTTCCTATAGCTTGATTTAGGTAGAATTAGGTTGAATTAAGGTGCTAGATTAGTTGTAGAATGGCCTAGGATGGATTTCAGATGGTTAATTGATGAATTAGAGCCAAAATAGGAAGATCACCATTTTCGGTTGAGATTGGGAGATATTGATTCTTGGGGTTTCAGAGGAAACTATGGGCATGGTTGAGTTCGTGGCAAGATTTGGAATGGGTTTCATGTTTTGACCTCTTGGATTGGAGGCCTCTAGGAAGAACTAGGGTTGAAAGGTTTGGCCGGAGTTCCACCGGCGGTGGCCGGAGCTGGGCGCGAAGTTCAGACGTTTGAAATGGAGAAGATGAAGTTCTCACCATTGGATGATGGATTGACCATTGACTGGGAGAAGATCCAAGGGCCACGTTTTAATTCTGATTTGTGAAGGGTTTCTGATGAAACGTTGCGTTTCATTTATTCAGGCGTTTGGGCCTAATGGTTTAAGTGTTATCCACACCACCCAGCGAGCCCAACCCATGTTTTTAACTGAAAATGTTTACTTCCTGCACCGTGCGCTTCATTATTTTAATTGGATTTTCATTTAGTTTCCATTTAATTCATGATTCTTGTAAAATTCATAACTAATTGAATATTAATCCAATCACACCCATTCTTTTTGCATATTACTCATGATTGAGTCTATTATTTTTTAGAGAAAAAATATTTTCATTTCATGTAATTTATTTGGAATTTTGCATTTTAATTGATATTAAAATGTTCATGTTTGATGCATACTTTTGTGGAATTTTGTTTGGTCATGTGGTGATGATTTTGAGCCTAGTTTTTTGTGTGTGATTAGGTTAGACATGTATGATCCCATAGAATTTTTCTCACATTTTTCTGATGAAAATAGGTGTGCTTTCTGGATTGATGTCTAGATGCTTCCTTTTTAGGGTTTTAGGTTGATGCCTTAGAATGTAGGATGTAGTTCTAGGTCCAATTTGATGGTTTGATCTTTGAAACTAATGTGGTAGAGTCATGATTGACATAGGTTCCCATAGCAATTTTTGTAGGATTTTACAATTGATTTTAGTATTTTAGTTAGGACTAACTTTAGTGCTAGGTTTTAGGTGATCTGTTAGATGCCCAATTGTGCTTATTGGAACTATCAAATATGGACATCTTTCACTCCTTTTTATGCCAAAAACGTATTTAGTAAGCTTTGCTTTTGTTAATATGCATCATTGTGTCAATTTCTTTTGGTCCTATTGATTTGTGTGTTATTGTGCAGGATTTAAGTGTGAAAGAGCATTATTGAAGGCACAAGGAAGTTGGCAAAGGAATCAAGCAAAGAGCATAACAAAAGTTGGTTTGCTCAGCGAGAACTTGGCGAGTGAGTAGCGAGTGTTCGCTACAGCCTCGCCTAGAGAGCACGTAGCGAACAGCTCCAGACTTGGGCAGAATGGTTTTCAACACCAATCTTGGTCAGCGAGCAAGTGGCGAAGAGGCTCGCTAGGCGAGCTCCCAGCGAGCACCTAGCGAAGCAAAGAAGAATGTCCCAGGCACCCTTCGCTGGCTCATTCGCTGCAGCGAGCACCTAGCGAAGCATAACAGAATGTATCTTGCAGACCTCGCTGGCAGGTTCGCTAGGCGAGGCTGTAGCGAGCGTTCGCCAGCAGCTCGCCTAGCGAGTAAGTAGCGAGTGTGCCCAGATTTGTCACTTACTATAAGTAGCTTGGGCCACTTTTTGGAGAATATCTTCTTTTTCACTTTTACATTTGTTTTGCTGCAAGAAAGGGTTTTGTGACCTAAAAACCTATTTTTGGCTATTTTCCTTCATCTCTTAACATAATCAAACAACAACAAGGTGGATCATCATCAAAGTTGGATCATTCGACTTGGATGTTCATCAACCGACTTTGAAACTTCTTTTGCAAGCTACCATGAAAATGTGTAGCTAAGTTCATCTTGTTGTCAAAGATAGATGTAGGTAATCATTGAACTTTGTATTTGTATGGATGATCTTCATTTGTAAAATCTTGAATGATTAATGTTTGGTGAAAACTTTGTTTTATTCATAATATTTTGTGTTGATTAATGATTGAGAAATATTTATCAACTCTTGACCTAGGTTTTCACCCATCTCTTTTCTTGAGCTAGAAATAGTCTTGGATGATTTTGTTCACTTAAAATGTTGCACTTTAAAGTTGTCATTTTGATAGATTGTGTGAGAGATCAACAATGGATTAAAATGATAAACTTCACAATATGAGTTAGAGATAATCATATTGAGAGGATATTGTGAATACATTGATCATTTGAAAGAGTTTACTAAATGTTGATCGGAAGTATACATGCAAAGTGATTACCAAAACCTAACTTTGACAATCTTTATTCAAACCGTTAAAACCTAACTTTTATCGCATTTATTCCTTTCATGCAAAATACTTGTTACCTTAAACACAAACCCTTGGATACCACTAAACTATAAATTTAACAATTGTTGAACTGCAGCAATATCTGATATTCCCTGTGGAGACGATAATATAAACCCGACACTTAACCACTGTTCTAACAAAATGGCGCCGTTGCCGGGGAATATAAATTGATATTGCTAGCATCGCAATAGTTGCCGAATTTTTAGTTTTGAAGTTTTTACTTGTGCTTGTAATTTGTTTGGTTAGTGTGCAACCCTTGTTTATGCGAGGACAGATTCCTGAGGACCAAATTCTTTTTGATCCTGAGATCGAAAGAACCGCAAGGAGACTGAACAGTAGAGCAAGACGCAGGAGGCAACAAGCCAGGCAAAGACAAAATCAAGGAGAAAGTTCTTCGACATCCACATCACTACCATATTTCACACCAATCATGGCAGAACCACCACCCCCTCCACCAGTTTCTACTCCATGCACAAACAGTCCCAGACATACAGCTCAGTTTGCACGTAATCTCCAAAATGGAAGACAAGCGGAAATGAAAACGGGAATCCTAGCTCTTGTCTATCAAAATCCTTTCACAGGATTAGACCATGAGGATCCGTTTACTCATCTTACAAAATTTTATGAGATTGCAGGCGCAACTGGAGCTACCGAAGCTGACGAAGAGTCATTGTTTAGGAGATTATTCCCTCATTCCTTAATTGGGAAGGCGAAGGAGTGGTATCTTGACCAATCGACAACAATAATGACCGATTGGAATCTCTTAGAAGAAAAGTTTCTTGAACGGTTCTTTCCACATAACCGGTTCATGGAGGCTAAAATTGCAATTGCAGTATTTTCGCAAGGAGCTAGTGAATCACTGAATGAAGCGTGGGAGCGTTACAAATCTATGTTGAGAAAATGCAAGGGACATGGTTTCGATGAGCTAACTCAAATTCATATTTTCCGAAATGGACTCCTTTCGGTTCATAAGACCCTATTGGATGCAACGGCGGGAGGTTCTTTAATGTCAAAAAGCGCCGAAGATGCAACTGCGATCATTGATAAAATGGCACTCAATGATCACCAAGGGAACCACAACCGAGGGGTAGCTCAAAGAAAGCCGGGTGTGCTTGAGTTAGGAACAAATGATGCTATACTTGCACAAAATAAGCTCATCTCACAACAGGTGGAACTTTTAACTCAACAAATCAAGGAGCTAAAAGAACCGTCAAAAGCTAAACAAATAGCTTGTTGCGAGCTTTGTAAAGGCGAACATGACACTGGATTTTGTCCGCCTCCCGGATTCGAAGAAGTGAACTACATGGCTAACCAGAGAGATTACCAACAAAGGCAACCACAACAACAACCATACCATCATCCTCAACAACAGCAACAACAACACTATCAAGGATACCAACCTAGAGGTAACTACCACAATAACCAAGGTTGTGGGGGAGGAAACTCTAACCATCAAAATCCGTATGTACCTCAACAACCGCCGGTTGCAACTTCTAAGCTAGAAGATACATTGACGCAATTCATGCAAATGTCTATGGCAAACCAAAAAAGTAATGATGCGGCTATAAAAAATCTAGAGACTCAAGTTGGTCAACTCGCAAAGCAATTAGCGGAACAACAAGCCGGACCATCTTTCTCGGCAAATACGCAAACAAATCCGAAGGATCATTGTAAGGCCATAAGGACGAGAAGTGGGAGGGAGTTGATTGACGAGTGTGAAAAAAAAGAGGTAGAGAAAAAAATTGACGATAAACTTGATGGTGAAGTTGGTGAATGGAGTGAGGAGGAAGTAGAAAATAAAGAAAAACATGGTGAAGTTGAAAAAGACATAGTGGTTGGAGTTGAAAATAAAAAAAATGGTGAAGTTGAAAATAATGAAAATGATAAAGAAAAAGAGGATGAAGTACCAAATAAAAGAGAAAGGAACCCAAGAGCATCTAGAAGCAAGGAGATGGTGAGCACCACTCCGGTTCAAAATTTGCCTTACCCGCACGCTCCATCTTGGAGAGAAAATGAACGGCATTACGCACGGTTCATGGACATTTTTAAACAATTACAAATCAATATTCCGTTCGCCGAAGCTTTGGAACAAATGCCGAAGTATGCCAAATTCATGAAAGACATACTTACAAAGAAGCGGAGGTACACGGAACCGGAAACAATAGTACTCGACGCAAGTTGTAGCGCTATCATCCAACGTACTCTACCAAGAAAAGAAGTTGATCCGGGGAGAGTGACATTGCCGGTTACCATTGGTGATGTTTATGTTGGAAAAGGATTGATTGATTTGGGGTCAAGCATAAATCTTATCCCGTTGTCTATCGTGAAAAAGCTTGGCAACATTAAGATCAAGTCCATCCGAATGACGTTACAATTAGCCGATAAGTCTACTACTCATCCTCATGGAGTAGCTCAAGACGTGTTGGTTAAAGTGGACAAGTTTTTCTTCCCGGTGGATTTTATTGTGATTGATACGGAGGAAGATGGTGATGCACCTTTGATTCTTGGAAGGCCTTTCATGAAAACCGCTCGAATGATGATTGATGTGGATGACGATTTGATGAAGGTAAGAGTTCAAAACGAAGAGGTCACTTTTGACCTTTTTGAAGCAATGAAGCATTCAAAGGACAAGCATGATAGTTTCCGAGTTGACGTAATTGAGGAAGCTTCCTTTGAAGTTGCAAAGCATGTTAACGACATAACCCCCATGGAGCTAGCCCTTAATAACTCCTTTGAAGTTTTCACTCTTGAAGAAGAGGAAGCTCTAGATGAATGCTTGAGAGAGCTTGATAGTCTTAAGGATTTGGAACCGTGGGAAGTAGAGGAAGAGGTCTTAAAAAAAGAGGTCAATGAAGAAAAGCCAAGCATTGAATTAAAAGATTTACCCAACAATTTGAAATATGCATTTTTGGATGAAGTCGAGGAGAAGCCGGTTATCATTAGCAACCTCTTGTCAAAAAATGAAGAATCTCTTTTAATTGATGTGTTGAAGAAAAATCAAGAAGCAATGGGATGGACTCTTTCCGACCTAAAAGGAATTAGTCCTTCTTATTGTATGCACAAGATCTTAATGGAGGAGGATTTCAAGCCGGTAGCTCAACCGCAACGCCGTTTGAATCCAACAATGAAAGAGGTTGTGAGAAAAGAAGTTGTAAAACTTTTGGATGCGGGAATGATCTACCCTATCTCGGATAGCCCTTGGGTAAGTCCGGTGCATGTGGTTCCTAAGAAGGGGGGCATTACCGTTATTCGCAATGAGAACAATGAGTTGATTCCTACTAAGGTAGCAACGAGGTGGAGGATGTGCATAGACTATAGGCGGTTAAATACCGCAACTCGGAAGGACCATTTCCCACTTCCGTTCATGGATCAAATGCTTGAAAGACTCTCGGGACAAGAATTTTATTGTTTTCTTGACGGGTATTCCGGGTACAACCAAATTGCGGTTGCCCCGGCCGATCACGAAAAGACGGCTTTTACATGTCCATTTGGAGTTTTCGCTTACCGTAAAATGCCCTTTGGGTTATGTAATGCGCCGGCAACTTTCCAAAGGTGTATGCAACCAATTTTTTCCGACCTTATAGAGAAAACAATGGAGGTTTTTATGGATGACTTTTCGGTGTTTGGGGGATCTTTTGGTTTATGTTTGGAAAATCTAACAACGGTACTTGAAAGGTGTGTGAAAACAAATTTGGTGTTGAATTGGGAGAAATGCCATTTTATGGTGACAGAGGGGATTGTTCTAGGCCACAAGGTCTCGTCAAAAGGACTCGAAGTGGATCGTGCTAAAGTTGAGGTGATAGAGAAGTTGCCTCCTCCGGCGAACTTAAAGGGAATCAGAAGTTTTCTTGGGCATGCCGGTTTCTACCGACGATTCATCAAAGACTTCTCAAAGGTGGCTAGACCTTTGAGTCATTTGCTTGCCAAAGATCAGGTATTTCTCCTAACTGATGATTGTTTAAAAGCTTTTGAGACATTGAAAGAGAAGTTGGTCACCGCTCCTGTCATAGTCGCCCCAAATTGGAATTTGAATTTTGAACTAATGTGTGATGCGAGTGACTATGCAATTGGAGCGGTGCTTGGCCAACGAAAAGAAATTTTTTTTTATACCATACACTATGCGAGCAAAGTCCTTAATGAGGCACAAGTTAATTATGCCACTACTGAAAAAGAATTGCTCGCAATAGTGTATGCTCTTGAGAAATTTCGTTCATATCTCATTGGCTCAAAAGTTATTGTCTACACCGACCATGCGACGATTAAATATTTGCTAACCAAGCCGGATTCTAAGCAAAGGCTTATCCGGTGGATCCTTTTGTTGCAAGAATTTGATGTTGAGATTAAAGACAAAAAAGGATCCGAAAATGTGGTAGCAGATCATTTACCTCGCCTTGTCAATGATGAGGTGACCGCCTTAGAAAAAGACATCCGAGAAGAGTTTCCTGATGAAAAGCTTTTTAAAGTGCAAGTGAGGCCGTGGTTTGCGGATTTTGCAAACCACAAGGCGAACGGTTTTGTTCCGCACGACCTAACTCTTAATCAAAAGAGGAAATTCATTTTGGATGCCAAATACTATGTGTGGGATGATCCCTATTTATTTAAGCTGGGCGGTGATAATTTATTGAGAAGATGTGTTACGGGCGATGAGGCCCAAAGTATTTTATGGCACTGTCACAACTCGCCTTATGGTGGTCATTTCAATGGGGCTAGAACGGCGAATAAAGTCCTTCAATCGGGATTTTATTGGCCTTCTATTTTTAAAGACGCAAATGCCCATGCGCAAAATTGTGACAGTTGTCAAAGGAGTGGTGGAATAGGAAAGAGAGACGAAATGTCTCTTCAAAATATTCAAGAGGTTGAATTATTTGATTGTTGGGACATTGACTTTGTCGGACCATTGACTTTGTCGGACCATTTCCACCGTCTTTTGGAAATGAGTATTTGTTGGTAGCGGTTGACTATGTGTCAAAGTGGGTTGAGGCGATTGCCTCACCAAGAGCGGATGCTAAAACGGTAATAAGCTTTTTAAAAAGAAATATTTTTTCCCGTTTTGGAACCCCTCGAGTGTTGATTAGTGACGGAGGTTCACACTTTTGCAATGCGCCACTTGAAAAAGTTTTGCAACATTATGGTGTAACGCATAAAGTGACCACTCCGTACCACCCACAGGCGAATGGTCAAGCCGAGGTCTCGAATAGAGAGATCAAAAGGATTTTGGAAAAAACTGTGTCTAACTCGAGGAAGGATTGGTCGCAAAAGTTAGACGAAGCTTTATGGGCATATCACACGGCCTATAAAGCTCCGATTGGGCTAACTCCATTCCAATTGGTTTTTGGTAAAACTTGCCATTTACCGGTTGAGATGGAGCACAAGGCCTTGTGGGCGTTAAAATTTTTAAACTTTGATCAAGAGTTAGCCGGTGACAAGAGAAAAGTGCAACTTCTTGAGTTGGAAGAAATGCGCAATGCCGCATACCACTCAAGCTGGTTGTACAAGGAAAAAGTGAAGGAGTACCACGACAGAAAGCTCTGCAAGAAAGAATTTGCGCCGAGGCAGCTTGTGCTTTTGTTTAACTCCAGGTTGAGGTTATTCCCTGGAAAATTAAAATCCAAGTGGTCTGGTCCATTCCGCATCAAAGAAGTGAAATCTTTCGGAGCTGTGGTAATTGAGGACATGGATGGGAAAGACAACTGGGCTGTGAATGGTCAACGCCTAAAGATTTACCTCGGCGGGCATGTGCACCGAGGAAGCTGTGCAATTCTCCTTGATGTTCCAGCTTGAACATCATGGACCGTCGAGCTTATCCGACGTTAAACAAACGCTAGTTGAGAGGCACCTCAACATTGTAAGTTTTTTTATATATATGTTATGTTTTCTAATGTGTTATGTGGGGACTGATTTTGATGTATGCTTGAATTGGGATTGCCTGCTGTGTTTTATTTTTCAAAATTCTGTCATGCTCGCTAGCTCCTCTCTAGGCGAGCACGCAGCGAGCGTTCGCTAGCTATTCGCTAGGCGAGCCCTCAGCGAGCGTTCGCTAGCTTCTCGCTAGGCGAACCTCGCGAACCTGGTAATTCTGTTTAAGTGGTGGGCCACTTATTGGGCCCAGAAGTTTGTTAGTTGATACTATTTTGTTCCCCCATCCCTTGTTCACTCCCACTCTCACTTTCACACTCACTTTCACTCTCACATATCGTAATCTTGAAACCCTAATTGTGCTTCAGATCATCTGCACTACTGCACCAGGTTTGCCAAGTTCCTCATCTCTTTACTTTCTCTGTTTTTATATTTTTTTGAATTGAGGGATTAGGGTTATTTTGTGCATGTTAGGGTTTGAGATATATTGAGTTTCATGTGTTTTTAGAACAGACCCTAGCATTGTACACGTTTGGTTTCTAGTTGAGATTTGTGCATTGTGTTTTGTGGTTTCTGATGCCAGCAAAAGTTGTCCTGAAAACTTCGCAGCGATTCGCTAGCAGTTCGCTAGGCGAGCTCGTAGCGAGCATTCGCTAGCAGTTCGCTAGGCGAGTTCGTAGCGAGCATTCGCTGGCATCTCGCTAAGCGAAGCTGTAGCGAACGTAGCAGACTCTGTTTTGTCTATTCTATGGTGCTTACTAACGTTTTGCTATGCTGTTGTTTCTTTGATGTTATGACTGCAGATGGCCTCAGCTAATCTCGGGAAAAAGAGAAAGGTGGGATCCACCTCTAGGACGGTGCCTATCCAGTTCGACACGGACAGATTTGTGGGGGCAAAGCAAGGTGCCCGGTACCAGGCGCTGCAAAAGCGAAAGATTTTGCCAGAGAGAAGGTTCATGATTGACTCTGAGGGAGAGTACCGCAACTTTGCAGGGTTGATTGATGTAAAAAAATGGGGCATGTTGACGTCCCCTGTGGAGAGCTACAGTTTGGAGGTGGTGCGCGAGTTTTATGCGAACGCGCTGCCTGATGATGATGAACCGTTCACCTGGTCTACAAGGGTGTTCGGCCGTCAGATAGCTTTTGACAGGAACGCGATCAACCATATTCTTGGAGAACCCCTCCACTTGGGTCCTAATGAACTGGATGCGTATTCAAGGACTCTGAGGTTGCATCCGAAGATTGATGAGATGTCAGCTGCTCTCTTACTGCAAGGCAGAACTGTTGAGAGGAATCACTCAGGTGAGGCTATTAGGTTTAAAAGGGAAGACATGACACCTATGGCTCAGTTGATTTTGATGTTGGTTCTGTCCAACATTAAGCCGAAGTCGCACACGTCCACCGTGCCGATCCCAGTGGTACGGCTTGTTCACGCTATTTTAACTAATGTGCAAATTGATGTGGCTGGTCTCATAGCACGTGAATTGAAGTCTGTCATTGAAAGCGGGCTTCAGTCGGGGGCGCTGGCTAATTGCCCCCTGGCTTTTCCCTGCCTCATTATGGCATTATGTGCACAAACCAGGCTGAAGCTTCCCTCCAGAAGTTTGGTCAAGATACCAGCAGCAATTGATGATAGCTACGTGAATAAGTACTGTAGGCCAAGAGTTGATAGGTCTGGTTCATCTGCTGGTGGTGCCAGGACTACTGATGGTTCTGGTGGTTCATCTCGAGGGTTTGATCCCTTCCAGCAAGCAGTGTGTAACTACAATTGGGACTGGATGGACGCGACTCAGTGCGCAATGGTGGACTTACATGATTCGATGCAGATCTTGCAGTTGCAAAACCGTGATCCTACTTCAGAGCAGTCAATTATGACGCGTGAGCAGTTCATGCAGCATGCGAGCTGGCCTGTGGACAGGCCTGTTTTCTCTGAGGGGGCAGGTGCAGATGCAGATGATGATGATGAAGAGGTTGAGGGTGAAGAATATTTTGATGAGGAGGGCACTTCGGAGTATGAGTCTGAGGATGGAGAGGAGTGATGTGATCTGTGATTTGTTCTGTTTTATGTTTTAGTATATTTTGATGTTGATTTGACTATTGGGGTGTTTTGTCCCCCACGCACATTGTTATTTCTTTAAGTCTTTAATTTCAGTACTGTTGATTTTCAATTATTTTGGTTCAATAATTTTTGTGATTGATTTTTTTGTGTCCAAACCTTCTAGATTGGTTGCTCTCTTGAAAGAAGTATCCAATGAAGGTGCATCCGAGCTTGGATGGCGATGATAAAATTAAATAAGTGATGAAAGCTAAGGTACACTGTTACCTTCGGTTAGAACTGTATAATGCTTGCGGAACTTTCACTTCCTTTTGTGATAAAATATTTTCCGATTGCAACTTAATTGATTGAATGATTCACTTAGGACTTTTAAACCATCAATTGTGAGGAAACCTCCATTATGTACTTAAATGATGGATTCTGATAAATTGTGTTGATTCATTTTATTCATGCGTTGTCTTTTATTATTATGAATTGTGGAAGTAGTTGATATGATCAAGGCACTTGTTTCTCTCGAGCATAACCATTTCCAAAGATAAAGATACCTGTGAGCAGAGAGAGTATTTGTAACCCAATTTTGAGCCTAAAGCAGTTGAATCCTTGCTTGGAATAAAGCGAGTGTCAAAAATCTTTTTCTTGAAACCTTGGAAATGATTAATTGCTCTTCTGATGCAAAAAGAAAAGAAAAGGGCATTCATTTAGGAGAAAAGAAAAGACAAGTTGGGGAGAACAAATTTGTAAAGAGTAATTGGTCACAACTCTTGTTAAACTAGCAAGCATATATCTAAAAAAAAAGAAGAAGAGAAGAAGAGAAACACTCATATTATTTTTGTGATTATGGTGTAGAAAATTAGAAAACAAATGCTTGCTTGGTAGAAAAAGTGTGAAAAAGAAAAGGGAGTTGTGAAGGGTTCAAATAAGGAATTGGTGGAACAAAGTTGATGAGGTGTAAATAAATGTATAGTGAATGTCTCTTTTGCATCGGAAATTTCGTTCAAAGGCCTTAGATATGTCCCTTGTTTGTTAACCCGACCAAGCTATAACCGGAAAAGACCTTAGTGATCTTCGTGCTTCCATAGTTTCATGTAGAATTGTTAGACATTGTATGAATAAAGTTGATTTTGACATTGTTTATTGGAGAGTGAAAATTCCCCTGCGCTTTCATGTGCGACATTTTCTTCAATCCTTTTTCGAAGAGGAGAGTTAGGGTGATTCGTTCATGATATCATTGTTGTGATTTGATGAATGTTTAGTATTGCTTAAAAGTTTTAGTTCTGGAAGCATTGTTTTGTTTCTAACCATTGGAAACATGTGTCTAGTCAAGTCGCTTGCAATTTGAGCCATATGATCCGGTCTCGGAAAAGCCTGACTCTTTAAGCAAATCTTCTTGGTTACTCGAGAGGCATACTTTGCTTGAGGGCAAGCATGATTCTAGTTGGGGAGAGTTGTTAGATGCCCAATTGTGCTTATTGGAGCTATCAAATATGGACATCTTTCACTCCTTTTTATGCCAAAAACGTATTTAGTAAGCTTTACTTTTGTTAATATGCATCATTGTGTCAATTTCTTTTGGTCCTTTTGATTTGTGTGTTATTGTGCAGGATTTAAGTGTGAAAGAGCATTATTGAAGGCACAAGGAAGTTGGCAAAGGAATCAAGCAAAGAGCATAACAAAAGTTGGTTCGCTCAGCGAGAACTTGGCGAGTGAGTAGCGAGTGTTCGTTACAGCCTCGCCTAGCGAGCATGTAGCGAACAGCTCCAGACTTGGGCAGAATGGTTTTCAACACCAATCTTGGTCAGCGAGCAAGTGGCGAAGAGGCTCGCTAGGCGAGCTCCCAGCGAGCACCTAGCAAAGCAAAGCAGAATGTCCCAGGCACCCTTCGCTGGCTCATTCGCTGCAGCGAGCACCTAGCGAAGCATAACAGAATGTATCTTGCAGACCTCGCTGGCAGGTTCGCTAGGCAAGGCTGTAGCGAGCGTTCGCCAGCAGCTCGCCTAGCGAGTAAGTAGCGAGTGTGCCCAGATTTGTCACTTACTATAAGTAGCTTGGGCCACTTTTTGGAGAATATCTTCTTTTTCACTTTTACATTTGTTTTGCTGCAAGAAAGGGTTTTGTGACCTAAAAACCTATTTTGGCTATTTTCCTTCATCTCTTAACATAATCAAACAACAACAAGGTGGATCATCATCAAAGTTGGATCATTCGACTTGGATGTTCATCAACCGACTTTGAAACTTCTTTTGCAAGCTACCATGAGAATGTGTAGCTAAGTTCATCTTGTTGTCAAAGATAGATGTAGGTAATCATTGAACTTTGTATTTGTATGGATGATCTTCATTTGTAAACTCTTGAATGATTAATGTATGGTGAAAACTTTGTTTTATTCATAATATTTTGTGTTGATTAATGATTGAGAAATATTTATCAACTCTTGACCTAGGTTTTCACCCATCTCTTTTCTTGAGCTAGAAATAGTCTTGGATGATTTTGTTCACTTAAAATGTTGCACTTTAAAGTTGTCATTTTGATAGATTGTGTGAGAGATCAACAATGGATTAAAATGATAAACTTCACAATATGAGTTAGAGATAATCATATTGAGAGGATATTGTGAATACATTGATCATTTGAAAGAGTTTACTAAATGTTGATCGGAAGTATACCTGCAAAGTGATTACCAAAACCTAACTTTGACAATCTTTATTCAAACCGTTAAAACCTAACTTTTATCGCATTTATTCCTTTCATGCAAAATACTTGTTACCTTAAACACAAACCCTTGGATACCACTAAACTATAAATTTAACAATTGTTGAACTGCAGCAATATCTGATATTCCCTGTGGAGACGATAATATAAACCCGACACTTAACCACTGTTCTAACATGATCCTAATTTACTAATTCAACTAGTTTAACTCATTTAGTTCCCTTAGATTAGGGTTTGTGCTTGGTTTGCCTTTGATTGATATTGAAGACAAGTTGAAGACAAGAGGAAGATGCTTGACGTGGCTTGAAGTTGCTTGGAGCTCTGGATTTGCTTGTGCCTGAAGGTGTCTGATAAAGATTAGGAGATAGGACATAGGGAGAGCCTTATAGTTAGAATGATTTCTTTCACAAATATGGAAAGCATCTTGTGCTTCCATTCCTCCCAATGATTAAAAGTCCTTCTCAGGTATTCACATCCCTCCTTTGGAGGAATGAGTGGCTTTATCTGGGAAGTAGAACTTTGAGGGAACCAGTCTCTCATAATGATGAACCCTTACAGGCTTCCTTTGGTTGTCAGTAAGCTGTTTATCATTTCCACTCATCATGTTCAATCAATTATCTTCTGGGGTGAGTACCTTGAAAGATGTTGGGCTTGAGTTTGAAGATGAAGACTTCACTGAAGAGTGTGGAAGAGGATGATTCCTTAAGCATTGCCATTGTAGCTGAAGCTTGAAGGGCTTGAAGAACAAGTTGATACTTGAAGACCCAAAGGAGATTGAATGAAGAGCTGAGGCTTGAGAAAGAATTGAAGGATGAAGTTGACACTTCTAAGTGATTAAAGATTACTCTGAGAAGCTGAAGCTTGTAGATGAAGAAGACCAAGTTGAAATTGATGAAGCAAAGAGAGCTGAAACTTGAAGATTAAGTTGATACTTATGTTTGATGGATTTAAACCTTAGGAGCAAGTTGATGCTTGTTAGTGAAGCTGATAGCCTTGAAAGGTGGTTGAAGTCTGAAGACTGAGTTGCTGTTAAAAGAGCTGAAGCTTGGAGTGGAGAGAGTTGTTGATCTGCTTTCTTGTCTGTTTTCTTTTCTGTGCTGATGTGCCTTGTTTGACTTGCTTGATGCATTAGAATAAGTTCATATCTAGACTGACTTTAATCTAGGAGCATGATTGCACTAGAGGTTGAGTTTCTCCCTCTGCTTGTACTGTTACTGTATGGCTTTGCTTGCGGGTATTCGGTAGAGCCCAGCTCCCTTGCCCATGTGGTTTATTTTGTTTGATAGCATGATTCCATTTTCTTCTGTATGATTACAGTCTCTTATATTCTGCTTGATAGCAAGTTATTTCTCCTATATGATTACAGTTATTCATATCTGGCTTGAGGTTGAGATGAGCTTGTGGAGGCTGCTGCCCCACACACATTTCCTCCCTCACTTGCATTGCATGCATTTTACAGTCGTTTACTGTTTACTGTTTAAGCTGATGCTTTGTCTGTTTCTTTATCATTGACATGATCCCTTAGGAATCTCAGTTCCTTTGATAAGGAAGTGATGATTAGAACTTTAGGTTGAAACCTATGCAAGATAACTTCTAGGAGATCCCTGTTTCAAACCTCAACCATAGGATGAATCCTTGGCATGATAACAGTAGGACTTGATAGTCTCCCCTTAGTTGAGCCTGCTCTCTTCTCATCTCAAACAGCTTAAGATACAGTAATCATGAATGATTTCTTTCGTACGTTACGAGCCTTAAGCTATCTGAGAAAGGATTGTTGGAGAGCTTCTTTTCAACAGTCTGGATGTTTAGTATGGCACCCTTTGGGTGACATGCGGCGCATTCACTCTCAGGTCATAGTCTTTAGTGCGATTGAAATTGCAGACACAATAAAAAACACTTCTTCCGTAAAAGACAGAAAACAAACTCCAAACTTTTTTGCCCCGTGGGCCCGTAAGTCAAAGGAAAGCTTTTCTGAAGAAAAGAGTGTCGTTAAACTTCAGCGCCACCGCAAACAGGCTTTGTCCCTAACTGCTGGAACTGTTGTTTAACCCTACTCGATAAAACAGATGAATCTGAATTCCCGTAATCCGTATTATCCCGAACTACGTAAGCTCTGATCTCTCATACCTGTTGAGAGTACGTAGGCACAATACTGACGTATTGGCGAGCCACCTTCCCCATAACCCGTCGTAGGTCGAACTACGTTGACTCTGATTTCTCATTCTCTGATGAGAATACATAGGCATAAAGCGCGACGCTTTGCCGAGTCATTTTCTTTTCCTTTTAAGCCAGCCTTGATAGGTAGATAGATAAACCAACTCGTCCAGTAAACACAACAAGCGTGGATCCCATCGAGTACGATGGACGTGAGGGGTGCTAATACCTTCCCCTTGCGTAACCGACTCCCGAACCCAGACAATGGTTGTGATGACTTTGTCTTATACCTTTTCGTCAGGTTTTTCCGATCGTTTCCTTTCCCGCTCCGAGGGATAAATAACGAAAGGTGGCGACTCTTCTGTTTTGCCGGCACCTTATTTTCGCGGAAGCGCCAAGTACCTATTTCTTTTGTCATATTGTTAAATTTGAAAAATCCCTAGTAAAAAAATTAAATTTGGATTTCCTCTCTGACTTGTGAAGATTTTCGTATTTTCCCCATCAATAAACCCAATCACCATAAAATATGATGTGGGAATGACATGCTATAACATTTTAGTATTTTCCATTTTAATATTACTCCACATGGATATTGATTGATGATTAGGCACAAAATCAAAAAAATTAATGTAATTTAAAATAGTGATTAACCCATTAAAATTAGGAACCCTAATTTAAAGAAACATCATCTATCTTCTTCGTACTCAATATATTTCTCATTCTTTTGGAGTTCTATCACCATTGTTTAAAAAGCTCCACACTTCATGTGTCTTCGCGTCAAGCCATTCCACCTTCAAAAATGAAATTGAAAGCAAGTTTCAACTCAAGCATATCTTCTAATGGAAGAATCACTCATAAATATTTCCATGGTCTTTCTATGAAGTTGTTTGGTTCAAATTCTAACACAACTCTAGGGGAAAATATTGGAAGTGCAAGTATTAGGGGTTAATTCTCTAATTTATTCCATTATTCTTTTTGATGTGTTTTTTTTCTATTATACTCTGGAATTTGTGAAATTCAATTTATTTGTGAAGAAAGAGAAAGGATGTGAATTATTTCACTAGAATGATGAATATTTTGGTGTAACTGAAAGAAAAACCACTCTATAAGATGATAATGGATGCAATAGATGTGACAATAAGATAGAATATTTGAGGAATATGTCACATGATGATAGGGTATTTGAGGAAATTTAGAAATAAATTGGGAAATGAATTTGGAAAAGAAGTTAAGCATCATTTATGTTTGAAAGAGATTGAGGAGATAAAGATAAAGGCCGAAAGGCTAAGGAAGAATTTGAAGTTTCTCTTATTAGTAGTAATTTTTTCTTGGGTTTGCCTTGTTCATTTTTTAGGAGGATGTAAAAATTGTACTTTATGTAAGAATGTAACTTCATTTAACAATGGAAGTTGATGTGTATTGTTATTTGATTTTTAATTAATGAAACCAATATTTTTAATTATGTTGTTATGATTTTGAATGTAACTTATTTGATTCAATATAAATTTTGTGGCATTTAAGTTTGGAACTTGGTTGTCAATTGGTA